>CM062820.1:1415663484-1416311172 GCA_031772625.1 Pinus tabuliformis | reverse complement strand
CATTGTGTTGGTTATGCGTGTGATAAGGGTAAAGTCAAGATTGAACTATGAAGCTAAGGCTTCACCTGCTGCTCCTATTGATGTCTTCTTTCTTGCCTTTTTGTGTGGACACTTTGTGGCATAGTGCCCGAATTCATGACAATGGAAGCATTTATTTTTGGAAAAATATTTCTTCTTGCCCCCTTTGTTGGATTTTGGTTTGGTTTGAGATATCTTCCCTTTTTCCTTCTTTCCCTTTCCAACCAATGCAAAGTTTTCTTCATCATCGCCCTTGTATGAAGTTCCATCTATGGTATTCCGCCTTGTTTCCCCCTGTACGAAATCAGACCATAGCCATTCCCAATTCGGTAGTTTCTCCCTTCCATTCACCAAATCTTGGTAGCTATGCCAACTCTTGGGAAGGCCTAGAAGGGCTAGGATTACCAAATCATCATCTGAAACAGTAACACCAACTCCTACAAGCTCATCACGAACTTGTGTGAACCTGCTCAGATATTGCGGGATAGTGTCATTCTTATGTATCTTGATATTTCGAAGTTTATCCTTGAGTGCTAGCTTCCTGTGGTCACTATTATTCTAGAACATATCTGTCAGTGCTTGCCACATTGCATAAAGAGTTTCTTTCCCATGGATATTGGTGACAATGTGGTCATGTAATCCCTCTAATATTATTCTCATCACCTTGTCTACATATTTCTTCCACTGAGCAAGGTTCTAGACATAAGATTCTGTTGGTTTTGCAACATCTCTCTTGATGTATTCTAGTAATCCATTGTCATCCAATATTTCCTTCATGCGATCCTTCCATGCACTGAAATTAGAGGTGCCTTCCGAGGCATACTCTAGCCTCAATCTGTTGAAGATCATCTTCTCAACTCTGAATGTTATGCAACCAAATCACAAAAAGATAGATCAATGACTTAAAAATTATCCTGTTCAAGGGGAAACCTCCTTTAAATTACATAAATGAATAATTCTTCGATGATTCAAATGATAAGACCTCCTTGGTATATATAGGAGTCTAAGGGGTCACAATATAATTAGAGCCTGCATAACAATAATAATGTAAGGGCGCAACAATAACAATGGTGGGCTTTTATGGGGCACAACAATAACAACGTGGGGGATACATGGGTACAACACTAACAATAGGGGGCTATACTAATAAAAATAAGCGGAATGCACTAGTATTATAGGGACCTAACATGCCCCTCTCCTTCAAAAAAGTGTTGTCCTCAACGCTTGAGTAGTTATGGACGCTTCCATGTGGAATCTTTAGCGAGTAAGTTCTTCCACTTAATAAGATACTCTGAAATTAATCGATTTTGTAGTTGTTGGGTTCTTGTTTCCGTGACTGCTTCAGGCTCAAATATGATTTTTCCTTCTTCATAAAGTTCTGGAAACACTGTTTGAACTAGGAGCTTGTCACTGATAACTTTATTTAAGCTTGAAACATGGAAAAAAGAGTGTACTTGGGAAGTTGTAGGCAACTCCAATTTGTATGCCATAGTACTAATCTTTTGCAACATTTTGTAAGGGCCATAGTACTTGGATGATAATTTATTATCCTTCTTAGCTTGCTTGAGGTAGATTTGTTTGTATGGTTGTAGCCGTTAAAATACCTAGTCGCCTACATCAAAACTTATTTCACTGCGATGATGATCTGCTTGTTGTTTTATTCGATTATGTGCCAGAGTGAGGTTATCCTTTAAGATTTGGAGAACTTGTTGCTGATGCTCGATGTGATATTCCATTTCTTGAACCTTAGAATTTTCTCTTAAAAATGATGTGATGGATGGTGGATGATATCCATAAAGTGCCATAAATGGGGTCATTTTTGTTGCAGTATGGAAGGAAGTGTTATGCCACCATGTAGCTAGAGGTAACCACTTTACCCATTATGTTTATTTATCTGATACAAAGCACGAAGATATCCTTCCAAACATTTGTTCACTATCTCAGTTTTCCTGTCAGATTGAGGATGAGAAAATGAGCTATGAGCTAGTTGAGTACCAAGGCAAGAAAATAATTCCATCCAAAAATTTCCAGTGAAAATGGGATCTCTGTCACTTACAATAATGTTTGGGTTTCCATGTAGCTTTTGAATTGTTTCCATAAATGTAATAACAACTATACTGGCTTTAAAAGGGTGAGATAATGCATAAAAGTGTGCATAGTTGTCTATCAAATACCACCATGAGGCACTCTTTCCTTCAGACTTGGGTAAACCTGTGATAAAATCCATTGAGACCTCCTCCCAATGCTGATTTGGAATGGCTAAAGGTTGTAGCAGAACTAGGGTCTTACTTGTCTCAACTTTATTTTGTTGGCAAACCAAACATTCTGCCACAAACTTCTGAATATCAGATTTAAGGCCATCCCAAAAAAGTTCCCTCTTGACCCTATGGTAAGTTTTCAAAAATATTGAATGCCCTCCTAAGGGGGAGGTGTGCAATTCCAAAATAATATTTTTCTTGAGTTGGGAATTCTTACAAAGATATAAGTGATCTTTGAACCATAATGAATCATTTTTCCAACTTAAATATATCAAATGTTCTAGGATCTTGCTGCAACTTTTGAATGAGTGCCCACACCTCTTTTTTATTCTTCCATTCATCCCTTGCTTTGGCTATCCAATATGGTTAGATAATAACCCAAAATCTCTGTGACCCATTTTTACTGCTCTTCTGAAGATAATCTTTGTTCCAAGAAGTACTTAAGACTATCATGATCCATTTTACCTTGAAGTGTCTTCCCATTAGGTAAGGTATCTGTTGCTTTAGTGCATGTAGTATTATCAACATTTCCTTCTCATAAATAGGTTTGTGTAAATGCTTTCCTTTTATTGGACAGATTTCAAAAGCAATGGGTCTTCCTTCTTTCATTAAAACAACACCAATTCCATTTCTTGAGGCATCACATTCCACAATAAAGGTTTTTGTGAAGTCAGGAATAGCTAAGACTATTGCTTGGCACATTACCTCTTTCATATGTTCAAAGGCCTTAGTTGTTTCTAGAGTCCAAGAAAATGCATCTTTCTTCAGTAGTGTTGTTAGAGGTGCTTCTAATCTCCCATAATCCTTAATAAACTTGCGATAATACCCTATCAACCTAGGAAATCCTCAAAGATGCTTTATGGTTGTGGGGATTTTCCATTCCTTAATGGCTTTAATTTTGTTACGGGCTACCTTAACACCCTCATGAGATACAGCATGACCCAAATATTCCATGTCCCATACTCCAAAGAAACATTTGGAGGTTTTTGCATATAATTGCTTCTTCACCAATAATTTGATCACCCTATCAACATGTTGAACATGATCCTTCCAAGACTTGTTGTAGATTAGTATATCATCAAAAATACTAACACAAATTTTCTAAGGAAGGGTTTGAAAATGAAATTCATCAAACCTTGAAATGTTGAAGGTGCATTAGTAAGGCCAAAATGCATGACCAAAAATTCATAATGACCCTCATGAGTTCTGAATGTTGTTTTTGGAATGTCTTCAATCTTCATTCTAATTTGATGATATCTTGAACAAAGATATAGCTTGGTGAAATAAATTGCTCCATGTAATTCATCCAACAATTCATCAATGACAGGAATGGGGAATTTATCTTTAATAGTGAGCATGTTGAGCTCCTTATAATCCAGACACATACGCCATGATCCATCCTTCTTGTGCACCAATACTACTAGAGCAAAGAAATAACTTTGACTAGGTTGAATTATACCATACTCTAGCATTTCTGCAACCATACATTCAATTTCACTCTTTTGGGCATAGGGATATCTGTGAGGTATGATGTTTGGAGGAACACTTCCTGGAAACAAATGAATAGCATGATCATGATCACAGATAGGCGAGATGCCTGTGGGAGTCTCAAATGCCTTGGAATGATTGTCCAAGACTTGGAGATATGGAGAAGTAGATGATTTTGATGTTTGAACCCCTAGTGAGCATAATTATGCAATTATGCCTTGTTTTTCTTTCTTCAAAATCTTTGTCATGCCATTAGAGCTGATTATCTTTCTTTGTTTCCCTACAATACCCCTTGATTCAACTTCCTTTCTTTCCCAAAAAAAATTCAAGAAAAGTTCCTGAAAATTAATTTTTTTCCCCAAAGATTGTAACCATTGGACTCTGAATACAACATCAACACCACCCATTGGAATGGAAAGCATTGGACTATTCAATACATAGTTCCCCATGGTTAGATTGATATTGTGGCACTTTATACACCAATTTATAGTTCCTCCATTTGCAACCATCACTTGACACTTGGGTGTTGGATATAAGAAGCAATTCAATTCTTTGGCTATCTTACAATGAATAAAATTATGAGTACTCCCTGAATTAATCAACACTATTACCTTTTTCTTCTTGATATATCCTTCTATCTTGAGAGTTTTAGGAGTGGAAATTCCTTCCAACGCATTGCAAGATATGGGAAGATTCATTTCTTCTTTCTCTGGGGTTGGTCCCTCGTGTTTATCCTCCTATTTTGATGTTTCTTGCTCCTTTTCTTCCTCTTCATAATCTATGTAGAATAATTTCTTCTCAACACACTTATGACCTTTAATGTATTTTCTATCACAACTGTAACAAATCCCTTTTGCACTTTTTTCCTCCAATTGTTGTGGCATCAACCTTGTAGGTTGTGGAAGGCTAGGAGCAACAACACTTCCATCTTTATAGTTGTAAGTGGCAGACTTCCTTCTTGTCATAATTTTTCTTTCCACTTTTTTGCCACCCTAAATTCCTTCTCCAATGAATCAGGTTCCCAAAGGCGAACCTTATGTTGGATTATATCCTTCAAATTCCCTATTAATACATCAATACTATGCTCCTATGGAATATCGATTACCCTAATATTCAATTTTTGGAAGTCCTCAATGTGCTTTGCCATTGAACCCTTTTGTTTGAGATTTATCAATTGGCTAAATAAGGTGTAGCTCTTTTTGTACTCATAATATGTTATCATTTCCTCCATAAAATTTGACCAAGTAACAAGTGGTTTACAAGAAAAAATCCATCAATACCATACAAATTGATTGGGTTCTAAATATAAAGATGCAATGCGTGCCTTTTGTGTGTGTTGCACATCATTTAGATCAAAATATTGCTTCATCTGTAGTATCCCTGTTACTGAATCCTTACCATCAAACTTCCTCATATCTATCTTTGGAATGTGGTGGTTCTTAAACACCACATTGGAATCTCTAAAATCATAATTCATATTCCTTTTGTCCTCATCATGATTTTCATGGATTACCTTGTCACCACCGGGAAGCCTTTCTTGCAACAACTTTGTCAAACCTTCCATGCCTGCTTTTAAACCATTCATGTCACCATTTAAACCATCTATGTTTCCTTTTAAACCATCCATGTCACCTTTTATTTTTGTTTTTAAATGATCCATGTCATATTTCATTGTTCTTTGTGAGAGCGAAATTTGTTGTACTTGGTCCTGTAATTTTGATATATCATGCCACAATCCTTCCTCTTCATGTGTCATAGTAAAGATTGTTCGAGGGCTTAATGGGTGTAGAATTCTTTCATTTGGGAGGAATTTTAGAATCCAATATTGATATATATGCTTCAATATTCCCTTGGAATCACTTCAAACTGATTTTTCAAACAAAAGTTATGCAATTTAAAAAAGAATACACACCTTTTTCTTTCTTTTAGGAGCTCAATCTTGAAACAATTGTAACTCTATAATTTTGAATTTCCAAGGTCTGAAATTTAGTCCTGTGGTATCCCTATGAATATTATTTCTAATGCCATAAGTCAAACCAATATTGGATTATTCAATATAGAGTTATGCCAAATCTCCCACGATGGCCTGATTATGGATTGGTTCAATAGAGCGAAGTTGTACGGGATGCCACGTCTCATTGTTTCAACATTCAACTTTGAAATTGCTAGAGACAAAATGAAATTTCGTGCAATTTCAACCACTTTTTACAAAATTCAAATCCGATTCTTGAAACGAAAGTTATGATGATTTTCCCTAGGTCACATGTTTGATATGGAATTATGGAGCTTGCAAAAACCATAACTTCCTTGGATCATATATAAGAAAATATAGCGAACAATGATATGAAATTTGTACACAATGTTCACCAATATTTTAGCTCCATGTGGTCAAAATTTTCGCTTCTAAAGCCTTGTAGAAAAGAAGTTATAGCGAAAATTCCAAGATGAACTGTTTAAAGAAGCAAAACCATAGAATCCAAAGCTCTGATACCAAATGTTATGCAACCAACTCACAAAAATATAGATCAACGACTTAAAAATTATCCTCTTCTCCTTTACATTACATAGATGAATAATTCTTGGATGATTCAAATGATAATACGTCCTTGGTATATATAGGAGTCTAAGGGGTCACAATATAATCTGAGGCTACATAATAATAATAATGTAAGGCCACAACAATAAAAATAGTGGGCTTTTATGGGGCACAAAAATAATGATAGGGGGATACACTAATAACAATATGGGGAATACACTAGTATTATAGGGACCTAACAATGAAGAGATCCTGCTACACTGAACTGCAAATTTGAACCTCTTGAGAAACAACTTCGAAGTTCCTACTCTAATGTGAATCTTGATCTAAGACCATGTAGAAATTAAGGTGTATATTTGCAGTTGCTAATGAAGTTTTAATCAAAATCACAAGACACAAACCTACTCTACTACTCTGCAAAATTCAATTCACAATTTAGAACATAAATCACAAACATGCAATGAGAAATAACACACATGTACACAATATTTTTTTCAGGGAAAGCAATCTAATAAAAACCCTAATGCCCTACTTTCATTAATATGATGAATAGATATGTATTAAAATTTCTTTGCTCAACTCAGTATGACCTACAAGTGAATAACCTATCTCTTTGCTCAATGAGAAGCTCTAACCCAAACTTAGTTAATTTGTGCCTCTGCTTGAGCCCCTATTTCCTTGCACAATTCCTTGATAAATTAGGCCCCTATTATATAGGAATTTATCCAAAATGGATTGTGCAATTCCTAAGGTTCAGCGTATGGTTGGATGCAATATGTGTACACTTAAGAGTTATCTACAACTGATTTTACACTACCTTGGAATCTCCACCACAGTTTGGGAACTTGAATTCTTTGCATGCACTTGATATTTTGGGCTAATTGATCAGTTAACTGGATGATCACTGAGTTTGACTGAAGTCCCACTACGCAACTGACCTTCCACTAGTTCCTCCAACAACTAGAAACAATTTAACTAAAAACAACTTCAAATAACTTACCTTCATTGCTACAAATTAGCAATAACACATGCCTAACTGAACTCTAACTACTCCAACTCGAATTTACTTAGTAAACTGGGTGACACAAGCCATGTCACACAAGTTAACTGCATCCAAGTTGTCTATTGATGTGGAAATTCGATTTTTCTCAATTTAATCAAGGCAAAATAAAATTGATAATTTATTGTTGCATTTTTCAACAAAAATTCATGGAGCAACTGAACTTAAGGTTATCTAGGCCCTATCACAATATATGTTAATTAGATTCTAAAAGAATTAAAGTGTGTGGGATAATTAAAGATTTACAAGTTTTTCTAGCCACATACCAAGACAAATTAATTACTATGGATATTGTTGTGATAGATGTGTATGATGCATGGGGAATGCTCCTATCAAGCAAATGAACATCAAATTTAGGTGGTAGCCTTCAAATGGAATTATCATATGCCAACACCCCCATGCCAAATAATACCTTTTTCAAGCTTGATTAGGATTTAGAGTGAATATATCATGGGTAGGATCCAAGGAAACCCAACAGTGAAATTATCTATGGGTCATATAAGCTAGGAAGTGATGTAGTGTTGACAAATTTCCTACCACCCTTGACAGAAAGGATTTAGAATGAAGAATTTAGGCATGACACAGAAAGCTTGGGTATTTCGAATCTTTCATTAGATCATTCTCAAGACAAGGCAAAAGTATTGACAATATTTGCATCACCATTACCATCACAACTAACCAAGAAGAAAAAAGCGAAAAAATAAAAAAAGATATAAAAAATGGATCACCTGTTTTGAGTAGGATCAAGCCCCAACACATCAATAATTGAAAAAGGAAAAGGAAGGGGCTTGCTATATATCATGGCCATAAACAACTTAATATTGGGGCAAGTCAAAGTCCCAAGATAGTTAGGATCGGACAGGGCACATAAGAGAAAGAACCCATGGATCTGCCTAAGAGTATGCATGTTCTCAATATGGATTTCACCGAAGACATCTGATGCCATGAGGCATCTCTGTATTGTATTTCTAACCCTACTCTTTGTCATTTCCATTGTTAGAATAGTTTCATTTTATGATATTAGAATAAATTTCCATTTCATGCTATTATAGTAGTTCTTTATTTTCAGCACGCTAGTTTAGTATTTCATTTGTGCATTTGATTTTATATGATGATATTTTGAATGGATGCCAATGATATATGCCTTTTTGTGGATGCATATTCCAGATCCTTGCATGCTATCACTTCTTATCTTGCACACATCCCCATGTGGAGCAAAATGTTGACCATTGAAATGTGCTTGAATATTTAATGAGTCCATGCCCGAGGATATGTCAGAGGCATCATGTACCATGAAATTTCATATATCATAAGAGTTTTTAAACTCTATCTTCTTCTTCTCATTCTTCTTCTATATTGCACTCAAATTCTGCAAGCCCTATGGGGATTTTGTAAAGTGATGGTAGTATGATGAATTGAGTCATGTAATAGACCTAGGTAACTTGGGACATTTTCATCAAGGCAATTTACTGGGAAGTTTTTTTACTTGGTTAATTATCGGTACACTTTAGCACTTAATAATTAATTGAGTTTTTTCTTCCAAGGTATAACCCCAAATCTGGAGTGCAACTTGATGACAAGGCCTTGGGTGATTCCTAGTGTCTATGGTCATTGTATATTACCATACTATATCACTCAATTTTTTTTGCAGAATTTGATTAGGCATAGGAGTCATTTTTAAACTTTCCTGCAGGGCATAAATTTTAATAAATTATGATTGTAAATTGTAATAATTGATGTCTAGAGAAGTTGTAAGGGGTATGGGTGCTCATAATTACACTCTCCTCCTCAAATTTTTACTAAGACACACTTTGAGGGGTGAAAAATCATTTTAAAACCCCAAAACCCACTTTTTCATAAGTCTAGTGGGAAAATGAGAAATAAATAACCGAGAAAATATAAAAAATGGAGAAAATAAAATTCCCAAATGTCCAATTGAGGTTTAAATGTCTGTGAAAATCACTCAAGTCGAAAAGGTGAGTCAAAGTCCATGTGTGAGGATGAAGTGGCACAAGATTTTTGCACATGGGAAATTGTTTGGTGGGCCAAGCTTGGGGTACGATTTGCTCATGGAAAAAATAACGCATGGTTGAGAGAGTTATCAAAGATTTGACAAAATATTTTATGATAAAAGTATGGAGTAATGTCTCAAATATACCTCACAAAACCTTACCACTTGTACGCAACTATTGATGGCATCCTCAACGCACTTCACTTCAACATTTATGCACAACACTTCTAAACAACCAACACACAACAATTTAACCATTAGTTTGAGGTTTGATTTGCAGAGTTGTTCACACCACAAGTATTGGGCACCTTCTTATTGAGGATTTTGTGGAGTTTGTTGTCCATATCACCCAACATTTTGAATCTACAACAAGGAATTTCAATTTTGGCACATGGGAAAAAGAGGAATATGCTGCCCACCTCCCAGATTTGGTCTCTACACTTGGCATTTGGGGCCCCAAACATCAAATTCGAATTTTCTTTGTGATTTCCACTATGTTCCACTTGACATAGAGGTTTACATTGATATCTTCTCCAATTTATCTATTTAAGTGAGCTTTGGGCTTTCCTTTTGTATATTTAGAACGAGCTATTGGGCTTAAGGAGACTCTACTGGATTGTGTACTCATTTTAATATAATAATAAAAAAAATACTTTGGGGTACTATTGATGGTGTTCTCCTTATCTTCTTGAGGTGATATTGTTTTGATTTATGTGCTTAATTTTCTATATGAAATTTGGATTATGTTAGATATCATCTTTCCATTCATTTTGGATTAATATATGCAAGCTATCTTGTGTTTATTTTTGACTAGAGAAATCCTCTAGGAGTGGGAAGCACTAGATGATTTTATAAGGAATCTCTAACTCTTTCACCCATTATACTATCTAAATCCTTTATGAAGGCTAACATATATTTTCAAATGTCTAGAAATATTTGTTTAGAGTTTATTGAAGGATTACTTGGGCGTGGGAGAACTCTCCAATAGACCAATTCATTCTCAAGCTCAAGGATTGAAGGACTTAATCGATTTTGCCTCAAGGATATTATTTTCCGAAGTGCAACAAGGAAGTTTCCTTTCCTTTGGCTCTCTTAGATCACAAAAGCATAATTTAAATTCTTTCTTAATCTATTTTTCTTCAAATAATTTATTAGGCTTCTAGAGAAATAACAAAGGCTTGGCCTTTCTTGTTTGCATAAGAGAGTTTCTCTCTTGTTGCATGCATTTGGATTTACATTGAATATCATTTTTGACATGAAACCATGAATTTAATTTTGTCCTCTTGCTTGCATTATGTATATTAAAAGGAGGATTGGAGAGCTTCATCTTGAAAAGTGTTGAATGAAGATCAAAAATATGATCTATTTTGCAGCCTCAAATAACTCACATTTGGGGCAAATTTTAGTAAAAGAGAGTTCCAAACTAATAGCTCTTATTTGCAGGACATTTGACACATACTTGAAGTTGAAAAAGAATGAGGTTGTGGGTCTTAGAGCAAGCATTCATTCAAGGCCTTGAACCTTTTCAAATGATGCATATTTCTCCAAGAAGGTCGTGAGCCTATATGGGCTTAACCTCTAATTTTTGTACTATTTCCTAACTTTGTAGAAAGCTGATTTTTGCATGTATAAATCAGTCCTAAATTTTCATATTTCAAGAGGCTACTCATTTGCTCCTCATTTGCTTCGATTTCTAAGGAGAAGTTCAATTTTTCTTGAATACTAATGTAGAGTTTCTCCCTTGGTTGAGTTGTGGCCTATTAGAGGCTCATTATTTAAAAAAAGTCTCTAATAAAATTTTAGTTTAGCTTGTAGGAGTTTGGGAGATTTCTCCCATGGTATCCTATCTCTCCATTTAGATGGAGACTTTCTCTTGGGTGGATTAAATTTGCGTGGTTCAAACTCTTACACTTCATTCACTTGTTCTAACTTGCTCAACGCTCACTTTAATTCTTGGGATTAACATATCTTTCACATTTACTTTTCCATTTACAAGTGATATTATCTAGTTTGTTATTTCAATTTTCAAGTGCTTGAAATTGTGCAACTTTAATTTCCTTTTCAAATTAAAACACTTGTATGCAGTTTACTTTTTTCTAAAGCTACAACTTGCAATATTTATTTATGAGCAAATTTTCTTTATGTGCATTCAAGTTACAGGCAAGTACTTACTTCACTTTTCAAGCATTGATTAGTTTCACTTTTTTGTTTCCGTTTCTTTACTTGGAAAGGTATTTCATAAGTTATTTTGATTAATCTTGACATTATTGGAGCATCTTTATTTGGAAGCAATATTGCAATTTCATATTTGGTTCATTTTCTTTCAAGTGCCTACAACTCCATGTAAATTTCTTGTCAACTATCATTCTAATTTTTCTTTGAAGTTGTTAGTGAAAAATTACCTTGGGCATTGTCATTTCACTTTCACTCAAGCATATCTAAAATCAACCTCCAACTTAAGTTGCTTGTATCGACATTAGGGACCCTCCACCCCTATTGAATCCTCACTGTGAGATCCAGATTTTCGAGCGAGGGTGAGGTCTAGGGACCGAAGTTCTATTGAAACTTTTCTTTAGAATACAACTAATAAAATAAACCAAGAGCACATCTACATCACAACTTGCAAATTCAATTATCCTACATATGCTATCTTGGATTTGTTTGAGTCTTATTTACAAATATCATCCTTATTTCAAGAAGCATTTATTTTATTATGCAACTATTATGAATTTTTTACTTTTGCAACTATTAGCTTTCTTGTACTTGGAATACTCTTCATTGGTGCAATGCTATTTCAAGTTATTTCATGTATTTGTCACTTTGATGATCATTTAGCTCATGAGTAATTGATGTCATTATCTTGTCACTTGAGCATTTTCTTCCAAGTACTATTTCCTTTATAGTTGCAAGTGATATTTATATGCTCATCTTGGTCTAACATTTGATTTTGCAGGATTATTTATCATTGTATCTTGAATTTTATTTTGAGCAAGCATTTGTCATTTATTTGAAGCACTAGTTTATACTTTGAATATTTCATTGAATGTTGCTTATATATTTATATGTTTGTTCTCATTTTGAAATCAAGTTATCTTTGATAATTATCTCCTTCTAACTTTAGTCTCCTAGAAACTCACATTTCCTTTAATTAACATTCTTTACAAACTACCCCCCTTAGCTTAACTAGGAGGGAGCTTTAATAGAGAGAGTAGGGATTAGGTGAAAACTCATTCTCTTAATTTTCCACCAATATCACACCTTGTGGGGTTGAGGATTTTTCCCACACTAACCTAGGTATGCAACTGAGGCGGAAACACAACCCAATCTGAAAAAGGGAATGTTGTCTCTGTCTTATAGTTCTGGACCTATTTTGCAAAACTATATCTTTTGTTAACTCTACCAGATCATTTGGTGACAAATTTTCCACAGAAGGTAGGACATTTTCTTCTTCTTGACCTAGCATGGAAGGCTCATGGATTCTCAGATTCTCTACATTCACAACTGAGCAAACACACATATATGGTGGTAAAATGAGTTGAGAGACATTATCACCCATCTTTTATAGTATCTCAAAGCGACCATAC
The DNA here is from genome assembly GCA_031772625.1 of Pinus tabuliformis. Lineage (NCBI taxonomy): Eukaryota > Viridiplantae > Streptophyta > Pinopsida > Pinales > Pinaceae > Pinus > Pinus tabuliformis. The sequence continues at coordinate 1,416,298,217 of CM062820.1, read as the reverse complement.
CTCAGAGCCTTTATTTTCTTATCAAGCCCCTATAGCCCCTCCTTGTTCAACATACCCTGTCTCCCACCTTGAACGATTTCTCTATTCTATTTTCATCATGCCTGGCTTTATATTTCTCCTGTGACTTCTGTTGTGCCTCTTGTACCTATATATGGATCTTCCTGATCTTCTCTATAAATTTTTGAAACCTCAAGACATCTCCTGTAAGATCTTCCCTCGCTCCTCCTTCCTGCCCATATCCAATTTCCAAATGTGATGATGACAAATATCCAAAACAAGTTTCAAATGGGGACTTCCCTACAAAAGTGTGAACTTCTATGTTGTAATAATGTTGTATATATACTAGATTATCATCTCAGGTCTTCGAATGCTTCTGGTAGTATCCCCTCAGAAGTTGCACCAAAGTCTTGATGATTACTTCTATCTTCCCATCTGTTTGTGGATTGAATTTTGTAGATATCTTTAACTTTTTGTCCATATTTTTCGACAATGTAGTCCAAAATGTACTAAGAAATCTTGCGTCTCTATCTGAAATGATGCTCGTTGGTATCCCAAAGTGCACCCAAACTTGTCCAAAGAATAGGTTTTCCACCTCTTGCCCATTTATGGTATTTTTGTAGGGAATCATAACACACATCTTTCTAAACTTGTCAAATACTATGAGCAGGTAGTCATGCCCCTTCCTGGTTGTTGTAAAACTCCACAAAGTCCATGGAAATGCTTTCCCAAGGATGAGTGGGTACATGTAAGGGATGATATATACCTTGTTTCCTTTTGCTAAGCTTGCTAGTACAACAAAGTGATGAGCCCCAAATTTGGTAACTTGTTGGGCTCATTTGGCCTAATTATCCTTGTTCAATCCTTCATTTTTCATAGCTTATGCATTATTTTTCAGTATGTTTATGTCATTTGTACGAATAAGGGTAGTCACTCTTCCTAGGTGGCTAACATGTGCTCATTTCAGGTTTTTTTGACACATGTTGGAGCAAAACCGAGCAATCATGGGCTAGAAGATAGCCAAGCTTGGGGTGAGGATTTGTAGGGGGGTTGTCTATGGCATTAAATAGCCTTCCTCGGGATCTTCACCCCCAACTTCGAGCTCCAAAGGCCACCAAAATAGGATCTAGAAGGCATCCAAGCAGATTTTGGAAGGAGCTGTCTACTCACAGTTTGCGCAGCCAAGTCCCATAGATTTAGGAGGCTAGCTAGGGCCCTCGTGGTGTATAAATGTTAAGGTCTCAGCCTTCGTGAGGGACTTTTGGAAACCATTGCATATTTTGCACTACAATGCTGTTAGCTCTACTTTGTTCTCTTGTAGCCATTTTGGGCATAACTCTTGACTTATGACTATTTTTTGATAATGAGAAGCAGTCCGATTTGATATCAACTTTGAGTTTTCTATAGGAGCCATAGCTCTCAGGGTTGGGCCCAACATGAGAGCCTAGGGCTTCCTTTTTGTACTGTTACCTTTCCTTTATGCATCGTTGTTCTCCTTTTATGCATTTGAAACGTATTTCTGTTGGGTAGATTTAGTTGTGTTGGTTAAATAGGTCACTGTTTATGAATAGAATTGCTTCAGATGTTTAAAATGAATTGGTAGGATAATAACAAGAAGAAGCTCCAAAAAAAGGGTCAACAACACTCTCTGTTTCGCCTCATCCTTATTGGATCAGGGGCTGGAACTGAAGAAACAGTGCTGCCCCAACAAAAACACTAGTTTGCTTGACCATGCAATCCTTAGTGTACTGTTTCCATTTGCAGAAGTTAGTTATGGGTTCACATCTCTGAAATGTTTCTTTGCATGATTGATATACATGGTTTTCTTTCCCAATAAAGCTGTTGTTCATTCGTTTTATTGATAGTTGGATTAGATTAGCTAGGACTTTGATTATTTGTAAGACATTGTTGATTCGGTTAAAGGTACATTGTGCAGGGCATCTCTACCACTCTCTCATCCACCTAAGCTTCATCAAAGTCATCTGTTCCATCTCCTAGCTAGGTTCCTCGTCTCACATCTGTCCTCTTGCCCACGTAACCTACCTTTTTGTGCAATCATTGTTTCAGCCTTCTTTGAGCCAATTTAGCCACCTACACCTTCTAACCACTCCATCCACCAGTCCCTAGGAAACTTCAGACCCCTATCCTACCTCCATATCCATTCATGCATCTTCCTTCCCTCATCCATCCTCCAAAATCCAATTTCTTAAACATCCTGTAGAAATTTCTGAACATCCTGTAGAAATTACTGAACATCCTGTAGAACCCCTGCAGACTTCCTGTAGAAGCTCACAAATGAGGTTTCTTGATAGCCAAACTTTGTGAAACTCTCTGGAAGGGTGTTAGGGACTCCTTAAACCCTCTATGAACCTTCCCGGCCTCTTCCAAGCATTTCTCCTCCTTGATCCACCCCTGCACAGTCAAAGAACAGTGAAAGCATATGCATGATGAAACTGACGACTTAATAAAAACTACAAAAAGATGTTTTCTTCAAATAGAGGTATTCTAGACACATGTATTTACCTTCATAGAAGTAATGGCATCTCTTCCAGTAGTTTTGCATTCTCTCCTTTGCATCAGTAAGACTAGCTGGTAGAATTAGGGTTTGCTAGGGTTTGCGTTACTTTTTGGCTTTCAGTTCTTTCCGCAAGTAGATTAGCCTCCTTTGAGTTAGCTATCAATTAAAAAGCTTCTTCTAAGAGCTCATAGAAGTTGGCTTAAGCCCCTAGTGGACTTGTGCTAGCTGACCAAGTGACAGCTGCGGCAAGAGCTAGTACTTGTGCATACAACACCGTCGCTTCCAAGTTTGTTACGAACTACCAGGTTGATAAAAGTAAAGAAGGGAGTCCCAGGAGTTGCAGCATTATTGCTGCAATACTGGAGCCCACCATCTTTTTAGCGCCGTTGCCGGGGAAGCGTCAGAGTATTTGTGATTGCTGCTTTTCTTCTATTTTCCTGCTCTCACCTTTTGCTAAATAGTTTATTTCATTTCCATTATGCAATTTCATTTCTGCAAAAGTAAAGTAGACACTTCCTGCTTTCATAGATTAGACTTTCAATTCTGCAAGCGTAACATAGAATTTCAATTCTGCAAGCATAAAATAGAATTTCAATTTTGCAAGCGTAGTCTAGTATCTCTTTCTCGCAATTTGATTTCAGCAGAGTAGATTAGTCCTTTCCTGCTTTCATTTCAATTCCGCATTTTCATTCCCGCAAGATAGATTCTAGTTAGTTGCAATTCCATTTGTTTCATTTTTGCAGGTACAAGCAGAGAAAAAGCAAAAACAACCAAAAATCCTTTCATGCCTCGTAGGAACAGAGATAATACCGGAAGATTTTTACCCAACACCCCCACCACTTCACTGGGTCACCCTTCTCTCTTCTTTAGTGGCAGTGATCCAGAAGAACCTATAGGTGAACCTCCTGAGATATACGAAGATCCTATAATGGAAGAAGAGCAAGAAAACATTCCTATTGAAACCATGGCTGACAACAGAAATGGTGGAAACGATGACGAGAGAATAGAAGGTACCTTCCCCATCCGAGAGACTAACGGGGACATGAAAATAAAGAACATAAGTCCCTCGGCCTTACCTCATTTCCATGGATTGACCACTGAAGACCCTGATACCTTCCTGTTTGAGTTTGATGTCCTTTGTCGAACCTATGATTATACAGAAGATGAACAAAAATTGAAACTCTTTCCCTCTACCCTCAAGGATGCAGCATTACGCTGGTTCATGAGGTTACCTGGAAACAGTATCACCACTTGGGCTCAGATGCAGCAAGCTTTCAATACCAAATACTGGGACTACTGTAGGTCCAAGGAAACCAAGGGAGAAATCTTTCGGATGACCATGGGAAGCGATGAGTCTTTAGAAGATTACGAGGAAAGGTTCCAACTTAGCTATAAGCAGGCCAGGTGCACACTTGACCCTGAATCCCTAAAGCTGGTTCTGCTCCGAGGAGTCCCTGAAGACCTTCTGGATACCCTTCACATGCTAGCTGGGGGAGACATCTACCAACTGCCTTATGAGGACATAAAGGCTGTGTTTAGAAACCACTCTAGGGCAGCCTGGAAAAGAGGTAGGGGAAACCCACTTTCAGCTAGTAGCACCTTCTCCAAGCATGAGTTTGCTAACCAGATGGAAGACCTAAAGAGTGAGATGAGACAGACTATTGCCATGCAACTTGATACCTTCCGAATTCAACAAAAGAAAGAGGAAGCTGAGAGGGCTTTGGCCATATTCTGTCCCAGGTGTACGAGGAAGCACCCGAAGAACGAGTGTCCATTGCACTCAGTAGAGGTATGTTTCATTTGTGAGGAAGACCACACCACAAACCAATGCATGACCTTACCAGGATTTAAAGCCATATACCAAGGGACTGAGGCACCCACTGAACCTCTCTACTTCCTCAACCAAAGGAGGCCACATGGACCTAGACCTTACCAACAAGGTATGCAAGGGACATCCCAAGCTTATTATAACCCCAACCAGTCTGCTCACATGCCTTCACGGGGTCCCCCTGCTCATCCTTCCTGGTCTTCACCTCCTCCGTGGTCTTATCCCCCTAAATACCATGCTCAACCCACTGCTCATTCGTTTCACTCACATGTCCAGCCACAGCCTCAGTGGAATGCACCTCAACCAGGGTGGAGGCTCCAGTACAACACTCCTCCCGCCATTTTTCCTCCACCACCAGCTCAACCACAACCATTACCTCCTGCTCCTCCAAGACAACCCCAAATTCCTGCTCAACCGAACCCGAACCCCAACAACCGACAGGCCCAGCAGGTATATACTGGGGAGACAACATGTCCTACCTATGCTGTGGAGATCCAGGAGATCAACCTGTGATCCGGGAAGACTCTTCTAGATCGCCAACCTCCTCCCCCAGAGGACGAGGAAGACAAACAGGAAAGTGAACCCAAAGCCATTCCACCCTTTCCTGAGAGACTAACAGTAACCACACAACCAAACTCGGAGGAGACTAAACTTCTAGGGGAATTGAAACAGTTGTGTGTGAAAATACCACTTCTCCAGGCCATCAAAGATGTACCGATATACAAAAAATTGGTTAAGGAAAAGTGTTTCAGGCACCCAGGCCGGTGAAAGAGAGATGCCTCAACTATCAATGTCATAGGACAACTATCCGATCTTATGTTGGGGCAAGTAATCTGTCCAAAGTATTTGGATCCTGGGAGTCCTGTAATTGATGTCCATATCAATGGCACCATTATCCCCCATACCTTGATTGATCTAGGGGCTTCCATTAATGTGATGACCAGGGACACCATGCTTAAACTCAGCCTTCAGAGTTCCTTAAGGAATACCTCGACAGTCCTGCAGTTGGCAGATCGCTCCACCGTGACTCCTGAAGGGATTGTGGAGGATGTCTTGGTCTCTGTTGACTCTTGGGAGTATCCTGTGGACTTCTTGGTCCTTCAGCCCAAGGCAAAGCTTACTAGATACCCCCTCATTTTGGGAAAGCCTTGGTTAGCCACTACGGATGCTTACATAAGCTACTGAGCGGGAAACATGACCATCAAAAATGGTCCTATGTCCAAGCAGCTAGTCCTATACCCTCCTGCCCAACCTCTGTTAGAGCATGAATTACCACTTTGGTTGGAAGAAGGAGACAAGTATGAGGTCTACTCTGCACCCTTGTGCACGATAGAAACCACTAGGGGAGGTCCTCAAACCGAGGATGATTTGATTGAGAAGTTGATTCAAAATCCACCTCCCAGTGCTCTCTCCTTAGAAGAATTGGTGGAAGATACCCAAGCCAGCACCTTAGTGGACCTCTATGTGACTGATCCAACCTCTCCCAGAGTTAAGAATGTGGAGTTTGGTCCCAAAAGAACTCTAAAGATCAGCTCCTCCCTATCTCCTTCCCAGGAGAAGGAGCTGTGTAGCTTACTAAACAATCACTTAGATGCTTTCGCTTGGAGCTATAAGGAGATGAAAGGAGTCCATCCTTCAGTCTATACCCATCACATCTACATCAAAGATGATTGTAAACCAGTCAGGCAGCCCCAGAGGAGAATGAATCCAGCCCTTAAAGACATTGTCAAAGAAGAGTTGCAAAAATTATTGGATGCAGGATTCATCTACCCTATCTCCGATAGTGAGTGGGTTTCACCTCTAGTGCTTGTGCCCAAGAAGAACGGGAAGTGGAGAATCTGTGTAGATTACCAAGAACTTAACAAAGCCACCAAGAAAGACCATTTCCCTTTGCCTTTCATAGATCAAGTGTTGGATGGACTGGCAGGGAAGAAGTTTTTCTCTTTCCTAGATGGGTTCAGTGGGTATAACCAGATCCAAATCAGCCCGGAGGGCCAGGATAAGACCACCTTCACTTGTCCATGGGGTACCTTTGCCTACCGAGTCCTTCCCTTTGGGCTATGTAATGCCCCTGCCACTTTCCAGAGAGTTGTATTGAGCATCTTTGCCGAGTTGGTTCATGATTCAGTGGAAATCTATATGGACGACTTTACTCCTTATGTGTCCAACTTCCAAGAAGAATTGACTAATCTGGGAAAAGTTTTAAGCAAATGCATCGAGATGAACCTGTCCCTCAGCCCTGAAAAATGTGAATTCCTGATGACTGAAGGGACTGTGTTAGGTCATACCATTTCTCACCAAGGATTACAGGTAGATCCTAACAAAATTGCTCTCATAAAAAAGGTTCCACCTCCTCAGAAGGTAAGAGATGTTCGAAGTTTCTTAGGCTTAGCGGGATATTATAGAAGATTCATTAAAGACTTCAGTAAGCTAGCCACGCCATTGTTTGGTCTCTTAGCAAAATATTTTGAGTTTAAATGGACTGACGACTGTCAGAGGGCTCTGAATGAATTAAAGGATAAGTTGGTGTCCGCCCCGATCTTAAGAGGTCCAAATTGGGCCCTACCTTTCCACATCCACACTGATGCCTCGAACAAAGCCATAGGGGTAGCCTTAGGACAAGTCGAGTAAAAACTTCCATATGCCATATACTTTGTCAGTAAAAACTTATCCAAGGCAGAATTGAATTATACTATAACTGAGAAGGAGTTCCTGGCCGTGGTCCATTCCCTGAACAAGTTCCGACACTACATCACTGGCTATCAAACATTTGTACATACTGATCATGCTGCAATTAGATATTTAATGACTAAACCTGATGTGAATGCTCGAATTATTAGATGGTTACTTTTGTTGCAACAGTTTGATTTGACTATCGTTGACAAACCAGGTAAAGAAAATGTTGTTGCTGACTTCTTGTCTAGATTGGATTTACCTGCAGGTGAAGAAGGAACAGTGGATGACCAGATGCCGAATGAACATCTGTTTGCTATCTCAGTACTCTCTCCCTAGTTTGCTGATATAGCAAACTACCTGGTCTCAGCACAGTTCCCTCCGCATCTATCATCAAAAGAGAAGAGCAGAATCGTGAGGAAGAGTGCCTCATTCACTTGGATCGGGGGAAACCTGTTCAAACTTGGCCCCGATCAAATCTTAAGGCGTTGTGTAAGGGAGGAGGAAGTCTTTTACATCCTCCTAACCTTTCACGATGGGCCGTGTGGAGGAAATTTTGCAGCCAAGAGGATTGCCTTCAAAATTCTACAGGCAGGCTACTATTGGCCCACTCTTCATCAAGATGTCAGAAGATATATCAACCAATGTGATCGATGCCAAAGGATGGGGAAACCGACTCCAAGGGACGAAATGCCTCTCCAACCTCAAGTGACTCTTGAGCCATTTGAGAAGTGGGGTATGGATTTTGTGGGTCCTATTAACCCTCCTTCAAGGCAAAGGTATTACATCATTGTGTGCACAGACTATTTGACAAAGTGGGCGGAAACCAAGGCAATGAAAGTAGCAATAGAAGAAAAGGTGGAGGAATTTTTAAGAGAAAACATCTTCTACAAATTTGGCTACCCAAGAGAGTTAGTCACTGATCAAGGAAGCTAGTTCACCTCCAACTTAATTGAAGACTTGCTCGCTCATCACAAGATCAAGCATCGGACTTCCACCCCATATCATCCTCAAGCAAATGGGTAGGTGGAAGTCACCAATAGAGCATTAGAAGGGATTTTGACTAAAGTGGTGAGCAGTAGCAGAAAAGATTGGGCAGATCGCCTGGTTGAGGCCACTTGGGCCTACAACACCACTTGGAAGACCACAACCAGTTTCACACCTTATGAGCTGGTCTATGGGAAGAGAGGTTTGCTGTCAATCGAGTTTGAGTACAACACCTTGAGGATGACAGCTCAGCTGGACCTAGACCTCAGCCATTCTCAACAAGAAAGGTTATTGCAGCTGAATGGGTTAGATGAACACCCAATGCAGGCCCTCCTCCACTCAGAAGTGGTTCAGCTTCAGAGGAAGATATGGCATGATCGGCACCTCAATGACAAACAATTCCAGCCGGGAGATTGGGTGCTACTGTATGATTCCAGACATAAGGATTTCAATGGGAAGCTGAGGACAAGATGGTTAGGACCATACGTAGTGTAGAAGTGTAATGACAATGGTTCTGTCCTTATCTGGACCATTGACGAAGAAGCCCTCCCCATGCTTGTCAATGGGCATCGACTAAAGATCTACAACAAACCTCTTTCGAGGCAAGAGTTCATCAAAACTGTGGAAAAATCAGTGCTAGTCATAGAGAAGGGTTCTGCCTTTGTTTTGGGCACACCTTGAGCATCATTATACATATAAAAAAAAAGAGGAGAAAAAATGCAATAAAAAAGGTCCTTGGGTGAAAACATTTCTGAGGCGCCCAAGGCAGATGGTAGGGGTGAAAACTTCTTTGAGGCGCCCTGCTGTCTCTCTGAAAAAGAATTGGAATAAAAAGATCCTTGGGTGAAAACCTCTCTGAGGCACCCAAGGAAGATAGTAGGGGTGAAAACCTCATTGAGGCACCCCTGCTGTCTCTTAAAAAAAAGAAGAAAAAAACAAAAATAAAGGAAAAGAAAAAGGAAGAAGGAAGAAACAGAGAAAAAAAACAAGTTTAATCTCTGGAAATTGTTGCAGGTTGCAGGAACACAATGCAAAAAGGAGGCCTCTCAACTCAAGGACAAGGGTCCCTACCAAGCTACCAGGAAACCTCACATACACTCCCTCCATGAACACTCATTTTTTCCAAGGTTTGGACACAATCTGGTCATGGTTTAGCCTTCTACAGGAAGCTACAGGACTTTCTACAAGAAGTTCTGTATTTCTACAGGAAGCTACAGGACTTTCTACAAGAAGTTCTGTATTTCTACAGGAAACATCTTGTAGAGCCTTTGGGCGGGCCAGGACCGATTATGAAGAAGAATTTGAAGCTTGAAGCCAGTTGAGGAGGCATGCAACCACTCTTTTCTTCCATCCTCAATTTGTTTCACCTCCTTTCACCACCTTTGCTGCCATATGGTCGAATATACCTGCACAGTCATACCAGAACTTTGTTTTCTCAGAAAAAAAAATTGTTTTTAAGGAGGAAATAAAGCATGCAGATGCTCGCACACTTTACCTGTCAAGGTAATCTCAGGACCCTGCACCTGTGAATGTGATTCAATGATCTTGGCATGCACCCTAGGAGGAGAAACGACTACAGGATGTCCTACAGGAATCTTGTAGCAGCTGATCCGGCTGGAGCACATACCATGGAGACACCAGCAGCTCATGAAGCCGGTGCATGCAGCATACACCACCAGAAATCAGGTCTCAAGGTCTTGTAGCCAGCAACAGCCAATGAAGAGGAGCTCCAGCACCCGTACATGAAACAACAGCAAGCAGATCCAGCATTCCTCGTCCTGAAGCCTGAAAAACCCACGTCCATGGCCGCACAGGTAAGTGCCTAACCTTATTTCGTCAAATTACATAAGCTATACTCTAAATGTGCATGACTATGAGAATGAACGGATTGAACAAGTCAGGTAGCCATTCAACTGGCCACCACAACCAGTTCGACGGCCTCGTCGGATCCGAATGGCCTTGGTTATGTCGAAAATACGGGCAATTGACATGTGGAAGCGTCCAGTCGAAGAGAAGCAACAGTATAACAGGAATGGCGACGGTGAATGTAGAGGGAAGAATTCGGCGGTCAGGGACATGCGGCGGAATGATGGCTGTGACATCGGCCAACGGATCGACTGGGACAGCTCACCCCTGCGCCATGAATTCCGTAGCAATTCAAAATCAGCCGGCTGAATCACTTATGATGAACTGCAGTCATTTACTCACAACCATTTTACAGTCGAGTACGTGTCCTCAATCCTCTTGCTGCTGCTGCTCAGAAAGTCCAGAACCACTGTAATGTTCTCCAGAAGCCGTGCACGATTTCTACAGGAAGCTGTGCTACAGGGAGCCTGGAATTACATAAAAGTTTGGACTTTTCACGTCGAGGGTGGCAATCCTCAGTGAGGTAGGCCTGAACATAACTTTCCCATGCAAATAATTCAAAAGGTGGTGAATTCGACGTGTTGAGAGGGTAGGGAAAATGTGAATAAAGTTTGTCTATGAACGCAAAAGCTGTTTTCTTATCGCTGCATGAAATTGTCTTCATAGTCTGCATGCGAGATTTTCTCCAGGGTTTTGAATTAAAATCCCTCCTATAGAAAAAATTTGAGACCCTGTCAAGGCTCACCGGTGGAAAATTATGAATTTTATATGACTGTGTGCATAACGGAGACGTAGCTCTGCGCTCTGTGTAGAAAAATCCCGAAGCTCTCCTTCTGTACACGAGCAGGCAAGTTCAGAACAACAAAAACAAGTTTTTTACCATGCCGGGAGGGTTCATTAGAAAAGAGCCTTCAGACTCCAAGAAATTACGGGAAACCCCTGAGGTGGTGGACTTGTTTTCCCGTGCACACTGGATGTCATTCTATGACAAGCTTCAAGGTCACGATGACGAAATTACAGAAGAATTCCTAAGGTCCTTGAAGCCGAAGTCAAAGACATTGGCCGTTGTCAACTTCAGAGGATTGACCCTCAGACTCACCCCACAGCTCATTAGCAAAGTAACTGATCTACCGATGGGGGTACCCTGGGATAAGGAGGAGAGAAAATTGGGTCAGAAAGCTAAAAAAGAGTTCTTCTTGCCAGAGGAACAATCTTCAGAGGACAAGAATGGAGTTCGAAGAACTAGCCTACAACCGTTCTGGAGTGAATTCAACCTCCAAATTATGAAGTATATTACGTGTGAAGGGCGATTTAGCATCGTGTATGCCTATCATTTCCAGTTGCTCATAGAACTCAGGCACCAAATGGACCTACCCTCCGAACAAAAATTGAGCATTCCTTATTTCCTCCTGCAATCCATGATTGAGTGTGCCACCAAACTGAGAGAGGGGACACCAGACCATCTAGCCCATCATGGGCTTATCAAGCTTCTCGTGGAAGATGCACTACACACTTACATTGTCTCTCTGTCCTGGGAAATTTTTCGGAATATGTCTAAAGATGATGACATCCAAATTTTGGCCGAGGAGCTCACTTCCTCCAGCAACGAGGAGAAGGAGCACACTCAGGCAGAGAAGAAATCTAAAGGACAAGAAACCCCAAGCAAAACACCAAAGAAAGAACAGAAAGGAATGCAAGAAAAAGGCCAAATTGCCAAGACAGGGGGTGGTAAAGTTACACCAACACCCAAGGAGAAGAGACTATAGAGCAGGGTAGAAAGGACTGAGAAAGTCCAAGCCAGTGAGGGCACCCCTAAGGCAGCTTCAGCCAAGCTAAAGGAAAAAGCACCCTCAGCCAAGCAGGCTAAAACGGTGCCATCCACTTCTACAGGAAACTAGAAGGCTATTTCTAAAGGAAGTTTAAAAATGACTTCTATAGGAAGCCAGAAACCAGCCACTACAGGACTTTCTACAGGAAGTCCAGAAAAAGGACAGCAGAAGGAGAAATCGGCAAAAATATTAGCTAGGGAGGCAGCATCTGTGCTGGCCATCCTAAGTACCTATCCCAAGCCAAAGGAAAATTGAAAGAGGGAGATTCCTCTGTATTTTAAAGCAAGAAGGAGTGTCAGAATTAAGACTGGCAGACCCCAGCCTCTGTCAAAAGAGCCAATCACAATTGTGGATACCCCTACCACACCAAGGGATAGGTCCCCCTCCAAGACATCCATTACTTATGAGCGGGGGAGCCCGAAAACATCCTCATGGAGGGAAAGGATGGAGAAATTGAACCTGGAAGCCTCTCTACAGGATGCTGGGGCGGTTCTACAGGAAACTTTGGCTAGGCTGAAGGAGACTGAGCAGATGGAGGCAAGAGCAGCTAAGTCACCACAGGAGGAGGAGAAGACCGAGGTCATCATGGAACCAAGCCCCCAGCCCAGCTTGGGTTCTTATTATAACTTCTTCGAGGCCGGAAAAATTATTCCTCAAAAATTCACAGTGCCACTATTTCTAGCACTATAGAAAGAAAGAGTACGAACCCACACTTGGATGAGGATCGCTAAATCCAAGGGGGTAGCAGATATAGGGCCCCTAGAGGAAAGGATCAAGGAAACACAAAAGGAGTTGGCAAGAGTACGGCATGTGGAAAGCTCCCAACAAGCCAAGTTAAGAGAAGAGAATGAGCTGCTTAGACAGTAGCTACAGCTACAGGAACAGAGGAGAGAAGAGGACACAACAGCCAAGGACACCATAATAGAACCGCAAGAAAAAGAAGGAATGTAAGCTGATCTTGAGGAACTAAATCGACAACTACAGGAAAGGGAATTGTAGGCAGGCATAGAGATACAATCTTTGAAACAATAGATGCAAGAAAAGGAGGCACAAATGGCCTGCATGGCCAGTTGGGTAATGGACGCTCTACAATGTAGGCAGCCGACCAAATCCTATGGCCTATACCTAAGGGATCAATGGCTACAATTCCAAATTAACACATTGGCACAGAGGGGTATCTCCCAAATCCAAAACCCCCAACAGTTCATGGATTTATGTAACAACAGTTCACTAGAAGACAAGGCCAAGCTATCAGAGTTCTACCTTCATAATTTGGCCCTTCCAAATGTAACCTCATGGGACCCCAACACAGCAGTAGGGGATATGCAGTTGATGGAAATGTCCTCATGGTTAAACCACGAAGAAAAGAGAGCGGCAGAGGTCAGAAATGTCATGAACCGAGAACTACATGAACCACTGCTGATTAGAGCAAAGCCAGGGGACCCCACAGCATTGGTATCAACCCACCAACACCTAGCAACCAACTCTCAGGCTTTATTAGAGTACATGGATCGGCAGGCTCAGGCCATAGCACACTTCGAGGATATGGAGCGATTATTAGGGGACAATTGTGTTCATGTTTGCACCCGTAGGTGGAACACGTTGTCCCACAGCCTCAAAATCAGGGAATATCACACTCCAACTAGAATGAGGGAGGCCTTGGCACGAGTGCCTCTCCACAAGAAGTCTATGCAGAACCTCCAGGCCAGCTAGATTGGCCTCAAGCTAAGTCCACCTTTGCTTTTGGGATTGTTAGAAGGAAGCACAGAAGAAGAAGAGCATAAGCAGTGGAAAGAGGTGGAAAGGAAGGCCGGATTCCATGACAGTGAGGAGGATACTACTTCAGAAGCCTGGGATGTGAGGGTGGTGATTAAAGCAATGAAAGACGAGGAGTTGGACTAGTTGCTCAGAGGATGAGCAATCCTTTTAGCAGGGGGTGATGATGAGCCCCAAATTTGGTAACTTGTTGGGCTCATTGGCCTAATTATCCTTGTTCAATCCTTCATTTTTCATAGCTTATGCATTATTTTTCAGTATGTTTATGTCATTTGTACGAATAAGGGTAGTCACTCTTCCTAGGTGGCTAACATGTGCTCATTTCAGGTTTTTTTGACACATGTTGGAGCAAAACCGAGCAATCATGGGCTAGAAGATAGCCAAGCTTGGGGTGAGGATTTGTAGGGGGGTTGTCTATGGCATTAAATAGCCTTCCTCGGGATCTTCACCCCCAACTTCGAGCTCCAAAGGCCACCAAAATAGGATCTAGAAGGCATCCAAGCAGATTTTGGAAGGAGCTGTCTACTCACAGTTTGCGCAGCCAAGTCCCATAGATTTAGGAGGCTAGCTAGGGCCCTCGTGGTGTATAAATGTTAAGGTCTCAGCCTTCGTGAGGGACTTTTGGAAACCATTGCATATTTTGCACTACAATGCTGTTAGCTCTACTTTGTTCTCTTGTAGCCATTTTGGGCATAACTCTTGACTTATGACTATTTTTTGATAATGAGAAGTAGTCCGATTTGATATCAACTCTGAGTTTTCTATAGGAGCCATAGCTCTCAGGGTTGGGCCCAACATGAGAGCCTAGGGCTTCCTTTTTGTACTGTTACCTTTCCTTTATGCATCGTTGTTCTCCTTTTATGCATTTGAAATGTATTTCTGTTGGGTAGATTTAGTTGTGTTGGTTAAATAGGTCACTGTTTATGAATAGAATTGCTTCAGATGTTTAAAATGGATTGGTAGGATAATAACAGGAAGAAGCTCCAAAAAAAGGGTCAACAACACTCTATGTTTCGCCTCATCCTTATTGGATCAGGGGCTGGAATTGAAGAAACAGTGCTGCCCCAACAAAAACACTAGTTTGCTTGACCATGCAATCCTTAGTGTACTGTTTCCATTTGCAGAAGTTAGTTATGGGTTCACATCTCTGAAATGTTTCTTTGCATGATTGATATACATGGTTTTCTTTCCCAATAAGGCTGTTGTTCATTCGTTTTATTGACAGTTGGATTAGATTAGCTAGGACTTTGATTATTTGTAAGACGTTGTTGATTCGGTTAAAGGTACATTGTGCAGGGCATCTCTACCACTCTCTCATCCGCCTAAGCTTCATCAGAGCCAGCTGTTCCATCTCCTAGTTAGGTTCCTCATCTCACATCTGTCCTCTTGCCCACGTAACCCTACCTTTTTGTGCAATCATTGTTTCAGCCTTCTTTGTGCCAATTTAGCCACCTACACCTTCTAACCACTCCATCCACCAGTCCCTGGGCCACTTCAGACCCCTATCCTACCTCCATATCCATTCATGCATCTTCCTTCCCTCACCCATCCTCCAAAATCCAATTTCTTAAACATCCTGTAGAAATTTCTGAACATCCTGTAGAAATTCCTGAACATCCTGTAGAACCCCTGCAGACTTCCTGTAGAAGCTCACGAATGAGGTTTCTTGATAGCCAAACTTTGTGAAACTCTTTGGAAGGGTGTTAGAGACTCCTTAAACCCTCTATGAACCTTCCCGGCCTCTTCCAAGCATTTCTCCTCCTTGATCCACCCCTGCACAGTCAAAGAACAGTGAAAGCATATGCATGATGAAACTGATGACTTAATAAAAATACAAAAAGATGTTTTCTTCAAGTAGAGGTAGTCTAGACACATGTATTTTACCTTCATATTTGAAGTAATGGCATCTCTTCCAGTAGTTTTCATTCTCTCCTTTGCATCAGTAGGACTAGCTGGTAGAATTAGGGTTTGCGTTACTTTTTTGCTTTCAGTTCTTTCCACAAGTAGATTAGCCTCCGTCCATCAGTTAAAAAGCTTCTTCTAAGAGCTCATAGAAGTTGGCTTAAGCCCCCAACGGACTTGTGCCAGCTGACCAAGTGACAGCTGCGGCAAGAGCTAGTACTTGTGCATACAGCACCGTCGCTTCCAAGTTTGTTACGAACTACCAGGTTGATAAAAGTAAAGAAGGGAGTCCCAGGAGTTGCAACATTATTGCTGCAATACTGGAGCCCACCACAAAGCATGCATCTTCTTATGAACCTAGCTATCTACTCTTGTATCTTGGGTCAATACACATACCACTGCAAGTTTTCCATGGTCTTCCCTACACTAAAGTGCCTTGTAACCTTAGAGGTGCGAGCCTCTCTAATAAGCTGAAATCACTCACCTTTAGGAACACATAGCTTATCCATCATGTAGAGTAACCCATCATGGAGATGGAGTCAATGGTGCTGTCACCATCATGCACATGACTCTGACTCTATAACTGCTGAAACACCTCCATGAAGTCCTCATCCTTTGAATATGGCTCTCTATATACATCATGGATGAATGGTTCCATGTGCATAAGAGTCCCCAAAGTTGTGATCTTTGATGTGGGTGGCCTTGAAAGCATGTTGGCCAACTTGTTTGTGCTACCCTTCTTGTACTTGATCACCAAGTGAAATTGCTGTAGAAACCCCATCCACTTGTAATGGATGGTCTGTTGTAGCTTACTCTAGGCCTATTGGTACAATAGTGGCTATTGATCCGTGTGTATTACTATCTCCTTTCCCATCGGATATGATTCCACTTCTTCACAGTGTGCACCAAGGAATAAAGTTCCTTGTCGTAGGTAGGGTAGTTAAGAATTTCCCCATGAAATACTTCAGAATGGTAGCATACATGTCTTCCTCCCTGCATGAATACCACTCCCATGTCATACCCACTCACATCTATCTCCACTTTAAAGGGTTGCAGTAAGTTTGGTAATCCTAGAACTAGTGCTTGACTGATCTTCTTCTTTAGCTCCTCAAAATCCCTTTGTTGAACCTTTCCCTATTGGAAACTCTTGCCACTTGCTGTTATGGTGTGGATTGGTGCTACTGATGATGAAAATGAGGCTATGAATTTCCTTAGGTACTGTGTTTCCCTAATGAAACTCTTGACTTCAAAAACATTAGTATGTATTATCCATTTCATGATGGAATCCATCTTGGCATGATCTATCTTTAGCTCTTCTTCACCTATCACATACCCTAGATACACCAAAGACTGCTATGCAAACTCAAATTTCTTGAGATTTGCTAGTAGCTGGTGCTTCATTAATGTCTCCAAAACCTACGTCAAATGTGAGATGTGTTCCTTCCAGGTAGCACTATATACCAGTATATCATCCAAATAGACAATAACAAATGAATCTATAAAAGGGTGCAATACATCATTCTTTAATCTCATAAACATAGTTGGTGCATTACATAGGTCAAACGGCATGAATAACCACAAATAAAAACCTTACCTGGTTTTGAAGGCAGGATTCTAGGTATCTTTTTCTCTAGCTCAAAGCTGGTGATATCTAGACTTTAAGTCCATCTTGGTGAAGTATTTTTATTGCTACAACTAATACACCAAATCATTTATCTTGGGAAGGGGGTACTTGTTCTTGAGAATGATTTTATTCATTGCCCTGTAATTTATACACATTCGCCAAGTCCTGTCCTTCTTTGGCACAATGATGATGGGTGTCCCACATGGTGATGTACTCGGTTGAATGAAAAACCTATTCCTATAACTATTGCCATTATTTTTCCACCTATAACGGCCAACTTGTATATCCCAATGTTTGGAAATGACGAGTTTGGCAATAGTTGGATCTCATGCTCCACTTCCCTCTTAGGTGGTAACCCTTTAGGCTCTAAGAACATATCCCTGTATGCCTGTAACAACTCTTCCATTTATTGTTTCTATTTTCTAGTACACCCCTCCAGGGATGCCTTACCTCTTACTGACTCTTTTACAAACAATTTTTCTCTTAAAAACAATTAAACATACTTCTTGTTGGCACTGATCAATTTCTTGGCTTAGTTGACACTTACCAGTGAAATTTTCAACTTTCCTTTATGCGCATTGATGGTGAACGATGTTCCATCCTTGACAAGTTGATATTGTGTGGTAATATCTTCCAGATTCATCACATCTATGTTTTTTGTAATCGACGTTTCGAACCAACTTCCGTGGTTCATCATCAAGATCAGATGAGTGAATAAGTCAGCGATTAATGGGGTAATAAATATAGGAGAGGGTTGGGATGGAATGCATGGAGCTCACATAAAGCCATGAAATAGATTTTTAATTTATTGATTTTATTAATGTTTATTAAATTTTATTAATGATAATTAAATCTTGATAACCGTATTTATGGTTATTGATGAAATTGAATGCTATGACTTAGTATTATTAATGATTATTAATTCACTAATAGTTTTCTACAAAAATTAATTAGTTTTTGTTAATTACAAGATTTTTATGATTAATTTTTAGTATTGACCCTAATGTTTAAATCTTGTATGATTAAAATATTAAAATTATAATTAATGCTTAATATTTATATGCATTGTTAATTGCATATTTATTAATATTATTATGATAATGAATTATCTTGGTTTAATGTTCTTAAATTTATGGAAAAATATAATATTCTAATTGTTAGTTATTAAAATATTTTATTAGTGATGTTGTTTTATTAAGATATTTTGTGAACGATGTTCATAAGTCTTTGATGCTTTTAGATTACTAATATATCTTTATTATTAATTTTTAAGAATTGATATATAGAGTTTTTTTGGTTTTTAATTAGGATTGAGTTAACTAAGGTCTAATTATAATTAAAATGATTTTAATTTTAATATAAATTTAAAGATTGAAAGAGTAAATATGTACAATTTTTATTATTGTTATTAATTCAAATATTATTTTAATATATTTTAGGGTTTGGTAAACCATAAGGAGGACCAAGGGATAAAGGGGTAGGGAGCATCTAGGAGAACTCCGTATGAATATTGCATCTCACATGTACATGTAGGGACTCCCAAACATGACTCTGCATACATCAAGGGGGACCACATCTAGTTCTACTTCATTAATAAAATCAACACTAATGGCAAATATCATTTTGCAATGTTTTCTTACCTTTAGCTCTGCATCCTTAGTTACCCATCCCATTGGATATGGGCTTGGATGATCACAAAATTCCAATCCCAATTTATTGACCAGCTTGCTGCAATGAGATTTTCCTGTGACCTGGAGTCAAATGGAGCATCAATATTGTTCTTCTTGACCTACGTCTTTATATGGAAGAGTTTGGTCATTTATTTATCGTCCTATTGCTAAAGGCTACTTAGATTCAACTCCTTCTACACTGACATACAACCAATTTTCTCATCCACATCTGAGATGCTTTCAACTTGGTTGCTCGCATTAGTGGCCATGAGATTCTTCTTCTTATTGTCTTTCTTTTTTTTCCTTGGGTTAAGATCTAGATGCAACTTCCATAACTTCGCCTCTGTGTGGCCGTCAATGTTGCATTGGTTGTTGGGATATTTACACTGGTGTGTTGTGGCTGTTATCCTTTTATCTTTCCCCCTTTCTGTTTCTTATTTCGCTCCTTAGAAGCGTCCTGTTGTTCCTTATGCTTCAATCCACTTGTTTGCACTTTCTTCAAGCCTATGTTCTCCAGGTACATTTCTTGTACACAATCCTCGTCCATGATTTGGGCTTGAACAACATCACTTGCTCCCACAAATGGAAATATACTCCCCCCAAATACTTGATAAGTACATTTGGGTTCTTTGGGGATATACCAAACATTATGGTCATCTTTATAAAATCTGTGGTGTACTCCTACACACTTTGCCTGACTTTTGCCTAAAGTAGTGCCACTAGGTCCACTGGTTCTAAACACACCTAATATGCTAAAAAAGTGACTTTATGAGGGTTTTGAAGTCCTCCCACTTAGTCACTGGAGGTTTTCCCTCCAACCTCAAGGTCTCCGTATGGCTTCCCCCCAAGTCAAGACATGGCCCTATAATTTCAACCACACAAATGAAATATTTTGTTCTTCCTCTTTTTGATGGAAACTAAAACACACTTCTAGTTGCTGCAACCAGTGATTTAACTTTAGAACGTCGATATCGTCATGGTACAACTTGATATTGATCCGGACTTATGAAAGAACACAACAAAATAAAAATATACACATAAACATAGACATACAACAAAAATAAAGCTTCATTTCATTAATATCAAAGAATTGAAATATGCTTACATACATAAATGGAAATAAACTAGCTTGGGCAATGGTAGCTTATCTCTGAGAAGAGATGTGGCGGCTACCTACCTTTGAACTGTGTTACAATGAGGCTCAAAGGCCTATTTATTATTGAAAAACAATGGAAAACCCTAAAACATTCAAAAACCTAACCCTAGGAAATGAAGCGCCAAAACTGTGGGCCCCGTTTGGCTAAATTTGTACATCAACTTCCAAACTTTGGTATATGATCTCTGTTTGGCTATCATAATACCCCGTTTTGAAGATATTGAAGAGAAGGCCGAAAAAAAACAAGTAAATTGGTTGGAAGCTTTTTCGGTGTCTTCTGTTCTGTAAAAACATCTTTTATTCCCTCAAAACGTCTGGAGAAGTTTAGGACCCGAAAAACTGCTAAAAATAGTAAGTTGTGCTATAATTAAGGAAAATAAAATGAAATAATGGTGAGGGTCCAAGTGGAATAGGTGGGTGGCCACTAATATCCACTTGGATCAGATATCGACCTTCTCTTCCATTTTAAACATGGGTTGTGATTGATTCATGGCACTTAAATTGGGTTGATCTTTTCCAGGTTCCTTCTTTGGATAATTCTCTGTTTCTTCCTGACCTCCTAATCCCCCCTTTGATTTTTCCTCCACATTAGAACCCCCATATTCTTTGAATATCCCAAGCTTATTGCTCAGGGTAGCCATGAGGATATTTACATTATGATTTATATCTGCGACTTGTTGTTCTAACTAAGAAAAACCTCTCATCTGCAAGATCACGAGGGTTATTCACAAATTTGTTGGCCATGATTAGGGTTTTACAACTTTTGGCCCAACCAATATAGATTCCCTGCAAATGCCCAAAAATAATATCCATAATATACATAAAGAAACCTACTTTAGTAGCAATATGATCTTTAAACTATTGTGAATATTCCACTGGACAGTTTGTCACAACTTATATGATAAAAATTACTTAAAATCCAAAATTTACACTAGTGCAATTTTATTTCTCTTTAGATTTATAGATCTGTAAATTATTGTTAATAACATATACATGAAAATTCAAATTATGCAGAAAACAAAGAACAATGAAATAGAATCTCACATACACATTTGATACAAGATATGACCTCGGAAACCCTTCGGGAGAAAAACCCAGTTGGAAGGTGAGGCCTCTCTGCTCTCTTTCTCTGAATAGTAGATGTCTACAAGTACAAATAAGTATGGCCTATGGCTTGTGGGATACTGTTAGCCTCCTGCTGCAGCAGGTATTCATCTTTCATGATCGACATTTTTACATGCCAAATATGTCATACTTTGCATGCTGCAATGTTCCATATTTGCTACAGAGGCCAAAGAAGTGTCCATGAGAATGTGCTAGTCTAAGTGCCACTGTTGTGTTCCATTTTTGATGAGTTGATCCATTTTGATGAGTTTTCAGTTAAGGCAGGGCCAAACAGCTTAATCTTGGTCTCCCTAGGTTTCAATTTCCTGTTGTAGAATATATAGAATCATTATCTGTCCAAACAGCTTAATCTTGGCAGATTTGTAGATAGGTAGAGAAACAAGGGTGCTCAACAGCTTAATCTGAGCCCCTGGATGCAATAAGTGTAGATGTAGATAGGAGGACAAAAAGAAGAAAAGTTGAAAAGCTGGGTATGCTAGTTCAAGTGCACCCAAACCAAAAAGAAGATAAAATGCTAGGTAAGTAGGCTGGGTAGGTAATTTTGTGGTGGCTGAATGATCATTTGTGATCCATTTCATATTTTCAAGTGTCAAATCTATTCAGATCACAAGTATGAGGCAATTTTTCATTCGGAGCAACTCAAGCGAGGCATGTTTAACTTCCCCTTCTTCTCCTTCCCCAAATCACTCACTAATTCCCCCGAAGAGGTCAAGATCTGCTTGATATCTCTTAGATTCATCATTCTTCATATCATTTGCCTTGGTAAAGATCTTCTTTACTTAAGGATTTTTCACATGTTCTCTAACAAGTTCTATTTCCCTTTATAGCCTAAGATTCCCAAAACTGAGCGCTTTCTTCACACTTTCATGTTAACTACTAACTTTATTATGTAAATCCTTATGTTTTCCCCCTTCCCTTATTAAAAATATGTTATAAATCCCTTTATATACATATCCCCTCCCTTTGGTT
Organism: Pinus tabuliformis; assembly: GCA_031772625.1. Taxonomy (NCBI): domain Eukaryota; kingdom Viridiplantae; phylum Streptophyta; class Pinopsida; order Pinales; family Pinaceae; genus Pinus; species Pinus tabuliformis. Next base: position 1,416,276,297 of record CM062820.1, on the reverse strand, counting down.
GAAATATAACCATGAGTATCCTTCGGGAATTACTAAGTTTATCTGAAACTTAGTAAGAACCCTCATTTTCTTCCCAAACCATTTTCTAAATGCATTTGGACTTCTTCCATTGCATAAAAACCCTTCCTCCGATGTAAAAATCCCTTCATTAACCTTGTTGTTACCTTTTTCAAGGCAAAAACCCTCCTCCGATCGGAGAGGCTTTCCCCCGATCGCAATGTCCCTTGTCTGATTACATATACATTCTTCCGATCCCTTTGGATCCCCCTCCAAAGCGATATCGCTATGAGGAGGTGCCCCCATCATATTTCCCTTTATACATATATATCTCCCCATTTTTGTAAAAACCCGGTTTATCGTATTAAACTAAAGTTTTTCATAAAACTTAGTTATAACGTAAACCTCGCTTTATCGCATATCGCATCGCATTATACATATAAAGCCCCGCCCCTGGGTTTCCCCGATTGCGATATAGTGATTAAATCGCTGCCGTCCGATCACCCCGCTCATCCGATGCCAGATCTTGTCGGCGATCGCACAATAATAAAGCTGCATCTCATGTTCGCCCTGATGCCGAAACGCCGACTTAATCACAGCCATCCATCAGGGCACCAGATCAACGACCCATATTTTGTTGCAAACCCATATGTGGCTTCGACTGGCGGAGCCAAAATAAATTAAAGTGCAGCATATTAAGATTTCGGGTCCGAAAAGGCCCTGTGTACAACAAAGATGAATTGCTCCGATATTGCAGAGCCAAAATACAATAAAGCAGAGTCTATAAGCAGTTCGGGTTCGCTAACCCGTTTCATTGCAACCCCACCGATTTGGGACCGCTGATGGGCTGGAACCGAAATCCATACAAGAAGGGGCCTATAACATTTCGGGTCCAGGGGTTCATCGCTCGTCAAAGGCATTGTGTTTTGGAACCGCCGATCCGCCGATTTGTGATTTAGCGCCAGATCCAACGGCCACGATTTGATGTTTTGAACAGTGCCCGCCAGCGCTAAAATTTCAATGAATTTTCATGTTTTCAGGCTTTCCGCCTGTTTTAAAGAAAAAGGGCCATTTTCATTGTTTTATATGCGGCGCCCATGCCCGCCACAGCCACAAGGGAGACATGGCTTTCCTCATACATTTTTGATTTCTCCGGCTTGTATTTGATCCAAGATGCATGATTTTCAACATCAGCAAGCTCTCGGCCTCCATTTATTCCGCCAGTTTGCAGTTTAATAGTTGTAAAGGTAGTTTTGAGTCGGCCAGGCGCCGAAACTTTTCCAAAGGCCTCCAGAAACCAGCAGACAGTGCGACAACGGTTCTTTTGGCCAAACAACGGCTAGAAAAGGGCGGTTTTGACATTAAAGTGTATCAGTTAAAGGACAAAGGGGCGATTTGACAGTTTGAAGTGCTTCAGAGGCAGAAAGTGGCCCGATTCAGTGTCAAAGTGTATCAAAGGAAGCGACAAAGAGTATCAGATCAAAATATCAGTAGCCCGAAGCAGGAGAACATCAAAGAGCTCCCCAAGCAAAGTCAAAGAAAGCGGTAAAGCCATAAAGGTCCTCAGATCACAGTTAAGGTACATTAAAGCCACTTTGTGGCAGCAGAACCGCTTGAGGGTGCAGATGAATGAATTTAAAGCCCAGTTATTGCCAGAACAGTGTATAAAGACACCTGAGGGCAGCGCTGCAAGTTCCCAAGGCGCAGTTATGGCTAAATGGCCAGTGCATCACAACAAAGGACCCATATTAATTTATTCTTGAAGCTGTTGCCTCCAGCGCAGCTGTTAGAGATATTTTTAGCATTTATTTCAATAAGTGTTAGGTTAGAAACATTTATTTTTTCAGATCTGTCTCAGATCTGCTGTTGTAGATATTTTTTAGATATTTTCTCTATTTATACCACCCTATGCATTGTGAAAAGGGTTGGTTGGTTGTATTTCTCATTCTAGACTCTTGCGCTGTAAATGTTGAGAACTTCTGTAATCAAAGATTGCTGGAATATTTGCATCTGAAGTGGCTGGTTGTGATTTCAATGGCTGAAGAGCTTGATATGGAATTCTCGTGCTTGCTCATGGTCCAATAAGTCTTTTCTCCCTCTGTTTATCAATTTATATGTATCAGTAGCATCTATATATCATAATCTAAGTTGCAGGAAGAAGGAATAGTTCAGAACTGGTTTTCATGCCCTCTGTCCTCAATTCTTGTAACTTTTCTATGTTTTCCTCCGAATTAGTGATGAATATGTATGCTTAATTGATCATGTTTAAGCTATTTCCTTCATTATATGAATGCTGTTTAGGAATCCTTCATTGCTCCTACATAGTCTTCATCCACTTTCCCTCTTTGGCTGGATGAGAGATCCTTAATTGCCTCTCATCCCCTGACCTCCATTTCATCCTTGTTCCAGCATTAATCATTGTGCCATGTGTAGCTATCCTGCTCCATATTCCTCTCTTCTACCAAGGAAAACACATCCATCGAGTTCACATTCATAGACTCCATGCCCAATGGTTTGAACTTCTTACCCTTTGCATGCCAACTCTGCTTGAATAGATCAACCATCCCACCAAATTTAAATCAAACTCATGCACTCATATCTAGCCTAAAATCATCCCTTAAACAAAGCTAAATCCTAAAGAGAGAGCCCTCTCTGACTGCTGGTAGGCTAGGACCTGCAGTCCAAAGATTGGTTTGTGGTTACCTCGGCCGTATTCCCTTAGGAGTCAAAGGGAACAACCTGAGTGTTAACATAATGGCGACTCCACTGGGGAGAATCATCTGTTTATTACTGTAAATCCCCATTTTTGATCAGTTTGCCTTTCGAATAAGTCTTAAAGTTGTCTTGAAAAATCCCAAAAAATCATAAAATCTTCATAAATCTCAAAATATTTTGTTTCCTATTTCATATTTAGTTCTGATCTATGTTGGTGGATAGAGATCAGACCCTTCAAAGTTGATTTATCCACCTGGCGACTCCACATAATCCTCATAATAAAGACTCCGCTGGAGAAATGAACCCAAAAGAAATATATGAGCAGATCAGGCTTTTGACCTGGATTATTATCCAAGAGGTCATGTTCTTTCTCTTCCATAAAATTTTGCTGTGTATATTGTATTTTAAACACGATTTTAAATGTGATTTTTATGATTTTCCTTTTGAAAATGTTGTAGAAAATCCTCCTTGCACATTAGAACAACAACCTTTAAATGCTGCTGAAAATCATCATACAGCCAAGGAGGAAACAAACATCAAGGCAAATCATCCTATCCCTGTTCATATCGAGCCCAGTCATTCAGTCCTGTACATAATCCCGTGCCTCGTAAGGTTCCTGATAGATATAAGCCTCTCATCTTGCCTCCCGTGCTTAATCCTTTGCCTAAAGATCATCCTGAGTATCTCCCAAGATTTGACGGAGAGAATGGAGTTACTGATCAAAAGCATATCCAGGCTTTTGAAGACTATCTTAATATATTTGAAGTAGATGATGGGGATGTTAGTATTAGGCTGTTTCCCCTTTTTTGCAAAGCGAAGTTAGGACTTGGTTTAAAGCATTGCCTGAGGCTAGCATCTCTAATCTTCAACAGTTTCTCAATCTTTTCCTTGATAGATGGATGATCAAAATTAATTTCCTCTCGATCATTCAAGATTATGATCAGTTAAAAAGGCTCCCTAATGAATCTGTTCAGCAATTTTCTGATCGATTCAATCACATTTATCATTCCATGCCTTTGAATATAAGACCTCCCCTTGATTTAGCTCTATTGCATTATCCGAGAGCTTTTGATCCAGAGATTGAGTTTCGTTTGAGAGAAAGAAACCCGTCCACTATGAAACAAATGCAGGACATAGCTGTGGACGTGGAGGCAAATATAAAAATGAGGGAGGAGCAGCGCAAAGCAGAGGAAAAGGAAAGGCTTCATAGTTTGTTACAAAAGTCAGAGGAAATGATGTAGTTGATCACAATGAAAGTAGAATGTTTAGAGCACTAGAACAACTCTATTTTGCAAAAGGAAAGTAGTGACATTCACGAAAAAACCTGCCACAAAACAGATGACATATTCATACAGCCATATGTGAAGGAACAGTCTCTTGATATACTATATGAATATAATAGCTTTTCTTCTTTCAGCTTTATGCCAAAATACGATGAGTATGATGATGATTATGAGCCTAATGACCAAATCAGCCTTGCAGAAGGGTCAGAGCTTATTTTGGCAGAAAGCACAGTTTAGGATCAACAGCTTGAATACAATGATCAGCGTGCCCATTTTAGCTATGAAGAAAGGGAGGAAAATGCAGAGAATTTTGATTTTAGCGAAGGAACTTTACCTTTATGTTTTGAATCTTTTCAATTTATTAAGGAGAACTATCATGCAATTAATAAGCATTTGTCAGCAAGTGTTGGTATTGATCGCCTGGAGGATAATCAAACAATTGTTCAAAATGTATTGCCTCTAGTTTTGCAGCCCCAAAGAGCCGTCGAATATCAGATTGAGGAAGACTTAGAAACAGCAGCATGTGATCAAATGATCCAAGTGGATCCCCTGCCTCTTTATTTTCAGCCTTCTCAGGTATTTGAAGAAGAAGAACAACAAGCGCAAATCAGTCATGTCCCATTCGAGCCTGTTTGTGATGAGTTGCAAGTATCGCTCCAAGTTTCGAATAATCCATTAGATGGCAGGCTGAGTGATGAAGTAAATAAGTGCTCTTCTCCATTAGAAGGTTGCAAGGCTCAATTTCAAGTTGCTGATGATCTCCCAATTCTAAAGCATGATAGCTGTCCCAAACCTTTGTACAGTTCTTTAATTCAGTCCAGCAATAATGTATATATGCTGCAGGACCCTTTTGTACAGTTTCTTGTTTCAGCAAAGGAGATCAGGACTGTCCTTGTCTTTGCAGGGATTAACAAAGCTATATCTCATGGCAAGATCCCCATCTCAAGTACCAGCAAGCACAAGCAACAAAGATCATTCATGTTTGTAATGCTTAAGTGGCTGCATTGGCTATTTCATTTCACCTAACAGCAAAGTAAGTGCTGATTAGAGTAGGTAGGTAGGATTGCAATCTTTTATTTTGGAAAGCAAGCTTGCTGCAGTTGAAGCCCGAAGTGAAGGCCCTAAGATCTTCAAGTCTGCTGTCATGTTCATAAATAAAGTAGCCAGCAAAGTGAAGTTTTCAGAGTACAGCAACAACTGAATACAAGGCCAGCTGACCTGCTGTTCTTAGCTTTTCACAAGGAAAAGCCATCCCCAAGTGGAGTCATTGTTAGCCTCTTGCTGCAGCAAGTATTCATCTTTCATGATTGACATTTTTACATGCCAAATATGTCATACTTTGCATGCTGCAATGTTCCATATTTGCTACAGAGGCTGAAGAAGTGTCCATGAGAGTGTGCTAATCTAAGTGCCACTGCTATGTTCCATTTTTGATGAGTTGATCCATTTTAATGGGTTTTCAGTTAAGGGAGGGCCAAACAGCTTAATCTTGGTCTCCCTAGGTTTCAATTTCCTGTTGTAGAATATAGAGAATCATTATCTGTCCAAACAGCTTAATCTTGGCAGATTTGTAGATAGGTAGAGAAACAAGGGTGCTCAACAACTTAATTTGAGCCCCTGGATGCAATAAGTGTAGATGTAGATAGGAGGACAGCAAGAAGAAAAGTTGAAAAGCTGGGTATGCTAGTTCAAGTGCAACCAAACCAAAAAGAAGATAAAATGCTAGGTAAGTAGGCTGGGTAGGTAATTTTGTGGTGGCTGAATGATCATTTGTGATCCATTTCATATTTTCAAGTGTCAAATCTATTCAGATCACAAGTATGAGGCAGTTTTTCATTCGGAGCAACTCAAGCGAGGCATGTTTAACTTCCCCTTCTTCTCCTTCCCCAAATCACTCACTAATTCCCCCGAAGAGGTCAAGATCTGCTTGATATCTCTTAGATTCATCATTCTTCATATCATTTGCCTTGGTAAAGATCTTCTTTACTTAAGGATTGTTCACATGTTCTCTAACAAGTTCTATTTCCCTTTATAGCCTAAGATTCCCAAAACTGAGCGCTTTCTTCACACTTTCATGTTAACTACTAACTTTATTATGTAAATCCGTTCTGCTTCGACATCCGCTTGCCTGATACTCTGATCTCATATAACCCAATCCGCAATAGAAGAGCGGGCCAAGGTGCCTTCTTCTTCTGGTGTAGTCTAACTGTCAATCCTGCTGAGATGTGATACAATACTTCCTGCATGACGAGTATGTCCAAGGCGTACTTCGGTAGAACATGCAGAGGCTTCTCCGCGCTAAAAAATTAGATGAAGCTGCCGGACGGTGAGGCATACCAATCAGGAATGTCTATTAGTGCCTCCATTGCTTCCTTCAACATGCAGGGTGGATCCTTTTCGAATATCATCTTCTAAATTGGGGTGAAAAAATGAGCGGAAAACCATGTGATTACTCCTCTGAAGAAACATTTGGACAACCACTTGAAATATGTGTTCACAACAGTCTCCGCTAGTGACCATGCCCACACCAAGCCCAGGAACTCCTGTTGGGCATAGATTGCATCTAAGTTGTAGGTGGACATGTAAATCTCTGCATGCATACCTCCGGGTGACTGTCAAGCCTTTGTTACTTTTTCCTTCAGCTGATGAGCCAACATGTCAGACCAATTACATGGTTTTCCTTCTCTGGCCAATTGGTCTAGCGCAATCACCCAACTCTATGGGAAGGTTTATGTGCTTTCTTGGCCATACAGTCGACATGAAAATATGACCAAGTATTGATACGCCTTTCGTAGTATCTTCATCTTGTGGATCTGGTTGGGTGTCAACCTGAATCGAGCCAACTCTTTTACCTAGTTCTTCATAATGTCTCTCGAGTTAGCATTGTTGTTGAGTAAGATGAAGGGAGTCTTCATGATAGTCACGGGCTCTGACATCTGATACATCTCATCATAATCTCGTGCCCAAAAGGTTGCAAGCTTCATTCCATTGACACTAATCAAGGTAATCGTCTCGGTATCAGTTTGAGAGATGATCCAGTGTATCATGTCCGAGCATGGGAATGCGAGATATCTGCATGCAATCCAATACAAGTAGGACTTGTGAATGTTCACATACACCTGAAGATCTTCGAGGTCTTCCTCAAAAGTGCCTGCAAATGCTTCATTGACCTCTTGCCACTTCAGTTTGATGTCCTTGTCTAGAAACAATTTGGTATCTTCATAGATCGGTAGACTAGAGGACACTCGCTCAACTGCTGCTCCAACTACATTTTCGTCAGTGTCCTATGATCCTGCTCTCTTGGAGGCCATTGATCCTGTACTGCTAAGAGGTGGATGAACACTTGAAAGATCTGGAGACAAAGCAACATGCATGGAAATAAATATGTCAGCAAAAACCAAAGAAAATTCGGGGAATGACTTAACACAAATTCTGGGAGGCTGGGTGACAGGCTGCCAGAACTGCGCAAAATGCAGTCTGAGTTGTCTGGGAGGTAAGACTAGCTGCTAGATTTGCGCAATGCGCAATCCAGGCTGACTGTTAACTGTTGGGATTGCGCAATGCGCAATTCTAACTAGCAATGATTGCAGGCTTGGGGACTACATTGTGCAATTGTCTGGGCCAGCAGTCATTCTCCCTCTGAAATGTGAAAAATAGTACTAGAGGATAGTGCTTGGGTAGAAATGTGCATTTCTAGAGAGGAAGACAGAGCCTTCCTTCTCCAGATTGCGCAATGTTGTCTGGGGAGGCAGAGTCCAAGCCAAGGCTGCCCAAACCCGCCGATGGGCAATTGAACGCAAATCTAAAAGTGAATGCATGGTGACACTAAGTGAAATCAGAAGTGATTGACAATGCATGCAAACATGAACGAAAGATTCAGTAAACAAATCAACATGCATGTGGGTGAAGCGAGTCACCGAATTGACGACCCTTCATGCAAAACAGTTTCATGCATGCGATAGCAGTGAGATAGTAATGAAAACTGAAACGGTGCTAGTACAAGCTATTATTCATGTAAACGACAGCAAGCATTCAAATAAATCAAGCGAACAACACTCACACAAGTGAAAACACAAAAAGCGACAGAAATGTTGAAAAAGACAAGTTGAGGCCACTTACCTATGAATAGCTGATTCGGATGTGTCGAAGAGTCTTGGATGTGTTGTGGGATGTTAGAGATCTAAGATCAATGTAAAAGAATGAGCTCTGATGTGTCGAATAAATAATTTTTGAACTCATGACGCGCATGCCACAAATCTAGGAAAAAGCAACACTTGGAGGAAAGTTTCTAAAACAACTTTGCATGTAACCTCCAGCTGCTAAAAATAGCTCCCTGAATCATGGGATTCCTTTTTCATGTTGCCTTTTTCTATTCCGGGAAAAAGGTAAGCCATGCATGAAAGTCAAGTTTCCTTGGTCCGAGGTGGAATTGGTCAACCCAACTGCTCATGCATGAAGCTTCTCAACTACTAGAAGGAAATGCACATTTCTGGCTGGGAGCTGGGTTGGTTGCCCAACAGATTTGCACAATTTCTGGGTAGAGCAGCTGACTGTTGCCTATATTTGTGCAAATTCTGGGTTGAGCAGCCCTACTAGGGAAAATTGCATAATTTTCACTATGAGGGTTAACTGGCAGAATTACGCAATTTCTGCCGGGAAGGTTGGTTGCCCTCCAGAATTGCGCAATTTCTGGAGGGAAGGCTGGTTGCCCTCCAGAATTGCACAATTTCTCGGGGGATCTACTCAGCCTGCAGTTGGACCAAGTCTGGATGAACATCCTTTGAGGGGAATGCATCAAGTTGTGATCGACATGCTTCCTTTGTTCAGGAAAAACACTGAAGCTTATGTACTTGACGAAGCAAGACAAGGTGTTGTAAAAGGTTGGTAGGGAGGCTCCAAAACAAAGCAAGGAAAAAATCTGGAGGGTGGTTGTATCCGCTACAACAGACCTAATAGAGGATAATGCAGCAAATGACATGAGGGAACAATGGTTCATAGCGATTCTCGGATAAGTATAAGACCCCTACACTTAATTATGTTGTTTACACTTATAGGTTACATGTTGACGATATGTTTGATGAAATGCCTGTCATGGCTAGTAGGGGTCTGGTTATGGTATTGTTCAGTTTATTGTTTTTTATCATTGATTCCCTCTATTTTTACTGATTCTAAGCTATCACTCCATTATGGGCAGTGGCTTGGGCTCTGGGCCTGATAAAGTGGCTTAAATTATGAGGTCACTGGCACATAACTAGAAATTTTGATCCTTGGTCACTGGCAGACAAGCTTGTGAGAGAGGCTTTAGATTGTTGGTCACTCCCTTGCCCATAGCATGAGAGTGAATATGGCCTAAGAGATCCAAAACACCATTGGGACCCAGGGATAGGTTGTCTAAGTGGCTAACTTGTCTCCTGAGTGTTCTGTTGATGATTGTTGAATGATTGTGTGTGATGTTCCATCGATTCCACTTCCTTAAGGTCACATAGGAGTTCGAATATGATCATAGTAGCCTCTCATCTCATGTTTACCCCAGTTGGCATTGGTTACTTGAGTAGATGTGGGAGGAGGGTGTTACATATGAAAACATTGTGTTTGTTTTGGTATTCTTTTCATGACTCATTAAACACATGAAAATCTTGAGCTTCTTTTGCTACCATATTTTCATTCTCATAAAACGTATATGAAAACAGTGAGTTCTTTCTGTCTATTCCTTCTTGTTAGTTAAATTAAAAGTCGACGAATGATCTCTTGTCTATTCTCAAGTTCGATAATCCACGAGAAGGTCATAAGTGTAAATTTATCTCTTTTTTAGCCTCAGTATAAACTTCATGAAAAAGGAACCTATTGAGCTTACTTTGTCTTCTCTTTCGTGCTAATTAAACTATGAAGGGGATACACTATACAAAAAGGGGGGAGGGGAATCTTTATCACTATCGTGTCTTTATCTTGGCAGTTGTATGTCACCCTTGAACATGGAACTTGTTCAAGTCATACTCTTATAGTTGGTTTTTTCCGTATTTTTGAACCAAACAATGTAAACTTTGAACAGGAACTGATACGATTACCCATTTCGTTGAGGTAGCAAAAAATTCAACCGATTTCGAAAAGTGGTGATGCAGAATACACTTTTTTTTTCGGAGCATATTTTTGACATTTTAAATTTTCTTATGTATCAAATATAAATATTTGTTTTTAAATGTTAGTGATTTTCATGCTAATTTTGAAACATGTTGATGCATCATCAACCTTTTTTTTAGAGGACTTATTTTTGACACTTTAAATTTCTAATGTATTAAGTGTGGATATTTTTTTTAAATGTTACATTTTTTGACACTTTAAAATTTTTGATGTCTAATTTTTTTTGAAATCATGATTACTTAACAAATTTTCTAGTTGTCTTATTTCTCTTTTTTTAAATGTTGATTACTTAAAAAAACAAATTATCTTGTAAACCATAAAAAATTGAAAAAAATAATTAAAAATGCTATAAAAATAATTAAATAAAAATAGAAAATTTTTAAAAATCATTAACAAAAAAACTAAAAAAAAAAAAAAAAAAACTACTAAAATTAGATTAAAAACATTTAAAAAAAACTAAAAAAAAATACTCAAATTTAAAAAACAAAACAAAAAAACCATATATATATATATATATTCACGCTTTAAAAACAAAAACAAAAAAAATTATGCCCCTACAAGTTGTCGGGTAGCCGAAGTTATATATATCAAATTTTAATGGTTTTTTTTTCCTTCCATTTGAGTATTTTTTTTAGGGTTTTTCAAAATGTTTTTAATCTAATAGTTTTTAACAAAATTGGCGTTTTTTTGTTAATTTTCTAGTTTATTTTTTTAGATCTATCTTTTTATTTTTTTGTTAATGGTTTTTTAATTTCTTGTATTTTATCGAGATAATTCTTTTTGTTTACATTTTTTATGTTTTTTTGAAAATATGTTTTTCTTATTATTTATTTCTTTTACTTTTTAAAATCTTATCTTTTATAGGTTAATTTTGTATTTCTTTTTAACATTTTTATGATTGATTTTTTTTTTCTTTTAATTTTATTTATTTATTTTATTTTATTTTATTTTTATGTTTGATTTTTTTGTTGTCTTTTTTATATATTTGATTTTTTTTTTTTTTTATTTTTATTTTATGTTTTGTTTTTAATATATATTTTTATTTACGTTTTGTTATTTTTTTTAACTTTGTTTTTTGTTTTTTTTTTCATTGTTTTAATTTTTTTTTTTTTTTAATTTTATATTTTCATTATTCTTTTGAAATTTTAATGTTTTTCGGAGTCGTGATAAATTCTTTTATTCCATTATTTCAAAATGTTGAAAAAAAAACAGACCTTATTTCATCAACACATGTTGAAAATTTACCCTAGAAAAAAAAAGTGTTATTCCAGCATCAACATTTTTCATTTTAAGGGTGTTTTTTGCACAATTTTTGCACAAAAAATTGGTTTTCACTGCCATTTTTAAAACATGTTGAAAATTTACCCTAGAAAAAAAATGTTATTCCAGCATCAACACTTTTCATTTTTAGCACTGTTTTTCATGTTTTTTGGGGGATTTTTGGCTATAGTTCGCATTCTGAATTTATAGTTCTCGTTTCAAAGTTTGCATTGTTACCACACCTTTAGCTTGAGTCGAGTCATTCTGTTACATGAGTCAGTGTCTCACCTGATTGGTTACCCTTCCAATTCACGGGCTTTGGTGATGCCTTCTGTGTCACCATCATGTATATCAATATTCTTCATTCCCTTCTGCCAAGTTCACTATTGTGTCATGCCATTATATGTTCAAAGGAACTCTCAATCAAGAGTCAGCCATCTACCTATATCATTGTTCCTTTTGTGTTAGTCATCCCTGGGTCAATTGTACATCACTTCTTCATTTTCTATCATCAGAGACCTTATCTTGGTGTCAGTTTCGTTTTGATGATGGGGGATACATTAAGGCCCTCCTTTGACAGATCTCTTACCATTGAATTCAACACCTTATCTAGGATGTAGATCTAGAAACAATCTACTACCTTGGAACTTGTAGTCATCAGTGGTAGGTTTCCTTGAGGTTTGGATTGGGTTTTATTCATTGGCCCATGCTGACCGATTTTGTGGAGTGCTTAACTTAAGCTCATTCATTTGCACTCTTTCGACTATACTAAGTACCTTGGGAACCATTTTCATTATCAGTGGTCACCCTCGTGTCTATTAATGGGATACATCAATGCCTGTTAATTACATGGTCTCCATGCATACTCGATATCATCTCCTTCATTTGCATGTAGTAGAGGTGTACAATCGAGATGTGAGGTTGAAGACCTTGGGGAATTGAGGCCACTTCACTCACGATCATTTCCTGCCCCAAGCTATGATTGGAGAATATTTTATTTACTTTTAGGGCCATCATTGGGGTCACTCACAACAATGTACAACCCTACTGATAACTATTGTGGTAGAGATCTACATTATAACATGACTTGTCCTTGATGACATCAGTCCACAATATGTTGTGTGGGCATCTATGCTCTATTCTCTCAGTACAGAGTATGGGTATGCCTACCTTGGTTCTTTATGTATTTGAGTCTACTTTGAGTTTCTACAGGTATCTTGTCCACACTCTCTCCCTGCCTCTCCCACTGGTCTACTTTTTGTAATGTATTTTGGCCATAAAATTCTCTTTTGACCTCATACATCAGGAGGCATCTGTCATAGCTAAAAAACCCACCCCCCTAGGGTCAAGAAGAAACCCACATCCTTTTCCAAGCAAGAGGATCAAACCATGACAGATTGAAACGTAAAAAAAATAGTGTTTTGAGGGATCAATGCTCCTTCTCAATTGTAGGGACCAAACTAGAGGGCCTAGCAATGCTCCCTCCTAGTATTCTAGACCAAAATAGACCACCATCAACTCCCTCTCTAAACTAGAGCTCTGAAAAAGTGTGGGAATTCGACTGGATAAGCATGAATTTGGTCCAAATTGACAACTTTGATTACAATAATAATTGTTGATTAAAATGAAGATTGATTTGGTCTAGTTTAATCACATATTGATACGGTGAAGAAGGTTTCTAGGTGTAATGTAGGTCAATCATGATGGAAATATATATAAATAAATCTCCTCACTATTCACAAGGAGAAGAAAGGAATTTATGTCAAAATTCTATCAGTATCGCAACCATGATAAACTTGTGCAGTGAGCATAGAAGCTAGGGATAAGATCAAGGATAGAGGCTTGGAGGACTCACTGATGTATGCCAATTCTATTCAAAGACAATAGTAACAAAGATTTTACCCATTCATCTCTTTTGTTTCTTTGATTATGTTACATGATTGATGTATTATGTCACACTAATACTTTTTTGTAGGAAGATTGTGTTGGTTTATTTCTCTGTGTGTAGGTGATCTAAGGTGATCCAAGAGAAAATATTTTAGGAGGACATCTTCCTAAATATGGCATCATCAAATAGAGTCAGGGAGCCAGCGTTAACGATATGTCTACTACCTCCTTACAAATCTGAATGTGCTTGGGATTGTCTACTTGATTTGTCTCACTTCATTCACACACAAACACACACCTTCTGGGCAAGGCTTGCTAGGAATTAAGTAACCTACTATTGTAGGTGAAATTCTCTCTTAAACACCCAACCTTCTAATTTCTTAGGTAATTAACTAACTAAGCTTGTTTAATAAGAACAATAAGTAAGAACTTTTCTAGTACTAACTAAAAATAACCATAGGAAACACATAAGAAAAATACATACCATGATAAGTAGGACAATGAATAGTAATAAATGATTTCATCTCCTCGAAATTTATGTTATAATTTTCTTATTTGATTGCCAAATTATTTTTGTGAGTCATATTTATGTCTCAAAACCCTCCCATACCATCAACACATGCATCTAATATAACCATGTCAAGTTTCATTGCATACAAGCACAAACTAAATGAATTTCAATTTTGGTCCCATTCACAACCCCCTCTAAAAGGGTTCAATTAATGAAAGAATAATTTCCACTGTAATAACCTCGAGTTATATTTCCATGTAAAAAGGCAAAAAATCAACCAAGGTCATGGGAAACATATTCCAAGCTAAATGGAGGGGAAAACCTCACATTGGGGGTCACTGGTTGTTAATTAATGGCTATGGAAATTGGCATTGGAATTGACAAAGGTAAAAGGCAATAAATGGAAATTTACTATAAGAAATAAAGGAAAAGAGGAGAAAAGGAAGATGAAGGGACATGAATGTGCATGTAAGGAAAATTAAAGAGAAAATAAAGGAAAATGAAGCAAAAAGGAAAAGGAAAGGAAGAGACACGAGACATCACTGATAAAAAGGCACTTGAGAAATAGTTCATAGCCTTTTTCAGTTCTAGATTTGATCACTTTCAGGAATAGAGCTCTATGAGAAGAGAGAGGAAGCACTTGGGAAAGCAAGCAAGTAAAGGAAAGAAAGAAGCATAAAGAAAAGGTTGGAAAATCAACTACAACAAGAGGGCATTGCAGGTAACATGTTGCATGTGTGATTTCATTGTTGAGATTTGGATGCATGGTACATGCATTTGGTTATTTGGTTGCTTTGCTATCATTGGCATGGGATTTTCCTAGATTCACAATGGTTTTCAGCCTTGCCTCACTATTTCTTGGATAGCCATGGTGTTGTGGGTGACTTGTTTTGGTTTAATATTTGGATGACCGATAGACTTTGGAACATGGTGATGTGGTCTCTGGAAAATTCCCAAGGGTCAAGGGTGGAGATGGGCTTTCTATTGGGACTCGTGACGGAAGGATGGAGATAGGAAAACTCCTTTGGATGTGGTGAAGAAAGGTGGAGGCATCTAGGCTTGTTTGGTGTTAGTGATTTCTGGACCGGTTTAGGTGAAATCCCTATGGTTGAGGGTCGAGGTGGTTTTGCCTCTAGAAGCCTTGGTTGGTTCTATTTTGATTTATCCGATGAGATCCCACATTCATGCTTGGAATATGGCATGAGGGTGATTGGTTGAAAGAGAGATTTGGTCTAGTCCAATATGTGGTCGGGTGGTACGTGGAAGTAGCTAACTTGGTTGGCATTTTCATATGTTAATATGAGTTATTTCCTTATTGTGATCAATGATAACATGTATTGGTTATTGTGTTGATTTTATGACCAATTTTCCATGGATTCATTCTGGTTATATGCTAGTTATAGGACTGGTTAAATGATGTGCTCTGGTTATAGACCATATGTATGATTTGATAAGTTATTGAATGGTTATGTGAATGCATGGAATAACTAGTGTTGTTGCAACTAGTTTGAGAGGGCATTAAGCCTTATTGATGATTCCTCGATGAAGTTAAGGAGACTTGAAAAGATATGCATTCATGACCTTTAGATTATCATGTTTACCATATGTTTGACAAAAAATTTATCAAATGTTTGGCTTGTTTGTGCAAGATCTAGCCTTGGCATTCATCATATTAACTTGTCATAACCTTAGACTTGATTCAGGAAAGTTTTGGGTTGTTTTGGGCAGTGGCCTGTAGGATATCCCTAAAGATGTGGCACTAATTTTGCGGCCACATGCATGGAAATGGGGAATTTCAGTTGCAACTACACAGAGGGAGGCATGTGCGTGCGACTAGAGCCTTCTAGCCACACTCATAGTGACTTATGCATGAAACTGTGTTGTGAGCTCAGTTAAAAGGAAGTTCCAGCTCAGGGTTTGAGCATTGGGGGTTATGGTTTGACACCTAGGTAACATGATGTCCCTGAGACGTTTCCATAACTTTCCAGTTAGTAGACCCCACTTCTATAACTAGAACTTGTAAGTTGGGTCACATCATAGTAACTCTCAGCTCATGTTTACTTAGAGAGCTTGTAAAAGTGATTAAATGTGGGATGGGGTGGTTACATCCACTAACTGGGAAATTCTAAGTGAATTGAACATTTACCTTACACCAAGAGCATTGAGAGAATTCAACCTGTGACCTCTCATTACCAAATTAAGGTGCTTTAATGATGGTTACTTGACCAATTGAGATAACCCTCAGAGCTAAATACATACCATGATAAAGACACTAAAAAATAATAATTAATTTCATCTCCTTGATATTTATGTTATAATTTTGTCATTTGATTGTTGAATTCTTTGTGTGATTCATATTTTAGTCTTAAAACCCTCCCATACCATAAAATTATGCACCTACTATAACCATGTCATATTTTAGTGCATACAATCACAAACTGAAGAAAAGAAGAAAAAGAAAAAATCAACGTTGGCCCATTCACAACCCCCTCTGAAAGGGGTCAATTAATGAAAGCATAATTTCCAATGATTGGTAAATGTTAAGTTAATTGAAAATTTACCTAACCCTGAGAGTGTGGAGAGAATTGAACCCGTGACCTATAAATAGAAAATTAAGGTGCTTTAACGATGGGTACTTGACCAATTGAGTTAAACCTCGAGGGTAAATACATACCGTGATAAGGACACTAAAAAATAAAACATAATTTCATCTCCTTGACATTTATGTTATAATTTTATCATTTGATTGTCGAATTATTCACGTGAGTCATATCTGAGTCTTGAAACCCTCCCATACCATCAACGCATGCATCTACTATAACCATGTCAAATTTTAGTGCATACAAGCACAAACTAAAAAAATGTTTCCTTCACCATTATGTCATATCATTATTTTTCCTTCATCATTATGTCATATTCTTTCTTAATTTCACTTGGAGACCACAAGTTTGGTGTGGATGGAAACTTTCCCTGACCCAACTAATTGGAGACCATGGTTTAATTTATAAGGGGTTTAGAGTTGATGGATTAGGGTTTAACACATTAGGGGTACTTAGGAGATGGTAGTCTAGATGGAGTAATCGGCTTAGGTGAGAGTGAGAAACAAAAAAAAAATCAATGATGAAGCTTGTGTAATTTATCAAGATGTCTATGGAATATGTTGAATTTTTTTAGGAAAAATGTTACTTTCCATTACATGTAGAAAGAGAGACACTTTGTGAGATATATAGTCAAAACCCAAAAAAATAACTATTTTTATTTCTCCTTCATCATTATGCCATATTATTCCTAGATTTCACTTGGTGACCACGTGGGCTTTTAATTCGATGAAAAATTTCCCTCTAATCCCTAGTCGTTAACCCACTTATAATTTCTAAAACATTAACCAACCCTAACCATTTAATTCGGCCTAACCCCAAACCCCTTAGACCCTCCCTAATCCTTAACACCTTAAACCCATTCCCCCTAATTAATCCCTTAAAACCCTAACCCCTAAGCCCTTAACCGTTAACACCTAAACCATTCAACCCTAAACCCTTAACCAATAACCCCTTACCCCATAAGCCCCTAAACTATTAACCCCTTACCTGTTTCCTAACACCTTAATCCCTGAACCTAAACCCCTAACCCCTAACCCCTACTCCCTAAAACCCCATTAACCTCTAAATCCCCTAGGTCCTAAACCCCATAAACCTAACTTAAACCCTAACCTATTAACCCATAACCCCTTAATCTATTAACCACTAACCCTAACTTATAATTTGAAGTTGAATTTTTTATAATTTGAATATTTTAAGATTTTTAAAGATGCAATTTTATGATACATTTAGGAATTTTTGTTGTTGTTGATATTGTTTCAAATTTAATATCTATTAATACAAACTTATAAATTCTAATTATACAAATTACTTTAAAACCATTAAATTACATAAACACACATATGGAAAAAATGATAAAAAATATACACATATATACAAACTTTGAAAAAGAAGATAATAAACAATATTTTATTATTTTTTATTAAAAACAATATTTTATTATTATTTAAGAAAATGTGTACTATAGCATAACTTTTATTAAATAAATTTATTAAATTTTAAAAGTTATAAATTTTAATTTTACATATCTACTTAAAAATATTTAAAGCATATATACATATATGTATACATGGGATTATTGGTTAAGGGTTTAGGGGTTTTATGGCTTAATTAGGAGGAACAAAGTTAAGGTGTTAAGGATATATATATATATATATATATATATATATATAGGATTATTGGTTAAGGGTTTAGGGGCTAGGGCTTAAGGTTTAGGGGTTTTAGGGCTTAATTAGGAGGAACAAGGTTAAGGTGTTGAGGATTAGGGGGATAGGGTCTAAGGGGTTAGGATTAAAGGGTTAGGGGTTAATGGTGTAGAGGTTACCTAGACATGGGTTAAGGAGCAAAAGGAGATGATGTGGCAGTTGATGTTGCACCACATTGAAAAGATGGTATGGAACTTGGAAATCTAGAAATCAAAAGTTTTGTGAAAATGAGCTTTTTGGTTTTTTCCAAATATGCATGAATCTAGATGAATCTAAGATTTTTTAAAACTTGGATATCCATATGAGTAGAAGTTTGACCGCATTGACTGATCACAACATGGACAATGGAGGATGGTAATGTTGAAGTGGAGGCTAGGTGGTAAATGATGTGGAAGAGGATGTGGATAACAAATGTTCTGAAAGGTGGAAATTTGAAAATTTTACTTTTTGTTAAAAGGGACATTGTTTTTCCTAAATATGGATATCTAGAGGATTAACTATATTGACTAAGTGCTAGGTTGGATGTGAATATATTTAGACATTTTGACTATTTCTGTGGATCCATATAAGTGAGAAGTACAAAATGCTAAAGATCTACAAAATATTATAATAGGTATTTATAGAAAATCTTGGATCTAGATTGGATCAATATATTATTTTTCATCCATATTGATGCTTTTAGAGAGGAAAAAGTGGAGGAATAAACTCACATGACCATTTTTACTAGCAGGTCCAAATTTGGAAAATTGGGGTTTGAAACCTTCTTAAAGTAGTTTGAAACATAAAATGACATTTTTAGAGGGTAAAAATTTGTTGCTTAAGTGCGCACCTTCAACACAATTATATACATATACCTTTCCGATGGCTCAAGAATCACTTTATTCAAAGTCTATATGCAAAAGCTACGCCACTCAAAAGTTGTCCTTCCTGGTTTGACCACCATTATTCTAGATGATGCCACGTTAGCCCCTTTTATTCATGGAAAAGAGGCTAGAGACACGATCATGGTGAAGAATACTCTAGAAAAGTTAATATTGTAACTCTAGTTAAGAGTTTAAAGAGGCAAACTTAACCATTAGTAGGCTATCGAGCCGTGTTATAATTGGGCCACTTAGAGGAAAAGGGGTTCCATTCTATTTAAGTACATTTTGTTCCATAGATGATTATAGTAGCCGAGAGTAGATAGGGAGAGAGCAAACAAAGAGGGTTTGTGCACTGTAGTAGCCCATGAGCCACATGTCTCACTTCTTTATACTTGTATCCTTTTTCCATTCAAAGAAAGAGAGTAGAGTAGCCTTACCTTCCAGC
The DNA here is from genome assembly GCA_031772625.1 of Pinus tabuliformis. NCBI lineage: Eukaryota > Viridiplantae > Streptophyta > Pinopsida > Pinales > Pinaceae > Pinus > Pinus tabuliformis. The sequence continues at coordinate 1,416,256,895 of CM062820.1, read as the reverse complement.
TAGGATTTCTCCTAAAAGAGTTTCCCGAGTTATATCTTGTGTCAATTGTGGTTTTTAAGTTTTATTTCGATGTTCTTTGTTTTCTACATATTTTATCTATTGTATGCATAAACATAATATAATATAGCAATTAACAAGTCCAAAAATCTAAGGAGAAATTAACCCTCATAGTGTAGATTTCATATTTTAAGTATAATTTCATGATATATGTTGTGACAAATTGTCGAGTGGAATATCACAACAGTTTATGGATCAAGATGTGAGTAGGCTAACAATGCAGGTAGAGGACATGGCCATGTATGATGGTGATATGTGGGTAGGGACTGCCACATGTCAACCATGTGTTTTCCATGTGTCATTGGTACCACATTAACGTGAGTAGGCTAACAATGCAGGTAGAGGACATGGCCATGTATGATGGTGATATGTGGGTAGGGACTACCACATGTCAACCATGTGTTTTCCATGTGTCATTGGTACCACATTAATGTGGTGCCAGGAAGAGAAAATTTTATAATGGTCATAACATTAGATCTAAACTCAAATTTGGATGAAATTTATGCCGTTGGAAAGCTCTTGATGAACTAAAGATGAGGGTGATCTCATAAACCATAAATCCATTCAACTTTGGATCTATCATGCACCAAGAGGGATCAAATACATTTAGGTGTAAACTTTGTTTCAAGTGTGAAATATTATTTATTAAGTATTAATTTATTATAATTAATAAATTAAATTATTTATAATAATTTCTTATAATATTATTAAATTAATATTTATATTGATTAAATATAATAATTAATTATTATAAATTAACCAATATTTAATAATAATTATTTTTATTAATTAATGTTATTAATAATTGTTACTTAATTATTATTATTATTATTAAGAACATTAATGATTATTTAACATTAATTATTTTAAATTATAATGATAATGTTATTTAATCAATAATAATATGATTGAGTTTAAGATCCATAATAACTTTGGATATTAAATACCAATGAAAGATAAAAATAAAAATAATCTTGTTTCTAAAGAGTTAAAATTATGTAAATTTCAAATGGTTAATTATGTAAAATAAATGATTAAAAATTAAATAATGACTTCTTTTTTTCATAATTGAAAGTCACTAAATCTTTTTTCAAATGGTTTTCTTGTCAAGTGGGTGTAGTTCACGTGATTGGGAGGAGTTCTTATCCTCCCCACCCAGGTTCCAATTCCACTAAGATTGACATGTTCACTCCTCGGAGTAATTTCTACATGAAAGATAACTGGCCCACCTAGACATGGGTAGGTTTTCCATGGATGTAACTAGTATTAGGTTTTCCATGGATGTAACTAGTATTGATCTATGGTATAGTGAAAAACAAAACAAAAAAAAGGTTTTCTTATTAACTATTTTTTATTTTTACTTTTAATTTTAAAAAGGCACCTATCAACTCTGAATTGAGCATGAACAAAATCACACATGGCCTTCATAAGGTAGTTGGCTATTTTTTAGACATTTTCTGAAGAAAAAAAATATTAGCCGATTTGGTGAAAATTTTGCCCATTTTTTACATATGTATGATTAAATGGATAATATTTGCCAATAAATTACCAATTTTAATAGTAAATTACATGTTGCCCATTTTTTACATATGTATGATTAAATGGATAATATTTGCTAATAAATTACCAATTTTAACAGTAAATTACATGTTTTTTATGAAATATTCGCCTACATTCTATATGTATGACTTTTCAAACTAAAATAGTCACTTATAACACTATACATAGGCAAATATATGCATCCTTAAAAGAATCCCTAATACTAGGTTGTAGAGTGTGCCTCTTAGCACATAGAGTTTTAAGGTGGTTAGATGAAGTGAAATTTTACTAACCCCTCCTCCATAAAGTAACCTTGTGGGTTGAGTCTATACACTCCATACCCTTAGGGGACTAGGTGGGTTATAGGGCAAATGGTGGTTATCCATCAGTGGAAGGTTGGTGCTCATTATATCTTTCCTTTGAAGCTATCATAACTTATTGGCTCTAAATGTGTATATCCTAGTTGGCATGTTAGAAATTATCTGGAAAAAATGTTTTTACTTATGGCAAGAAGAAATGTAAAAGATAGAATAAATTTGGTAATATGGAAAGAATAACTAAGCCAAAGGAAACATGTGAAGGTTTTGTAGAAAATATGTTGGTAGGTTAACCCAATAATGTAATATAAATCAAAGTAGAATAGTATAACCTATTTCTACTATCAATTTGCGGAAGCTTAAAGATCAATCTGAACAATATAACCAAAAGAAGAAGAATCAATGGCACAATACACATGAAAATACTTTGGGGAAAGCCTCAGCTAAAAAACCCACACTATTGTATTATCATACAGGTGGAAATACATAGGAATTATACAAAGCCTTAGCTCTCCCAACGATCCAGTTCTTAGTACAATCCTCATAGATGCTCACAGGCAATCTTGGCTTCTCTTCAGCCTTCCTCTCTGCCCTCCAAGCTCCTATTTCCTTGCGTTGTTCCTTGTGGATGATTATCCTATTACTAAGTGGATGATCAAGCCTTCAAAAGTGCCAATCCTCAAGGATTATTCCTTGACTGCATGCATGAGTTTTCTTTATAAGAAAACACATGCAATTGATAGTACACTATCCTTGACATTAATCTTAACTGGGTCTTTCTCAGAATAGACATGTATGAGTTTCTAATGAGGGAATCTTCAGTTAACTGGAGTAGCACTAGTTGAGTGCATGCATGCATGTTAACTCTCTATTAGTTCCTTAATTAGTTTGGAACTAATTTAACTGGACTTAACTCAGTAAACTGAGTTAACTAATTACAACTCAAATATAACTCAATCTTATCTCCTTAATTTAAGGGATAACTCTTGCATGACTTCAGAAAGACTTCTAACTTGAATTTCTCCAACTAATTAATTTAGAAATAAATTAATTAATTATTTCCAAGTAGCTGTTAAGACTAAATTCGATTTTAATTGACAATTTAATTCAAGGACAAATTAAATTGGAATATTCTTGTTGCCATATTTCAACAGGTTTCTTAGGAGTAATGGCCTTTAGCACAATGTTATCGTACAAAAGCACATGGATCTGTTATCCTTTGAAGATTGGATAAGGGTTCCACTTAAAACATTTGCAATTGTGTTTATAATATGGATAGTGTTGGTAAAAAAAATTGTATATCTTGCAAAGTTGGAAGTGACAAATAGGTAAGACGACACTTAATCCATTGATGGGATTTGTTGGGAAGTGTCATCTCTTAATTAGATTCAAAATTTTGGGTATTATTAAACTAACTGATGCAACAAATCTTATGACTAAAAATTTGTGGTGTCAAGGATAGAAGAAAGTATAGGTTCTAAGATTGGAATACCTATTTTGAATAAGTTTTGGATGGATGCACTAAAAGGTTTTCCTAAGTCATATTTTGCTTAAATATAAATAAGTTTCTCTAGTATGGCCCAAAATCCTATTTAATGGTAAGTTTGCTACAAAATTAGGATATAAGGTCATAATCGAGCAAATAAGTGAGGAAGAAATGTTTTGGTGGAATATAATTTGGAAGTTAAGGCACCAATGAAGTCCAAAAATTTTAATTTGCTTGTCACTAGCACAAAAAAACTTTGACTTGGGATGTTTTGAATGAATGAGGAAAAAATTTTGACTTGGGATGTTTTGAATGAATGAGGAAAGTAAGGGCTATATTGTAAGCTCTCAAACAATATGAAGGCATTCTCTTAACAATATCTCCAACTATCGAGTTAGTCATGAATACAAGATTTTTGAAAGTAAGGATCTCCCTCTTATTTAAGTGCAACACTAAATGAAGACTTTATTTTGAAGGAATTAAAATTATAGGTTCCAAAGTTGAAGAGACTAAGAAGATAAGAGTATGGAAGGTAGCAAGTTCTAGCTATGATTTTTTTTTGTGTATTAAAGTAGTTATAGTTTATGTGAAGTTGGAGGGGTGATCTTGCTAATAATTAATTAAATTGACGAGAGAAGAAAATATTAAAAACAATTATACACATAACAACAATACACAATTTACCCTAGAAAATCCCAAATGGGAAAAAACCATCCAACAATAGATCTATTATTTTATGGTTTAAAAGCAACCAATATCCTTGGCTTAAATGTAGCCAAGCATGCTAAACATCCTCCAAGTGAGCTTTTACTCAACTCTAGCACATTATAATGAAGAATCCTCAATCCCTTTAAAATATTTTAACCACATGTAATACCATAGGCTTAATACCACGGACCACCTATATTATGTACACAATACTACCATTGTTCAAATCTAACAAATATATCTTACATATCCATATAATTTTTCTTTCTAAATAAAACTAAAAAAACACAAATAACATTTTAAAATAAAAACACATTAACAAATCTTTATATATGTTGTTGGATATACTTGTCTTTCACTTTGCTATATGATGTAAACAAATAATTTGAAGTTAGATGAGGAATGGGCTCAAAGCTCAATATTTTACATGTAACAACACTATATACATGTACTTTTTAGTTTAGTTAATAGTTTGGTTACTGAGTTTCTCATGATATAAACATTATAAATCTCAATGCACTTTATAAATGTAATCTTTTTATATCCTAACAAATGGTAGACTCATTTCTAAAGTTAAAAATTAATCATATAAAATATATTATATAGAATTAATTATTATTATTATTATTATTATTTATTATTATTAAATTAAATTAAATAATTTTTAAGAGTAATATGAGGGGATGGGTGCTTTATGACATTTAGAAAATTTAAGTTGTAGAGTATTTACATTGGGTAGGATGTAGGATGTATAGTAAACAATTAAAGTGAAATTTATATTTTCCACTAAAGAATTTAGTAGGTCTAAAAAAAATAGGTCTCTTCTCTCATTATTTTGGGAGATTCTTTTTTTATTCAGCTTTTGGTGAATGCTTCTCTAATAAAGAAGGAACATTAGAATTTGTATGAAAAGAATTTTTATTGGATAACATGTGATCTCAATAGAGATGTGAAGTTTTGTGCTAATGAAGGGTGTAAATTAAGATTGAGAGATTTTAAAATTAGTGGTCCAATTATTCTGAAAAGAATTTTTATTGGATAACATGTGATCTCAATAGAGATGTGAAGTTTTGTGCTAATGAAGGGTGTAAATTAAGATTGGGAGATTTTAAAATCAGTGGTCCAATCAGACTCTTCTATTCCTTAGAGCTAAATGGATTGACCTTACAAAATTATGAAAATTATAATAGTATGAAATGTAAAATTTATTTTTTGGTGGGTTAATTTTGTAAGGTATATAACTACAAAACCCTTTCTCTAATCTAAAGTCTTTATAGAGCTAAATAGATTGACCTTACAAAATTATGAAAATTATAATAGTATGAAATGTAAATTTTATTTTTTGGTGGGTTAATTTTATAAGGTATATAACTACAAAACCCTTTCTCTAATCTAAAGTCTTTATAGAAAAAATGTAATTTTGTTAGATAAGAAAGCTCACTATTTTTTTTGAAAATATAACCATATACTACCTAATGTATTCGTTGTGATCTAGGTAAAGACTAGCATACAAATACAAAATTTTCATTTCTATTTAAAAATAATTTTTATTATAATTTTTTTAAATTATAATATTTTAAAACCCTCCCTCCAGATTCTTCATTTTTGTTTAAAAATAATTTTTTATTATAATTTAAAAAAAAAATATTTTATAATTTTAATATTTTAAACATCTCCCTCCAATAACAGATTAGATTTTTAGCAGAAAAATATGTAAAATAAAAAAGGAATTATCCATTTTTCAAACTTAATTTTAAGTTAAAATGAATTCTACACTTTCCGATAATCATGACATTCATAGAATTACCACAATTGCCACAGCATAGCAGGGCAGTAGGTACTACCAAGCAGAAGAGTATAACAAAATACAAAAAAATGTATGGACTGACCCAGTACTGTCAAGTAATTTTCAATCAAAACAGACCAATCTGATGTTTGTACCGTACCCAATACCTTTTCAGTTTGGGAACTGTGAATCAATAAAATAGTAAAAAGAAAAACCAGCAAGAAGATCAAGCAGACAGCTAAAATTTCAATCTAATTGGTGTTCCCTATGTATAAATTTTTGGAGTATATATTTAAGAATAGAGATTTTTTGTTATTTAAAATTTGTTTTTATTATATATATATATATATATATATATATGAGTTTAGTAATTTATTGAATTCTGAAAATTTCAAAATTCAACTTTATAATTCTAACAAATTTCAAAAAAAATACATAACTTATAATAAAAAGCACTGCAATCTAATATGGCAATTAACATAAATAATATGAAAGTTCTTTGTTGACAAGAAGCATTGCAACAATCACAGCAGAACAGGAACGGAAGAGCATCTTACTGACTCCAAGGAGAAGGAAAGGCCACTATCATAACCACTGCTTTGATACCTGTGCTTTCCAGACCCCCTCCTGCTGTCCTTCCTTGGCTTTACTTTTTCTCCACATATCATATCGTTTATACGAATTTGCAGAGGTCTGAATTTGCAAATTCAAACGGTTTGAATTTGCAGACATTTGAACATTGAATGGTATTGTCACCTCCAGTAGGATTGTTTATTTCTGTAAAGTGCTGGAAATCCAGTATCGTAACAGGGTTTGCGAGAAGATTTTTAAGGAGAATTTGGAATGGCCAGGGAGTGCGTGACTTGCGGGCTATTTCTCAGACGGGTTTCTACTTTGCTTCTTGTTTATATATCTCTTGGCTTGACTGCATCTGCGTCTGCCTCTGCTCTCGTAAGACTCTTTGCAGGTAACCCAAAACTTCACTTTTTGCATTGTATTATTATATCTCAGAATCTTCGCTCAAAACTGTTCGTCATGCAGTGCATAGTCTATTCAGTTCATGGTTATTGTGTAGGAAAGATACATGTTTGTTGGTGGCAGATATTTTTTTTTAGTTTTTTTCTTCCAAATCAAATTGTAAGGCTATTTAGTTTATTATTGGACAGAAAATTTACTTGCCCACAACAAAATGCCATCATCAAAAAATTTCAAAATTCTTAAAAAGATCTCCTTAAACTAAATATTCACTGTAAACTTTATTAAACTCAATATGTTTGAGATTTTACTAGTTAATGGGTGTCCAGTATGTGAAAAATTAACTGGATAAATAAATTATTTTTTAATAATTTAAAATATTTTTTCTTTTATTAAAATATATAAATCTATGCTGTAAAGTTGTTGAGTCTAGTTTATAATATCAGAGTAATTCATTACTAAATTGATTTTAATTTATTTTTTTTCAAAGTTATAATAAATTTGTTTATGGGTTTGGATAAACCGTGATCAAATGCGTTGTTAAGATATTCTGATGTGAAGTCACCAGTTCACATCATGATGATATATTAGATATGATGAAGATGGATGAAAATATAATCATGCTTAACTTCAAAAAAAAAAAGAGTAATAATAAATCTATACATATTTGTATTGTAGAAGATTGAATTTATTTTAATACAATTAAAATAATTTATCATTTTTCTAATTCATATTAATGAAAACTGTTATTTAAATATATATTGTGTAAATAAATAATAAAAACTATTATTTAAATATCTATCCTTAAATATTTATATACAAAATAATAAATAGTAAATAATAAACATAAAGATAAAATAATATATATTCAAATTAAAAACTCTTCTCTTTTTTTAAAGTTAAAATAAATTACAATATGAAGAAACTGCAAGTTTTTAAATTAAAATGGAATTATAATATGAAGAAACTGTAAGTTTCTAAATTGAAATAGATTACACTCTAAATTTCTAAATTAGAGTGAGTAATAATATTGTAAATTTTAATAATTTATATGAATTTAAAATTTCATTTTCCTTCTTTAAAAAGTGAAATAAATTTATTGTATTTTTTAATATAATTATAATTTTTTCTTTTACTCTTTAAAATATATATATATATATTTCTTATTAATTTTATAATACTTATTTTTTAATATAATAATATTTATTTAATTTTATATTTTATTAGATCATTTTTATCTAGAAATTTAATATATTTAATTTCAATAAAATTAATTCTCAACAATCAAATGCTCACAATAATTACAATTATTTAATTTATATTTAAATAAATTTTTATATTAATTATAAATTCAATTAATTCTCCCATTGAATGTCCAAAATCTGAAAATCTGTAATAGTAAGATCAAGAAGTTACTTAGGAAATGTGAATTTCTCCAGTTGAATAATAAACAGTCAATTCAATAAATAATTGAATGTTTAAAATTGTAATGGTAAGGTCAATAAGTTACGGGTGAAAGGAGTTATGGGAATTTTTAGGGTATGAATAATAAACAATCAACTTCAATCTGAGTAATATGAGACGATAAATTCTATTAATTTAAAAAAAAAAATAAGTGAAAATAAAGTAATTTTTTTAATAATAATGAGTATATTTTATTACGCACAATTTGTATTTTGATAAAAATAATTGTTACTATTTTATCTGATATAACCAATATTTCGTAAATACCACAAAAACCAATATATCTCTAGAAATTCATACTAGTTAGAACAGAAATCATAAACCATACCAATTTAACTAAATTCTTTTGACAAAACACTTTTTTTTAACCCTAACAACAATCCAATATTTTGGTGGTTCAATGCCTGAGAGGTGTTATAGTGTAAGCTGTCTATGGATAATAAATAGTGAATTAAAAAACAGATAATAAACAGTATGATAGGATAATTTCTGCGAGTTTAATTCTGTAAAACGTCCAGCTTCTTTTGATACAGTTACAACTATTCATCACTTTGCTACTTCTATCATTCTATCCCTCTGCGAGGTGTTATGTGGGTTTCTCTATCCGAATAAACAGTGAATAACCAACATGAACAATAAGATTCAATAACTTCTACTAGTTTAAACTTTAAAATTCTGCTCTCCAGTTGAATCTATGCTGTAAAGCACTTAGTTTATTAAGACACAGGCAGTGCAGTACTACAACACAGCAACTAGATGTGAAGAACTATGTTTTAACGTTATTTTACCAAAGTATTTTAGATACAACATTTCTAGTTCTGTTGTTTGTCAGATTGTTATTGTTGTGGGGGGCTTCAGCTATATTTTCATCATTTGGAATACTCAACATAACTAATCCATTAGATGTTATTTTTTTGGTTGGTTAATTGTGGGATGCTGCAGGAGCAGAATATAATGTGGGAATTTTGAACATAGATCAGTGGCCTCCAGGTCAGTTAGAGGAAGCTCAACAAAGTCGGTCTCACGATAGCAGCCATGCAACTCTGAGATCAAGTAAGCTGAAATTCTAAGGCCTACGGTTCTTACCAGATAACCTGATAATTTGTATTCATTAATAATGAACCAGTATTCAAGTATTTTTATGTTACATTCATTGCTTCCAAAACTGGGAAATTTTAGGAGTTAAGTTTAAATTTAAAGAATTAGAATTTTTTTTATAGTTAATTAAAAAAATATTTATTTAGTTAAAAATTTATCTTTTTTTATTTATGATGGAACAGCAAATTACATGTTTTTATTTAATATTAATCCACATTCGATATATATATGATTTTTAAACCAAAACAATATAATATTATATATCAACATAAATTCTAAAATAATATAATTATTATGATTGTTACAGGCAGCCAAGGCATTCAAAATTTACCTGCTCGGAGGATTATGAGTAAGTTGAGGAGGTTTAGATTTTTTTTTTCCGTTTACTCAATTTATCTTCCTTTACTCAGATATTATTTTTTTTTTTTTACTGAAACGAGTATTTTTATTTATAGAAATGGATGAGCGAAGCCAAATCAAGCATTACAATTCACTGTTTCAAACAATACAATTCTCTGCAAACCTCCTTGGATTTTAATTATCATGTTTATACAACCTTTTAGCTAATTCTACCATATATCTATTTTCCCATATATTTGTATGGTATTTGAAAAGGAGAGGATGTTCTTTTTTAAGATGGTTTTAAATTGAGTTTGAATGACCATTTTAATTTTAAGTTGATTGTAGATTTTTAAATATTCTAAAAATGGAATAGATTAAACCAAATCAATTATTTATATGGGGAATATTTTAGAATTTTAATAGGCATGAAAGAAATCAATTAAACATATTTGGGAATATTTTAGAATTTTGATAAGTATGCAAGAAATCAACTATTTTAAAAATTTGACAAAAATTTCATCATGACGATGAATCTCAGTTGAAGGTTCGAAATCTAGATCTAAAACAAATAACATGAATAAGATTAATCTGGAAAATTTATCACAGCCATCTAAAAATCCCAGGAATCTAAAGTCTGAAATCAATTGTTAAACTTTACTCATGTCAATTAATATTGCCATAGTTTATCTGCTATATATTTTGGATGATTTTCCTGTTTTTTCAGATTTACTTTGCTTAGAATTTTATAGATATTTGCTGGAACACAAGTTTAAATTGTTCTTTACGATCTGAGTGTTAAAAATCCCAGGAATCTAAAGTCTGAAATCAATTGTTAAACTTTACTCATGTCAATTAATATTGCCATAGTTTATCTGCTATATATTTTGGATGATTTTCCTGTTTTTTCAGATTTACTTTGCTTAGAATTTTATAGATATTTGCTGGAACACAAGTTTAAATTGTTCTTTACGATCTGAGTGTTAAAATTTTTTATAATGCTGGATTTATATATACAATTAAAAATCGATTTTAAACCAACCACTCTATTAATATTTTCATATTACTTCACTCATTTCCATCGATTTTTTGAAATTTTCTGAAATCTACTGTTGAAATAGAATAAACACGAAAAATAATTTGAAGAAATTAATATGAAAGCAAATTTTAACGTACAGTCCTATTCATCTAAATAGATTAAAATATTAACTTATAAATTTTTATAGTGTGATGCTTTGTGATGTCTCCACCCATAGCTGTAGCCAAACAAATCCAATTGGCATGTCAATGCTTCCATGTAATTTGCTTTAGACATTATTCGGTTCGAAAAAGAAATATGGAATTCATGGTATGAAATTCCTTCTAACGAAGCAGAGCCTTTAAAGGTGTGCAAGCTCATAAAAACAAAAACGAATATGGTACAAGCATGCGCCCTGTAAAGTAGGCTCTGTGCGCCGCTAGAGAAAGATATAAATCACTGTAGTGCCGCACGAAACGAGAAACGATGTACTACAACAAACGAGAAACAATGTACGTTGAAAATGTGATTCAGACACCAGGTTTTTGGGATGACCATAGGCTGCTGCCTAATTGGTTAATTGGTATTTGTTTTTAATATATAAATAAATTTAGTAGTGGAAAAACCATATAATACTCCATAGAAATTTAGACATCAAAAAACCCTAAAACATTTTAATGAAAATTTATGCATTAAAAAATTTTAAAACACTCATGTGAAAGTTTACATATGAAAAAACAACAGAAAAACCCTAAAACATTTTAATGAAAATTTATACATTAAAAAATTTTAAAACACTCATGTGAAAGTTTACATATGAAAAACAACAAAACACACTGGTAAAATTTTATATAGAAAATAACCCTAAAACACTTAAATGAGAGTTTAAGTATTAAAAAAACCCAAAAAACCTAAAACACTAAGATGAGAGTTTCCATATAAAAAAACCCAAAAAAACTTAGAGCACTCAAATGGAAGTTGACCTATTAAAAAATCTCATATTAAAAAAAATCCCAAAAACTTTAAAGTACTCAAATGGGAGTTCAAATGTGAAAAAACCCTAAAGCACTTAGATGAAAGTTTATATATGAAAGAACCCTAAAGCATTGAGAATTGAGATGGGAGTTAGATGAAAGTTTATATATGAAAAAACCCTAAAGCATTGAGATGGGAGTTAGACTGATCAAAAAAATCCATTTAAAAAAAAAAATTCCAAAAACCCTAAAACACTTAGATAAAAGTTCACATAGGAAAAAAAAACATAAAACATCTCAATAAAAATTTACACCTTCATATAATTTACATTAAACTTGTAATTCCAATTCATTTTACCAAATTTTAAACAAACTAAAAAAACTTTAAAAATTAAAACAATTACACTAATACTCTCATTGGCATCATGATATTGCAAGATTTTACACATTCCTATGGTTCATATATCAAATTTGTGATTCCAACTCATTTTATCAAATTTAAAAAAAAAAAACAAAAAAACAAAATCCAAACTCCAAAAATTAAAATAATTACACTAATACTCTCACTTGCATCATGATATTGTATATTGTTTAGGGTTCCACCATCTCAAAAGTTTTGTGGCGTAGAACCCATTTGAAAGAGTTTTCAGCGGCTTCAAACCTACAACGCAGAAGGGAGTTTTGTTTTATTTTGTTTTATTTATTCAATAGCGTTACTCCCAACAAAACATTGTAGAGTCTATAATTTTCTCGATGTATCCAAAAAATTGTTGATGATGTTCAGAATCCTTATAATTCGATGAGATCACCTGTTGATATTTGCAGGTATGTGTACATACAGAGACATAAGCATTTCCCAAAGCCGAGACATCACCTCCGGGATACCTCAATTCGTGGTCCAAATAGTAATATCATGCATGATACAGCCTGGTTGCAGTCCATCAGAAATTCATGTTTACTGTGGCTCATTCGCTTCTGCTCAAGTGGTCAATCCCAACCTGTTCAAGCGCGTTGCAGACAATGATTGCCTCGTTAATGGTGGCAGGCCAATCCACGCAGGCCAGATAATACGTTTTACTTATCAGAATTCCTACATGTACCCCATCAGATTCAAATCTGCCAAATTCTGTTAGGAGTTGAGGAAAGTTAAAACAAAAACGATGTGAATTAAACGCAGTGATGATTTCTTCTCTTTTGTGAAATGTTGTGCAGATGATATAGCCCAGTGTGTATGATCCTGTTTGAACCAGACAGAATTAATTAAATCTTAAATTTAAAGATGTAATAATATTAATAACATTAATGATAATAGTTTCAATAAATAGTTTAGTTTGTTGAATTCTTGTTCTTAAGTATTTTGTCAATTAGATCAAATCTATTACATTTATATATTAAATCAAAAACTTTAAATAAATATATAAATCAAAAACTCATTATAATGAATATATAAATCAAAAATACATTAGAATGAATACCATTTTTTTTTGGGTATGAATAGCATAGTTGTTATACCATTTGTTATTTTATTTATATAGATAGACCTGTTATATTGGAATAAATTTTTTATAATTTCAATATAATTATTGATAATTAATAAGTAAATGGTATAAATTTCACTTTATAAAATATTTAATAATTTTACTAGTAATAGTTACCAACATTAAAATTTATTTTAAAGATAGTTATGCTATTTTTGTTTTTCAATTTATATATATATATATATATATATATATATATATATTATTAAATAAGCTTTTTCCTTTAGCATATTGTAGTATTAATAAACCATGGTATTGTAAAAAAATTATTTATAACTTAAAAATGAACCTCCATGATTAAGAAATTTTTAGTATAATAATAAAATAATTTAAAATAAAAATATAATTTAGATATTTTTTATGATTTTTTTAAATCTTGGTAATGTGAAATGCATCATTGAAGTTTATCATATATTGTTGTCTATGGGCCTTTATCAGTCATTTAATTTATATGGTTGCTCTAGTCATAAATAATATAGATCAGGGTTAGTGTTTTAGTTTATGCCATTTACAATTAATCAATCAATCAAATATTATTAATAATTATGTAGATAGGTATGTTTATCTTGCAAAGAAAGTGTGAGATTTTAGAGGTTTTTTAAACTATTATGTAAATAAATTTCATTTTTAATTAAGGGTTATGCTTAAATTTGTTAAATTGCATTTTATAAATATAGATTTGTGAATATTTAGCCATGTAGTGAAACCCCAAGTACTCCATCTGTTATTTGTGATCTCAGGCTTGGGCTTGTGAATAAAACTATCAATCCTTGAATGCTTCAAATCACCATCCAAGTCCCCATAATTTTCTATTTTGGGGTAAAAACAACACCAATGACATTGATTTTGGCCAAAGCTTTCATAGATTACAAGCACTGCCAATCCACCATATTGATTAAAAGAAGGCGGCATCCTTGAATGCTTCAAATCACCAACCAAGTCCCCATAATTTTCCATTTTGGGGTAAAAACAACACCAATGACATTGATTTTGGCCAAAGATTTCATAGATTACAGGCACTTCCAATCCACCATATTGATTAAAAGAAGGTGACATAAAAGCGACATTACTCCATGATTAATTTACAAGAATGAAATATTTCCTTACACTCTAGCTGAAGAGAATTAGGTTGCTATTAGGATTGAAGAAGGCATTTTCGGTATTCAAAAAGATGTCATTGTTGGTTCCTTCGCCACAATCCAGTGTTAAAACAAGAGGAATGGGAATGGAAATAGAGGAGTTGGAACTGGAGTAGAGTGACGCTCTTGGAGTAGAGTGACGCTCTTCCAGAGGTGGAAAGAGAGACACTCTTCTAGGAAAAACAATTTAATTGTGTCAGTCATTTTCTTGTTAAGTTTATTTATGTTCTAGTTTTGAACTTCTAGGATCTAAGTTTTGTAAATATGGGAACCATGATAATATAAAAGTCATTTTAGAAGAAAAAAATTAAGCGAAATGGGTAGCACATCTCACCTATGGTGACTGCAATCACATAAAAAAAATTAGAATATGAGTTATCTTCTAAAGTAGACAATCTTGAATTCACCAACCAATTTCTAAGCCATGCATGTGAAATCTCATGCACACTGTCTATGATCTCAGGTCACAGGCTTGGGCTTGCGAATAAAACTATCAATCCTTGAATGCTTCAAATCACTATCCAAGTCCCCATAATTTTCCATTTTGGGGTAAAAGCAACACCAATGGCATTGATTTTGGCCAAAGCTTTGATAGATTAAAAGCACATCCAATCCATTAGATTGATTAAAAGAATGGCAGCACAAAAGTGACATTACTCCATGATTAATCTACAAGAATTAAATATTTCCTTACACTCTAGCTGAAGCTCCATCACATCTTTGTATCATTCTTCATTGTATCTTTTGGTTCCCTCTTTTATAATATCATAGTATAATCATAATAAAAGAATAAAAAATACTTATATATTAATAATATATATTAAAATTTTGTATAATAAATATTAAATTTTTTATTATAAATTAATTTTAAAATATTTTAAAAAAAATCATTATTCTAATCTTTTTAGAGATTTAGTTTTTAAAACCAAATAAAACTTAATTTTATAATAGATTAACTTAGAAACCAATGAAAAAAAAAAAAAAAAAATCTGAACATTTAGATATTAGAATCTTTCTTTTTTCATTTAGAATGGGATTTAGAAAACTTTAAACAACACTTAGCTAATTCCATAATGGTTGTAGTGCTACTTGTAAAAAATACTTATATATTAATAATATATATTAAAATTTTATATAATAAATATTATAGACTTTATTATAAATTGATTTTGAAACATTTAGATATAAAAAATATAAATTATTATTCTAATATTTTTATAGATTTATTTTTCAAAATCCAATAAAACTTAATTTTATGATAAATTAATTTAAAAACCAATGAAAAATCAAAATATCTCAAAATTTAGAGATTAGAATCTTTCTTTTTTCATTTAGGATGGGATTTAGAAAACTTTAAAGGAAAACACACTTCCTAGCTAATTCCATGATGGTTGCAGTGCCATGTGTCAATTTTTATTTGGAGGGAGGAGGACAAAAATACACAGATCTTATTGGTCAAATTTCCCTAACCAAACCCATCATACTTTGGTGTAATTAAAATCTTTATTGTCACTAATATCGTATTATTTTAGCTAGTTGACTTTAGTGCGGCTTTTTGGAAGTTTTTCAGATGGCTTTTGATGGGTAATCCCTACACAATCGAAGTGCCCTAGGGATTTTTTAGGGTGTTGAACCCATGTATGCAGTCAAAAAACTAGTTTAAATAACATAAATCAAGATTTTGCCTCAAATTTTTCCATCGGATTCCGGCACCGGAAAGTCGAAAAAGTCACACTAAAGACAACTCCTTATTTTAAGAGTAATTTGATAAATTAATTGTAATACAAATGAATTATCAGCAAGTTTGTTAATTATGTTTATTAAATTATTTAGGAATATGTTGATCCTATAAATTATGCATGTTCATGCTCAATGAATAGGGTGATGGTAAGACACATTCCTCTCGTATTTTATCAGAGTGAGGTGAGAGGGTATGAGGCAAGTATTGTTTGCATTCATATGGCATGAAAAGTTGTGAAATAGAAATTTGATCATATGGAGGAGTGATTTGATGTTGGGTATACTACTCATGGAGCTACCAGCAAATACAAGGAATGCTAAAAGCCACCGACCATCCATTAATTCAACAGGGTTGTGCCAATAATGCCCATAACTCATAGGTCCTCTTAATGGTGGCTTCCCATACAAAGGAGGTTTAAAGTAGGTAGGTGTGTGGCATGTATTTAGAGAGTGCCCATTCAATTTTATTTTTTGGTAGCCAGTACATTTTCTTGAGGGAAGAATGTTCCTTCAACAATTCTTAAATTCTGACCCATATTTTCATAGACCATGTTCCCACACCATCTAATCCCAGTTTTAGGTTGAGGAGTGAGAGAGAGAGACAATGTTGCCTCCTAATTCCAATCCCAATGAAGAAGCAACCAAAGATGGCATAATGAATATGATTCTATCAATTGTTGATGAGAAACTCACAATATATGTGACAATGATTTTCTCTCGAGCAAACACCATCACATATTTTATGCACATGTTTTAATCACTTCCTACAAGAGAGAGCAACTAGTAAGAAAGTTGTTGAAGGTAATTGAATTATATTTCAAGAGAATTGTTGGATGATTGTTCCTAAAAATTGTAGAAATTAGACAGGGAACATTATGTAAATTAGAAATTTAAGTTGGAGATTTTTAATGAAAGGGTCCAATGTTTGGTTAATTGCATGTGAATATTAAGCTAAGACAAAAATCCACTTAAAATTTAATAATGCACGCACAATACATTGATCAAATATATTACATATATACATGAAGTGTTGTCTCAAGATATGGAAACTATATTGAACACACAATTAGTGGGTTGAGAGAATATCTCAACCACACACCAATCTAGGAAACAACTAAATCTAAATAACTCCTAGAGAATAGGAACAAACTCCTTTACATAAAATGACTCACAACTGAGATAAGTAGGAATTATATTTCCAAGTCACCCCCTTGAGGACTACTTGTTTTGATCTCAATCAGCAAAGATCTACATCTAATTCAATCTAGCAATTATACCTTGTAACTTGTTGATGAAAACATCATCAAATTGTCAATGTCCATATAAAGGAATAGCCATCTAACGAGATGCATGGGTACCAAACCACTGCAACCACTAGTCTACAAGTAAATCCTTCACATACATGGTTCATCCAACCTCTCGATGAACTCCCCCTAAATATAAAATTTCACTTCATGGAGTCTACAACCAATACAGTCCACACCAGCATATCCATCCCACATAACACACTCTTCCAAGGTGTTAAAAACTCTCTAGCAGAGGAAACACATAACAAAGGGGTATGCATATCTCTTTAGGTCTTACAGTTGGTACATAAAACATTTCAAGGACTACAACGAACCATTATAAAACAATATATGACATGTAGATTTGCTATAATTACAATGTGCGACTCATACTTTATCAAGGTCATGAGTATATTCTACAAACTCAAACAAACTTTCACTATATTTCCATTTAGATCCTTTGCCACTAAATATGGATACACCACACGATTCATATGCTAGAGCACACCACTCCTTTCTCACTTGAATCTTTCTATCATCCTATGCTTTGTACTTTTGGGTCTTTGGATTTTCATTTTTAACTTTGGCATACTGATTTTGGATCTCCATGCTTTACCTCTCGTAAGTTTAGAATCGTGAATTCTAACAAAATGACTACACCTATTGTCTTACCCTAATATCCACATGTTGTCATAGCTCCAATAAGATGGTCATATCTATTAAGCTATCTCATCAATATGAACCAAATCACCTTAGCTTCCCCCTTTAAATTGCCTTCAAAATGCTTCGCAACAATTAAAAATTTAGCATAGCTCCACGCTAGTTTGTTGCATCGTCCTCCACGTTGATTTGTGCATGGATCCTGGCGAACATTCAAACAAATCCAGTATAAAATTCTCTAAGTCCTTCGGTGAGTATTTAATGTACCTTTCTGCATGCCTCACACCTTCCAAGGGCATCCTAAATCTCCCCAGAAAGATTCAATATGCTGGAAGCAATTTCTCCTCAACATAGATGCATAGCTCTACACGGAGTTAGGATCTAGAACAAACTAAGCTATCTGATTCCTGTATACCTCTTCAAATATAGCATTGAAGCTATTGAACCTATCTTTGAGAGCCTACTTTGAAACCATGGAGGAAGAGCTTCCACCAATATAGATCCCTTCATCTCTTAAGCAAGATAAGACCTTTCTCCAAACAGATATTTGATAGTTTGTAGCATTCGACGAACTTGCCCACTGTGCCTTCCAATCCAATCATCACCGAGAAGAGTCCTGAGCTCTGAGCCTTTAACTCTATGAACGATGTAATGAATATTATTCATTATGAAAAGATGAGTCAAAGCAATATCCTTGTAGAGTTTGGATTTTCCCTCAAGATTCGACTCGAGTAGTGATTTAAGAGTAGTGATTTAATGGATAAAACATGACAAGCCAATGGAGTTGTGTTTGAATGCTCGCCTTGGCGATCTTCATAGGCAAATTCTACGAACCCATCAGAAAGCTACTAGATATTCAACCGCGACACCAGTCTGCAACGCGACCTCTTCAAACGCGACCAAAACAAGGGGATTTTGGTGGAGGGCGTTATAAACTTAAATCTCAACACCACACCTGCAATCACAAGTATACAACTCTGCTACTTGCAGCAAATGCTGAAAAGTGTGAGCCACAAAATGCAACTCTGCGAAGAATCACCAGACACCGCCAAAGTGGGCAAGGGCACTCCTCAAGGCATTATCTAATCAGTCGCTGACCACATGGTCGCCACACACAGGGATCAACTCACCGCAACAATTTTGGGCTGAACCCAACCAGAGTAGTTGCCTCTTCAAACTTTCTTTAGCTCCCATGCACACGTCTGCAGGAATATATTCCTCTTTACACGGATTCCTTGATGAGCACGGATTCCTTGATGCAGCTCAGATCTCCATGAGGTCGCCACACCACGTTCGACGCTCTAGCGCGATCTCCAGTTCAGCCAACGATCTCCATTCACACATTCACAACAACTATTAGATTGACTCTCCACTCATAGCGATCAGTGATCATATCAACGTTCCACACATGATTCAAAATAGCAGTGATAGATCGGCAACGGCTCTCCGGGCAGATCTACAGATCGCCTCTCCTACCATCAGCTTTCACCAAGCTACAGGCCCAAGACTCCACTGCTCGTCCTCACAACTGCCCCAGGCTCGACCTTCAGACTTAATGCGCATGTTCTCTAAGTGGCACGTTCTCCAACAGGGACACGATCTGTAACAGATATCGTCGAGGCTGCAAGCTCCTCCTGCATCCACACTAAATTCAGGATGCAAAACTACTTTTTGTCGCACGACAATTACAATAGGCGCCTTCTTTCAAATGGTAAACAATAATAACACTCCTTAACGCACACCAAACACAGGTTCGCAGGCTTTCAGTAGGACTTAACGCAGAAATAATGCAATGGCTCTCACTCTGACACAGGCTCTCAACTACAATAGGCCTTGCCTCTCCTTCGTTGGAACTCTGCAGGCAACAACTCTCTGCCTCCTCAGCATGCCACTTTATTTGTTCATTCAACACCGCAACATGCAGGCTGCTCATCCGGAAATCCTTGCCTACACACAAGCCGCATATGGTGTGATACAGATCAGTGTAACCCAACAGCGATCTAGAATGTGGCTTCAAAATAGCAATATTCGGGAAGCACACTTCCGAACAACGCTTTCACAACTACACAACAACTATGCCCTTTGCTCTTCGACTGTTCCACCAGTCGACCTCTTCTATCAGAAGACTCGCCCTTCACATACGTTCCAACAGCAAATACCAGTCTAACGGTAGTGGCAACAACGATACCTCACAATGGTCTCAATACAAAAATAACGACACTCGCTCTGATACAAACTTAAAATTTGATAATGAACACACTACATTGATCAAATAATATTATATATATATATGAAGTGTGGTCTCAATTGTCTTGGACACACAATCATTTGTTTAAAGAATATCTCAGCCACATGCCAATCTAAGAAACACACAATCATTTGTTTAAAGAATATCTCAGCCACATGCCAATCTAAGAAACAATTAGATCTAAACAATTCTTACAGAATAGAGACAAACTCCTTTACATATAAGTAGGAATTATATTTCCAAATAATCCCATATTTCCAAATAATCCCACACCGTGAATTTAATATTAAAAAAGAAGAAAAAACAAGTCAAAAATTATCTTAAAAATGTATGTAAAAGATAACATTATTCCCCATATAAGAAAATGCAGAAAGGCCCAAGAAACGTCAGAGCTACTTAAAAGATTGAATGTATGATATGGAAAATGAAAATTGGATATTGTTTTTAAAAGGCAATCTTATCTAAAAAGAAATGGAAGAAAATGAAATTACTAATAATTTTTTTTTAGAATTAGAGAATTGAAGGAATGCCAAGGTGACATTGGTGAGAAGATAGCATGCATTGATTTGGTTATTGTCATGTTAAACGATAGGTTAGATGAATAATTGTTATTTATCACCAATATGTACTAAGAGATAGAGCACTTGAATGTATAATGATTTGATAGTAATCCTATTGCAAGAAGAGGAAGGAAGAATCTTAACATTAAGTTTCAAAATTTAGAAAAAGATATATAGAGGAAAGCCATGTGAATGGGATGTTGGAAGCAAGTGTAATGTAAATTTGCATCAATGTGAGGTATGACTAAGGATAAATACAAGTGTGAAGAAGAATGACTTCTTTTACATTGTGGTAAGTTTGGACACTATGTTAAGGATTCTAGCAAAAACAAGATTGACGTGTCCAAATATAAAAGACATGTTAGTAATTTTGTTAATAGAGAAGCAATAAATGGAAATATCAAAACTACCAAGTTATTTATTTTATATGAAACTCTATTAGTAAATAGATTATTGTAATGGATGGTTTATAGATTAAGATGTTTCTAATCATATGATATTTCATAGAGATTGGTTTGAGATTTATGAGAAAATTAATGGTGCTAAAATATAGGTGATGCATATGTCATGAAATAAAAGGTTATGGTGATGTATGTGACTTTTCCAAGTGGTCATGTAAAACAAATCAAGAACATAATGTTTGCGTTAGGGATTAAGACAAATTCGATCTTATTTTTTGTTGGGTGTGTGTTATATTCTTTCCACGACTATCCCCATGTGTGAGTGGTAGACCGCCATGTCGGGGGGGGGGGGTAGCCCCCTTACACAGGTTCAAAGCAGTGCCATGGGAAAAAACAAATTATGCGGACCCAATAATAGTTGGGTAGACCCAATGATGGGGGTCAAACCCAAAGATGGTGAGCATGCCTACCCATGGCTTTGTGCATGGGTTTTGAACATGGTTTTTGACATGATGGTTTTATGACCATGGTATTTTGTAGATCCAGTTAAGGGAACTACGATTATGTATTAATCCATGGTTAATGGATTGGGGTTTATGAATGCTTCGACATGTATATATATGTATTGTAACATTAAAAGGAAAATAATGAAAAATCAATCTGGTAGTCCTAGTTTTGGGATCTAGGGGAAAATCTCTATGTATATTTGTTTTTTGTTCTTGCCATTATCTATGGTTTCTTGTTTGAAGAATTTGTTTGCAGGTAATTTCTATACAGGGTTAAAACCTACATTTGGCATCAAAGTTGTTTCGGCTTCGAGGGGACGCCTTTTTTGTTGAGGGGTTTTGCTCGAACCTGTGCTAGACTATGTTTAGTGGGAGATATTTGGGATCGATTCCTGCGGTGAAAGAAGATGGTGAACAGTGGAAAGATATAGATTAAGAAATTTAATGGTTAAAGTTTTTGAGTTGTGGAAGCTCAAGATGGAGGATCTGTTGGTGGATAAAGATCCATGGATCATGATAGATTTGAGGTAAAACCAATGACAATGTCAGTAGAAGACTAGGTGAAGTTAGATCAGAAGGCAAAGAGCACAATACGGTTGTGTATCCTAGATTCAATATTGTTGAATGTATCTAGGGAAGCTACTGCAAAGGATTTATGGGGCAAGTTAGGGACTTTGTACTAATCTAAGTCTTTGGTGAACAAATTGTTCCTGCAGAAAAAAGTTGTGTAACCTAAGGATAAGGATGGAGACTCACTAACATAACATCTGAACACCTTTAATACTATGGTAAGCCAGTTGTTATCTGTTGATATAAAAATTCAGATGAAGATAAGTGTATCAGTTTGTTGTGTTCTCTACTGGATTCTTAGGAAAGTCTAGTTGTTGCTATAGGTAGCAATACAACTACCTTGAAGTTTGATGAAATAGTCTCATCCTTGTTGTTGAAGGAGATGAGACAGACAAATATGGAGAGCCAGAATAGAGATGCATTATCTATATGAGGATGCTCCTAGAACATAAACAAAAATAAGCCCTTGAGTGGGAGATCTAAATCTCCAGGAAAACCTGTAAAGGTGTGTTGGAAATGTGGAAAGAAAGGGCACTACAAAAAGGATTGTCTATCTAAAGCTCCTAAGAAAGGAAAGGGATCTTATGATTCTCCTTCTGCAGAGGCGAAAACCATCTCAGATGAAGGTGGGGATGTGTACTTGGCTTCTTCTTCAAGTACACATGTAGAACATGAGGCATGGTTGATTGAGTCAAGTGCATCCTTTCACTTCACTCCCCATAGGGAGTGGTTCTGCGAGTATGAGAAATATGATGGTGGTGATTCCTTCTTAGGGGACAACAGGAAGGCTAGAATCATCATACCTGGAAAAGTCAAGTTGAATTTGCAAGGTGGAAGGATTAGAACACTTCCTGATGTTCTGCATATTCTTGTATTGGCAAGAAATCTAATTTATGCAAGCAAGATGGATGATGCAGGTGTAAAAATAGTGTTTGAGAAATATAACCACAAGATGGGTCAAGGGGGACTAGTATTGATGCGAGGAGTTCAGACTGGAACTTTATACAAGCTTTTGCGTAGCACTATTATTGATGGGTGCAAAAATTGTTTGGTTCGTGAAAGTGGAGCAGAAAACCTAGTGGTCTCTAGAGAAAAGATTATGTTATGGCATCAAAGGCTAGGACATATTGGAGAGAAGTGCCTTTGGATACTACATGGTAATGGTATGATAGAAGGTATGTCTAATTTTTCTCTGGATTTTGATTTTTATGAAGATTGTTTATATGAGAAGCAGAATCGGGTGAGTTTCCCCTTTGGTGCTAAGAGGGCGAAAGGGATATTAGAGTTTGTACACAGTGATGTGTTTGGACCTATGTTGGTTCTATCAATGGGTAAGTATGTGTGCTATGTCTAATTTATAGATGAATTCTCAAGGAATACATAGATATATTTCCTCAGGAAGAAATCTGAAGTCTTTGACAGGTTTAAAGAATTTAAGGCTCTGGTGGAAAATTAGAAAGAGAAGAAGATCAAGGCATTGAGGACAGATAATGGTGGAGAGTTTTGCAAGAAGGAATTTAAAGAGTTTTGTAAGAAGTTTGGTATAGCACAATAGAAGACTACTCCATACACACCTCAACAAAATGGAGTTGCAGAAAGAATGAACATGACATTGATGGAAAAGGAAAGAAGCATACTCAGTGGTGTTGGGTTAGGACATGAATTATGGGCAGAGGCGGTGGATATTGCATGTTACTTGGTTAACATATCACCTTCATCGATTTTGGAGGATAAGAATCCACATGAGGTATGGACTTCTAAGAAACCCTCTCTTTCACATCTAAGGGTATTTGGTTATGATGTGTATGTACATGTTCCAAAGAAGAAAAGAACTAAGTTCGATAGTAAATTTGAAGGGTGCAGCTTTATTGGGTATAAGGATGGTTTAAAAGGTTATAAACTTTGGAACCCGGAAATCAGGAAGGTTGTGGACAACCAAGATGTGGTGTTTAGAGAGGTGAAAGATGTTATTAAACATGAAGTCCTACCAAAGGAACCTGAGAAGATAGAGTTTGAGCTAAAGGAGGAAGATTCAAACTCTGCAGTAGAATAGGAATTAGAAGAGGAAGAGCCACAAACTCCAGTTTTGAGAAGATCAGTTCTAGAGAGAATGCAGCTAGAAAGGTATAGTCCATCAGCTTTATGTTCAAATATTTATTTATATATTACTGATGATGATCCCAAAACTGTCAGGGAGGTAATAGATTCAGAGGATGGAAAACTATGGAAAAAGACCATGGTTGATGAAATGTCATCTTTGGACAAAAATGAAGCTTAGGATTTAGTGGAGTTGTCGACTAGAAGGAAACCTATTGGAAGCTAATGGGTGTTTAAGAAGAAGATGAATGCAGAAGGCAAGGTGGAGAAATATGAATCTCGTTTTGTAGAAAAAGGTTATTCCCAAGTGTCAGGAATTGATTGGGTGATATCTTTTCTCCTATTGCCAAATTAACTTCTATTAGATTAGTTTTATCTATTGCTACTGCATTTGATTTTGAGGTAGAACAAATGGATGTGAAGGTAATGTTTCTTCACGGGGATATGGAAGAAGAGATCTATATGAAGAAACCTGAAGGCTTTGTGGTGAAGGGTAAGAAAGAACTTGTAGGCAAATTAAAAAATTCTTTGTATGGGTTAAAACAGTCACTAAGGATGTGGTATCAAAATCTTGATACATATATATAGGGACTTGGCTTCACAAAGAGAAAATTAGATCACTATGTGTATTTTAAATTGATTGGTGACCATGTTATTTATTTGGTCTTGTATGTGGATGATATGTTGTTGATTGGAAATGACAAAGAAATTATTCAGGATTTGAAGACCCAATTGTCTTCCAAATTCGATATGAAGGATATTGGTGTTGCAAACTATATTTTGTCATGGAAATTAAATGAGATCGGGAAAAGAGGAAGCTCTGGTTAAACCTAATGAAGTATGTCGAGACAATATTGCAAAGGTTTAATATGTAGGATAGTAAACCAATGAAGGTTCCTATTCCTGTAGGTGTAAAGTTATCTGTTGAACAGTGTCCCAAGACACAAGAAGAGGAAGAGGACATGTCATGTGTTCCATATGCGCAGTTGGTAGCCTGATGTATGCAATGGCTTGTACTAAACCAGACATTGCACATGCATTGGGAGTATTGAGCAGGTTTACGTCAAAACTAGGGAAGAAGAATTGGACAATAGTGAAGTGGGTTAGGTATTTGTGTGGCGCTAGTGATTATGGCTTGTACTACAAAGGAAGACTAGGATTGGACAGAGTTTTGGACGTTCATGGCTTTGTTGATGCAAATTGGGCTGGAGATCTAGATCAACGAAGATCTACAACTGGGTGTGTGTTTAATCTATTTGGAGGAGCAATCAGTTGGATGAGAAAGAGACAGTATGTAGTGGCACTTTCAACTATGGAACCAGAATACATGGCAACCACTCATGCAAGCAAGGAAGAAGTTTGGTTGTAGAGATTATGTTCAAGTATGGGGTTGGTACAACAAGCTATAAGGATATACTGTGACATCCAAAGTGCATTTTTCTTGGAAAAGAAACCTTCTTATCATTCAAAGACAAAGCACATTGATGTTCAATATCACTTTGTGAGGGATATGGTTGTGGAAAAAAAGGTGTTGCTGGTAAAAGTGGACACTTTAAAGAATGTTGCAGATGCATTGATCTGATATTCACCCTATGAATGACATCAGTTAAAGATTTATTAAACTAAGGTATTATAGACTCATGTGCTGGTGTGTGTTCTGTGTTATTGAAGCAATGGATCAATCAGATTGCCAATACACAGACAATAAAATGGAAAGATAGCAGAGAAATACAGTAAGCAAACACAAAGACACAAACAATTTTAATGAGTTCATCCTATTCTCTAGGGCTACGTCTCCGGTCCAGCTTTCATTGATGGCCTTATTTTATTGCGCCTTTGGGCAGAAAATTTACAATACAGAGACTCAATGTGAGTTCACCTGAAGCAGGTTTTTGCTTGGCAGTGTGGTTCTTGGATTCCCCAAGCCACTGGAGTACATAGACTCTTCTTCTTCCTACTATCTCTGTGACCTTCTGGTCTACAGTGGAAAGAGCCAAATGTGATGCTTAGTCCAGACAGATTCCTCAATGGGATGGCTTCAATCCTCAAACTCTCTAGTGCTCGATGCTGCTACTGATTAGCTCGGTCCTCTGTCTCTTCTGCTTTGCTTTATTGTTCTCTGTGTTCAGTCCTCCTCTCGGGGTTCACTGTTTACTATCTCTCTTGGTCGCTTGGCAACTCTAATTGATTCGACTATCTTTGTTCATGGCTTTAGCCATTTGATCCCTATATCTGTTCGGTTCCTCTTCCACCTGTGCTAATTCACCTTCTATAGTTGCGCTTGGAGTTCCCTATGTTCAACATCATCATGAATTCTCAGGGAGTGGCCATGTGTCCTCTCTAAATGGTGCCAGCAATGCTTCGTTGATTCGTTTCTTCAGTTACGTCGTGGATGCGTTCTTCCTCCACTGTGGCGATCAAACGGATTCCAAATCCCTTCAAACGCAGCTTAATTCCCTGTCAATTCCGCTTCTTTCCATTGGGTGCAATCTTAGTCGTCTGATCTGAGCCCTCCAGATCCGATGCCATACACACGTTTCACACGATTGACTTGCTCGACCAATAGCGCGCGATCAATGGGGGTTTTCTCTCACCTCCACCTGCCACGCATCAATTGTTGCATGGAATTGCTCTGCTTTCGTCCAAAACCTCTTATCGTTTAAGGGTGCCCCGATCAAAACCATCGGTTCCCAGAGCATGGGTCTTGCCATGTATGGTTAGCACTTTTTCCCTTTTCCGCCCGCGGTCCTCCAGTTCCCCCACGCGACCAAGTGCTTGAGCTTTCCCATTTTGGCCCTATTTGCCTAGCGATGCGCTAGGCTCTAATCGCACATCAAAAATCACCTCTTTTTCCCATTCCGGGGCTCCCAAGGGCTACTTTGGCCTCCCGCGTGGCCTCCATGGGCCTCGGTCAGTGCGCTTTGACCGAGGTCCTCGTTGTTCCGTGTTGGCTGCCATTGCCACTGGTTCAGGGTGTTTTTTATCACTGTTTGGATTTCTTTAGAGATTTGTTTAACCTGATTCAATCATGGTTCTTTGACAATCTTCTATGGATCCAATTCAGATCATGCATTGACAAAGTTTGTGAGCACTGAGAAGTTTTCTTGGTGTAGAGAAACAGTGGGTGTTCTAGGCATGGACTAATGACTAATCTCTCTTTTGACCCCATGTGTAGAAAGAAAACAACAAGCAGGAGAATGTTGGGTGTGTGTTATATTATTTCCATGACTTGGAGAGCATAATGGAACTAATTGCACAATGAAATAAGTAGAAAAATGAGAGCAATAGATCAATATATTACCATACAAGATGATAATAATAGCTCAAATGTAACCCCAAAGTCTTTTGTATTAATTTGAAACAAGTGTACAATCCAACAGAGTATCCTTAAGCCCAATAGCTCATATCAATATTAAAAAGTGAGAGCCCAAATATCATATATATAAGAGCGTGGGAGCTCATCCCAAGGAAAAATGGTGAGAACCCCAAGGAAAATGGGTGAAAATCCCAGTGCCCATCCATGCAATTTGAATTCCTCCAACAAGGCACATGCATTCCTTTGAGGCTACATGCAATCCAAGATGAGGGAGTTCAAATGAGGAGAAGAGGGAAAAGTATATATGGGTGGAGTGGTAGGAGACCACTTTTCCAGGCCATCTCAATGAAATCAAAATCAATCTCAAGTCAACTCATGATATCTCCTTGAAGCACAAGTTAACTTCCTCAAATCATGGGACTTATCACTGAAACCTGTTGTCTTCTCCAAAAGAAATTTGATACGCTTGATTTGTGGCTTAGGTGGAGTCCAAATCACGTGGTAACTCAAATTTGACCCTTAGATGAATTTCCACCTCATTTCCACATCATTTTAACATGTGTGGATATTTATTTTTCTCCATTTATTTAATTGTTAGGCTAATTTATTGCCACATTTTCCACTAAGCTTAGGAAAAGTGGGTTTTGAGGGTCTATAACTTATTTTTTATCCCTCAAATTGTGTCTTAGTAGAGAGTTGAGGGTGAGAGGTGTAATTTTGAGCCCACATATTCCATACAAATTCTCTAGAAATCACTTATTACATTTTATAACAAGAATTTATTAAAATTTATGTCCTGCGGGAAATTTTAAAAGTTAAAAAACTGACCCCTAGACCTAATCAAATTCCACGAAATTTTACGAATGATCTAGTATGGTAATATAAAATGACTCTAGACACTAGGACTCACCTGAGGCCTTTCCCTCAAGTTGAACTCCGGCTTTGGAGCTATGCTTGGAGGAAAAAACTCAATTGATTATTAAGTGCTCGAAAGTACTTAATAATTAACCAAGTAAAAAAACCTCACAAAGTAAAATCACTTGATGAAAATGTCCCAAGTTACCTAGGCCTTTTACATGACTCATTTCATCTTAATATTATCACTTTACAATGTCCCTGTAGGGCTTGCAGAATCTAAGTACAATGTAGAAGAAGATGAGAAGAAGAAGATAGAGTTAGGAAAATTTATGATATGTGAACCTTGATGGTACATGAAGCCTTTTGACATATCCTTGGGCATGGAGTCTTCAAGTGATCTTCAATGGTCAAAAGTGTTAGTGCCTTATGTTATAGTATTCAAAGTCAAACTTAGATTTTTTTTTTGGTTCAATTTGTAAAATGTTTCTATGATATCATAGAGATCAAGTCCTTAGTTTTTTATGAAGAGTGTGAGATCAAGTTTTAGTGTAAAATTAGGGTAGGATATATCGAAGTCTTTGAGTAGTGAAAGAAATCAAGTTATTAATGTCTTAAAAGATCTAGGTTTAACAAGTCTAGGGTTAATGTGTCATCCAAGTCATGAATGAAGATAACAGTGGGTTTTGTTTTTTCTCCATTGATTCAAGTTAGTGATGTATTTTCAGTTACTTACAACGTCAAATCAAATAGTGCATCATATCCTTGTCACCACAAGTTGCTACTATGCTTCTCCTTTGTGTTGCGTTATTGTCAAAGCATTAAAATTTGATAGAGGACCAGTATTTTGGCATTATTTCTTATGTATGGAGGATAAAGGAGGTTTTTAAGGCTGTCAATATCATCTATCAACTATTTTTCTCAGTCATATACCCTAACATATAGTCAAACATATGCAGGTGGAAATTCGTTGTGCTCAGGCGCTATGCTTCTGTTGTAGGTGGTGTTTTTCAAGGATGTTGATGAAAAGATGTTATCCTATATGTATATGACACATTTGTGACACATTCAAAAGTCTGGGAGGTGATCAGAAGCATGCAAATCATGAACTCACTGCGTTTTTGTTGAAGAAGGAAGAAGTGCAGTGAATGTGTTGTGCTTCCACATAGTCAATAGTTTGACCTTTCAATTTGAATCCCCACCTCTTGAAATCAGTTTATATGAGTATGATAAGTGTCCTTAAGGGTCTTGTGGGTTTAGCATTCAATAATTGATCATATAATATGAAAAGGAAGCTCGTTTTGTTTTGGTTGCAGGGGACTTGCTATGTTTTTTACTATTTTTGCAGTTAACTTCAAAATGGGTTTATGAACAAATGGAAAGGATTCTTGAAAAGAAAAAAGAGGTTTTTGTCAAACACAACTTAAATAAAATAAATAAATAAATAAATAAATAAATAACCTTCTTATATATATTCACATGTATCATATATTATAAGATTCGAATGAATATTTAAAGCTTATTTTGCATATTTCGTCATTTCCTGTCTTAGTCATGATACTTGGGCGCTGATTCCGAGGAGAGAGAATAATTTTTGAAAACTGGGAAATTTTATCTCAATAACGATCTCATCCAAAAAAACCTCCTTCAATTTTGTAACATATATCATGATTTGAGAGATATGATCTAATCTTTGACCCATATTTTTTCCAAAAATTTGGTCCCTATTTCCTAGCAAGTAGTTTCTAAATCTAATGTAACTGACTCTATCTTTGGGGAAATGTTTGAGCTAGACCCACTAAGTCTAGGGATGAGCTAATTATATATATTTCTTGAATTTTAGTTTTCAAAATGTTGGTTGGTCAAGGTTTGATAGAGAAGACATTGAGCATTGTACATTTTCATTAAAAAGTTTCAGTGAATGATGAAGGTTGGAGTCTACTTTTTCAAGGATTCATGTGTCAATTTATTATGGTGATGTTTTATCCTATGTATGTGAGCTTCTCAATTTTTATAATCATTCTTGAATGTTATGTCTTCAATGTTTAGTTAAGAAAAAAATATTTCATAGTTCACTTTTAAGTGCTCTTTTATGGCTAACTGAACATTTTAGTGTTTTTTCCTCCCTTGAAATATCTAAAATTCATCCTCATATAGATGCTTTAGATGTTTTCAATTCCACTTATCCTCTATTCACCTCTGTACAATGAAATTTGACAAAAACACCATAAGGATTGCCTACCTTGCCCCTGTCCAAGGATTCCTCATTTTCCCATCATATCACTAAAAATCATTAGCTCCATATGACTCCATGCCCAATGGATTTTCGATATTCCTTGCCATCAAACTATTAAGTCTTATTATCTATGATCTTATCACCTAGCCTAAAACCTAAGACAATCGGTCATCTAATTAACTGAAGATTCATATAGAGAGAGCCCTCTTGTTGGGTTGTGTTATATTCTTTCCACAACTAACCTATGTAGTTTAACGGGGGGTTAGAGGGGGGCGGTAGCCCCCCTTCGTTGCGCCGATTGCGCAGCTGGGGGGTCACAGGGGGGGCGGCAGCCCCCCCTGTCCGGGGGGTTTGAGGGGGGCGGGTAGCCCCCCTCTACGGGGTCCGGGGCAGCACCCCGGGAATTTTTTTTTTTTGGACCCTATATTAGGTTGGGCGAACCTACCTATGGTTTTGTGCATGATTTTCGCACATGGTATTGGACGCGATGGTTTTTCGATCCATGGTATTGGATGCTTCGGCATGTATAAATATGTATTGTAACATTGAAAGGAACATAATGAAAAATCAAGCTGGTAGTCCCGGTTTTGGGATCTAGGGAAAAATCTCTGTGCATATGTGTTTTATGGGTTATGCTCTCGCATTGTTTATTTTCTTTGTTTAAGAATTCGTATGCAGGTAATTTCTGTACAGGGTTAAAACCTACACCTCTCTGAAGCTGGAAGGGCTAGGTTCCAGTTTTAAAGTGCTTTGTGGTTACCTTTGGGTTCCTTTCCTTAGCCTGGAGGAATTACGAAGTGCTAAGTTTAATCCAAAGGAAGTATGTTGAGACAATATTACAGAGGTTTAATATGTAGGATAGCAAATTGGTGAAGGTTCATATTCCTGTAGGTGTAAATTTATTTGTTGAACAGTGTCCCAAGACACAGTAAGAGGAAGAGGAAATGTCCTATGTTCAATATGTGAGAGCAGTTTGTAGCCTAATGTATGAAATGGTCTATACCAGACCAGACATTACACATGGAGTGGAAGTATTGAGAAGGTTTATGTCAAAACCAGGGAAGGAGAATTGGGAAGCAGTGAAGCGGTTTTTCAGGTATTTGTGTGGCACTAGTGATTATGGTATGTGCTATCAAGGAAGGCCATGATTGGACAAAGTTTTGGACATACAGGCTTTATTGATGCAGACTGGGCTGGAGATTTGGATCGAAGAATATCTACAAGTGGGTATGTGTTTACTCTATTTAGAGGATAAGTCATTTGAATAAGCAAGAGACAGTCTGCAGTAGAAATTTCAACTGCATAGGTTGAATACATGGCAACCGCTCATGCAAGCAAGCAAGGAGTTTGGTTGAAGAGATTGTTTTCAAGTATGGGGTTGGTACAACGAGCTATAAGGATAGATTGTGACAGCCAAAGTGAAATTTTATAGGCAAAGAACCATGCTTATCATTCAAAGGCAACACATTGATGTTCAGTATCAATTTGTGAGAGATATGCTTGAAGATAAAAAGGTGTTGTTGGTAAAGGTGGACACTCTGAAGAATGTTACAGATGCATTGAAAAAGTATGTGAGCATTGAAAAGTTTTCTTGGTGTAGAGAAACAATGGGCATTGCACTCCTGGAGCAATGACTAATGCTGAAAATAGCAACAAGAAATGTTAAAAATAGAATCCAGAATATTCTAATTTTAATTTGTCCTTGAATAAAAATTGAGAATTAAAATTTGAATTTAGTCTCACTAGCTGCTTGAAAAATAATTAATTGATTCATTATGGATTAATTAGTTGGAGAAATTCAAGTTAGAAGTCTTTGTGAAATCATGCAACAGTCATCCCTTAAATTAAGGATATTATCCCTTAATTAAGGAAATAAGGATGAGTTGTATTTGAGTTGTAAATAGTTAGGTCAGTTAACTGAGTTATGTCCAATTAAATTAGTTCCAAACAGTTTGAGGAACTAATTGTGAGTTCAGTCAGTTAATGCATGCATGCATCAAACTAGTGTACTCCAAATAACTGAAGATTCTCTCATTAGTAACTCATGCATGTCTATTCATAGAAAGACCCAGTTGAGATTAAAGACAGGGATAGGTTACTATCAGTTGCATGTTTTCTCCTATAAAGGAAACTCATGCATGCAGTCAAGGGAAGGTTCCTTGAGGATTTCATAGTTCTAACAAGGTGTAGGATCAGTGTGAGTGATCATTCTTCTACTTCATAACAAGAGGATCACCCGGAGAAAGTGCGCAAGGAAATAGGAGCTTGGAGGGCAGAGGAGAAGACTTGTGAGAAGCTTTGATTTCCTGTGAGCATCCGGGAGGATTGTACTGAGCACTGGCTAGCTGTGAGAGCTAAGGCTTTGTATAATTCTGATGTATTTCCACCTTGTATGATAATACAGATAGTGGGGTTTTTTAGCTGAGGCTTTCCCTAGAGTATTCTTCTATGTTTCATGTGCATTGATTCTACTTGTTGTTATATGTGTTCTGCTTGATCTTGCTCAAATCTATTAAGCTTCCACAAGTTTGATTGTAGAAGTAGATTAAATTATTTTTCTTTAGTTATATTGCATTATCAGGTTAATCTACAGTGATAATTTGTACATGGTATCAGAGCTAGCTGATCTATAGAGAAATTTCTACAACTAAGCTCTCCTATGACCCCTAGTGTGGAAAGAAAACAACAAGTGGAGAATGTTGGGTGCGTGTTATATTCTTTCCATGTGCTATGGGGTCCGGGGAAATGCCCCAAATTTTTTATATTTTATGTGGACCCAATAATAATTGGGCAGAACCAAGGATAGGGGACGAACCCAAAGATGGTGGGCGGACCTACCCATGGTTTTGTGCATGGATTTTTCACATGGTTTTGGGCATGATGGTTTTCTGCCCATGGTATTTTGTAGATCCGGTCAAGGGAGCACAGTTATATTATAATCCATGGTTAATGGATTGGGGTTTCATTAGGGGAATTTTGAGGTCTAAAATGGGCCTCCTAAGGAAATTATAAAATAATGGTGGAAATAATAAAATAATATTATATTACATCATCAAATTTTAGAGGGAAAAAAAAGGAAAAAAATTATTTTTTCAACTCGTATTTTCAACTTATCTCCCTATGGGTTTACTCAAATTTCGAGCGAAAACACTCGTTGGATGCAAAATTTAATTCTTCGTCCAAGGCATACCCGTGTTGCATACTTTCAATGGAGCTTTATCAGAACCTTTTACCTCTTGAATTGGAGCTTTGAGGATGACTGGATCAACTGCTGGTCTTCTCTGCCTGATATTTTGTGACTCTGTTTGGACAGCAGCCCTTTGGGCAGGATTCTCTTTAACATTTTTTGCATTGGACCTCAAATTATATCTTCGCTACTCCTCAGTTTGTAGGACAGCTTCTCTGTCCCATTCTTGACTTTCCTGTTCTTGTAGCAATGATTCTTCATAAGCAGCCAATGTCAAAAAGGCAGCACTGCCTTTATCTTCCATGTAGTGAATTTCATCCTCATCTTCAAATTGTTCCTCCTCCATGACTACATTTTGGAAAGGAGCTTTAACCTTCTGATCTTCCTTTGATTCTTCATCCCTCTGAATTATTTGTAACTATTCATTTGCTCTTCTGAATGGCTTTGGATTTATTGGAGCAAATGTGTTCTGCAACCTTGTTTTTGCTGAATTTTGCTCAACTTTCAACTTAGAAATTTCAGCCGCCATTGACTCTATCATATTAGTCATTTTATCTAATTTGGGTTCTAAAGATGATGTAGAGGAGGTAGAAGCCTGACCTCTCTACCTCCTTCCGTCAACTTGACTTTTTATCTTTTCTGCAGCCATGATATTAGACTCTACTTCTAGGGTTGCATCCTGCATCTTTGCCAGAGTAGCACACCTTCTTTCTCTCAACAACAGGCAGAAATCAAAGTCAAAAGCATTAGCATAAGTGAGTTTGGCAGAGGTGGGGGTAGGCTTTACCTCAACTGGTATCTTACTATACATTCAATTGAATCTTTTATTGAAATCAGGCAATGATTCCCCATTTTCCCTCTTCAAGTTACCAAACCCAGTATGGTAATATAGCAAGTCTTTTTATCTACCCAGTGCTTTAAAAATGCTTCATCTAAGGCTTCAATATCAGCAATAGATCTCTGGGGTAACTCTCTGAACCACTTCCTAGCCTCTCCATCAAGGCTCTGGACAAAAACTCTCATCAATACATCATTTTCACTTATATCTAAGTTATCAGCATAACTGTAAAAAGCTTCAAGGTGTTCTTCTACTGTTACTCCCTCTATGCCAGTGAATTTGGTCATAGACTTTTGATATTCTCCCACAGGCATAGGATTTAAAGGAACAGGCAAGACTAAAATTCCATATCTAGCAGCAACAATTCTTTCTATCTCTGTGGGTGCTTGCTAGCCTACCATGATTGGGTTATGTGGAAGAACACTAGCAGATTGAATGGTAGGAAGTAATGTGATGGATGGCAGAGACAAAGGAATGTTTTGGATTGAATGGGAAGCTTTCTTTGGACTGAGATTCAAAGGGGAACTAACTAAACAAGGGGTTGCATTAATCTCTGAAGAAATTTCCTTATTAACAATGCTGGGCTCTAAATCTTCACACTGTATATCTTCAGCTATAACTTTATCTTTCAGAGATGAATGAGATTTTTTAGGCTTACCTGATCCTGATGCCCCTTTCTGTGATGATTTCTTCAATTTGACAATCCTCTCAGGGTCAGTCACTGGTTCAGCTGGTGATTTTTGAGGATTTCTTCAAGTGTGTCTCACAAACTGAGCTAGAACTTCAATGTGGAGTCGCCAAAGGATGATCTTCCTCCAATGGAGTCGCCAGATAGATGATTACAACCAAAATATATGTCCAAACCTTGTCTATCGTCAAAATCTGGAACTATGTCGTTCTCCCAGGGAAGCTGAGCTTCAATTCTCCTATCCCCGGCAACGACGCCAATTAATGTTATCACCCCAAGAAACTCTCCTAGGTTGTATCTCAGAGATGCTCGAGAACATTACAAACTCAACAAAAATGTTGGAAAATGGTGGATGAATGGAAGGAATGATGCATATCCAAGCCATATAACCACTTCTACTATGCTTAACCCCATACATAGGTGAACACCCCCAGACTACAAGGCTTTAGACCACCAATTACTCACAATTTGAGGAACAGGTGAAGATGGAGAACACTGATCACACCAGCAGATGCACAGGACCCTGTGATGGCTAGCTGCAACCAGTAAGGAGGTCTGCAAATCTATTTCCTAATGCACAGACAGGATGACAGCTCTCTGGCATTAAAATAACGAAAACCTGCATACAAATTCAATGATACTAACTAGATTCTAACACAGAGGTGGGATGATAGCCCCTCTAATGCTAAACATCAATAGCACATGAATAAATGAATAACAGGCACAGCTTGGAACAAAGAAGAAGAAGTGGAAAGGGAGCAATTAACAGCAAAAGAAGCTTGCATTAGTTGAAAATCAAGACCAGAAGCTGCAGGTATCACAGTAGTTACAGTCTCCAGAAGTTGAAATTTACATCAAAATAGCATTCATCAACCCTCTTACCTTCTGTTTTTGGGTATCTATGAAGGTTGATTACAAAATTGCTCTGCATAACCTATGCGTGGAGGGGTCATAACTGACCACCAACCACATTTACTATCAGATATGGGTCTTTGATACAATTTGATTGTTAATGGACAAAATGACCTTTCTGTTGCTCGGCCATCCTTCTCTGGGCAGATGGAATGTAATGTGTACAAGGCTCCATGACTAATTAA
Source organism: Pinus tabuliformis (assembly GCA_031772625.1). NCBI lineage: Eukaryota > Viridiplantae > Streptophyta > Pinopsida > Pinales > Pinaceae > Pinus > Pinus tabuliformis. Next base: position 1,416,220,172 of record CM062820.1, on the reverse strand, counting down.
TACCTTGATCTGCTCTAGGCCGTCCTTTTCATCCTTCGGGTGTACATTGTGTTGAATGCAGTTGTTGAGGAATTAACACAGACAGTACCGGAACTGGTAGCCGGCCACCTTCGTTTCTCGGGAGCACAGAGCAGGCCATGGACGTAGATAGAATGGCAAAGGCAGACTGAGCGGAGGGATGAAGCTCAGCCGTAGGATCACACAAATCAACGGTGGAGATCGCTTGACGATAGGTATCGGGAGATAGAGCAACGGGCGAATGTGAGCCATCGGATCGCGGTAGGGCAGATCCGGCGACTATCGAGGGGGGAGCTGCACAAGCGTTAACGAGCGAGAGGAGGGTACGGTGGTGGTAAGCAGTTTTATCGCACCGCTTTATGGGAATGGGTGGTAATCATACCGGGGGGCACGATCCAACATATATGTGACACGTGGCAGGAACTACAGTGGGGAAACCGATTTTTCCGCAGGCTAACATTCATGCGGTTTACAGGAGCAGGGGTAGCATATGACGTTGGATCACAAAGTAGAGGATCGGACGGTGGTGGATAATCACGCGCGTGCTTCAGGTGATGTGACAGGTGAGGGCCCCGGCGGTGATGCTTTTATTATATGCGCGCGGTTATGTGAATAACATCATATGGGCTTTGAAATTAAGTGAATAAAGGTTACACCGAATAAAGGGACTTACACGGGGTTTTACAGTGTTTAAACAAAAAATGCGCAGGAGCCAGGGAAAAAGGGTTTATGCGGGGTTTTGGGAGAAAAATAGGGATAAAGGGGTTTAAAGGAAAATAAGGAGGATTTAAGGGGAAGGAGGAAATGGAGGTGTGGGGAGTTATAAGGGAATAAGGCAAATGAAAGGGAAGGATAAAATAAACTGATGCAAACCATTTGCAACCCAAACCAACACTACCTGACCTAATTTTATCCATCAAATGTTGCAAACTGTAGCAGAGCTAACAGGTACAAGACTTGGTCAATGAAGAAGTCAAACGTAGAGACCAAAGGCAAACAGGGCTCTGTTTTGTACACGTTTCACAGTGATGGGATCCAAAACAACTTCCTGAACCCATGGACTCCAATAGCCATTTGTGCAACCGAATCCATCAGCCGTCATCTTAGATTTATGTCTCCAGCAGCCGAGGAAGAGAAATTTTTGTGCCTGTCTGCTACGTGTTTTTGGTTGTAGCTTATTTTTCTCCATAATAGTTGTATAATTTTTCTATAAATACCTGTGTAAATAATGCAGAACCAGTTCGAATTTCCTGATGTATGAAGCTCAGAATGTTGCTCTGTAATTTTGAAAACTCATTTGCTGTGTTTTTTTAATATAAAGACCGCAAGTTTCATGGATATCTGAAAGTGTTTCTTGGAGTTTTGATTAAGTGCGCATAACCTGAGTAGTTGCAGAGGGCCCTTGCGCTGACTGAGGTTTCATTTCATTTTGTTTTTGTCTTTTATAGCTAAACTGTAAATTTATCATTTCTTCCATAGTGTTCATAACCATTTACTAACTTTGTTTATAATGCAGTCTTTATCATTTTCTTACTAATGCATAATAGCTTCTTTCAGTACATAATAGCTTTATCTTTACTTAATTTCTTTATAGTTTCTATCAGTAGTAGAAGTTGAATTCAATAGTGTAGAGTAGTTTATTTCATTTACTGTTTCACTCGTTTTTAAATTTCCAAATAGACTGATCAGTGTCATTATTGTTCTTTCCATTTTATTACTATTTTAGTGACTCATGGTGTAGGTGAATGTTTATAAAAAGCCCTTCTAGTTGATAACTCATCTTAAACTAAGTGGTTGAATACTTCATTCATGCAATGAGTCTTTTCTGTGTTTTTGTATTTATCTTCTCTTAGGATAATGAAGTACAGAATTCCTCAAAATTTCATCCCAAGGAGGTTTGTCTTCCAAAATTGAGAGGCAAAGTAACTAAGTATTTCATTTAGTTTTGTTGCAATTTCACTTTCAGTTTTTCATTAAGTTTTGTTTCTGCAATAGACTAAACATTAGTTGTAATCTCACTTTCAGTTTTAGTATTTCATTTAGTCTTGTTTCTATAATTGATTAGACAGTAGTTGCAATTTCACTTTTAAGTTCTTTTAGTTCATGATTTGGAAACAATGATAAGAGCAGAAATAGAAACTCTGTTTTCATTTCTTGATTAAACTTTACTTCCAAATCTTGCTTAAAGCACTTTTATTTCTCCTTTTTAGGTTCTTAGCAGTCTTTACAGAAGTTAGATTTAGGATTTTAACAGTTACATTGTAATCTATTAGGAACTAAAGGACCAAAAACCCCCAAAACAACATAAAACTCAAAAACAATGAAGTAAGAAGGGTCATCTAGCACATATAGTGCACTACACTTCATCAATTTACGATACCCGGATTGATAATTTATGTAGAGCAATTTAGGACACAAAAATGACCAGACAACTATACTTTAGGAGATATAATCCAAGGAAATTAGAGTTTTTGCATGATCCCAAATTATATCTCAAACAGGTGACCTGGGAAAAATCGTCCTAACTTTTGTTTTGAGGATCAAATTGAAATTTCGTCAAAAGTTTTAGAAAGAGGAGAGCCTGCAGTTTTTCTGTATATCAGTTTTAGGTACTAAGGTCGAAACAGTGACACTTGGTGCTTCATACAAGTTAGGTCTACTGAACTAGTCTATAATCAGGTCATCGTGGGAGATTTGGCATCTCTTCCTTGGAGAATCCAATCTTGATCATACTTGTGGGATTAGAAAGAGGACTCAGTGAGCTACTACAGGACGTAATTTGAGATCTTGGAGATCTGCAATTATAGAGATACAGCAGATTCAATATCGAGCTCTTACAAAGTGAAAAAAAGTGTGTAGGTATTTTTTAATTTTGCATAAGATTGGTTTGAAAAATTAGTTTGAAGGAATTCAAAGGACATAGTGAAACATTATTAGCATTAATTTATGGCCCGAAGAAAGAAAATGGAAACACCTAGTAAGCAACCTGGAATCTCTAGCATGACTCATGAAGAAGAGGAAGAAATGCAACATGATATATCAAAATAACAAGACCAACTGCAACAAAATTCACTCTCACAAAAAGTAACAGAAGCTAAGGTGGATGGTTTAAGGAAAAGCATGGAAGATAAAATGGATAGTTTAAAGAAAGGCATGGAAGCTAATATGAATGTCGTAGAAGCTAAGATGGATGGTTTGGAAGCTAATATGGAAGGCAAAATGGACGATTTGAAGACAGATTTGACAAAGTTGCTACAAGAAAATTTTACGAACAGAGAAAAGGTAGTAAAGGAAACTCATGATGAGAACAAAATAAATGTTAATCATGATTTCATAGACTCTAACATTGGATTGAAGACCCACCATCTTCCAAAGATCAATATGAGGAAGTTTGATGGAAAGGATTGTGGAACATGGATACTACAGATGGAGAAATTTTTCGATCTCCATAATGTGTAAAACACACAAAAAGTACATATTGCAACTTTATATTTGGAACCAAATCAGTTTGTATGGTATCGATGGCTTTTCTCTTGTAAACAAATTGTCACTTGGGCAATTTTAACAGAAGAAATGATAGCACATTATGAGGATAGAAAAAGAAACACCTTTTTTAGCCAATTGATAAATCTCAAACAAAAGGGTTCAATGATGAAGCACATTGATGACTTCCAAAAATTGAAAATAAGGGTAAAAGATATTCCATAGGAGCATAGGATTGATTTTTTCATAGGGACTTTAAAGGATAACATCCAACATGAGGTTCTCCTTTGGGAACCTGATTCATTGGAGAAGGAATTCAGGTTAGCAAGAAAAATGGAAAGCAAAATTATGGCAACCAGGAAGCCTACCACTCACAACTATAAAGATGGAAGTGTTGTTTCCCCTAGCCTTCCACAACCTACAAGCTTGACACCAAAACAATTGGAAGAAAAAAGAGAAAAAGGGTTGTGTTACAGTTGTGATAGCAAATACACTAAAGGTCATAAGTGTTCTGAGAAGAAATTATTCTACATAGATTGTGAAGAGGACGAAGAAAGGAATAAGAAACATCAAAAGAAGAGGATATACACTAGAAACAAACCCTAAAGAAAGAAGAACTGAATTTGACCATATCTTGTAATGCATTGGCTAGAATTACCACTCCTCAAACTATTAAGATAGAAGGACATATCAGGAAGAAAAAAGGTAGCTTTGATTGATTCTGTAAGTACCCATAATTTTATTCATTGTAATATAGCCAAGGAATTGAATTGCTTCCTATATCCAGCACCAAAGTGTCAAGTGATGGTTGCAAGTGGAGGAACCATAAATTTCTCTAGAAAGTACCATAATATCAAGCTATCCATGGGAGAATATGTATTGAATAGCCCAATGCTTTCCATTGCAATGGGTGGTGTTGATGTTGTACTAGGAGTCCAATGGCTACAATCCTTGGGTACAATAGCTTTTAATTTTCAAGAAATTTTCATGAAATTTTGTGTGGAAGGAAAGGAAGTTGAATTAATGGGTATTGCAGGGAAACCAAGAAAGATAATAAGCTCTAATGGTATGAAAAAGCTTCTAAATAAGGAACAACGAGGCGTAATTGCACAATTATGTTCATTGGAGGTTCCCACATCGAAATCATCTAATCTCCAAAAATTCTTGGACAATCATTCCAAGGTATTTGAGACTCCCAAATGCCTCCCACCTATTCATGATCATGATCATGCTATTCATTTGATTCCACAAAGTGTTCCTCCAAAAATCAGCCGTACAGATATCCCTATGCCCAAAAGAGTGAAATTGAACATATGGTTACAAAAATGCTAGAGGCTGGTATAATTCAACCTAGCCAAAGTTCTTCCTTTGCTCCGGTATTATTGGTGCACAAGAAGGATGGATCATGGTGCATGTGTCCATATTATAGGGAGCTCAACAAGCTCACTATTAAAGATAAATTTGCCATTCCTATCATTGATGAATTATTGGATGAATTGCATGGATCAATTTACTCCATTAATTTGGATCTTCATTCAGGATATCATCAAATCAGAATGAAGACTGAAGACATTCCAAAAGCAGCATTTAGAACTCATGAGGGTCATTATGAATTTTTGGTCATGCCTTTTGGCCTTACCAATGCACCTTCTACATTTCAAGGTTTGATGAATTCCATTTTCAAACCCTTCCTTAGAAATTTTGTGTTAGTATTTTTTGATGATATACTAATCTACAACAAGTCTTGGAAGGATCATGTTCAACATGTTGACAGGGTGCCTTGGAGGAGAAACAATTATATGCAAAAAGCTCCAAATGTTTCTTTGGAGTACAAGCGATGGAATATCTGGGTCATATTGTATCTCATGAAGGTGTTAAGGTAGACAATAGAAAAATTAAATCCATTAAGGAATGGAAAATCCACACATCCATAAGGCATCTGCGAGGATTTCTCGGGTTGACAGGGTATTATCATAAGTTTGTTCAGAATTATGGGAGAATAGCAGCACCTCTAACAACATTATTGAAGAAAGATACATTTTCATGGACTCTAGAAGCAACAAAGTCCTTTGAACATCTTAAAGAGAAAATGTGCCAAGCACCGGTCTTAGCTACGCCAGACTTCACAAAAACCTTTATTGTGGAATGTGATGTTTCTGGAAATGGAATTGGTGTTGTTTTCATGCAAGATGAAAGACCCATTGCTTTTGAAAGTCATCGAATCAAAGGAAAGTACTTACAGAAAGCTATTTATGAGAAGGAAATGTTGGCAATACTACATGCACTTAATAAATGGTGACCCTACCTAATGGGAAGACACTTCAAGGTAAAAAGGGATCATGATAGTCTTAAATACTTTTTAGAACAAAGATTATCCTCTGAAGAGCAACAAAAATGGGTCACAAAGATGTTGGGTTATGACTTTGAAATCATCTACAAAAAAGGGAAGCAAAATTTTGTGGTAGATGCACTCTCAAGAAAAGATGAGGATGTGGAAGCATTTTTGTGCGCCATTTCTATTATCCAACCAAATTGGATAAACAAAGCAAGGGATGAACAGAAGAATGACGAAGAACTCTGGGAACTCATTCAAAATATACAACAAGATCCCTATACATATGATACATTTAGCTGGAAAAATGATTCGTTATGGTACAAAGATCGCTTATACCTATGTAAGAATTCCCAAATCAAACAAAAGATTCTTATGGAATTGCACACTTCTTCCTTAGGAGGGCACTCTGGATTTTTAAAAACTTACCACAAGGTTAAGAAGGAATTCTTTTGGGATGGCCTTAAATTGGATATTCAAAAGTTGGTGGCAGAATGTTTGGTTTTCCAACAAAATAAAGTTGAAACAATTAAGACCCCAGGTCTATTACAACCTTTATCCATTCCAAGCCAACGTTGGGAGGAGGTTTCAATGGATTTTATCACAGGTTTACCCAAGTCCGAAGGAAAGAGTGTCATCACGGTGGTAGTTGACAATCTTACCAAGTATGCACACTTTTGTGCATTATTGCATCCATTTAAAGCCAGTACAATTTCTACTGCATTTATGGAAACAATTCAAAAGCTACATGGAAACCCAAAGATTATTGTAAGCGAAAGAGATCCCATTTTCACTGGAAATTTTTTGACAGAATTATTTTCTTGTCTAGGTACTCAGTTAGCTCATAGCTCATCTTATCATCCTCAATCTGATGGGAAAACTGAGATAGTAAACAAATGTTTGGAAGGATATCTTCATTGCTTTTTATCTGATAAATAGACACAATGGGTCAAATGGTTGCCTCTAGCTGAATGGTGGTATAACACTTCCTTCCATATTGCAGCAAAAATGACCCCATTTATGGAACTTTATGGATATCATCCACCATCCATCACATCATATTTAAGAGAAAGTTCTAAGGTTCAAGCAGTGGAACATCACATCGATCATCAACAACAAGTTCTCCAACTCTTAAAGGATAACCTCACGTTGGCACAGAATAGAATGAAACAACAGGCAGATCAATATCACAGTGAAAGAAGTTTTGATATAGGTGACTAGGTATTCCTACAACTACAACCATATAAACAAATGTCCCTCAAGCAAGATAAGAAGGGTAATAAATTAGCACCAAAGTATTATGGCCCATACAAGGTGTTGCAAAAGATTGGTACTATGGCATACAAATTAGAGCTTCCTGCAGCTTCTCGAGTGCACCCAGTTTTCCATGTTTCATGTTTAAAGAAGGTTATAGGTGACAAGTTCCCAGTTCAAACAATATTGCCAGAACTTGACAAGGAAGGACAAATCATATTGGAACCTGAAGCAGTCATAGAAATAAGAACTCGACAGCTACAAAATCAATCAATTTCGGAGTATCTCATTAAGTGGAAGAACTTATCCGATGAAGATTCCACATGGGAGGATGAGAATTTTATACAGAAGAATCTAGAACTACTCAAGCGTTGAGTACAACGCTTTTCTAAAGGAGAGGGGCATGTTATGTCCCTATAATACTAATGATTCCCCCATTGCTATTGTCATTCTAGCCCTTATTGTTATTATTGTGCCCCTATTGTCCCCATATTGTTATTAGTGTGCCCCATAGAAACCCACTATTGTTATTGTTGTGCCCTTATGTTATTACTGTTATGCCAGCTTTGATTATATTATGACCCCTTATGCTTCTATATATAGAAACGAGGTTTAGTCATTTGTATCATCCAAGAATTGTTCATTTGTGTAATGTAAAGGAGGTTGCCCCCTCGAAGAGGCTGATTTTGAAGGCGTTCATCTATCTTTTCTTCTATTTTGTGAATTGGTTGCATAGCAAGTTGTGTGAGTTGTCAGAGAAGAAATGCAATTTGAAAAAGAGAAGTTGTGGGGTTTTCCTAGTTTGATTTGATCAGTAGAGGTTAAGATAATTTTTTCAAAGTTTTTCCAAAGCAATTTATGTAATTTCTAATTAACAAATTTGTTGAAGATAATAATAAAACCCTCAGAATGAATATTGTATTTACCCACATTGGGGTTTTTCAAGGGACATTTGTCCAAAAATATTGTGTTATTTGTGTGATTGGTTTCTCAAGTATTCCACTACAATTTTATTTGGTGAATTGTGAACTTAATGTTTGTATTCACTACTTTCAACTGATAAATTAATTTGTTGTGTATAAGTAATCAGAATAATAGACTATGTTAATAACACCTTCTTGGTAGTAGAAATTTCATAGATACACAGCATTGCCTTATTTTCCAAGCACACACCCTTTACACACTCCATTATGCTCCACCTTGATCTTTGGAAAACCTATAACCGTCCTTTGCAACATATGTAGAGCTACGTAGTGTAGGTGTCCCATCCTCCTATGCCATATCTCACTCTAGTTATCACTCTCATGTATGAGATCCTTCACCAGTTGTCCTCTAAACATATAGAGATCCCTCCCCCTTCTCCAACCACTCATTTCTTGTTGGGATTAGATCTTTTTGAACCAATGGCCACTTCACCTCCCTTAAAGCTAACTTCTAACCCTATGTCTTTTATGGCTGAAACTGAAAGGATATTTTTCTCCAAACCCGATATTTACAACACTTTGTTCACCTCCATGATACCACCTGAGTCCATCTAAAACTCAATAATTTCAGTGCCTTCTACTACATACTCGGAATTATCACCAAGCTCCACATATACATCACTAGACCCCTTGATCATTTTTGTGAATACAGCTTGATATCTTGTCTTGTGATGAGATGGTGTTGTGTCAATGAACTAGACACCTCTCGTGATGGTTCTAGAAAGGCAAGATACCAAGGCAAATATTTTCCCAAAATTTTCAACCATCTCTTCCATTTGTACAGTGGTTTTCATAGCTACCTTTTCCTTTCCCTTCTTCTTGTTTGGAAACTGACTGGAAAAATGCGTGAACTTAAGACAAGATAAGCACTTTACTTTGCTCATGCCCTTCTCCCTTTTGTTCAGTGAAAAACCTCCTCCACTATGGTTCTTCTTGGCCTTCACTTTTCCCTTTTTTGCTTATACAGCAAGAGCAAGCTCATCTTTCTCCTTAGTGCCCTTTCGTTATCCTCCAGTCAATGGCTTCTCCTATATCTCCTTCTCGATGAAGTCATCCCACAACTGACTTCAATTAGGAAGTCATTTCCTAACAAGGATCCCATCCACAAAAATTTTCCAGTGCTTATCGCAACCTTTCAAAGCAAGCTTTACTATATTTGAATCACTCATTGTTTCCCCAACAACTGCAAGTTCATCACAAGCCTGCTAAATCCTCGTGAGGTATGATGTCGCAGTCTCAGATCTGTTCTTTCTGTTATTATTTAATTTTTCCAACAGCACCATTTTATTTTTTTCATTTGAACTATGATAAATATTGGTCAGAGATACCCAAATTTTATGCTTAGTGTCATTCCCTAATATGTCAGTAATTATGTGATCCCTTGCACCATCCAAAATTATACACCTTTCTTTCATATCTTTAAGATTTTGCTCTACTACAAGGTTTGAATTTGAAGGAACCTTAATGTCTTTATTTACGAGATCCCACAGACCATTCATCCTCAAAATCATGGAAATTTTCTCCTTCTAGGGGCTAAAATTAGCAATCCCATCCAACTTGTCTTCATATCGCAAACTGTTCAAAGATGCCATCTTCACAAATCAGCCACGACCACAAAAACCAACTACAAAAATTTAAGAAAATAATTCTATTGTCATAAAAGGGAAACTCGCTACTACAAACCCTTATGATCTTAGATCTTCTCTTAGAGTCTTCTTGATAGCTTTGATACCATGTTAAATTTCCAATTCCAACCAAATTTATTTTCTCACAGTAATTAATTTTATTCCCAACTATTTATTTATTTAGCCAAATAAATATTGAATTATAAAAAAAAATAAAAAATAAAAAATCAATGGCATTTTTAACCTCTAGAAACATATATATGTAGTGGAATTTAAAAGAGATCAATCACACATTGAAAAATCATTCACCCTCATCAATTCTCTGTCATCTATTAATTTGAAAAATTTGGGTTTTCGACCCACAAAGATACAAGGAAAAATATTACAATTGGAACATGTAACTCATCTCCCACAAGATGAATTCAGCCCAAGGAATTCGACCACCTAGAAATTGGCCTTTGGAACAAAGTGGCATGGAGAAATTTGGCCCAATTAATTAGCTGGGAAATCGATCTATGCCCTCCATGTGAGCTATCGCTGCACCCTAGGAAACTCAGCCCACCAACAATTTATCTTTATCCAAATCAAATCAACCTTTCCCCAACAATTCAGCCCTACAATCTCAACTCAGCCTCTTGGATTTTCCCTCAATTCTCTCGTACTTCTCCTCCTTTGTGCTTCAATCCACTAAGCCACCCACACTAGAGAAAATTGCTCTCTTTGTGATGACTCGCTCTCTTGAGTTCTTGTTGTACCTTCACCTCTTCGCTAGGCTTCATTTATAATCTTCATAAGGCCAAATCCCTAACCTTAATATCCCTTCTAGAACATCTTGGAGATCAATGCTTGAGATTCTTTTTTAAGTCACTTAAATAGTTAAATTATTTATCCTTAGAAAATGACTTAATGTTCCACAATAATTAATTGACTTTAATAAGATATCAATCACTTACTCCACCAGGCAAGCGCCTAAGAGGCAATAAATCATCTCCCACATGCTAAGACACCAAGTATATGTAGAAGGCCTTCGAAGCTACCACTAGATTCAACAATATGCATGTATGCACACACAAACACACATGTATATGTATATATGTTTGTGTGTGTATACAGAAACACAAATTTCCCTCCATATCTATATTTGGTTAACATATATTATTATTATCTATTATAAATATCATATTTATTTAAGTCGACATATGATGATGTAAGCATTATCCATCTGACAACATTTTCATCATATTAGGTTGTAGAATTAGCATCTTTCATTGCAATAAAGAAAAGAGGTTGCATTTTATGCCATTGGATCATTTCATAAGTTTTTGAAAGATGATCCTCTCCACATCAAATAAACAAATGTGAATACTACATATTATTGAACATTCCATTTTATCCCATTGAAAATTAGTTATAGATATTGCCATTTTACCCTTTTTTCTTTTAACCTCATGCCATACCCCCAGAGAAGAGTCCATAGAGATAATGAATTAATAAATACTCACATGATTAAGATTTGAAGTAAAAATTAGATGTCCAAGATTTGAAAGGAAAACCAGTTTTGTGTTTGAATTATCATATTCATGAATTATCTTTATTCCCTTGAATGGGGCTTCAGTTCCAACTATCACCATCATGGAATTATTATCATCTTCTTTGTCTACCGTAAATAATGATTTCCATCAACTTACTTTTCAAGGAAACCATTAGTATCCTTCTCTAAATTTATGCTATGTTTATTTTCTACACTTTGTTTTTCTTCGTGAATCGACACTAGTAGCTCAAATGATTTCCATCCTTTGATTTTTGGTTTTTGAACATTTTTCCATTTAGGATAAGTTCATACTTGAAGAGATGTATCTTATAAATGTTACACTTGTTGTCAAATGTAACATTAGAATGTTATATTTCCATAGTCCAATTCATATGCCCATCTAGAGCCTTTCCTTTGAAGTATAAGTTTATACAGTGAACCCTTACTAAGATCAATCTCCACATGGATAATAAGGTATGGAAGAATACAAAGCTTAGTCCCAACAGTTTTTATTTTAAAATATCAACTCAAAGTGTTCTCTATGTCTTCATAAATCGATAACTCGTTATTGTGGATTGGCATATTAGGGAGACATACCCATACATACATTTTGGTTACTAATGTAATCAATGGGTTAAATTTTGGAGACCAATGGGTATCAAACACTCCCTCTCTTTTACAAAACCAAGGACCCTCCTTGAAAACATCATGCTAATCAATGCAAGTGTGAAATTGGACAACAAAGAAATATTTGGAGATAAGATGTACCTCACAATCAATTGTCCTATTTGAATAGAACCATTAATTCAAATATGAGGTAAAAGGCTAGTAAGGGGAATTTTAGGGGCTAATTTCACCCATGGGCTAATTTTCTCTATATTTTTCCAAAAAGTGTTTTGTTAATTTGCATTTTTTCTAAAAATGACTAAGCCAAATTCTATAGCATGTAAATATAGCATTTAACAAATAGCTTAAGTTTTATAAAAACTGTATAAAATCGTGATAAATTTGAAAATTTTTACAAAAGTATATTACTTAAAATTTGCCAAAATTAAGGGTGGCAGGAGGGATGAAAGGCCTAGATATCACCAAAAATAATAGAATAAGAAGACTTAAAATTCTTATGGATTTGATGATTATAATAAGGTTGATCTCTAAGGTATCCTCAAGTCGATATTCTTCATTCCCATCCCTAGTAAGAAGAATAGTATTGCAATTAGAAAATTTAGAAGAAGTCTCATTTTTTCACATTCTTCGCTGGCTTAATGAAGAAGTGAACAAAATGGCTAATTGTGTAGTGGTGCTTGATCCCGAAATCCTTGTGATAAATAATGAACAAGGGAGTTTCACTCTCGTGCCTTAGCATAATCATTGTTTGCATGTGGAAAAAAGATTCATTAATATTGGTCGCCTCCTGAACAATGGGCCTACATCAGTTCAACATCGCATGAACGTTGGAATTGATATGTATATCACGATTTATCCATCTGGAGGTTGTCACATAAGTGGATCCTCACGTGGTAATCCAGAGAACCTTGCGCTCTCTTCCATGCTCATTAATCCTAGGAGTATGGATAGGTGGACGAGATCGAATTTTGGTATTAATGGAGTTCATCAGGTTTCATTAATTTTTCAAAGCCAATTATATTCCCACATTCTGTCATTCTTAAATTTGCAAGGAGGCGTGTTGGTCTTGTGCATCGAAAATCCCAAGTCTGCACTAGTTTCTTGGATCTGTGGAGATCTACTTTTAGTGTCTTTCCTCGGGGGAGGTGATAAAAATTGGTTATTTATGCAACAAAACCCTAGTTTATGGTCATCTCCCTCTTTCGTTTCCTGGTGCATTCATCGTCTTTTTTTGAATTTGGACCATATAGCTATGACGACTAATGAGGAGCATGTTACAAAGCTTGAATTGGCACGTTGGAAGATAGTTGTGGAGAATTTATTTAAGTTATTCATGGGAAGGGTTGAGCTCATTTCCAGGAGACTGGAGCTCATTGAAAGTGAGAGGTGGCGAGAGACAATATGGCTAAGAATAATTGAATGACTATAAGCAAGAATTGAGAGGAAGTTTGCAAGCCTGGAGGTTGAATTTTTGTTAAACAAGGCAGAGACTACTAGAAATGAGATCTTTACAAGCATTCATGAGTTCAAGTTCGACGAGCTAAATTCTTATGCAGAAGCGGAGAAGGAGAATATCTTTGGTGCTTCATCAAGTGCTAGAATTATTCGTGGGAAAGAGGTGTTTTAGTTTGGAAATGATGAGGTTAGTCCTTCCAAGACTATTTAGTTTTATGTTTGTTAATGTATTGCTAGTATGATAAGTTTTTGGGTTGATTTTGTAGAGTGTATTGAATGTATCAATGTAGAATTTTAGTCCAAAGGGCCCGAAGAAGCAAAAAAATCTTTTATGGATTTACTGGAACTCTGATGTTGCTGAGATCACAGAAGCATGTTTTGTAGATGTATATGTTGTTAGTTGGAGCAGTTGATAAAGAAAGAAAGAAATGAAAAATCGAATGGAAACCAACAATAATTACACAAGTAAAACACAATGTTTACGTGGTAAAACCTTGATAGAGTGTCAAGGAAACATCCAAGGGGCAAGGGATTGGATTTTCTATTAAACCAATAATGATTCTCCTTATTACAATAGTTCATCGTTTTATAGGAGGCTCTTCCGTTACATAACAGTTTTCGTTATAAAACCAGCTTGGCAGTAAATATTATTTTACTCATATTTACAATTAATTGTCCAATTCCAACAAACTCCACCTTGACAACAAATTTTCCTAATCCCTTGCCCATTCCCATTCATCATCTCTTGTGCAAGCCAAGAGAAGCTAAACACTATCGCAGCTTCTCTACTGTAACTAGCTTTGTGAATATGTCTGCACAACTCTCCCATGTATGGACCTTCTTGAGAGCTACTTTTCCACCATCAATCACATGTCTCAGAAAATGATACCTTACATCAATGTGCTTGGTCTTGCTGTGATAAGCTAGATTTGTAGCCAAGTGAATAGCACTCTGACTGTCACAGATTACATTCACTTTCTCCTACGTCCTTCCAATCTCATCAAGTAGCCCCTTTAACCAGATTGTTTCTTTATTGGCATCTAAAGCAGCTATATATTCTGCTTCTGTAGTGGACAACGCAACTGTTTCTTGAAGCTTTGACATCCAAATAATTTCTCCACATACAAGAGTAAATACATAACCTGTAGTAGATCTCCTTTTGTCCAAATCCCCTGCATAATTAGCATCTACATATCTGCAGATTGATCCTTCACTACCATTAAATATGATGCAATGGTCACTTGTGCCTCTTAGATATCGAAGCACCCATTTCACTGCTCGCCAATGTTCTTCACCTAGATTTGCCATGAGCCTGCTGACAACTCCAACTGCATGTGAAATGTCAGATCTTGTAGATACCATCGCATACATTAAGTTTCCTACAACATTTCCATATGGTACATGAGACATATACTGCTTTTCTTCATCAGTTCTAGGACTCAAAACCGAAGAAAGCTTAAAATGGGAAGCTAATGGAACATTAACAGGTTTCACATTGTTCATACAGAACTTTTCAAGTACTCTCTCCATATAATTCTATTTTGATAACCAAATATTACCATTTTTCTTGTCTTTGTGTATCTCCATGCCCAAGATATGTTTCGCTGCTCCAATATCCTTCATATCAAACATCCTAGAGAGTTGAGCCTTTAATCTGTTGATCTCTTCCATGCTTTTGCTTGCAATAAGCATATCGTCAACATACAAAACTAAGATAACGAATATGCCACTGAAATTCTTAAAGTATACACAATGATCATACTCACTTCTAATAAAATTTTGGCTCACCATGAAGGAGTCAAACTTCTTGTACCATTGCCTGGGAGACTGCCTCAGGCAATACAATGATTTCCTCAGCTTGCAAACTAATCTTCTGATGTGACCTTGTACAAAACCTTCTGGTTATTCCATATATAACTCTTCAGCCAAATCACCATGTAGAAAAGTTGTTTTAACATCTAACTATTCTAACTCAAGACTAAGTAATGCCATTAGTTCCAACACAGTACGAATAGAAACAAGTTTTACAACTGGTGAAAAAAACTCATGAAATAGATACCTTCAACCTGAGAATACCCTTTTGCTACCAATCTTGCCTTATACCTTTCGATACTTCCATCAACTTTCCGTTAAAGTTTGAAGACCCATTTGCATCCAACAACACTTCTCCCTTCAGGAAGTTCTACAAGATCCCAAGTATTATTCTTGGCTAAGGAATCCATTTCTTCTTCCATAGTCGTTTTCCATTTTTCACTATATGTATCATCTGCTGCTTCCTAATAACAAGAAGGTTCCCCATCTTCAGTAATCAAAGCAAAAGATGAAGCAAAATATTCATACCTTTTGGGAGTTTTTCTTTCCCTTGTAGACCTTCTTAGAGTGACTAGTTGTTGAACTAGTTCAGAAACTTCAACAGCTTCCTTTGTATCTTCATCACCTTTTCCTCGAGAAGTCTCTCCTTCCTTTCAACTTTCAGAGAAAGGTCTAGACTCCAACTGAATTTATTGATTTGGTGATACCTGTTCCTATTCAATTCTTTCAACATTTGATTTTAAAATAAAAGATTCATCAAATGTTACATCTCTACTAATGACTATCTTCCATGATGTAGGATCCCACAACCTGTATCCTTTCATCGCATAGTCATAACCAACAAAGACATAACATTTCGATTTTGGATCTAATTTTGAACGCTGATTTTTAGGAATAAGAGCATAAGCATCACAACCAAATATTCTTAAATGTGAATAATCACAAGATTGACCTTACCAAACTTCTTCAGGAGTTTTACAATTAATTGCTATTGAAGGTGATCTTTTAACTAAGTAACAAGCAGTGGATACTGCTTCTTCCCACAACTCCTTTTGCAAGTTAGCATTGTTGATCATGCTTCTGGCACTTTCCATAAGAGTCGAATTCATACGTTCAGCAATACCATTTTGCTGAGGAGCATAAACAGCAGTTTTGTGTCTAACAATTCCTTCATCCTTACAGTATTGTTCAAATTCTAGAGAAGTAAATTCACCACCATTGTCAGTTCTTAAACATTTAATTAATTTGTCTGTTCTTTTTTCTACCAGTGCTTTAAATTGTTTAAATACATTGAATACATCAGCTTTCTTTTTTAGCATAAATACCCAAACTTTACAGGAGAAATCATCAATAAGCGTTAAAAAAATATAGAGCACCTCTATATGATACAACAGGAGATGGTCCCCACAGATCAGAATGAATATAGTCTAAAATTTCTGTACTATTATGACTTCGAGTTTTAAATCTCTGTTTACATTGTTTTCCATACCACAATGTTTACAAAAATTCAACTTCAAGGATTTCAAATCACGAAGTGATTTACGTTTCATCGGTACCTGAAGACCTTTCTTGCTAATGTGACCCAATCGCTGATGCCATAAGCAAGTGCCTTCTTCTTCTTTCTCTGACACAATCATTGCTTCACTGACCTAAGTACATCCTTTGAGTCTATAAATATTTCTAAATTTTTCTTCTTTCATAACAATTAGGGCACCTTTAGAGACTTTCAGCACTTCATTCTGACTTGTAAACTTATAACCATCTGAATCAAAAACTCCCAAAGAAATCAAGTTTTTCTTCAATTCAAGTACATTTCTAACACTAGTTAATGTTCTAACTATGTTATCATACATTTTAATCCTGATATTTCCCATCTTAACAGTCTGACATGATACATTATTACCCATAAACACAGAACTACCATTTACATCTTCATATGAAGTAAACCAATTTCTCTGTGGACATATGTGATGAGAAGCACCAGAGTCTAATAGCCAACTTTCAAAATCCTGAGAGACATTACATACAGGTAAAGTTTCATCTATCATACATAATTCTTCAGCAGATAAAACTTCGTCTATCATACCTAAATCAACCTGATTTGCTTCCTTCTTTAGGTTATTAGACTCTTTTCATTTCCAACGGTCTTTCTTAAGGTGTCCAATTTTATTACAGTGCCAACATTTTGCCTTACACTTCTTTCCCTTTGATTTTGATCTAGAAGACCCCCTTGTTTTTCCTCCTCTTTCCTTTGACCATCCTCTGGCTATCATGGCTTCTAGTGTAGCTGTTTCAGTATTGGATTTCCTTCGTTCTTCTTTAGACAAGAGAGCTCCCACAACTGATTCAAATTTCAAAGAATCGGCACTGCTCAAACTGATTGAAGTTAGGAATTGGTCCCATGACTCGGGTAGAGAACACAACAAGGTTATAGCTTTGTCTTCTTCCTGAATTTTAACTTCCATATCTGATAATTGGCATATAAGTGTATTAAAAATATTTAAATGTTCTACAACTTCTGTACTTTCCTTCATCCGAAGACTGTACAATTGTCTTTTCAAATAAATTCTATCTGTTAATGACTTTGTCACATATAGTTTTTCCAGTTTTTCCCATAAGGCTGCAGTTGCACTCTCTTCAACAATGTTGAAAAGAACTTCATCCTCCAGGCATAACCTGATGGCACTGAGAGCTCGAGCATCCAAGTCCTCCCAGTATGAATATGTTATGCTAGCAAGTTTCTTATTTGCCTCGTCTAATGATTTGTGTAACCCTTGTTGCACCAGCCAATCCCTAACTTTTAGTTTCCATAGGGCAAAGTTGTTCTTACCGGTGAATTTCTCCACCTCGAACTTTGCATTCATCATCTTGGCCATTTCTTTCCTCCTAGGGTTTTAGTCTTTCAACTAAAATATTCTGATTTTCCTTCTTCAGCTAGGGTTTTCAAAATTTTATTTCTAATTTTGATTTTCTACACAAATCAAATAAAAAAAAAATCCTTTCTAATTTGATTTTCAACACAAAATCTAATTATGTTGCCCCCTTTTTTTAACTCTTAAGAAATTTCCAAAATTCTCTTAATTAATTTCCAGAATTTCTTTACAACACATCCTCCACAAATTCCTTTAAAAATATATATATATATATATATATATATATATATATATATATATATATATATATATATATATATATATATATATATATATATATATATATATATATATATATATATATATATATATATATATATATATATATATATATATATATATATATATATATATATATATATATATATATATATCTTGAAATTTACCAGAAACTATAAACCTTATTTCCGGAAAACTTCAAAAACACTTCAAAGAAATCCTCCAATTTTATTTTTTCCGTGGCTGGTTGATGATTCCTTAAGTCGTTTAAAAAAAAAAAAAAACTTCTATTAGAAAAAAAATAGAAATACCCGGCTTTCATTTTAATCCCCCTGACAAGCGACTTCTGATAAGTCGTCGGCAGATTTGCAAGATGTGTCGTTTCTTTCTTAGACAGCGGATACCCAGCTTTCATTTCCTGGCTTCTCCTTCTTTTTCAACTCGGCCTCCAGATACACGCAAAAGAATTTGCGGCTCTCAAAAGAACCAAATTTTCAGGCCAAGCAGTAACTCCACAAAGCAAAATTGATTCGTATATCATATTCCTTTAGGTTGGTCCTTATATATACATGAGGGAGAGACTGTTCACTTCATCTCCCGATGACTGTTCATATTACTTATTATTTATTTACATTATATTCACCCAATCCTGATGATTAGGTGTCAACATTCCCCCCTAATCTGAAGGGATGTTGGTGAGTCCAAGCATCATTCTAAATCGTTCAAGCTTTTCTCTTCCAAGTGCTTTGGTGAAAATGTCGGCAATTTGCTCATTAGTGGAACAATGACGAAGACAGATTGTTTTGGCCTCGACATGATTTTGAATCATATGATATTTGGTATTGATGTTCTTTGTTCGATCATGGAACTTTGGGTTCTTAGCCAAATTTATTGCAGAGATATTGTCAATCATGAGTGGAGTTTATTGTACTTGTTTTACCTGCAAATATCTAAGAATTTTCCTAAGCCACACAATTTATTTTGTTGCTTCAGCTGCTACCACGTATTTTGCTTTTGTTGTGGAATCTACTGGAACTAATTGTTTGTGTGACCTCCAGGAGACAGCTCCTGATCCAAGACTCATAGCATATCCTGAAGTAGATACCCCAGTTTCTTTGTCTCCATCGGAGTCTGAATCAGAGTATCCAATCAAGCTGAAGTCGTCCACCTATGTATACTTGATTCCAAAGTCTTGAGTTCCCTTCAAGTACCTTATAACTCTTTTTGTAGCAGACCAATGTCCCTCACAAGGCTTTTTCATAAACCTGGAGAGGATTCCAATAGCAAACGAAATGTCTGATCTAGTAGTAGTTAGGTAGTTGAGACTTCCTACAAGCTGTCTATACTTTGTTGCATCCTCAAATTCTTTTCCTTCAATAGATGTGAGCTTTAAGTTTTGTTCCATTGGAGTATTAAGAGGATTGCATTATGTCATGCCAAACCTATTCAATAGATCTCCAATGTATTTCTTTTGAGAAAGAAATATGGACTTCGGATGTTGAGTTACTTCAATACCAAGATAGTAATGAGCATAGCCCAAATCAGTCATTTCAAAACTTTTCCCCAATTCCTTCTTTATGGATGCAATGTAGCTTTCATTGTTCCCTGTCATCAAAAGATCATCTACATATACCACAAGATATACAACTATTTTGCCAACTTTCTTTACAAATAAAGTTGCATCATCAAGATCATAGTGTTTGAAATTGATTTCTAGAAGATGCTTAGTTAGTTTTTCATACTAGGCTCACGGTGCTTGTTTGAGGCCATACAAGGACTTCACAAGTTTTCATACTTTGTGTTCATGTCCTTTCACAGCAAATCCTTCAGGCTGGGACATAAAAACATTCTATTTTAGATCTCCATTCAAGAAGGCAGTTTTTACATCCATTTGATGGACTTTCCAACCGTTCTAAGCTGCTAGGGCAAAGAATGTCTGGATGGTAACCCCTTTTGCTGTGGGGGAAAAAGTCTCCTCATAATCGACTCCTTCCTTCTATGCAAAACCTTTTGCCACAAGCCTAGCTTTGTGCTTGTCAAGTGAGCCATCAGCTTTATACTTGTTCTTATAGACCCACTTGCAGCCAATTGGTTTGATTCCTAATGGAGGATCAACCAACTTCCAAGTGCCATTCTTTATGATGGCATCATACTCCTTTTGCATCGCTTCTTTCCGTTCATCATGAGAAGCAGCTTCTTTGAAGGAAGTTGGTTCAAAATCTGTAGACAAGTTCAATTCACAATCATAAGAAACATCCATATCAACAGCTAAATTACAGTCATCTACATTACCGCCATTTTGCCGGTTTGAATTTCTAGTTCCTGTCTTTCCAACCTCATAAGGATGAACACTTTCAAGTGTCTTTGTCAGTCACTTTGGGGGACCTTCCTCAAACAGTCCAGGCTACTTCGTTGATTAAGTTGGGATTGAATCAAGGTTGAGTCTCCCAATTCTGTCAGTCACATCACTTAAAGCATCATCCGTTGTTGGAGTTTCATGCAGGGGAGAGTGTTCTTCAGAAGAAGATTCCACATGTTGATCTAGTATAGGAATCCCCCCTTCAAGATGTGGAATCTGATTATCAAATTCTTGAAATGATTTTGCTTTTGCGAATCTATCCAAGCAATCAAGTTGTCACTCAACAACATTGTCAATTTTGGATGATTCAAGAAAAATTACATCTCTAGATACAACAAACTTTTTATTTACTTCATCATAGAGACGATATGCTTTGGAGGTGTTTGAATACCCCAAGAAGATACATTTACGACTTCTAGCACCAATTTTGTTTCTATGTACCTTTGGTATCAAGGCATAACAAGTGGAACCAAAGACCCTGAGATGCTTTACCAAAGGAACATGTCCATACCACATTTCATTGTTGAGATTGCAACAAGATGATGGAGCTTAGTGAAAAGAGTCGCCTTCACTAAGTGGGCCCGCAGGCTATTTTTGGCGCAAGTCTATTTTTAGACTATGTCTATTTTTAGACATATGGATCATGTCTATGTTTATGGATGATTGATCAAGTTGGGAAAAATAGATGGACTTCTATTTTTTATGAAAGTGTGAGTGATCACAGTGTGAGTGATCAAGTCTATTTTTAGACTGGCTGTCAAAAATAGAAAAGTCAAATATTATTATCTCACAATAATATTTGGACTATAAACTTAATCTTATTCTCTTGGAGCACTTCAGTTTGAGCTACGGAAGTGGCACATGCAGCTGTCAGAATGAAATTCGTTTTTCTTATGAGTCAGTTGAGTTGTTGCATGCATGACTTCAGTTAGAACTCAAGTGAGTTGAGTTTAGTGGACTGGAGGTACAGTTGATGGAGTTGTGTTCAGTTTAACTTAGTTAAACTGGTTGTAGTTAGTCTAACTGCAGATAGACTAATGATGAGTTGTTAAACTAATTATTAACTCATAATACAACTAAAGAATACATCAGTTAACTCAGTTGCATGTCAGTGCATGTTCAGTTCAACAGGGACAGGTGGTAGAGAATCAGATTGCTATCAGTTGTGACTATAGTTGTGCACCAGATCTTGCACAATCAAGGGATTGAGTATGCCAATGAGTTTGCTCACGTATTTGGCCCGCATTTTAGCCTTTGCTCACGTCCACAAAGAGTGAGTGACTATTTTGCAGGTGAAAATCGAGTTTGGGAAGCTATTCTCATCAGTTCTTGAGCAGGTATTGAGCAGGGGAGGCAGGCAAGCAGTGGAAGAGATTTGGAGATCAGATCTGAGCTGTATTGTGTGTAACAGAGGTGGAGATACTTGTGAGAAGTATTATGCTGTGTAATGTTACATGACTCAATCATTAATATACAGATAGTGTGGGGTTTTTAGCGAGATGCTTTCCCCGTGATACATACTGTGTTAATGTGTGAATGCTCTTGATGTTTTATTGTTATTGATGCTGCTATATTCTTGATCAACGTAGAGGAGCTTATGTATTGTGTATGTTTTCCGCATTAGTACATGATCAGGATAATCTCCATTGAATATGTGTTAAATTATTCAAAATTTCTACATGGTATCAGAGCTAGATAATTGTAGAAAAAGTTTCTACATGGTATCAGAGCAGCTTGATTTGTAGAAGAGATTTTTACAGGATATCAAGCGAGGGTTGATCGGAAGCAGTTGAGTTGGAGCTGGTGGAAATTCGAATTTGCAGCAGTGTTGTTGAAAATGTCTTTCAACGGATTGCAAATGTTATTCCAAAGCAAGAGCGACCTGGCGCTCAAGGATAAACTCAATAACAATAAAGGTGAGAATGGATCTTCATCAAAGGTATCTGATGAAGAGAATTGTGCTTTGGCTGCCAAAGCAAAGAAGGGGAAGAACGAGAAAGCTTCTCATTCCGGTGCGAAAGGCAAGAAGCAGGATATGTCCAAAGTGAAGTGTTTTCACTGTCACCAGCATGGACACTATGCCACAAATTGTCCGCAGAAGAAGAAGAACAAGCAAGTTGCTGGATCTGCAGGGGGAGAGGCTTTAGCTTCTCAGTTTGAGCTTGATTTTTCATTGATCGCATGCTTGGCTTCAAGTGTGATGGGATCAGTGTGGTTCTTGGACAGTGGTGCGTCTTTTCACATGACGGGAGATAGAGATTTGTTCTCTGATCTGGAGGACAAAGATCTTGGAGTGCACATCGAGATGGGCGATGATGGTAGATACAGTGCGACCGATATCGGTACCATTTCCTTTGAGAGGGAGTCTGGTAAACCCTTTGTATTGAAGGAAGTCATGCATGTTCCAGGATTGAAGAAGAATCTCATCTCAGTGGCGATGTTAGAAGACAAGGGGTATGATGTTGTTTTCAGTGAGGGAAAGGCCTTCCTGCGCAGCAAGACAACTGGTGAGACCCGGAAGATAGGGGTTCGAGTGAGGAACCTTTATCAGTTGCATGTAGATGGATGCGCAGCAATGGCAGGCAAGGCAGAAGGATTGGTGAGCCGGGATGATGGCGAGTTGTGGCACAGGAGATTGGGTCACCTTCACCATGGAGCCTTGAAGATACTGCAGCAGATCACTACAGGGCTTCCTAAAGGCACACTTGCGTAGTCAGATCAGTGCAAGGGGTGTACTTTGGGGAAGTTTGTGAAAGCCACCTTTCACGAGAAGGATAGTCGCGCCACGACGATCCTTGAGAGAATTCACACAGACGTGTGTGGACCTTTCTCAGTTGCTTCGACAGCAAAACACAGGTATTATGTGATTTTTGTTGATGATTTCTCTCGTAAGTGCTGGATCTTCTTCATGCAGAAGAAGAGCGAGACATATTCAAAGTTTTGTGAATTCAAAGCACTGGTCGAGAAGGAGTCGGGGAAGAAGGTGAAGGCTCTTAGGAGCGATAATGGTGGTGAATACATCTCGGACGAGTTCAAGGATTTCTGCAAGGCAGAAGGGATTCGTAGAGAGCTCATAGCTCCCCATAACCCACAGCAGAACGGGGTAGCTGAGCAGAAGAACAGAACGATTGTGGGTGCTGCACGGGCAATGTTGCATGATCAGGGCCTACCCCTTCACTTGTGGGCAGAAGCATGCAATACAGTAGTTTATGTGCAGAACCGTTGTCCTCATAGGATACTTGGCATGAGTACACCCAAGGAGGCTTATTCTGGTAAGAAGCCTGATCTTTCTCATTTGAGGATTTTTGGTGCTAACGTTTACATGCATGTGACGAAGGATGCCAGAAAGAAGTTGGAGCCGACTGCAGAGGTTGGGATATTTGTGGGGTACACTGATACGCCCCACAACTATCGTGTGTATTTGCCAAACAGTGGTAAAACTGTTGTGCGACGGGATATAAAATTTCAGGAGGAGAAAGCCATGAAGTGTTCGCTTGAGAGGGAGCTACACTTGCATGCAGATGAGGAGCTATTAGTTCCTAAGGATGAGCTTCAGGACATGGATCAGCCACAGGACGAGGTTCATGGAGTGGAAGAGACCACTCATGCAGCGCCAACCATCAGAGGGCGAAAGCGCTTGACAGAAGCTGAGCGACTGGCTCAAGATGCAGAGAAAGTTGTAGGACCACCTACAGCCCAACGCAGGCAGAGACAGTCACTTGATCGGTACACTGGATACATGGCTCTTATGAGCAAGTGTGTTGTGACTGAGCCATCCTCTTTCGAGGAAGCTGTGGAGGATCCCGCATGGGTAGACGCCATGGTGGAAGAGTATGATTCTATTGTCAGAAACAGTGCATGGGAGATTGTTCCTAGACCGGAAGGGAAATCAGTGGTGGGTTCGAGATGGATTTACAAAGTTAAGCAGGCAGCTGACGGGAGTGTGGAGAAGTACAAGGCAAGATTTGTTTCCCGAGGTTTTTCACAGATTGAGGGGATCGATTATGAGGAGACCTTTGCACCTGTCGCAAGGTATTCTTCCATACGGACGATTCTTGCTCTCTCAGCGCAGATGGGATGGCACATTCATCAGATGGATGTGAAGACTGCGTTCCTCAACGGAGTCATTGAGGAGGAGGTGTACATTGAGCAACCCGAAGGCTTTGAAGTCTTCAGCAGCGAGTCGCATGTGTGCAGGCTCAAGAGAGCGCTGTATGGGTTGAAGCAAGCACCACGTGCTTGGTACACACGGATAGACAGCTATTTCACAGGACTTGGATTCTCCAAGAGCGAGGCGGATCCGAACCTATACCAGATTGTGGTGGAGGGTAAGTTGCTTATCATTGTACTGTATGTTGATGATTTGATTCTAACGGGTGATGAGCTGTTGATACTGTCATGCAAGAAGGATCTTGCTACAGAGTTTGAGATGAAGGATTTGGGCCTCCTTCACTATTTCCTAGGATTGGAAATATGGCAGCGCAGTGGTGGACTGTTTGTTTCTCAGGGCAAGTATGCTCGAGAGATACTGGAGAAGTTCAACATGCATGGCTGCAAGCCTGTTGATTCCTGGAGGTTGGAGGAAGGAGGATGCCACTTCGGGAGAAGAAGTGGATGCCACTGTTTATCGACAGTTGGTGGGGTCGCTGATGTATTTGGTCAATACACGACCTGATATATGCTATGCAGTTAACCAGCTTTCACAAGCTATGGTTAAGCCTACCAAGCTCTTCTGGAAGGCGGGCAAGCATGTATTGAGCCACTTGAGAGGCACATCGGGATATGGATCTTGGTACAGGCAGGAGGATGCAGAGTGGGTAGGGAGCCCAACGGACAGAAAGAGCACATCAGGAGGGGTCTTCATTATCGGATCGACAGTAGTTTCTTGGTACAGCAGGAAGCAGAGATCTGTGTGGATGAGGATGATCTTGGTCGGGTTTTTCGGGTCCAAGCACATCAGGTACCATCATATCAGAGATTGTGTGCAGCGGAGGATCATGTTACTTTCGTACATTCCAACGGAGGATCAGGATGCTGATATTCTGACGAAGGCTCTCACCAGGAGCAAATTCGAGTACCACTGAGGCAGGATAGGGGTTGTTGATAATCCATATCTTGTCGAGAGGGAGTGTTGAGATTGCAACAAGATGATGGAGCTTAGTGAAAAGAGTCGCCTTCACTAAGTGGGCCCGCAGGCTATTTTTGGCGCAAATCTATTTTTAGACTATGTCTATTTTTAGACATATGGATCATGTCTATGTTTATGGATGATTGATCAAGTTGGGAAAAATAGATGGAATTCTATTTTTGATGAAAGTGTGAGTGATCACAGTGTGAGTGATCAAGTCTATTTTTAGACTGGCTGTCAAAAATAGAAAAGTCAAATATTATTATCTCACAATAATATTTGGACTATAAACTTAATCTTATTCTCTTGGAGCACTTCAGTTTGAGCTACGGAAGTGGCACATGCAGCTGTCAGAAGGAAATTCGTTTTTCTTATGAGTCAGTTGAGTTGTTGCATGCATGACTTCAGTTAGAACTCAAGTGAGTTGAGTTTAGTGGACTGGAGGTACAGTTGATGGAGTTGTGTTCAGTTTAACTTAGTTAAACTGGTTGTAGTTAGTCTAACTGCAGATAGACTAATGATGAGTTGTTAAACTAATTATTAACTCATAATACAACTAAAGAATACATCAGTTAACTCAGTTGCATGTCAGTGCATGTTCAGTTCAATAGGGACAGGTGGTAGAGAATCAGATTGCTATCAGTTGTGACTATAGTTGTCCACCAGATCTTGCACAATCAAGGGATTGAGTATGCCAATGAGTTTGATCATGTATTTGGCCCGAATTTTAGCCTTTGCTCACGTCCACAAAGAGTGAGTGACTATTTTGCAGGTGAAAATCGAGTTTGGGAAGCTATTCTCATCAGTTCTTGAGCAGGTATTGAGCAGGGGAGGCAGGCAAGCAGTGGAAGAGATTTGGAGATCAGATCTGAGCTGTATTGTGTGTAACAGAGGTGGAGATACTTGTGAGAAGTATTATGCTGTGTAATGTTACATGACTCAATCATTAATATACAGATAGTGTGGGGTTTTTAGCGAGATGCTTTCCCCGTGATACATATTGTGTTAATGTGTGAATGCTCTTGATGTTTTATTGTTATTGATGCTGCTATATTCTTGATCAACGTAGAGGAGCTTATGTATTGTGTATGTTTTCCGCATTAGTACATGATCAGGATAATCTCCATTGAATATGTGTTAAATTATTCAAAATTTCTACATTCATATGGAGTCTTGTTTCTAATAGCATTAGATGGACATCTATTCTTTATATATGCAGCACATAGAACAGCATTAGCCCAAAACATTATCTTTATATTTTTGAAGAAAAGCATGGATCGTACCATATTTAAGATTGTCCTATTCATTCTTTCAGTTACACCATTCTATTGTGGATTATAAGGTACAGTTGTTTGATGTTTGATCCCATGTTGGCGAAGATAGTTTTCAAGTTTATTTGATGTGTATTCTTTTCCATTATCAGTGCGAATAGACCCAATATGAGATTGTGCATCATTTCAATCCATTTATAAAAGTTCTTAAATGTTTGAAAAGCATCAGATTTGTTCTTCAATAAATAAACCCAACACATTCTGGTGTATTCATTAATAAATTTCATTATATATTTGTTTCAACATATTTTGGTGTAGTCATCAATAAATGTCATTATATATTTGTTTCCATTTGCAAAAGGAACAGGCATTGGACCAAATAAATCTGAATGAATGAGTTCAAGTTTTTTATGTGCTCTTGAATGTGAATCATGAAAAGACTGTTTGCTATGCTTTCCTAGAATGCAAGCATCACATTGCTTAAGTTTCCTAGGAATTGTAGGCAAACCAGCAACACCATTTTTCTTCAACAAGCGGAGGCTGTCATAGTTCAAATGTCCAAATCTAGCATGCCATAATAAACTTGATGGAAGTGTACCTTCTTCATAATGAGAATTGTATGAGAAATGTTGTGCATGAGCAGAGGTTCCTTGCAGCTTGAGAAGCCTTTCTTCTTCTATCCCCTCATGACAAGTAAGTGGTCATATGCTTTTCTTACCTCAAGCTTGCCATCAAACATATGAATGGAGTGACCTTGCTGGTGGATGTGGACCAAGGACAGCAAGTTTCTCTTGAGTTGTGGAAGATATAGAACATGATGCAGAAGAAAGTCTGGAAGACCATGCAGTTTAAGCCTGATTGTGCCAAGCCCTGATGGCTTGATTTTTGATTGGTCTGCAAAGTATACTGCTCCATCAACATTGTCAGTAAATTCTTCAAAAAAATCTTTTCTATGAGTCATGTGGCAGGTTGCTCCTAAATCAAGCAACCAATCATTTTTCCAAGAAGCAAGTGAAGCATTAAATAAATCTTCATTTACTCCAATATTACATTGTGCCACAACATAGTGAGTGGATTTAGGTGCTTTACCTTTTTCTGTATCATCAGTTTTACCTTTTTGTTGGTTTCTTTGCTTCTCAATTTTATCCCATGGTAACTTGCATGTAGAGGCATCATGTGATCCATTTCTTTTGCAGCATATGCAATGCAAATCTGCCTTTTCTCCTTGAGAGTGTCTGCCCCCCTGCCTCTGAAATATCTTCCTCTTCCTATTCGACCACCTCTTCCTCTAGAAGAATCTTGAGCATGATTCTCTCCTTTATGAGCAAGGCACACAGCCTCTTCAAAAGATTCAGGGGTTGTCTTCTTTCCAAAATCTTTCTCTCTTTCAGCAAACTTTTTCACAAGAGAGTCAAAGGTGATATCTTTGAGATTTCCATTTGCTTGTAATGACTCAAGATAATTGGAGTAAGTAGGATAAATTGCCTTGAGAAAAGTGATAAGAGGAATATCCAATTCAACCTTAGTGGATTTGATATCATGCATTATAGACTTTACTTCAGATGCAAGAGCAAGAGGATCATTATTTTGCAGTTCAAGAGTGAAGAGTTTAATCATGAGTTGAATAGCTTCAAGTGCAGAATGTGAGTCGTAGAGTTCTTTCAGCTTTTGTAAGGCTTCAAAACCAGTTGAAAATGGCGAAATATGGCGACTCACCTCTTCATTTACAGATGTTGCGATTAATGCATAAGCTTTGTTGTTCTTGTTTTCCCAAATGATGAGCTCTTTGTCCGAGGTAGGCTGTCCTGGTTCTTTGTCTCTGTCTCCAACACACACTCCTTTCCACAAGTCATTGAAAATGAGCATGTGTTTTATCATCCGGGACCACTCAAGATAGTTCTCTTTGCCAGTGAGAACTATTCCCATGATGGATATGATTGAATGCATACTGTAACAAAAAAAACTTCTGCTGCAAAACTTTTACTCTTAATGGGAAAAAAATATAGTTCTAATATGACTGGACAACAAACTCAAATTGACAACAAATGTCAATACCCCAGAGATATATATCGCACTATTCAAAATATATATCAGTTTCTTTTTACATTGATCACCCAATGCAGCCCTTCAAAAAATTTAAAATTACAAAGGCAGAAAAAACAATGTATTAATGAACACTGCAATGTTTCCTAGCACTCCATTATCAAAGCGGTATTCCATCAAACTTTGTGGTCTCATTACATGCAATAATCAATCCTTCAACATTTCCTGGTAAGAGGAATTTTCTCAATTGACAATCAGTGGATACCCATTCATCAAAACACTCTCATGCCGCTGAACAACACCCATGACAGTCACTGTACTGCCTTCCTTGATGTGTCTGGAGTGAAATGTAAACAATCAAACCATCTGAAGGAGAAACCTATGGCTCAAACTGATTCAAATTTTGAGACTGAAACTTATCAATAATATATACATCAAATAATGCCATTTCTTCAGATGCCTCTGATAGCCATAAACCACATAGAAATTAACTGGAAGACGTAACATTATATGAACCTCTTCAAAAAATTTAACACACAGCTTAATATCGAAATCAATTATTATGGATTGATTGTTGAAAGCACAATGGCAATGTTCTCATCGGGCTCCCCGAATAGAAGCGAATGCAACATACCCTCATAGATCTTTGATTCACGCACCAGAGGCTTTGATTCATGCACCAGCAGCTTTGATTCACACACCAGAGGCTTTGGTTCACACACCAGTAGATTTCACGCAGTAAACTTGGTCATGGAGATGATTCATGCACTCAACGCAGTAGGCTCTCAACGCAGCAGCATGGAAAGAGCAACGGTTCAGCAATCCATCCTGACACACGGTAGAGATGGCCTTCAGTCCACTCAGAATACAATTATGCAGTGGGCGTAGAATAATTATGCAGTGGACGCAGAATGGATCAAAATCACTTATGGCAGACAGAGCACACAAGGACAGTGGACAAAGAGCGCAATAGGCAGAAGGGAGTTACAACTATTTTAGGAGCTGGCTCTGATACCATGTCAGGCCAAGCAGTAACTCCTCAAAGAAAAATTGATTCATATATCATATTCCTTTAGGTTGGTCTTTATTATATACATGAGCGAGAGACTGTTCACTTCATCTCCTGATGACTATTCATATTACTTATTATTTATTTACATTATATTCACCCAATCCTGATGATTAGGTGTCAACACGAATCTCTACCTTTGTTGGCCCTCAAACTCTAGTTATTGTTGGCCCTTAAACTTTGGTGGTTGCCTCTTCAGCTCTCAAAACTAGGTCTCTCCGGCAGAGTTCACATTTTTTTTTTAAACTTCCACCAGGCAGACACACCATTCTTCCTTTATGGCTCTGACAAATCGGAAAACAGACATCACAACGAAGAATACACCAGTCGGGCTTGGTAGCAGATTCTTGAAAAAAACATCGGATGTTAGACTCTCTCATAAAACAATAATAAATCCAAAAATAAATAAATTAATTAAGTATTCCAAGTTAGGAATTTGTGCCTAACTCTTGGGTTGTTCCTCTAAGATAGGAGTTAGTTTAGATAACTCCTATATTGGTGTGTGTCTGGTGAGAAATTATCTCAACTGAAGGAGAAATTGTCTCAACCAAATGTGTCTAAGATAGCACGCACTATCTTGAGAACAC
Source organism: Pinus tabuliformis (assembly GCA_031772625.1). NCBI lineage: Eukaryota > Viridiplantae > Streptophyta > Pinopsida > Pinales > Pinaceae > Pinus > Pinus tabuliformis. Next base: position 1,416,189,443 of record CM062820.1, on the reverse strand, counting down.
TATCTCTCATCTATTTATTTGTAACATTATATTCAATTATTTCTGTAATAATGAGAGAGAAAGAATACATGAGGCTTCATCCTTTTTCCGTCAATATTGTGTCTCTGGTTTTTATATGTGTTTTTCTGTAATTTGTGTGAATTAATCTCATTTTCATCATGTGGTATCGGAGCTATGTTAGACTTGTGTGAGGCTGCATCAAGGCTGCATCCAAAGCCGTGAGCCTGCAAGTTATTTGTAAGGCGGTTGTTCTAGCATGAGCGTGAACCTGTAACAAAAAGGCCAAAACCGTCGAGGGGCGAGAAGACGGATGAATCTCATGCGATCTCAGCAGATCTATGTCATCGGGTCATTTTGGTAACGTGGATTACTTATTTGATTTGTTTGCATTTTATAGTTTTGGTTTATCAAAGGGCAATGTAAGCTGCATTTGTCTTGTGAGCAATCGAAATTTCAAGGAGCGCAGAGCTCTATGGAGGACTTGTGCATATAACAATAGTCAGCTTATGCATAAGACCTGTAGCATGACTTATGGAGGTAATTGACAGCTACCAGAGCGTTGAAGAAGAGTAGCCAATGGAAATTCTAAGGGTTGTTGATCTTCAGATGCAGCATCCTGCTTCAAAACTTCTGATGCAATAACATCATGATAAGGCTCTACTCTAATCTCACTATCCATCCTATCACTCTGTGCGCCACCAGCTCCCAGTTCTTGGCTGCCATCTGTGTTTTCGTATGTCTCTTTAACATCTGCATTTTTCATCCCGCTGTCCACTTCTGAAAGAATTTCTTGTTTGGATATCCCATTCTCAACATGCAAAGATGTATCATCCTCAATGTTATTTGAAGACTCGGTATTTTTTACTTCTTGCCCATTCTCATTAGAAAAGCCCGACATACATTCACTAGTACTGTCTACTTCTTGCTCTTTATGAATTTCAACTTGATATCAAAGCTCCATTCTATGAGCAGCGTGGTTTTCTGGGTGCTGAGAGCGGTCCAAATTCAAATATAGAAGAATCTCCCAGCATTGTTTGAACTGTTTCTACAGGACATAGATTAATGAGACAACAACACTTAATCTCCGTGTGCCTCCTCTGAAGCCGTGTGCCTCCTATGACCCCATGTGCCTCCTCTGAAGTCGTGCTCTGCTGTGGACCGCTACCGCGGACCTGTTCTGCCACTGTGCAGTCACAGTCACGTTACCCCTTGCGCGGCCAAACTGTGTTCAGCCCTGAACGCGAACGAATGCATAATAGACCAATCAAGTAAACTGCGGGTACAAGAGGTTGCTTTTGCAAATTATTGTATGCAGTGTGGCTGGTGGGATCCGAGAGGAATGTTTTGTTGAAAAATTGTTTTGAATGGGCCAACAACGTTGTCATGATCCCTGAAAGCAGCGAAGATTGCTATCATTATTTCTGTATTGGATATCATTATTTTTGTTTTCATTATCATTAGTGTCATCTGTGGGCACTAAGGCTCATGAGATCGAGTGTTCTGAAGATCAGAGGTTGCGGCTAAGAATTGGCCCTGATATTTGCTAAAATAGAGATCTATGTGGGTTAAAAGGAGCGCGCGCTAGCCGCCATACAGTGTGACGAGTGGTGGAAGTTGGTAATACAACCTGAGCAATTTTTTATGTATCGAAGCCATCAAGAAGTGGAGCCAGGTTAACAAAACAAAAACTCAAAACAACAGTACATTGCATGCCCATATCTCTATAGTCTTGTGCAATCGCCATTGGTGAAGGTTCGAGTTCCAAAGATTTGCAGTCATTGTCCCCGCATACGTTTTGGGTAATAGAATTTGCAGTTGTATTCTCTGATAGATCATGGAGTCGAGGGCGTTGAACGGTTGCCTTTCTAGTCTCTGTGGACTCACTAGCAGATGTTGTACAATGCATCTTTTTCTTTGAAACTAGAAGAAGAGCATCAAGTTTTATAGTGCTGCTAATGCCTCTTAAATGTATATTTGGTATTCTCACCTTTTGCAGGTTTTGATTTTATACTTTGGTTGCTTTCCGCTATCAGCATGATTGTCAAAGGTGCATCTTGCGACTGCTTTAGCAAAGATTAGTGACTTACTGCTTGAGCTCCTGGCGAACAGTTGGATTGTATGAAAAAGTGATGGTTGTTTATAAGAAAGTGGAGATTATTGGATATAAGTGAAGTTTGAAGAGATTGAGTCAGTGTACATTTATTTTTGAAGACAAGTTGCTTCAAGGGGTTGTGAGATTGGCATTCTCATTGCTTGAGAAATTTCATTCATGGCAATGTTGTAAAAGATGAAAGGTTGATGATCTCAATACTTAATAAAAACATATTTTTTTGTGGTGATTGTGTCCTAGATCCGCCCGAAATTGAATAAGGGGATCTTAGGTACACCATGTGTATTTGTGATGGCGAGTGTTTTTATGACTTCATGTTGTTGCTTATGATTTGTGTCTAGTTGTGACACATAAATTATCGCATTTACCACACACATAAAGTTCAATGCAAGCAAGCACAACACTTGTAAAAGAATAGCGTCAAGGAAGGACAATTGAACTCGACACTTGCATCTGTGCAAATACAACTCATAATCATAGATTGTCAACATCAACATTCTACATCAACAAGCAACTTCACTTAATCAAGTTAAAGCATTTCAAAGCAAAGTCTACATCAACATTCTTGCAAACAAATTTAAGAACTTGTAAATCAAATTCCAATTGCACTGCATTGTAGGGGTGCATTCTCGGTTGAAACCGACACCCATGTTTTGATTTGATCAGAAGTCAAGCACTTAGTCAAATTAAGACAAGTGAATTCCTTGTCTTATGTGAGTCATTAAAACCATTGTAAGCTTTTTTGGGTGCATTTTCGACAGTGTTCGACACCCTGTCCATGAGTTTTAACTCCTTGACAAAACCATCGCAGCAACCACAACAAGTTCAACTCTAACACCAATCAAGCAAGTTGAGATCAACAAATCAAGCGAACGTGCCAGTCAAATCCCATAGCAAGCGAGCCTGTCATTCAAGTAAAGTGAAACAGTTCAAAGCACGACATCTACGACAAGAGAGCCTGACTTCAAGTGAGCAAGTTCAGATGGCGCAACATATTCAGTTATTAAACATTCTTCACAGTTTGATCAACTCCAGTGATGAAGACATGGTGCACGTCAGCAAAGAAACTCTTGCTGATATTTCACGGCATCTACAGCAAACGCATGAAACCATTGAGTTTCTTCAGCTTGAGTCCCAACTTCAAAGGAATGAATTGTAAGAAAAGTCTTTGAACCATCCAGATGATAAGTCATTCATCCCAACAACTTCAAGTGTCGAAGTTGTTCATGATCAAATTCAAATTTCTTCCAAACCCATCATCAAGCCCTGGGAAGAAATTCAAAATAACAAGAATAGACGTGGCTTAGGATATGTCCCTGATGACACCAACTTACAAATCCCAGATTATTCCAAGCCAATTAAGTTTGTGAGTGCAGGATTTCTTGAACCACTCACCTCAGCAGGTTCTGAGAAAGTTGTAGACAAACGAAATTGCATGCAACCTGAAGTTCATGTTCAACCGAAATGCTCTCATTGTCAAAGAGCCGGTCATATGGAAGATCAGTGTTTTGATCTCCATCCGTGTTGCCATTGTGGCAAGCCCAATCATTCCTCAGCAAAATGTCGCAACCACCAAAAATCAGGCAGATTGAAGATACATTATGACTGGATTGATCCTTGGGAATGGTCATCCACAGTCAAACGGTTGTCTCAGTTCTACAACCGACTACAATCATACATAGTGCAGCCAGCAGTGAACAGATGATGGTACTCTCATGCAGTTGAATGAGGGAGTACAACAGTGAAACTCTCCTACACCTGAAGGGGGGGAGTTCAAATATATTTTGGAGAAGATTGTCTCTCCTTTCAGCTGACAAAGGGGGGAAAATGTCAATGAAATTGACAAGTGGTTGTCAGACTGAAAGTCTCGACAACATCAGCGAAGCAGCCAGTGGGCATCTTCATCAGCCAGTGGGCATTTGTCATCAGCAGTGAGCATCAGCAAATTTGCCAGTGGGCGATCGAAAACCAAAGCAACAGTGAGCAGCTTTCATCATAGCAAAAACAACATTGAGTTGTTTTTCGACATCTTCAGCCAGTGGGCAATCATCACCAGCAAACACGCCAATGGGCGTTCATCAAATTGTGTCAGTGGACACCGGATGCTGTTTTCAAGCAAAGGACAGTTGGATCCTTTTGTGGCTTGGCACATGATGGAGTTGTCAAGCATCCTTCAGAGATGAATCAAGCATGCAGCTGATACATGTTCTCTTCAGATTTGACTTTTTTCCAGCATCCAGTTTTGGCGGTTTTTTCAGGCAATGTTTTTGAGGATCAACATGAGAACTTGGAAGATGGTTCTCGTTTTTGGATTTATCATTCAGGGGGGGAATGTTAGACTCTCTCATAAAACAATAATAAATCCAAAAATAAATTAATTAATTAAGTATTCCAAGTTAGGAATTTGTGCCTAACTCTTGGGTTGTTCCGCTAAGATAGGAGTTAGTTTAGGTAACTCCTATATTGGTGTGTGTCTGGTGAGAAATTATCTCAACTAAAGGAGAAATTGTCTCAACCAAAGGTGTCTAAGATAGCACGCACTATCTTGAGAACACTATCTCTCATCTATTTATTTGTAACATTATATTCAATTATTTCTGTAATAATGAGAGAGAAAAAATACATGAGGCTTCAGCTTTTTTCCGTCAATATTGTGTCTCTGGTTTTTATATGTGTTTTTCTGTAATTTGTGTGAATTAATCTCATTTTCATCATCAGATACACCAGTCAAGCTCTTCCCTTCAGTGATAGGTTATCTTTCTTTCTCGGCGGGCATCCTCGACTTCAACTGGTGGCTTTGAACAAAAAGACAACTTCATATGGGCTCATTCAAATGAACCTTGTCTCCTTCAATCGAACTTCCTCAACCACCCAACTCACCCAACTGCTCTAATAGAAATTGTTAGTTGGAGCAGTTGATAAAGAAAGAAAGAAATGAAACACTGAATGGAAACCAACAATAATTACACAAGTAAAACACAATGTTTACGTGGTAAAACCTTGACAAGGTATCAAGGAAACATCCACAGGGCAAGGGATTGGATTTTCTATTAAACCAATAATGATTCTCGTTATTACAACAATTCATCATTTTATAGGAAGCTCTTCCATTACATAACAGTTTTCGTTATAAAACCAACTTGGCAGTAAATACTATTTTACTCATATTTACAATTAGTTGTCAAATTCCAACATATGTAAATGGTTATGGCCATTAAACCATATTATCTAATAGAAATCTATCCATTTTTTTTTAATGCCTAAGTTTTATATATAATACTTAGAGATTTGAATAATTTTCCAAAAATAATATTTTACAATTGACATTTTAAGAATTTTGATGTTGAAATTTCTCAGTATCCATAGTATTCATTTTTAATTTGACTTTTTGTGTCAAAACCATGACTCGTCAACAAGTTTTTCCTGATGATGGGTCATGGTTTTGACTCAAAACGTCGAATTAAAAACTAATATTGTGATACTCTGAAATCTCAACATCAAAATCCTCACCACATAAACCTACAAACTCTAATTTTAAGAATTAATAAGATTCATGATATATTCTACAATTTTTATTTTTTGGGTCAGTAAGCTAGCTATTTTATTATTAGGAAATCAAAGATGTACATATATATAAGAGAGCTTTGAGCCTTGGTAGTAAAAACAATATGCCAAAATAAAACAAAAGAGCCACTCAAATAATCCATTGCGTAGTAGTGAAGAAGAGTTGCACTTACATTTGCATCAAATTGAGGGCACTACCTTCCATCATCATTCTTGCTACATCTCGAGCCATCATTCCACAAACTCCTCATTATGTTCCATCATCATTCTTGCTACATCTTGAGCCATCATTCCACAAACTCCTCATTATGTTAGAGTGAACTGCAACTTGCAATTAATAATCATGTATGAAGATGATGCTTAGAATTGCTTGTGGTGGGAGAGCTTGTGACTACACATGTTTGTTGACAATGTTGCCTTGTCCCTATCACATGCAAACTATTTAGTCAAACACTCAATACAAGGAAAAAAAATTCCACAATTTAAATAAATATAAATACTCACATATTCCTTTGAAAACCAAAATCCATCACACCAACAAATTACTTCATTGACTTCATAATATGAAAGGAGATTGAAAACTACTTCCACAACTAGAACCTCCTTAAATTTCTCGTTAGAGAAATAAATCAAAATCATTGGAAAAGATTTACTATTAATTACACCTTAAAAACATTATCTTAAACAAAAAGGCTTCATTTATATCTTTTATCTCCACCATAAAGAGTGGAGAATAACCTGGAATCCTTAAAAATAATGTAAAGTGATAACATACAATGATCATCCAACTATTTTTCAATATATAAAAGGTGTTGTTAAGTTATATAAGCTCTATATATTTTTAGCTTAATGAATACAATATATTTAACTATTATCACAACAATAATAATATATTGACGTACTTATTCCTTTCATATAACAACCTTAATATTTTAAGGCTCTCCCTAAACATTTTCATTCCATACTTAAATATATGTTAATTACAAAATTACGCATCCAATGAGTGTAAAATAAAACTAGCAATTAACTTTGTTGTGTGGGCATGCGATGGAACAAATCTACAAGACATTAAATACCTAGTGATGCCCTCGTCGATGGAACAAATCTACAATACATAACATACACAAGGATGCTCTCGTCAAGCAAACATTACGCGCATCCTTGGGTACCGTGGAGCTGAATGGGAGAGACCAACGCGACAGTAGAGGTTTGTCTCGACAGATCATGGGTTTCTTCTGGACATTAAGGCTTGTCTGGAGTGACGCAGTCGCGTGACAATTTTTGTATAGGAATAGAAAAGTATTTTATTTGGACATTACAGGTTTGTCTGTCTTGGGTGGCCGCATGTTTGTAGGAGTTGTTTTTAATGTGATTTTTTAGTTTTTCTAGTGCCATAATTTGGTGGAAAAATTAGAGGTGAAATCTTGATTCGTGTTATTTAAATTAGTTTTTTACTGTATATATGGATTCAACACCCTGGAAAACCTGTTGGGCACTTCGATTGCACAGGATTATCCATCAAGTCTCTGATTTCTATAAATTCTTGTCGGATTTTAGAGAAATTTGACCAGAAAAACCCACCATAAAAGCTTCCAAAAATCGCACTAAAGACACTCTATTTTTGTATCGGAATAGAAAAGTATTCTGTTTTAAAATGTGAGGCATTTAAAGACAACACGGAAAAATTTTCAGATATGTTGGTACCTAGTTTTTGGGATACTCTATTTAGTGAGGGGTTTGTCGAGACGTTCGGCACATTTATTGTGAGGCTTCACAGAAAAAAGGCCGAATACATCAAGCAAATGAAAAAGCAATTTGTCCCAAAAACTACTTTTAGCACGTTAAAATAATTTTATTTGTCTTTTTCTATAGCTTAGGGTTACATCATTTACGAAATCATAAAAAAATGCTTCCCTATATTTATCGCTTAAAAATAATGATGTATATATATATATAGAGGAGTAAATTTAAAAGGGAATTTTAAGTTAATTTAACTGTATATTCAATTAATATGTAAGGAAACAGGTTAACGGCCCAAGACCCAGAGGCATCTGGCAGGAGTGATGAGCCTGCTCCCTTACGGACCACCAGCGGGTTATTCCAGGTGGCGTGGTTTTCCTATCTAACTGTGATGAGTCAAACTGACATTCGCGGATAGCAGCCAGAGATGGCTGTCCTCACTGTTGGTTTTGACACCTGAGTTGATAGGTTTTTCCACCTAGGTGAAAAAAAAAAATATGTAATATTAACCAGAAAAATGAATTTTTAATATTTTAGAATATATAACCAATAATAAAATTTAATATAATTCAATATTTAGGTAGTAATTAAGTTTACGCTGGATGCTGAGGAATAATGATGTTAGGTCTCCGGCTTAATTTTATGTTGAGTTTGTAATTAATATAATCCATGTTTAATTAAAAAATACAATTAAGACGACAAAAATATAAAAGTTAAAAAAATAAATAAAAAATGCATTAAGTAAAACATATAAGCAAAAAAATATATTAAATACTTACCTATTTCAAAATTAACATAATCCATTCCCCGATGGGATGGAAATCTTGAGGGCAGTTGGAAGGTGTGCTTGGCCTTCCTCAAGGTTAAACATGCATGTGAGAGGTAAAACAGGAGCGTGCAGTACCTGAACCAACTTGTTCGCGAGAGCAAGCACGGCGAAGGAATGTATTTACCCCTGCACAGAAGGTTCAGGTGTTACATAAGCTGTAGTATGGGCTTCATTATGGCGATTCTTTGTTTAAGGTGCAGAGAAGGAGAGGTAGTTAGGTGTCGTTGAGAATTTTTCTGCTAAAATTCCAAAAACAAAAATAATGAATAGAGAAATTTCTGTGTTTCTTCCACGGGATCTTTAATACAGCGGAAACTTAAAAAAATTATTTACAGCTGACAGAGTTTTCACACACCGCAGATTTCTATTCATTAATAAAACCTGTTGTTACAAAATATGGTTCTTCCTCTCTCACATAGACACCAGAAACACTTCAGTTCCAGTTTCCAATAAACACTCATTGTCTCTCCTGAGAAATACTTTGTCTCAACTTTATAAATTAACACACTGCTGTGAAGAATTACATACAGATTTTTCTCACGCTCCGTTCTATTTTTTTTTTACTTCGCAATGTTGTGCATTACAATTCTCTTGGTCAACACAAAAAAAAAAACATTACATATATATGACAACAACAAAAAAAACTTACATCTATTTTCACTTGCCATGCTACTGTAAAAATAAAAAAACAATAAAATTAAATGGTTTTACCAACCTTTACTTGTGCCCATACTCCCGCTGAAATAAAATTAAAATCTTTACCAAAACTTACCAATTTATTGTTTTACTGACAGAACTGGCGGTAAAGAAACTTTTACTTCACGTCACATTCATTTGTTGCTGGCCTATACTTCAACCATTGACTTCAATGGGATCGCATCGCAAAATCACATACTATGGAAGGAAAAAATGGAACATTATTATGTTGGTGCGATTTGCGATTTGATCGCATCGCGAAATCGCATTTGGCGGAACACAAAAAAAAATGGAACGCACACACAATAGTGCGATCTGCGATATGCAATAATTATCGCATCGCAAAAACATATCGCAATGCAAAAGAAGGGGCATAACGTGCGCAAGGCGATACTTGCGATCTGTGATCTGATCGCATCGTAGGGAAAAAAGAAACTGATTGTTTTCGCTGAGATAAAATATCCCGCTGCTGTTCAGCTGTCACTACAGTTGAAATTACAATTTCAACACTCCCCTTTAATTTCAACTGCTGGGTTATCAATCATACCCAGACGTTTCCTTAAAAACTCAAAACTTTTCTGGTCCAAAGGCTTAGTCAGAATATCCGCAACCTGCTCCTGAGTCCTGCAATGTTTTAAGACAATTTCTCCATTGTTCACCAATTCTCTGATGTAATGGAACCTAGTATCAATGTGTTTCATTCGTTTGTGAAACACAGAATTCTTGGACAACGCAATAGTTGAACTATTGTCGCAAAAAATTACTGTTGTTGTTGCCTGCTCTTGGCATAGACTTCTTAACATTCTTCTCATCCAAACCGCTTGACACGCTGCTGCTGTAGCTGCGACGTATTCTGTCTCTGCTGTAGACAACGCCACAATTCGCTGTTTCTTGGAAGCCCATGAAATGGCTTCTGAACCCATGTGAAAAACATAACCGGAAGTGCTTTTTCGATCATCTCCACTTCCAGCCCAATCGCTATCAGTATATCCAACTAAATCTTAACTTTCTGAAAAAGTATACAAAATGCCAAATCTTTTTGTACCTTTAACATACCTCAGAATTCTTTTTGCTGCTTGTCAATGTGCTTCTTTTGGCCTCTCCATGAATCTGGAAATTAAACTAACAGCGAACATTATGTCCGGCCTAGTTGCAGTTAAATACATAAGGCTGCCAACTATGCTCTTGTACACGCTAGGATCAAAATCCTTGTTGTTGTCCTCTTTGCTGAGTTTTAATCCCATTACTGTGGGAGTGACTGTTGGCTTGTTGTCCTGCATGTTAAATCTGTCCAACACTTCATTTACATATTTTGCCTGCAAAATAAAAATTCTATTTTCATTTTGATCTACTTCTATTCCTAAGAAGTATTTCAGCAAACCCATGTCAGTCATCTCAAATTCTTTTTTCATGACTGATTTGAAATTTTTAATGAGGTAGTCATCATTACCTGTAAAAATCACATCATCAACATACAACACTACAATTAAAATTTTACCATCCTTTTCTTTGATGTAGACTGTGGGTTCTCCCTCACATTTGTCGAATTCATTTTCCAGTAGATAGGAGTCTATCCTACTGTACCACACTCTTGGCGCTTGCTTCAGCCCATAAAGAGCTTTCTTCAATCTGCATACTTTGTGCTCTTGGCCATTCTTCTTATAGCTTGGAGGTTGTTAAATGTAAACCTCTTCCATTAACACTCCATTCAAGAATGCTGACTTCACATCCATTTGGTAAACTTTCCACTTGTTTTGTGCTGTTATGGACAGCACTGCTCTTACGGTTTCCATTCTAGCAACCGATGCGAAATTCTCCTCATAATCTCTCCCATACTGCTGCTTGTATCCCTTGACAACCAACCTTGCCTTGTGTCTTTCTATTTTGCCTTCAGCATTACTCTTGGTCTTGTAGACCCATTTAACTCCAATGACTTCTTTACCTTTTGGTAGCTCAACCAAATCCCATGTCTTGTTTCTTTCTATGGCATTCATCTCCTCATCCATAGTTTCTATCCATTCCTTATCTTCAATAGCATCTTCGAAATGAATAGGGTCATCAACATGACAATACAAAGCAAATAAGGAATTCATTCCTTCATCATAAATGTCACTTAGATTTCTAAACTTCTTACCTCTTTCATTTGGTGTGCAAGTGCTTGAAGATGCACTTGAATCTCCTCCTTGTGGTGTGCTTGGAGAAGCACTCTCATTTCTCCTTAAGGGTGTCGCTTGCTGTCCTTGTGTTGGCGCTGCTGTATGGGGATGTGTTTCAGCCATCTCTTCATCATCTTCATCATGAGGCAAACAGTTTTTAACATTAACTGCTTTCTCTATGCTTCCATCCCAGGCTTCCTCCTCAATAAATTGAACATCTCTGCTCACAAAAAACTTCTTGGTAGATGGGATATACAACCTGTAAGCTTTGGATTCCTCACTGTAGCCAATGAAAATACATTTCTCTCCTTTGCTGTCCAACTTCCTCCTTAGTTGATCTGGAATGTGTGCATACGCCACACAACCAAAAACTTTCATGTGGGTGACTCCTTGCTTTCTCCCACTCCATGCTTCTTTTGGCACTTTGTTCATGACTGCTTTTGTAGGACACCTATTCAAAATATATATTGCACAGTGTACAGCTTCAGCCCAATAATCATTTAGCAACTCCATTTTGCTGTGGGGTGTACCTAGCTGTAAACTACTTGTGAATTCCATTTTCTCCACAAAACTGTAAGAATTCCTTGGATACATACTCACCTCCTCTGTCAGTTCTCAAAACTTTGATGCGCAGCCCACTTTGATTTTCTACAAGTGCTTTGAAACTTCGAAATTTTCAAACACTTCACTTTTGTTCTTTAAGAAATAAGCCCAAGTATTTCTTGTAAAATCATCAATGAATGTTAAAATATAAAAGCTGCCTACAAGTGATGGAGTTTGCATTGGTCCACATAAATCTGAGTGGACAATCTCTAAGGGTGCTTTTGCCTTTATGCTTTTCCCTGATGGAAAATTTTCTCTATGTTGTTTCCCCAAGATACAACCTTCACAAAGGCTGTCCGGTTTCTCTATCAATGGTAATCCTCTTACCATTCCTTTTCTGCTCAGCAAGTTAAGACCTCTAAAGTTGAGATGTCCAAATCTCAAGTGCCACAACCAATTTTCATCCTTTGGTTGGCTTTGGAAAGCCTCTTGGGTAACTGCTGCAATTGTTTCTTTATTTTTCAATTCTACTCTTATTTTGAGAGGGAACACCCTGTTCCTCGTCATTTTTACTTCAGCGATGCATCGCTTGTTGGGTGCTCTATCCATGATTATGCATACATCATTCTCAAAGAAAACATTGTAACCTTTTTGAACAAGCTGTCCAATACTCAAGAGGTTACATCTCATTCCAGGAACATAATAGACATCTGCTATGGTTTTCTTTTCACCTTTCTTTGTAAATATTTTTACTTCTCCTTTTCCCATAACAGAAATTTTACAATCAGTCCCAAGTGTGACTTGTGACTGCACACTTTGATCTAAAGCAGAAAACAAAGCTATGTTTCTTGTCATATGGTTGCTGCAACCGGAGTCTAGAAAGCATATGTCTTCACTGTTTGTTTCAGCCATGTTACAAGCTAAAAGGACATTATCTTGGCTGATATTTTCTCTAGTGATATTTGCACTAGATCTATTACTCATATTATGCTGCTTCTTCCTACATTGATTGGCATAATGCCCATATTTTTTACAATAATAACATTGGACATTGGATTTTTCATACCTTTGTCCTTGAGCATGATGTTGTCCACTTTGTTAGTTGTTGCCTTGGCCTTGGTTCTGATTTGGATTGCTGCCTCTTCCTTGAGTGTTTGCTGGACTGTTTCTTCCACCTTTGTTTTGGCTTCTGCCTCTTCCTCTCTTGTTTCCTCTGCCTTGACCTCTTCCTCTTCCAAGGGACATCTGGGTCTTGAAGGCTTGCTCTAAAGATGAGTTTTCATTTCTACTCAACCTCTTCTCATGTGTTATCAGTGATGCATGAAGCTCATCAACTGAGAAATTTGTGAGATCCTTTGTCTCTTCTATGGTGGTGACAATCACATGGAACTTTGAGGGTAGGTGTTATAGACATTTTTGTGCCTTACAGCATGAAGCATGAAATGTCAATAATCTAAGGGATCCAAAGTCCCTAAACATGTTGTTCCTACCCTTAGAGGAACAAGGTCAGCAAACCACAGCACTAAATATCAGTTCTCCACCTGAAAACACTCAAAAACAAGCTAATTCTGGATCATGTCAACTGCTCCACTGTGTACCTGCGCTGAATGTCAACTGCAAAGAAGGCTACCTGCGCTGGGCGAGTTTGGACAAGTGGCACAGTCATTCCTCAAGGTGTCAATGCCCAGGAAGCTTCCAAAATGAAACTTGGATCAGGGAATTCGACTGGTGATGAGTAAGAGGGTCTAGATCTCCAAGTGGAAGCAAGAACCTCCAAGTGGACTCAAGAACTGAAGAATAACTGAAGTGGGAGAGGACACTAGTCAGCTTCATACCAAGCTCAAGTTGACTCATCTTTTCACCAAAACTCCTATATATAGAGCTCTCTCATGAGGTCTAGGGAGGCTGGAATCTTGTGAATGTAAGGAAGTGTTGTTGGTTTGAGTATAGAACTATTGGGTGATTTGCTTTGAAGGAGGTGAAGAGGAGATTTCTTTCTGCTGGGAGGTGATGCTGGATTGGGCCTTTTATGGTTGTATCACTTCCTGAACTTTACTTCTTCCATTAATAAAGCATTTGAGGTTCTTCTATATGCATGTGTCTCGATGATGTGTTGTTATACTTGTGTATTTGATTTATTCTAATCCTTGAATCAATTATGAATGTATGCTTCTTGTAGTTTCCCTCTCTTGTTATTTTGCAGGATCTTGGTGTAGCTGGGCCAGTGAAAGAGCAAGGAGCTGGGAGCAAGCAGCAAGGAGAGAAGATTGGATCAATCATTAGCGGAAGACATCGGTTAGTGGATCTCTTCCTCCTCTCTCTTACATCTCATAAAGAAGTAATCTCAAATAGCTTTGCTTTGATTGTTGCTGAGGTACTATCACCTTTAGAGTGGGATAGGGTCATTCCGTATTGGATACTTTTCCCAACAACAAATTGGCGACTCCGCTGGGGAACGTATCTTGTTGGTTGTTTGTGTTTTTGCTATTCATTTCATAAACACAGGGAGTACCGAATCGAACTGCATTTGGATTCTTTCAAATGCAAAGTAGAGGGAAGCTACTCTAGCTCAGTTTCTAGGCAAGTTTATGATTTGAAGAGCTGATCCACAAGGACTCTAAATAGCTCTTATTGATAGCTTTTCATCCTCCTTTTCATCCCTTAGTGTGTACTTGACTGATAGCTTCTGATTTGGCCAAAAACTGTGAATTTTTGAGCAATCTGTGACCCGGAAACTGAGAAAAACGAAAGTTTATCTCTTCAGTGCAGGCACTGTGAAGGCAGTATGCATTTCAGCGCAGTTCCTGAAGGGGCTACCTGTGCTGAAGGTCAAACTGCCAGTGTACTACCTGCGTTGAACCAGTTTTGCCTAGTGCTACTGGGGTTCCCTGTTGTTTATTGCCCTGTTTTCATCCTTGTTTTTGCAGCCTGTTGTCTGTCAATGTACCTATCTAAAACCAACTTTCCTTGCCACTATTCCGCCTCAGTTGTATAAAGAAATTGTGTTTGTTCTTTGTGTATTTCTTATATCATTTACAGTTTCCCATAACGAAAGTGAACTAGTCTTGTTGTGGCCTCTTAGGTCTAGACCTGTGATAAGTGTCGTTTTGATCTTAAGAGTTAGTTTGTTTGTTGTTCATAGCTGATTGAGCTTTTGCTTTCGTCATATGGTTTGAATTTATGTATTTCTAGTGTCGAAACAAGTAAATCTTAAGGTGTCTTTTGATTTTGGACAAGCTTGTTTGCTTTCACTTGAAATTGAATTCAAAGTTATACAACAGCTTTCTTTTTGTATTGCACCAACATTAAGAAAGAGAAAAGAAATACCTGCATTGTGCATGTGCATTTTGACAGTTTGCATGTTGATTTAGGGAAAAGTGCATTAGTGTGTGCTCTATGATCTGTGTGAAAAGATGATGTCTTTCTTTTCCCTCAGTAGTTAAGATTTTCAAAGTTGAAATATTGAAAAGCTTGCTTATCATCTTAGACTGCATTTAGGAGTGTTACTATACATCTCGTGGTGATCCATAAAGGCAAACTGCTAAACAAGATCAACCTTAAAATAAATTGAATTTACATAACAACGCATTGAAACATAACGCAAACACATAGAGGTCTAAGCTAGAGACGTGTTCCGGCGTCGTTAAACGTGATATCTTAACGTTGAGTGGTTGGGTGATTCCTCCACGGTGAAGCGATAAGTATCAATACGGACTTGTGCTCCCACGTACCGTCGCGTATATATTGGGAGACCCCTATAGGAACAAAGCCTTTATCCATAGGAAGCTGTGTTGGCCGCCCTACTGATCGCAATGCAGTGAACACATCATTCACGAAGATCGACCACCCGTACCGTAAAACGTATTCTGTGGTTTTGCGAAAGGTTTGGCACACCCTCTGCCTAGATCTCCAGAGTAGTTTCTTTTGGCCTTTTTCAAACTCTATAACTGAAAAAGTCCATCGGAGCATTTGTCACTTCGGGCTCGTTAAAACATCGAAGGAGACTAGAGTCATCTTTAGCTTTTTCTCGACTCTTAAAAAGTGAAAAATCAAGTTGTGTCTAAAGCGTCGTTATAAAATTTATTTTAAACGGAACATAATCACCTCCTATTCCTGCGTTGATCTGTAGGTTGAGAACATGGAACGCCCCAACCAAGGAATTCCACATGATGGAAATCCTAGTCCTTTCTCCTCTTGGGGAGAAGTTGGTGCGCCCCACATGGCCACATTGTCGCTTCCAGGACTGACAATTGGCCTGCCTATTTGGCTATTCTCAACCAATGTAGTTCAGAGCACCATGGTTCCTGAACAGTCGAGTCAACAGTTAGATCAGTCTAGAGCTGCCCACCAGCCTTCTACTTCCTATAACTCTTCCTCCAATCCTTCATCTTCGCAAAGTAGAGCCGGCAAAAGCCAAGCTCCCATGGAGAAGAAGGAGAAGAAGAAGAAAGAGAAGAAGAAGAAGGAGCCTAAGGCGACTGGGGGCAAGCAAAAGACATCTGACAAAAATCCACACACAGCACAGGCCGGGCCTAAATCGCCATGTTTCATATGTAGAGGAGACCACTTCCATAGAGATTGTCCCTGTATTCCCCGGATACTAAGGGACTGGTCCCCTCGTTTGCACAGTTCGGGAGCATCAACCTCTGATAGCCATGTTGAATGCTTACCGTCAACCAGCGAAAGTGAAGGTTCAAGACAAAGAGGGGGAGCAAGATTCCCCTGCAGACTGTGTGAAGGCGATCACGCCATCCACCGTTGTCCCTTCTTAGACGAAGCGAAGAGAGTTTTGGAAGATCGCCCGGTTTCACCGTTGAGACTTCCTCCTGGACACAAAAAACTCGTGCCAAGTCCTTCGTTGGTTGAAAATACAGCTGGCCTGCTCAAGTGGTCAGCTGAAGCGTCAGTCATTGAGAATGAACCTACTGAATCCAGACCAGACGAAAGTCCAAAGGTCGAAACGGCAGTTGACCCGGTTCTTCCTTCAGAGGTTTCATCCTCAAATGACACCGTCACTGAAGATTCATCTTCAAATGACACCCTCACTGAAGAGAATAAGGATGACACCATCCAGATTCTTTTCATCAACACCGACTCTGATGAGCATCAGGGCAATGCGCCCATTCCTTTATCGTAGGAAGGAACATCGTCAGGGTCATATCCGGCCGTGTATTTGGTCCCACCGCCAAGCAACCTGGTTGTGTCCTTTGATTGGAACCAACTAGGCAGACCCCGGTTGCCAGCCAGTGTACCATTCAGAATCATAGTCCAAATTTATAGAATGGTAATGGCTGGAACTATCATTGATGAAGGGGCATCTGTGAGTATCCTTTCCTCTATTGCTTGGAAAGCACTGGGTTCCCCGGAGCTTTTGCCTGAGATAAGAAATCTCTCGGGTTTTGATAAAGGAACCAATCGACCATTAGGGATCCTCCCCAATGTGCCTGTTACATTGAAAGGGAAGACCGTTCAAATGAACGTGATGGTCGTTCAAGGACCCTTGGATTATAACCTACTCCTTGGACGAGACTATATATATTGCATGGGAGCAATAGTCTCCTCACTCTTTAGAGTAATGTGTTTTCCACACGAAGGAAGAATGGTCAAGCTCGTAGACCAACTTTCATTTCCGGGATCACGCATCGCAAATAGTCACATACCAACCCTCAATGGTCTATTCACTCAAGAAATGTCTCCACCCCCAGTCCTCCTTCCCGATGAGTGCGAGTGATTCGGAAAGATGGGACTAGAACCCAAGGAGCATGCATCCTGGTCTGCTTCGGGCAGAGGAAACCTTGGGTATAAGGCAGAATTTCCACGAAAGAATATGACTAGTCCGTACCCCGTCCGTGGATGGAAGAGGGGTTGTTCTAGAATAGGATTCTTTTGCTAAGGTTACTTGTTTGACAAAGGTCATTCACCATTGTCTACTTCGGTAGACAGTGCCGAGGAGATGTTTTCGTTTGATGATGTTAACAAAACAATCTTTGGGTAACCAGAAAGAGGCAAGCCTCACACTTTAAAACAAATGTTTTGACGGATAAGTAGGGGCAGCCTTGAAATTTTACTTTATACCTGGGGGCATGCAAACCTTTTGGAGTGCAAGCAAGGGACGACTATTTATTTTTTAAAATTTTTAGGTCCTCCCTTTAAACCTGTAGGTCTAACCCTTTAAACTCGTAGGATTAGCCGTTTCCGAACTTGCATAAAGAAAGGATGAGAAGGAGCATAGCTTCGTGGGATAAAGCTCCATAAAAAATAGCTATCTCACAGGAGACATTCTTATCTTATGACTGGTATATCGAGTAGTTTTACCGCGGAATTTATGCTCGTTAAAAAATAGAAAAGCGAGATCCGAGCAGTTTTAGCACATAGTTCATACTCGTTAAAAAATAAACATAAGATTGAGCATTCAAGCTCATTAAAAAATGAACATACCCCGGTAAATAACCACTGTGATCGTAAATTTATTAGCCATAAAAAGCCTTGGTCGTGTTTGCACCTGCCACCTCCATTCCATTTGGCCAATCGTTCACCTCCATATGATTGTTTACCCATTTTGAGGAACAGCTGCGAAGAGTGATTTCACTTAGCCATCCTTGTGACACTGCCGTGATTGGAAAATTCCAACCTGTACTTGGAATCTGCTGCTATCCCTGTTTATCACTCGTTCCTCAAAAAACGAGTCTTCTTTGAGCTCTTTTCATCTGACTCGTAAAATATGAAAAGTTTGCCGAGTTTTGGCCTTCCAGCTCGTTAAAAGGACCGGAAGAGCTATCCCTCCTTTAGATTTTAATCTTTTTGGACCTGAGGGATTATTGCACAAAAAGGTCGAGCGCTTGTTTTATTCGGCTCGTTAAAGTTATCGAAAACTCATCCCTTCTGTATTGTTTTATACTTTTTCGGACTTAAGGGATTAGATGACGAAAAAGGAATTTTGGAGTTAACTTTCTGTACCTTTTCAGACTCTCTAAAAATGAAAAGGACCGAGTTTTCCTTGTCGTTAGACTCGTTAAAATGATTAAATAGCGACAAACTTGTCTTTAGACGAGAACGAGTTTCCCTATCGCTAGGCTCGTTAAAACATAGCGATGGGCTTGCCCGAAGGGCAGGTTATAGAACAAGCATATGTTATCCTCCTCAAGCTTGACAAAAATAAAGAGGTACTGGTCAGAAATGACTGGGGAAAAATTGGGAGAACCTCAAAGCTTTAATGGTAGCAAGTCGCTCTTGAACATGACACTTTTCCTCCGTATCACATCGAGTTGGGTTGTTTCATTCGCCGGTCTCATCACCATGGTCTTCGCCAAACCATCCACATTTGGGGTAATGCTACCGATCCATCGCATCAGTGTCGTTATATGTTCAAGAGATGTTGTTCAGAAAGAGTCAACCGTGTCCCATCCACTGCCATACATTATCCTTCATCCACCCATGATCGCCACCCTGAATCATATTTCACAGATTGTTTTTACCTCCACTAAAATCATTAGCTCCGTTCCGTGTCACTGATGTGGGATTCATTAAGGCCCTCCTTTGACGGATCGCTTCTTGTCGACTTCAGCTCATTATCCAAGAAGTTGATCTAGGAACAACCCCTTCAGTACTTTGAAGCTTGCATGCCTCAATGGCAAGTTTCTCACTTCCGGCGACAGGTATACATCAATGACCTTCGACCAGAAGATTTTGCGTGGTGTTCGACGCCAAGTCCTTTATTCACACCACGTGAATTGTACTGCAGTACCTTGAGGGTCATTATCATTATCGGTGATTCCCCTCGCGCTTGTTAACGGTTTACATTATTGACCGGTAATCAAGCGATGTCTTTCCATGTTCGACTTCAGCGCAATTCTCACATGGATCGACTTGTACTTAGAGTAAAGATCGAACGAGTTTAAAGACCCCGGATCTAGTTTCATCCATCCGGGCTGCGATATATATTCAGGATATAAAGACATTTGATATGTACATTATTACAGCAGATGATCATCCTACTCAAAGGATGATAATTTCAGCAGAGAATTATCAGTCTACCATCAGACGATCGTCTGTTATATGTACCAAAATGAATTTATAAAGCTGAGCATGGGAATGCCCGCCTCAGCTAGATCATGAAAGCAGAATGAAAAATAATGTATTGTATTGTATTTTATTACAGGTCACCTCTCAACGATTGAATGAACTTCGGATCCTCCTGATAAAGCATTTCACCCGATAAACGACCTCATACTTTAGGGGGAAACTGTTATAGACATTTTTGTGCCTTACAGCATGAAGCATGAAATGTCAATAATCTAAGGGATCCAAAGTCCCTAAACATGTTGTTCCTACCCTTAGAGGAACAAGGTCAGCAAACCACAGCACTAAATATCAGTTCTCCACCTGAAAACACTCAAAAACAAGCTAATTTTGGATCATGTCAACTGCTCCACTGAGCATCTGCGCTGAATGTCAACTGCTCCACTGTGTACCTGCGCTGAATGTCAACTGCAAAGAAGGCTACCTGCGCTGGGTGAGTTTGTACAAGTGGCACAGTCATTCCTCAAGGTGTCAATGCCCAGGAAGCTTCCAAAATGACACTTGGATCAGGGAATTTGACTGGTGATGAGTAAGAGGGTCTCATCACTCCTTGTCTCGATGATGTGTTGTTATACTTGTGTATTTGATTTATTCTAATCCTTGAATCAATTATGAATGTATGCTTCTTGTAGTTTCCCTCTCTTGTTATTTTGCAGGATCTTGGTGTAGCTGGGCCAGTGAAAGAGCAAGGAGCTGGGAGCAAGCAGCAAGGAGAGAAGATTGGATCAATCATTAGCGGAAGACATCGGTTAGTGGATCTCTTCCTCCTCTCTCTTACATCTCATAAAGAAGTAATCTCAAATAGCTTTGCTTTGATTGTTGCTGAGGTACTATCACCCTTAGAGTGGGATAGGGTCATTCCGTATTGGATACTTTTCCCAACAACAGTAGGCACCTCAATAGTTTCTCCACAATCCT
This sequence comes from Pinus tabuliformis, assembly GCA_031772625.1. Classification (NCBI taxonomy): domain Eukaryota; kingdom Viridiplantae; phylum Streptophyta; class Pinopsida; order Pinales; family Pinaceae; genus Pinus; species Pinus tabuliformis. Next base: position 1,416,168,808 of record CM062820.1, on the reverse strand, counting down.
CCTTTCTTCAAGAACTTCTCCATGAGTCCTTATTTGTGTGACCAGACCAATCACGTGTGTGAAGAATGAGTCAATACTATCTGACTCCTTCATGCACAAGTTCTCAAAATCTCTCCTCAGCAACTGTAGTTTTGTTGTCTTCACTTTCTCCATGTCTTGATAGGCTGTCTTGAAAGTTTTCCATGCTTCTTTGGATGTCTTGGTTGTTGCTATCCTTGGAAACACACTCTGGTCCACTGCTTGATACAAAAATACAAGGGCCTTTGGATCCTTCTTCTTGTAGCTCTTCAACAAATCTTTCTCTGGCTGAGTTAAACTGTTAAACTCATTTTCATCTGCTGGTTCTTCAAACCCATATTTAACAAGTTCCCATAAATCTTGTGAGGCAAACAGGGCTCTCATGGTTATTGCCTAGTAATCATAGTTTTTCCCATTAAACAGTGGGAGTTGGGTATTAAACATACCCATGCTAGTGCTTGTGCTGGTCATTCCTTGCATTCTTGACTTGATTCTTTTGCTGAGTCCTTCACGCTGCTGGAGAAGTTGCTTCAGCAAGAGACCTTCCTTCAGCTTCTTTGATACCTTCAAAGAGCCTGAACTAGCTCTGATACCACTGTTGGGAATTTTTCTGCTAAAATTCCAAAAACAAAAATAATGAACAGAGAAACAATGCTTTGTTTCCTCCACAGGATCTTTAACACAGCAGAAACTTAAAAAAATTATTTACAGCTGACAGAGTTTTCACACACCACAGATTTATATTCATTAATAAAACCTGTTGTTACAAAATATGGTTCTTCCTCTTTCACAGAAGGATTACACCAGGAACACTTCAGTTCCAGTTTCCAATAAACACTCACTGTCTCTCATGAGAAATACTCTGTCTCAGCTTTATAAATTAACACACTGCTGTGAAGAATTATATACAGATTTTTCTCACGCTGCTGCGTTCTATTTTTTTTTACTTCGCACTGCTGTGCATTACAATTCTCTTGGTCAACACAAAGAAAAAATTACATATATATGACAACAACAAAAAAACTTACATCCGTTTTCACTTGCCATGCTGCTGTAAAAATAAAAAAACAATAAAATTAAATGGTTTTACCAACCTTTACTTGTGCCCATACTCCCGTTGAAATAAAATTAAAATCTTTACCAAAACTTACCAATTTATTGTTTTACTGACAAAACTGGTGGTAAATAAACTTTTACTTCACGTCACATTCATTTGATGCTGACCTGTACTTCAACCATTGACTTCAATTGGATCGCATCGCAGAATCACATACTGCGGAAGGAAAAAATGGAACATTATTATGTTGGTGCGATTTGCGATTTGATCGCATCGCGAAATCGCATTTGGCGGAACACAAAAAAAATGGAGCGCACACACATTAGTGCGATTTGCGATATGCAATAATTATCGCATCGCAAAAACATATCGCAATGCAAAAGAAGGGGCATAGTGTGTGCAGGGTGATACTTGCGATCTGCGATCTGATCGCATCGCAGGGAAAAAAGAAACTAACTGTTTTTGCTGAGATAAAATATCCCGCTGCTATTCAGCTGTCACTACAGTTGAAATTACAATTTCAACATGTAGGAAACCACGTTCTCTAGAAGTTCTTGGCGTTGCGAATAGGAGGCATATTGCGACTCTGTGGGAAATTGGGGTGGCAAGTGCTTGCAGAGAATGACAGTGCATAGCTTCACTCTTTGACCTACCTTGTATTCCCTTTGGCCCCTGCCAGAATCACAAGGTAATTCTGCACCTCTTGGGTTTTGGTTGTGGTCTAGCAGTTTTCATAGGGTGTAAGTATGAATGAAATTTTTCCCCCTGTGGTGAATTTGGTATTGGTGTTAGCATGGGAGGGGGAGTTGCAAGTAGGTCTCACCCACGCAGTGGATGGAGTGTTGGCTGGAATCTCCACCTCCTCCCTTGTTTTTGTCTCTAGATTATTCTAGTGCGTTAGTGTGTTTCGTTTATGGTTGGTACTCTTCTGTGTGGGTTTCAGTGTTTATTGTCGAGGTGGTTTAACTCATAGTTACCAAATTCGAATTCGAATTCGATTCGGTACGGAAAAAATTCGACTACCAAAAATACAATACGGAAAAAATTCGGAAATATAGATCTTCCAAAATTAAATTATTTTTAAAATTTAAAAAAAAAAAATCTATATTTACAATATATTTTAAAAAAATCACTCAATCAAATCCTAAATTTTAATATAAGGCTTAAAAATGATAACATTATTAATTAATAACTAAAACAACCTAAATGTCTCTTTGTAGATTTTTCAAAGAGTTGTTTAGAGTGTAGATAGAAGCACACCCAAACTTTAATTCATGGTTTCGATTTCTTTACTATGGGAAAGAAGAGAAGTATGAAATTCAAATAGAAAAAAATAGAGATTATATATTTTATAAAAATTTATAAATAAAAATTTATTATTCTTCGTTATAAGAAATTATTATTTTTAACTAGTATAAACTTACTATTTTCTACAATATTTTAGTATAAAATTTATTGTTTTTTACACTTGTAATTTTTTTAATATGCAATTTACTATTTACTATACTTTTTTAATATAGAAAATTCTATTTTTAATGTTTATAAATTTTTGTTAACAAAAATCCTTACCAAATTAGATCGTAACTGCAATTTTTTTAATATTGAATATTATGTTTTTAATGTTTAATGTAGAAATTTCTGTTTAAGTATTAAACTTTTTATTAACAATTTTAGATGGTAACTACATATTTTTTTTTAAATTGGAAATTTATACTTTTAATGTTTTGAATAATATAGAAGTTTCTATTTAAATATTAAATTTTATATTAAGAATATTTTTTATAAAATTAAATAATATAGAAATTTCATTTTTAAATATTAAATTTTATATGAATAAAAACACTTTACCAAATTCCATCATAATTGTAATATTATTCTTAACCTACATTTTACACTTTATTATAATTTTTTTTAACATTAAAAAAAATAATAATAATAAATAAAAAATAAAAAACATATTCCCTAATTCCATCCTAATTGTAATATTTCAACCTACCATTTACAATTCATTATAATTTTTTTTAATATAAAATATATATATATATATATATATATATATATATATAAAACCTACCATTTACAATTCATTATAATTTTTTTTAATTTAAAAATAAAATATATTTGAAAAAATACAGTACCAAATTGTAATTTCCGAATTCGCAGCTGAACCGAATCATACTATCGTATTTTCAAATTTTTCGGGCCAGTACGACCGAATTTGGTAGCTATGATTTAAAACATAGTTACCAAAAATTAAAATTCGGCAATATATCTCTTACATATATTTAAATATATCATTTTTCCAATGTTTTAAATCATTCAAAGGTATAATTTATAATATTGAAAATTATAAAAAAATGTTTTAAAATTATTTGGATTTGCACATAAAATTATATATTAGACTTTTAGTTTTACATTTAAAATAGCAAGTATGATAATAAGTTTTAAGAATTTTTGTATTGCTACACCATAAATTATATGATAATTAATATAGAGTGAATTTCCAAAATATTCCACATTACAATAAACCATCTAAATTTTATATTATCAAGTATTTTAGATTGATAATGAAATAATATATTAAATATTTGTAAATATTTTTTAAAAATATATACTTAGAATATCAATTACTAAATTTCAATAAAAAAATCCATTTTGAAAAAAACAAAATTTTCTATTTACTCAAATAATTTATACAATTTTATAATTATCATAAATTTCTAAATATTTCATTTCTTGTAAATTTCTGGTTGCATAAAACTACATCTGCCATTATCATTTATTAACATTAATAGTATGCCATTAACAGTAAATGGGATGCTCGAATTTTTAACTATTATTAAAAATCTGCGAAGAATCTAATATCGTGAACTCAAATATCAAATGCATTTTACCGAATCCAAACTCGAATTGCCGTTTTAATTCGCAAATCGAATCGAACTGTCGAATTTACGAATTTTTTTCGGCAATACGGCCGAATTTGGTAACTAAACTTTAACTCTTGGACAATGATTCCGGAGGTGGTGGCTTGAATTATGGTGGTTTGGTCATTTTTAGTGGGGGTCTTTAACTCTGGTATGATTTTTCTCCACGCATTGTTGGATCCTCAACATCGGGGTGGAAGTCTTGTTAGTGTACCCGGTTCTTTTAAAGGGCCAGTCTGGTTTGGGAGCAAACAAGCGCTTAAAAAGATAACTCTGGTGCGACATTCACGGTGGTGCGAGGGTGGTCTGAAGCTGCAGAAGGAGTCATTATCTTCCCGTGTCTCGTGGTGGTGTGGGGGTGTTCTGAAGCTACAGAAGGAGCCACTATCTTCCCATGTTTGGTGGTGCTTTGGGGTTCTGTGAGGGTGGCGCTTATAGGAGGTTCACCTTGGTTCACTACATCCATGGCCTCGAGACGGAGCTCCCTTCTGGTTATCAACAACAAAGGCAAGGCCCCTGAGCCTACATCAAGAAGACGTCGTTAGGATAAAGCACTATTGTCTGCTGGTTCTGCCAAGAGAGGGAGGGTGCAGGCTTCAAGGCCTCATAGAGGTCATTGGCCATTGCAAAGGAGGGGTGGTTGTGTCACTGGAGCTCAACTACGACTTTCTCTTAAAGCTCATTTGGAAAACTATGAGAAGAGTCGTCGATAGGAGCATGTGGCCTTGATGGCTTCTCTGACCTAGATTCAATACTTTCAGTGCCATCTGAGAAAACGTGTAGTGGTGGTGTGGTGCCATGTGAGGGAACGTGTAGTGGTGGTGTGGCGTGGACACACCTGTATCTTGGAAAAATTGGAGCAGTTGGAAGCTTTGTTGGTGCGCTTGGAGCAACATATCAGTTTCCCTTATCGCCCTTCTACTCCACTGAGATTTGGGCCGGACTATCTGACTTCTTGATTGTGTTCACATTTTTCTCGTTAGTTTTGATGATTTTTTGACATCTTTGGCCTTTTGCGGCTATGGTCAGCTAGCTTATGTAATGTTTGGAATGTTTGTCGTTGTCTGTTAGCTCTAGTCAACAAACCCGATCGGGGTGAGACTCAATAGAATTCTCTAGAACAACCATCTAAATATTCATGTCTCCGATTCATAGAAGGTTTTGATTTACAAAAAATAAAATTAACATAATTTGTGTCATGATCCAACTATAATCATTTTTTAGCATTATTGTTATGGTTGCAATGCATGAAGTCATTAAAACATCCAAAATTATTATAATGAAATGTGTATATTAATTGGCCTATTACTTGTTTATAAACATTTTTTTGGGGGCATAAAATCTATTATCCAAAAAACCTAGGTATTACATAGCAGTTTTCAAACTTCAAACCAGTCCCTCATAAGGGAGACTGGACCAGAGACAAAAATAGACTCTCCTTAAGGATGAGAGAGCCAACTAAAACTTGAGAGATGAAAAATAAATAGGTTATATCTAGTACTCGGGCTTGATTGGACTTGTACAAAAGAAACTACAACCATAAAGTCACATACCATAACCATTTTGTAATCATACTAAGGGATCTGAATTTGATCCTATTACCGACATGAGAGCTATCGGGTTTATTGAAGTATATCTTGTTGCTAGGGGGGTGCCAAGGTGGCACTCAATCCTCTCCATCCTTTTTTCAAGAGTACTAAGATACTTGTGCAAATACTCAGGGAGTGGAGTATATCCAAATGAGATTCATAGCGATCCAGGATAGTTCACCCCATCTGGAATTTCATTTTACAATAAAGGTTAATAACCTGCATATACTGATTATACCTCCCTCTCTTATGGCTAGTATTTGGGACCCAGTCGACCCATTCAATTAGTACTTTTGTGTTTGACAGGGAGGATTGATGAGAAGAGGCTTCCCCCTCCATACTAGTAAGTTTGTCCTAAACATGGGCAGGGGTGAGTTCCTGGTGACAAGAAGCAAAGCCTTCAATCCAATGGTGCATGCGATTTCACCCTTGGTAGACCCACTCTTGATAAGAAACCCAGAGATAATCCTTTCTGCCCCATGACCAAATGCAAACCTAAGGGCCTAGGATAAATTATGTTCAAAATTTATAACTCCCAAGACTCCGATGTGAATAATACAGAAATCAACAGGGAAAACCTAGTGCAACAACACAGATGCACAAAGCATGCAACCACACCTCTAGCAACCAAATTACCTCACTCCACCTTTCAGTCTGTTGATGAAGAAGCTCCCTTTAATACTGAATTATCACAAAGGTGTTGTAATAAAACAGAAAAGAAGCTAACCCCGTAGACCAATACAAGAGGGAAAACTAGAACCAGTGCCAAATGTTTTAATCCACCGAGCCTCCTTCTACCACTGAGGCCCCAAGTGACCACCTTTCCAATAGAAAAATTGCTTAGGTGCTAGAAAACCAACGTTAATGAGAGGGGCACATGAGTTTATCTCCCACCACCACTCAACCTGCAAATGAGAAAGTCCCAATGTACCTAGCAGATTCTCTCATGCACCATCATATAAACAATATAAATCGACCCACCATTAAGACCCCAAATGACCATCTTCCAAATAGGATAGTCGCTTAGGTGCTAAGGAAGGGAGCCAGAACAAAGGAGAGATGAGAAACACAACCATAAGGCATTGCACACAAGGTGAGGAGGAGTAAGAGATTCCAAACCTTCATCAAGCCTCCCAAAACTTAACCTCGTATTGGCACACAACCCACCATAGAAACCACTATAAAAGAAGGAAACAACACCTCTATTAATAAAAGTTAAGGTCTAAAATAAGAAACAATGAGAATCTAATAGAAGTGAGGAGAAATATTGCATCAAATATTGATAATAGAATGGAAAGAACCCCAATAGCTACCCAGGCACATGTTTCATGTCAAGACCTCTGTAATTTAACCCAATTGAACTAAGAATTTGAAAATTGAATTGCCAAGCATAGTTACCTCCCTCCACCAAGCTTCACCCCATCTGGAGACATACATTTGCAACATCCATAACATCGAGCATCGTGTAGTTAAATTGAATTTCCATGTGTACCACACACTTCAAATTCTTAAATAGTCTGCTCATACCCTAATGTCATCGCTTCATTTGAAATCTAAGGAAAGCCTTAATGGCCACATAGGCTGGCATTGACTCGTATTGGGGGGGTGTTGCCACTACCCCCGACGCAATCACTAGGTGGGGCGGTGGTAACCTCCCCCACCCCCCCTCTTTTTGCTTGCACATGTCACCCCATCTAGGGGGGAGACATGTCATCCTAAATGATCATATCCTTTTCAATCATTTTGTTGCAACCTTCTTTAAGAGAGGATTAGGGAAAAAGGTTCCAAGGAGAAGATATGGTGACCTGAGACTCCATACAACCATCATTTGCCAATAGATCTGCCACTTGGTTGCCTATACATTGGACATGTTAGGGGATAGTGACTAGGAGGAGACCCATGATGAAGGAGGCTTGGCAAAGGAGGTCCTCCAATCTCTAGCTAATTGATACTTTTCGAACATGAGTGCATTTAAATTTCTTAATCACGTTGATGATGATTTAAGAGTCTCCCTCTATAATGAGTTTAAAGTATCTTAGAAATTGAGCTATTTCCAACCATGAAACAAGTCATCTAACCTCGACAACATTCTTTTTGTTTAAACCCAAGGAACTAGAGTAAAGGTAGAGGGGAGATCCTTGATGGTCCCTAATGATATCGCCAAAACCAGATAGACCAAGGGTACCTTTGGATTCCCATCAAAATTGAGTTTGAGGAAATCGGGGAGAGGAGGATACCAAAGGGGAGGTATGAATGCCTAAAGGGTAGGGGAAGAAGTATGAGAAGGGGAAAGGGAGGATGGAGCTAAATGCCAATGTTAGAGGACGAGAGCTTCAAATTCCTAAGCTTGTCAATCAGTCGGGGACTAGGATGTGGTAAGGATCGATTCCTTGATATTTGATTGGATGGCATTCCAAAGAGAGGCTTCAGGCATGGAGGAGTTTTAAATATTATATGATTTCTTTCTTTCTAGATAGCCCAAAGAATGAATCCATGGGTGAGAATCCAAATGTGGTTTGGGAAAGGATTGGAGTAGATTCCTTTGCGCCAATTGGCAACAATATTTGGCATATTAAGGGGATCTCCGTCAAAGCATGAGAGAATATGATCTAGGTGGTCCTAGAGCCCGAGAGCATAAGAGCAGCTGTTAAACAAGTGTTCCATGTCCTTTGACTACTAAAATCATAAGGAGTAGTGAGTGGGTTGTTATGAAACCAGCTCACAAAAAGATATAAAAGATAGATAAACGTCTTAGAAATAAGCCTCCTCGAGGGGGCAACCTCCTTTACATTACACAAATGAATAATTCTTGGATGATACAAATGACAAGACCTCCTTTCTATATATAGGAGTCTAAGGGGTCATAATATAATCAGAGTCGGCATAACAATAATAATGTAAGGGCACAATAATAACAATAGTGGGCTTCTATGGGGCACAATAATAACAATATGGGGACTACATGGGCACAACAATATAATAAGGGGGTTGTACTAATAACAACAAGGGGTTGCACTAGTAGTATAGGGACCTAATATGCCCCTCTCCTTCAAAAAGTGTTGTCTTCAACACTTGAGTAGTTCTTGATGCTTCTGTACAAAATTGTTGTCCTCCCATGTGGAACCTTCAGCGGGTAAGTTCTTCCACTTGATGAGATACTCTAAAATTGATCGATTTCGTAGCTATCGAGTTCTTATTTCTGTGACTACTCCAGGTTACAATATGATTTTCCTTCCTCGTCAAGTTTTGGTAATATTGTTTGAATTGGGATCTTATACAACTTTTGAATGAGTGGCCACAGTTCTTCATTCTTCTTACATTCATCCCTTGCTTCGTTTATCCAATCTGGTTGGATAATAGAAATAGCACAAAACAATGCTTCTACATCCTCATCCTTTCTTGAGAGTGCATATGCAACAACATTTTTCTTCCCCTTTTTGTAGATGATTTCAAAGTCATAACCCAACATATTTGTGACCCATTTTTTCTATTCTTCTAAATATAATATTTGTTTTAAAAAATAGTTAAGACTATCATGATCCATTTTTACCATGAAGTGTCTTCCCATTAGGTAAGGTTGCCATTTCTTAAGTGCATGTAGTATTGCCAACATTTCCTTCTCATAAATAGCTTGCTTGAGATGTAGACGTAAAAATACCCAATCGCCTACATCAATACTTCTTTCATTGCGATGTTGATATGCATGTTGTTTCATTCGATTCTGCACCAAAGTGGCATTATCCTTTAAAAGTTGGAGAACTTGTTGTTGATGTGATGAGCCCCAAAAATGTACAATTATTTGGGCTCATTCAACCTCCTAATTTGACTTAATCCACCATTCTCATTAGTTTATTGCATGTTTTTGATTATATTTATGTTAATAGAGTGAATTTGGTTAGTCATTATGCCAACAAGTCTAATGGGTGCTTTGTGTAGCCTTTTTGGTCAACTTGGAGACAAAATTGAAGGTCTTAATGAGCACTTGGCAGCCAAATTCGTGGGAGAACAAGCTAGAGGATTTGTAGGAAGGTGTCCCCTTAATTTATGGGCCCTTACCTCGAATTCTCCACCATCAGCTCGGAGTTCAAGGGCCACCGAATCAATCAGCACAAGGGCAGCCAAGCAAGTCAAGTAGGACTGCTATTAACTCCAAGTCTTGGGCAGCCGAGTCCCTAAATTTTAGGAGGACTGTTGGGTCCTCAAATTGTATAAATAAGAAGGCTTAGGGCCTCATTTGGGTTAGCTAGTTGGTAGTCATTTTTGTAGCTAGTAGTTAGTCAATTTGGGGTTAGCCAGTGTAAGCCAGTTTTGGCATGATGTTAGACTCATGATTATGATCTTTTAATAAAGGCAGGCAGCTTTGGATTCAATTCTGAGTTCTTAAGGGAGCTATAGCTCTCAGGTTAGGGCCCAACCTGAGAGCAATAGACCTCCTCTTCCTTGTATTGTTATTTAACTTTCCTTTCAGCACTTTATTCCTTTGTTTTGACATGCATTTAGAATTTACAGTCTGCTGATTTGATTTCTTTTATGTGATTGAGTAGGATTAGTTTACAGTTCAAGTGCTTTTAGTTGCTTAGATTAGAGTAGGAGGATTGTAATCCATTAGATCTCCAAAAAAGGTTGATAGTGCACTCGTTGCCATCTATGTTTAGAGATTGGGGGTGTGGGTTGTACCAACCACCAAAAAACACAGTCTTATGCTTTCATGCGAGCTGCCACACAGTCATTTCAATTGTAGATCCGTCCATGCATTCTGCTCTTGAGCACTACTGCTTCGTTCCAACACCATGCATGATTTTTCTCCACACTTTACATTGCTGTTCATTGGTTTAATAACACAGTTAGAATAGGTTGATGGAATTCTCGGTTTTGTGCAAGATATAGAGGATTTGTTTCTTTTACACTGCATAGCATCACTTTATCGTGTTCTTTTTCTTCTCCACCACACCTGAAGCCACTTGCTCGACCTCTGTTCAGCTCATTAGCCTTCCAACCCATCTACTTCTCACGTAGCTCCATCTTTTTAACTTTTCCTTGCTTCCACCCTTCTATTCACCAACCAACTGTACTCACTCTTTCCTCACCTCAGATCTCTGTCCCTGAACCATCATAGGCTCCCTTTCCATCCTACCTATCCACTCATACCACTCCTCCACTCCTCCATCACCCAAAACTCCAACTACAGCACATCCTGTAGAAGTTAGCAGACTTCCTGTAGAATTCCTGAGTTTCCTGTAGGATCCCCTGCAGACATCCTGTAGAAGCCTGCAAACTCGGTTGCCGAGCACCTGAACGTTGTGGACTTCTGTGGACTGATGCTAGGGATCCCCTGGGACCTCTCCTAGCCCTCCTGACCTTTCCCAAGCTTTCTCTCCCTTCGCACCACCTCTGCACAGCCAAACCCTAATAAGAAACAAAACCATAATCACTCCAACCGCTAAAGCAAAAATACAAAAACAATGTTATTTTCAATGGAAGTAGTTTAAGTTCATGCATTTCATATCACTAGCAGTAATGGCATCATTCTTAGACACTTGCACTCCCACCATTGCATCATAGAGATTAAGCTAGTCAGATTCGGGTTTACTAGGGTTTCCATGTTTTGGTTAGCTTTCAGTTCATTTTTGCAAAGTAGATTAATTTCCTTTGAGATAGCCTTCATCCATCATTTAGAAAGCTTCTTCTGAGAGCATATAGAAGTTGGCTTGAGCCCTAGCGGACTTGTGTTAGCTGACCAAGTGACAGCTGCGACAAGAGCTAGTACTTGTGCATACAGCACCGTCGCTTCCAAGTTTGTATGAACTATCGGGTTGATAAAATTAGAGATAGGAAGCCCAAGGAGTTGTAGCATTATTGCTACAATACTGGAGCCCACCATCTTTTTGGCGCAATTGCCGGGGAAGCGTCAGAGTATTGGTGATTGTCGCTTTTCTTCTATTTGCCACTACAATCTTCTGCTAAGTAGTTTATTTCATTTCCATTATGCAATTTCGTTTATGCAAAAGTAGATTAGCATTTCCTGCTTTCATAGATTAGCATTTCAATTCCGCAATTTCATTTATGCAAGCGTAGATTAGCATTTCAATTCCGCAAGCGTAGACTAGCATTTCATTCCTGCAATTTCATTTGAGCAAAATAGATTAGTCATTTCCTGCTTTCATTTCAATTCCACATTTTCATTTTAGCAAGATAGTTAGTTGCAGTTCAGTCTATTTCAGTTTTGCAAGTAGAAGTAGAAAAAAAACAAAAATCAACCAAAAAGATTTCATTTCATGCCTTGTAGGAGTAGAGATAAGTTAGAAAAATGATTGCACAACGCCCCCACTGCTTCACACAGCCAAGATTCTCTCTTCTTCGATGGCTGTGATTGAAGAACCCCTGGGTGGACATCAAGGCATATTTAAAGAACCTCTAGGGGAGAAGAAGAAGAAAACATTCCTCTGGAGAAAATGGCTACAAGCAGAAATGTTGGGAGCAGCATCTTGTCCAAAGATGAATTTGAAAATCAGATCGAGGATTTCAAGAGTGATATGAGGCAGTTTCTTGCCATGCAACTGGATACCTTGCAGATCCAAAAGAAGAAAGAAGAAGCCAAGAGGGCTTTGGTCATTTTTTGTCCTAGGTGCACTAGAAAGCATCCTAGGAACGAATGTCCATTGTACTCCATAGAAGTGTGTTTTGTCTGTGAAGAATACCATCCTACAGATCAGTGCCCTTCCTTACCCAGATTCAAAGCTGCATATCAGAGAGCCAAAGGAGCCACTGAATCACTCTATTACATGAACCAAAGTTGGCCGCATGGACCTAGATCTTACCAGCAGGAACTGCAAGGGACACCCGAGACCTATTATGACCCCTATCAAGCCACTTTCATGCCTTCTTGGGGTCCCCCTGCTCATCCTTCCTGGTCTACACCTCCTCCTTGGTCATATCCTCCTTGTTCCTTCACAGATCCATATTATGCCCTACCAGCTGCTCATTCATTTCACTCTTATGCTCAGCCACAGCCTCAGTGGAATGCACCTTATCAGGAGTGGAGGCCCCAGTACAACTCTCATCCCGCTCATTTTCCTCCACCACCTGCTCATCCACAACCATTGCCTCCTCCTCCACCAAGGCAACCCCAAATGCCTACCCAACCACAATGCCATCCATCTCCATCTCAATTTCACACCTCCACTCAACTACCCGTACCATTTCCAAAGCCATGCAATGGAGTAGCTCAACCCAATTGCAAAGCTGAGGCACAACATATCCAAATGACTCCTCTTGAGCTCAATGATCTTCACCATAGCTCAGGAAAAGCATTGCAAAAAAGAGATCATCTTGAAAGCATTGAAGGATCACATCCAGCAAAAGAAGATTCAAAAGAGGAGATCAAAGAACCATGGGCTGCACTTGATGAAGAGAAGAGATCAAAATCAGAGATCGATAAAGCTTCCTCATGGTTACCATCAAATCTTCCATGTATTCAAGAGAAAGATCAGCAAAAAGAGGAAGATGAGAAGGTCATGATAGAAGGTGACATGAAGAATGATCCAGATCAGCAAAAGGACCAAAGATATCAGAGCTATATTGAGACATGGTTCCAGACAGTCACTAAGTTGCAGCAGTACTCTCTTCCTCAGCTATGTTTGATCCCTTCAAAGTCAGATCGTTTGGTCTCTGAGATCTGGATACCTATCAAAGCATGCATTTCGAGCCTTCACATCATTTTTTCTCTAATCTCGATGTGCACATGGCTCCATTGGAAGTATTCTTATACTTGAAAATGATTTTGTTTTTCAAGTAGGGTAGGGTAGAAAAAAAAGAGAAAAAAAAAGAAAAAAGAGAAAAAAGAAAAAGAAAAAAATAAAAATAAGAAGAAAATAAAAATCTAAGGTGAAAACCTCCTCAGAGGCACCTTAGATTGGCTCATTGATTGAAACCCTCCATGAGGCGGTCAATGGGTTGGAAAAAAGAGAAAAGAGAATAAGATCTTTGGGTGAAAACCTCCCTTGGAGGCGCCCAAGGCAGGCAATTAGGGTGAAAACCTCCATGAGGCGCCCTAGTTGTTTTTCAAAAAAAAAAAAAAAAAACTAATCTCCATTGAATAATTTCATGTTGCAGCAATGACATTGCAGGTTGCAAGAAGGATGTTTCATGACAGGAGGAGCACTCAAATCAAGGTCAAAGGAATTTTTTTTTGCCTTCTACAGGAAGCTCTGTATTTCTACAGGAAACATCCTGTAGAACCTTTGGACGAGCCAAATCCAATTTCAAAAGTGAATCTGATGGTGGGAATCTGTTGATTAGGCCTACAAGCACTTGTGTGTCCATCCCTTGCCTTTCTCCATCATTTTTTCCACCTCATTGTGCTTTTCATTGTGCTTCTACAGGAACTTCCTGTAGAAATTGTGGGAAACTAGACATGGATTCCAAAAAGTGCTTTGGCGAACATTGTAGCTTCCTCAAGGGTTCAGAAGCCCTCATGCAATCTTCCAACTCCTCCTCCATCATCTCCATACCTGCATCACAGCCCAAGCTCAGTTTTCCCTTCCATGCAAACACATGCAAAGTGCCTTGAAGCAAAAATCCATAGAACGAAATTTGTTTTTGCCATAACTTGAAAACCATGCATCCATTTGACAAACCGTTTTATGGGGAATTGTACAAGGGTGATGGCAACTTGCTTGAGCAGTTTCATCCAATTCCGGTGCACGGTTTCCAAGAAATCAGCCTCCATCACCATCAGCCATTTTTGCATTTTCTCCATAACCGTGCATCCATTTCAAAACCTGTTTCATGGGGATATGCATATGAGTGATGGTAACCTAGCCAAGCAGTTTCAGCCGATTCCGATGCACGGTTTCCGAGAAATCGAGCTCTGAAATATTCAGTCATTTTCCATTTTTCTCGAAATCCGTGCATCCATTGATCACGATTTTGCTATGGGAGATGCATAACGATGATAGAAACATGCTCAGCAAGTTTCAGATCAATCCTCTTTGCCGTTTGAGAGCAATGGCGAAAACAAGTTCTGATTTTGTGACCATGCAGCAGCAGCAGCTTGAGGGTGCAGATCTGAGCGTGGAAACAATTGCCTGGAGCTTAGATCTGGCCAGAGGACACCTGCACAAGAAAAAACAATCAAAGATTAGCAGCCAAGCCACATGCAATCAAAGGATCCAAGCATGCACCAGCAGAATCAGAGCATGCAGCAGCAAAAAGCTTCACAAGCAGCTGTTTGACTTCAGGTATGTGACTAAACCTTGTTCATCTGTTTGCATAGATCTAATCTAAAGCATTGCATGAATGAATGAGATGGTGAGATTCAGTTAGGAAGGTAGCCATATTCGATTGCACTCATCCAGGCAAAAATCACGCAGCATGCATGGGTAAGTCATTCACGTGGAAGTTGAAAAACACAGTTAGTGGTAGATCAGTTGAACTCCAGTGCACAGGACGTTAAATAATTACAGATAGAGGAGAACATATAGTTTATAACATCATGGTAGTTCGAATGAAGACAGCACACATTTTTTCCAGCTCACCACAAATCACGCTGCAGTTAAACAACGCTCGGCTGAAACTCTCACCACTCTTTGTTCAACTACGGTCAACTGAAGCACATGTCCACCACTTCCAGATCAGTTAACCAATGGTCCTCTACAAGTTTTCTTCCCGATTTCTTAGATTTCTGCCGTTTTTAAAAAATCTCCCACCTATCACACTCTACAGGCGTTTCTACAGGAAGTTGTGCTACAAGAAACCCAGCATACGAAGAAGCTTGGACTGTTCATGTCGAGGGTGGAAATTCTCAGTGAGGTAGGCCTGAACATAACTTTCCCATGCAAATAATTCAAAAGGTGGTGAATTCGATGTGTTGAGGGGGTAAGGAAAATGTGAATGGAAGTCTGTCTACGAATTCAAAAGTTGTTTTATTATCGCTGCCTGGAATTGTCTTCATGGTCTGCATGTGAGATTTTCTCCAGGGTCTTGAATTAAAATCTCTCTTGTAGAAAAGATAAATCACTGTCAGGGCTAACCTGTGTGAAAAATGTGAATTTTACATGGTTATATGTATGCTGGTGGGTGTGAAAATTAAGCTCTGCACTCTGTCTGTGAGAGCCTAATTTCATTTTGATAGTCAAGTTTTGGGGCAGCAGCAGCAATATAACCAGGGAATTGGTGAAAAGGGAGATACAAACATCTGAGAAACCCTGTCTTGAGAATCAAAGGAGGAAACCATACACAGAATTCCCCTTCTGATCAGAGCACAAGCCAAAACAGTGCATTATATCTGAATTCTGGCCAAGGAACTCACTTCATCCAGCAGTGAGGAAAGGGAGCACATTGAGGCAGAAGAGAAAGCCAGGGGTAAGGAAACCCAAGACAGACCACCACAGGAAAAGCCACAAGTAAAGCAACAGGAAAAGCTAGAGGTGAAGCAAGAAAAAGGACCAGCTGTTGAGACCAAAGCTGCGGGTGAAATAAAGACACAAACACCCCGGAGGAAACAATTGCAAAGCAGGGCAGAGAGGACTGAAAAAGTCCAAACAAGTGAAGACAAAACCAAGGCAACCACACCAAAATTAAAAGGGAAGACACCCCCAGCCACGCAGACCAAAACAGTGAAGACACTTTCTACAGGAAGCCAGAAATCAGCTACAGGACTTTCTACAGGAAGTCCTGAAAACACTATTTTGGCTTGGTTCTGATTGATTGTCTTGTGTCTCCTTGTTTCATTGATGTTTGTGAAATTTATAAAAGAGGAAGGTGTTTTCAACTTGGGACTTGGGTGTGTTCGTATATTGCTACTTATTCCATTTACTAATATGCTTAAGCACAATAACCTGCTTACCAAAGCCTTTGAAAAGTGGGGTGATTTGGTGATGGCTTCATTCTGCTAACTGGTCCAACTTAGCATTTGAGGAATTATTGGCAAGATGTTCATCTTTGATGATTTCTGTGAAGATCTTACTTTGGAGCCGAGAGGTGATAGTTTGATGGTATATTTGCTTTCACACAAAATGCTGGTGAATTGTCTTTGACAGAGAAGAGGGCACCATTTCTTCCATGTGATTGCATATACTTGTGCACTCATAACAAGGCTGAGGATTCACTAAGAAAAGCAGCAGACAGTGAGGAAGAAGAGCAGAAGGGCGAGAAGATGAAGGCTGCCACAGCCCAGCTGAAAGGAAAATCGCCCACAGCCAAGCAAGATACGGTGGTGCTGTCTGGTTCTACAGGAAGACAGAGAACTGTTAGCAGACTGTTTCTACAGGAAGACAGAGAACCGTTTCTACAGGAAGTTTGAAAAGAGGGAAGCCAAAGGAGAAATTAGCCAAGATGTTAGCCAAAGAAGCCACCAGGGCCATCAAAGACGAGGAGAGAGATTGGTTGCTCAGAGGATGAGCAACACTTTCAGTAGGGGGGTGATGATGAGACCCAAAAATGCACAATTATTTGGGCTCATTCAACCTCCTAATTTGACTTAATCCACCATTCTCATTAGTTTATTGCATGTTTTTTATTATATTTATGTTAATAGAGTGAATTTGGTTAGTTATTATGCCAACAAGTCTAATGGGTGCTTTGTGTAGCCTTTTTGGTCAACTTGGAGACAAAATTGAAGGTCTTAATGAGCACTTGGCAGCCAATTTCGTGGGAGAACAAGCTAGAGGATTTGTAGGAAGGTGTCCCCTTCATTTATGGGCCCTTACCTCGAATTCTCCACCATCAGCTCGGAGTTCAAGGGCCACCGAATCAATCAGCACAAGGGTAGCCAAGCAAGTCAAGTAGGACTGTTGTTAACTCCAAGTCTTGGGCAGCCGAGTCCCTAAATTTTAGGAGGATTGTTGGGTCCTCAAATTGTATAAATAAGAAGGCTTAGGGCCTCATTTGGGTTAGCTAGTTGGTAGTCATTTTTGTAGCTAGTAGTTAGTCAATTTGGGGTTAGCCAGTGTAAGCCAGTTTTGGCATGATGTTAGACTCATGATTATGATCTTTTAATAAAGGCAGGAAGCTTTGGATTCAATTCTGAGTTCTTAAGGGAGCTATAGCTCTCAGGTTAGGGCCCAACCTGAGAGCAATAGACCTCCTCTTCCTTGTATTGTTATTTAACTTTCCTTTCAACACTTTATTCCTTTGTTTTGACATGCATTTAGAATTTACAGTCTGCTGATTTGATTTCTTTTATGTGATTGAGTAGGATTAGTTTACAGTTCAAGTGCTTTTAGTTGCTTAGATTAGAGTAGGAGGATTGTAATCCATTAGAGCTCCAAAAAAGGTTGATAGTGCACTCGCTGCCATCTCTGTTTAGAGATTGGGGGTGTGGGCTGTACCAACCACCAAAAAACGCAGTCTTATGCTTTCATGCAAGCTGCCACACAGTCATTTCAATTGTAGATCCGTCCATGCATTCTGCTCTTGAGCACTACTGCTTCATTCCAACACCATGCACGATTTTTCTCCACACTTTACATTGTTGTTCATTGGTTTAATAACACAGTTAGAATAGGTTGATGGAATTCTCGGTTTTGTGCAAGATATAGAGGATTTGTTTCTTTTACACTGCATAGCATCACTTTATCGTGTTCTTTTTCTTCTCCACCACACCTGAAGCCACTTGCTCGACCTCTGTTCAGCTCATTAGCCTTCCAACCCATCTACTTCTCACGTAGCTCCATCTTTTTAACTTTTCCTTGCTTCCACCCTTCTATTCACCAACCAACTGTACTCACTCTTTCCTCACCTCATATCTCTGTCCCTGAACCATCATAGGCTCCCTTTCCATCCTACCTATCCACTCATACCACTCCTTCACTCCTCCATCACCCAAAACTCCAACTACAGCACATCCTGTAGAAGTTAGCAGACTTCCTGTAGAATTCCTGACTTTCCTGTAGGATCCCCTGCAGACATCCTGTAGAAGCCTGCAAACTCGGTTGCCGAGCACCTGAACGTTGTGGACTTCTGTGGACTGATGCTAGGGATCCCCTGGGACCTCTCCTAGCCCTCCTGACCTTTCCCAAGCTTTCTCTCCCTTCGCACCACCTCTGCACAGCCAAACCCTAATAAGAAACAAAACCATAATCACTCCAACCACTTAAGCAAAAATACAAAAACAATGTTCTTTTCAATGGAAGTAGTTTAAGTTCATGCATTTCATATCACTAGCAGTAATGGCATCATTCTTAGACACTTGCACTCCCACCATTGCATCATAGAGATTAAGCTAGTCAGATTAGGGTTTACTAGGGTTTCCATGTTTTGGTTGGCTTTCAGTTCATTTTTGCAAAGTAGATTACTTTCCTTTGAGATAGCCTTCGTCCATCATTTAGAAAGCTTCTTCTGAGAGCATATATAAATTGGCTTGAGCCCTAGCGGACTTGTGCCAGCTGACCAAGTGACAGTTGCGACAAGAGCTAGTACTTGTGCATACAGCACCGTCGCTTCCAAGTTTGTACGAACTACCGGGTTGATAAAATTAGAGATAGGAAGCCCCAGGAGTTGTAGCAGTATTGCTACAATACTGGAGCCCACCATGATGCTCGATGTGATATTTCACTGCTTGAATCTTTTTCTTCTTGAGATGTCCTTCTATATTGAGAGTTTGAGGAGTGGTAATTTCTTCCAATGCATTACAAGATATGGTCGGATTCATTTCTTGATGCTCTATGTGATCTTTCACTTCTTGAACATTTTTCTTCTTGATATGTCCTTCTATATTGATAGTTTGAGGAGTGGTAATTCTAGCCATTGCATTACAAGATATGGTCAGATTCATTTCTTCTTTCTTGATGTGGTATTTCACTTCTTGAACCTTTTTCTTCTTGATATGTCCTTCTATCTTAAGAGTTTGAGGAGTATTAATTCTTTCAAATGATTTACAATATATGATTGGATTCATTTCTTCTTTCTCTGGGGTTGGTTCCTGGTCTATATACTCTTCTTTTGACGTTTCTTGATCCTTTTCTTCCTCCTCTCCACAATCAATGTAAAATAATTTCTTCTTAGCACACTTAGGATCTTTCATGTATTTGTTATCACAATTGTAACAAAGCCATTTTTCTCTTTTTTCTTCCAATTTTTGTGGTGTAACCCTTGTAGGTTGCAGAAGGCTAGGAGAAACAACACTTCCATCTTTATATTTGTGAGGGGTTATTATGAAACCATCTCAAGAAAAGATATAAAATATAGATCAACGCCTTAGAATTAAGCCTCTTTGAGGGGGAAACCTCCTTTACATTACATAAATGAACAATTCTTAGATGATTCAAATGACAAAACCTCCTTTCTATATATAGGAGTCTAAGGAGTCACAATACAATCCAGCCGACCTAACAATAATAATATAAAGCCACAAAAATAACAATAGAGGGAT
Source organism: Pinus tabuliformis (assembly GCA_031772625.1). Lineage (NCBI taxonomy): Eukaryota > Viridiplantae > Streptophyta > Pinopsida > Pinales > Pinaceae > Pinus > Pinus tabuliformis. Next base: position 1,416,148,849 of record CM062820.1, on the reverse strand, counting down.
TCTATGGGGCACAGTAATAACAATATGGGGCCAATAGGGGCACAACAATATTAATAAGGGGTATAACTACAATAGTAATGGGGTAATCACTAGTATTATAGGGACCCAACATGCCCCTCTCCTTCAAAAAAGTGTTGTCCTCAACGCTTGAGTAGTTCTCGATACTTCTGCATAAAATTCTCATCCTCCCATGTGGAATCTTCAGCAGATAAGTTCTTCCACTTGATAAGATACTCTGAAATTGATCGATTTCGTAGCTGTCGAGTTCTTGTTTCTGTGACTGCTTCCGGTTCCAATATAATTTTTCCTTCCTCGTCAAGTTCTGGCAATATTGTTTGAACTGGGAGCTTGTCACCTATAACCTTCTTTAAACATGAAACATGGAAAACTGGGTGCAATCGAGAAGCTGCAGGAAGCTCCAATTTGTATGCCATAGTACCAATCTTTTGCAACACCTTGTACGGACCATAATACTTTGGTGATAATTTATTATCCTTCTTAGCTTGCTTGAGGGACATTTGCTTATATGGTTGTAGCCGTAGGAATACCCAATCACCTACATCAAAACTTCTTTCACTGCGATGTTGATCTGCCTGTTGTTTCATTCTATTCTGTGCCAACACGAGGTTATCCTTTAAGAGTTGGAGGACTTGTTGTTGATGTTCGATGTGATGTTCCACTGCCTGAACCTTAGAATTTTCTCTTAAATATGATGTGATGGATGGTGGTTGATACCCATAAAGTGCCATAAATGGGGTCATTTTTGTTTTTGTATGGAAGGAAGTGTTATACCACCATTCAGCCAGAGGCAACCATTTGACCCATTGTGTCTGTTTATCAGATACAAAGCAACGAAGATATCCTTCCAAACATTTGTTTACTATCTCAGTTTCCCATCAGATTGAGGATGATAAGATGAGCTATGAGCTAACTGAGTACCAAGACAAGAAAATAATTATGTCCAAAAATTTCCAGTGAAAATGGGATCTCTGTCACTTACAATAATCTTTGGGTTTCCATGTAGCTTTTGAATTGTTTCCATAAATGCAGTAGAAACTGTACTGGCTTTAAATGGATGTGATAATGCACAAAAGTGTGCATACTTGGTAAGTCTGTCAACTACCACCATGATGACACTCTTTCCCTCAGACTTGGGTAAACCTGTGATAAAATCCATTGAAACCTCCTCCCAACGTTGGCTTGGAATGGATAAAGGTTGTAATAGACCCGGTGTCTTAATTGTTTCAACTTTATTTTGTTGGCAAACCAAACATTCCGCCACAAACTTTTGAATATCTGATTTAAGGCCATCCCAAAAAATTCCTTCTTAACCCTGTGGTAAGTTTTTAAAAATCCTGAGTGCCCTCCTAAGGGAGAAGTGTGCAATTCCATAAGAATCTTTTGTTTTAGCTGGGAATTCTTACAGAGGTATAAGCGATCTTTGTACCATAACGAATCATTTTGCCAGCTAAATGTATCAGACGTACTGGAATCTTGTTGTAGCTTTCGAATAAGTGCCCACACTTCTTCGTCATTCTTCCATTCCTCCCTTGCTTCGTTTATCCAATCTGGTTGGATAATAGAAATGGCGCACAACAATGCTTCCACATCCTCATCCTTTCTTGAGAGTGCATCTGCCACCACATTTTGCTTCCCTTTTTTGTAGATGATTTCAAAGTCATAACCCAACATCTTTGTGACCCACTTTTGTTGCTCTTCAGAGGATAATCTTTGTTCTAAAAAGTATTTAAGGCTATCATGATCCGTTTTTACCTTGAAGTGTCTTCCCATTAGGTAGGGTCGCCATTTCTTAAGTGCATGGAGTATTGCCAACATTTCCTTCTCATAAATAGCTTTGCTTTAAAACTTTCCCTTGATTGGACGACTTTCAAAAGCAATGGGTCTTTCATCTTGCATTAGAACAGCACCAATTCCATTTCCTGAAGCATCACATTCCACAATAAAGGTTTTTGTGAAGTCCGGTGTAGCTAAGACCGGTGCTTGGCACATTGCCTCTTTAAGATGTTCAAAGGCCTTTGTTGCTTCCGAAGTCCATGAAAATGCATCTTTCTTCAATAATGTTGTTAGAGGTGCTGCTATTCTCCCATAATTCTTAACAAACTTGCGATAATACCCTGTCAACCCGAGAAATCCTCGCAGATGCTTTATGGATGTGGGGATTTTCCATTCCTTAATGGCTTTAATTTTGCTAGGGTCTACCTTAACTCCTTCATGAGATACAATATGACCCAAATATTCCACCTCCTGGACTCCAAAGAAACATTTGGATCTTTTTGCATATAATTGTTTCTCCTTCAATAGCACCCTATCAACATGTTCAACATGATCCTTCCAAGACTTGTTGTAGATTAGTATATCATCAAAAAATACTAACACAAATTTTCTAAGGAATGGTTTGAAAATTGAATTCATCAAACCTTGAAATGTTGAAGGTGCATTGGTAAGGCCAAAAGGCATGACCAAAAATTCATAATGACCCTCATGAGTTCTAAATGTTGTTTTCGGAATGTCTTCAGTCTTCATTCTGATTTGATGATATCCTGAACGAAGATCCAACTTGGTGAAGTAAATTGATCCATGCAATTCATCCAGTAATTCATCAATGACAGGAATGGGGAACTTATCTTTAATAGTGAGCTTGTTGAGCTCCCTATAATCCGGACACATGCGCCATGATCCATCCTTCTTGTGCACCAATACTACTGGAGCAGAGAAAGAACTTTGACTCGGTTGAATTATACCAGCCTCTAGCATTTCTGCAACCATACGTTCAATTTCACTCTTTTGGACATAGGGATATCTGTACGGCCTGATGTTTGGAGGAACACTTCCTGGAATCAGATGAATAGCATGATCATGATCACGCATAGGTGGGAGACCTTTGGGAGTCTCAAATACCTTGGAATGATTGTCCAGGACTTTTTGGAGATCTGGAGAAATAGATGATTCCGATGTGGAAACATCTAGCGAACATAATTGTGCAATTACACCTCTTTGCTCCTTTTTTAGAAGCTTTGTCATACCATTAGAGCTGATTATCTTTCCTGGTTTCCCTGCAATACCCCTTAATTCAACTTCCTTTCCTTCCGTAGAAAATTTGATGAAAAGTTCTTGAAAATTAAAAGCTATTGTACCCAAGGATTGTAGCCATTGGACTCCTAGTACAACATCAGCACCTCCCATTGGAATGGAAAGCATTGGGCTAGTCAATACATATTCTCCCATGGATAGCTTGATATTATGGCACTTTCCAGAGCAATTTATTGTTCCTCCATTTGCAATCATCACTTGACACTCTGGTGCTGGATATAGGAAGCAATTCAATTCTTTTGCTACCTTACAATGAATAAAATTGTGGGTGCTTCCTGAATCAATCAACACTATTACCTTTTTCTTCTTGATTTGTCCTTCTATCTTGATGGTTTGAGGAGTGGTAATTCCTGCCAATGCATTACAAGATATGGTCGGATTTATTTGTTCTTCATCTAGGCTTTGTTCCTGGAGTATATCCTCTTCTTTTGACCTTTCTTGCTCCTTTTCTTCTTCCTCTTCACAATCTATGTAGAATAATTTCTTCTCAGCACACTTATGACCTTTAGTGTATTTGCTATCACAACTGTAACAAAGCCCTTTTGCTCTTTTTTCTTCCAATTTTTGTGGTGTCAACCTTATAGGTTGTGGAAGACTAGGGGCAACAACACTTCCGTCTTTATAGTTGTGAGTGGTATGCTTCCTGGTTGCCATAATTTTTCTTTCCATTTTTCTTGCTAACCTGAATGCCTTCTCTAATGAATCAGGTTCCCAAAGGCGAACATCATGTTGGATATTATCCTTTAAAGACCCTATGAACACATCAATCCTATGCTCCTCTGGAATATCTTTTACCCTTATGTTCAATTTTTGGAACTCCTCAATGTGCTCCATTATTGAACCCTTTTGTTTGAGACTTATCAATTGGCTAAAAAAAGTGTTGCTTTTTGTATCCTCATAATGTGCTATCAATTCTTCCGTAAAAATTGCCCAAGTGATAAATTGTTTACGAGAGCAAAGCCATTGATACCATACAAACTGATTTGGTTCCAAATATAAAGTTTCCATACGTACCTTTTGTGTGTTTTTCACATTATTGAGATCGAAGAATTGCTCCATCTGTAATATCCATGTGGCAGGATCCTTGCCATCAAACTTCCTCATATCGATTTTTGGAATATGGTGAGTCTTCGATCCAACATTAGCATCTATGGAATCATGATTAACATTTCTTTTGTTCTCATCATGAGTTTCCTTTAGTACCCTTTCACCCTTAGGGACCATTTCTTGTAGCAACTTATTCATATTTATCTTCAATTCGTCCATGTCTGTCTTCAAATCTATCTTCAAATCATCCATCTTAGCTTCCACGTCAATCATCTCAGCTTCTACGCCTTTCTTTAAACAGTCCATCTTAGCTTCTACACCTTTCTTTAAACCATCCATATTAGCTTATACTTCTTTCTTTAAACCATCCATCTTAGATTCTGTTCCTTTTTGTGCAAGGTACAGTTGTTGCACTTGGTCTTGTAATTTTGATATATCATGTTGCATTTCTTCCTCTTCTTCATGAGTCATGCTAGAGCTTTCAGGTTCCTTACTAGGTGTTTGCATTTTCTTTCCTCGGGGCATCAGTTACCGATAATAATGCTCTACTATGCCCTTTGAATTCCTTCAAAATAAATTTTCAAACCAAGCTTAAGCAAAAATTTAAGAAAATCTACACACCTTTTTTCACTTTGTAGGAGCTCGATATTGCCTCTGATGTATCTCTGTACTTTCCAATCATCTAGTTCTAAATTTGTGACCTGTAGTAGCCCTCTGTTCCTCTTTCCAATGCCACAAGTCTGACCCAAATTGGATTCTCCAAGGAAGAGTTATGTGAAATCTCCCACAGTGACTTTCTTATAGACTAGTTCAGTAGAGCGAACTTGTACGACATGCCACAAGTCACTGTTTCGACCTTTGGATCTGAAACATGCATACAAGAAACTAAAGTCCGTCCTCTTTCTGTACCTTCTTACGAAATTTCAATCCGATCCCTAGAGAGAAAGTTATGACGATTTTCCCCAGGTCACCTGTTTTGAATGTAATTCAGGAGTCTGCAAAAGACCAACTTCCTCAGATCATATCTCCACAAATATCGTGCGAAAAGCTCTAAAATTCGGACCCAAGGTTCAGTGCAATTTCTTCTCAAATGGGTTTTTTTTGCGACTTCTGAAACGTCACAGAAAAAAAAAAAAAGAGTTATATCGAAAATGCCACGATGACCTGTTTGGAGCAGCGAAACCCTAGAATCCAAAGCTCTGATACCAAATGTTATGAAACCAGCTCAAGAAAAGATAGAAAAGATAGATCAACGCCTTAGAATTCAGCCTCTTCGAGGGGGAAACCTCCTTTACATTACATAAATGAACAATTCTTGGATGATTCAAATGACAAAACCTCCTTTCTATATATAGGAGTCTAAGGAGTCACAATATAATCCAGCCGACCTAACAATAATAATATAAAGCCACAAAAATAACAATAGAGGGATTCTATGGGGCACAGTAATAACAATATGGGGGCAAAAGGGGCACAAAAATATTAATAAGAGGTATAACTACAATAGTAATGGGGTAATCACTAGTATTATAGGGACCCAACAGGGGTATACTTCCTTGTTGCCATAGTTTTGCTTTCCACTTTGTAACAAAGCCCTTTTGCTCTTTTTTCTTCCAATCGTTGTAGTGTTGCTCTAAAGAAGGAGTTTCTCTTTGTATCCTCATAATGTGCTATAATTTCCGCCATGAAAATTGACCACATAACAAGTTGTTTACGAGAACAAAGCCCTTTATACCATAAAAATTGATCAGGTTCTAAATATGAAGATGCAATACATACCTTTTGTAATAGTGGTACACCATGTAGATCAAAATATTGCTCCATCCATAGTATCTAATTTACCGGATCCTTTCCATCAAACTTCCTCATATCGCCTTTTCTTAATTTTATGAGCTCAATCTTGAAACAATTGTAACTCTGTAATTTCATATCTCCAAGTTCTAAAAAAAATCCCTACGATAGCTCTATGTGTTCTCTTTCTAAACCCGCAAATCTGATCAAGATTGGATTCTGCAAGAAAGTGTTATGTCAAATCTCTCACGATGACCTGATTATAGACTAGTTCAGTAGAGTGAACTTGTACGAAGTTCCACATTTCACTGTTTCAATCTTAGTATCTGAAGCTGATATAAAGAAAACTACAGGAAGTGCTCTTTCTGAATCTTCTTACGAAATTTCAATCTGATGCACAGAACAAAAGTTATGACGATTTTCCCCAGGTCACCTGTTTGGAATGTAATTTGGGAGTCTGCAAAATCTCTAACTTCCTCATATCATATCTCCGAAAATATAGTGAGACAAGATCTAAAATTTGGACCCGAGGTTTAGCGTGATTTCGTCCCAAATGGGTTTTTTTCCGCTTCTGAAACGTCGCAGAAAAAAAGGTTATAGCGAAAATGCCACGATGACATGTTTGGAGTAGCGAAACCCTAGAATCCAAAGCTCTGATACCAAATGTTATGAAACCAGCTCACAAAAAGATAGATAAACGCCTTAGAAATAAGCCTCTTCAAGGGGGAAACCTCCTTTACATTACACAAATGAATAATTCTTGGATGATACAAATGACAAGACCTCCTTTCTATATATAGGAGTATAAGGGGTCATAATATAATCAGAGATGACATAACAATAATAATGTAAGGGCACAATAATAACAATAGTGGGCTTCTATGGGGCACAATAATAACAATATGGGGACTACATGGGCACAACAATATAATAAGGTGGTTGTACTAATAACAATAAGGGGTTACACTAGTAGTATAGGGACCTAAAATGGGCCTTCATGGTTTCTTTTAATAAGATTACTCCAGGTCAGTTCTTTATTCTGAAACAGAAACCAGAGGAAAAATGATACTTTTGGCCATGAGTGTTGCTTCCATATACTTATCCATACTTCTTCTACCATAATGAGTGATAGCTCGCTACTAACTGATAGGCTTCATGGATAGATAAGGTATCATTGAAGAGTAATCCCACTAAATCTTGTTTCGATGATTGGAAGTGGAGAGCTTTATGTGTTGCAAGGAGCTCCAAAATTGTTGTCGTTGATTTTCCCCTAGCTTGGGATACCATATGTTTATAGGTTACCATTGGCACCACTGGGAGGAGTTAGCATTGTTGGACCAATAATGTGCCACATTATTATATCCCCATGCTTTCAAGTTGTCCATCATGTCTTGAATTTGTGGATTTTCACTCAGTTTTGGGAGTTATTGCAAAGAATCATCCCAAAACATAGTGGAATTCCCATCCTTAATTTCCAAAAAACAATGGTGTTTGATTAAGGATACGCATTTATTTGCAAAGTTCCAAATGGATGAACCAATTGCTAAGAGATTTAGCCAAATCAAATTTTGGATAGGAGTTTAACGAGCATATTTTTTGCTCCAGGTCTATTTCCAAAATTTTGCTCCTCCTTGAATCCATTTCCACCAAATTTTTGCCTCAAGGACTATAGTCATGGTTGTGGGGTCATAAAGTCCATGTTCTCCTTTGAGTTTTGGCTTGTAGATTTTATCCCATGCAACTAGAGCCCACTTGCACTCCAGATTATCAATCCCCTACATAAATTTGTGTTGGATTCTCTTGAGTTCTAGTAGGATCGAGGATGATGTTATAAATGTAGAGCACATGTAAATGGGAAGGCCTTGGAGGTATGCTTTTAATAAAATTGCTTATTTGCAATGTTCAATGATCTAAATTCCCATCCTACTAAATTGTTATGAATATTTGATATAATATCTTCCCATACCTGTCATCTCAAAGAGTTTTCAACTAGCAGAGCATCGAGATATTTGTATGGGAGTTTTCTGCATTGGAATCACATAAGATTAGCAATATGCCATTGTATAGGTGGATGACACTACAACAAATCCCTGTGATTAACTTCCTCTTTAGCTCCCTTTTTTGCTTCCACTAACTCTTTTAGTGTATTTTTCTCTAAATTTTTGAAAAAATCGGTGTTGTTTATTGAGATGGCATTATTTTTGGCGTTTTTTTCACCAATCATAGCTATTTGGCTCTATTAGCGCCGACTTTAGCATTGACGGAAACACACATTTTAACCTTTGCTTTAGCTCTTGATGTAGCTTCATATATAGCTTCTTATGTAACATCCTATTTTGCTCCCCATTATGGCATTTTTTAACATCCACTTTAGCTTCCTTTTTAGATTCCATTTTAGCTTCTTGTGTAACATTTGATTTTTCTCCTCATTATGGCATTATTCTTAGCATCCATTTAGCTTCCTTTTTAGCCATGCATGAAATATTGTAGATAATTGATCAATTCGCTTTGGTTGGACAACCATATGTCATTATAACGGTAAGCCAAGGCAAGTACGTTTGAGTGTTATTTACTTGTAGGATGTGTATTTAAGGGATAACATGAAATTTCCTATTGCACTTGTCGAGGACGGATTTTGTAATTAAGTTGGGGGGAGTGTATCACATATTCAAATGATACACTATAACTATAACTATAACCCAACTCAGTAATTACCATTTGGCTGACGCACAATATATTTATCCTAATTCAGTAACTACCCATTGTCATCGTTATTTTCGTTGTCATTTCTGAAAATAAATGTGACTAGGAAATCATTCTTGGTAGTTGTCATTTATGATGAAAATCCTGAATTCAATGAAAGGGTAACTTTAATTATTCCCTACCCATTGCCAAATCTCATTCGATTGATATTCTCTACCCTGGCAAGTGTTCTTTTGCACCAAGTGCAACTCTATAACAACCTCTAGGTAGTAACAGTCTTTGAAACATCCATGGGAGGAGTGGCAGTCTGTCATGAACCAAAATCCATTGATTCTCTACTACAACATCCAGAAGCCCCAGAAATATTTAGGAATGAAAGGTGGTTAGTCTACTTTGAGAAGTTGTAGGGTTTCAATGAACATATTGTTATGGAAATCACACAAGATATGTAGGAGTACCATTCAGAGGTTATAGGATTCAAAATTGTTGTTACAGTGGATATAATTGTCAGGGTGACAGGTTTACCTCAGATAGAGGATTGTTGGTTTTTTAGGAAAATAGCAATTCCAATAGCTAGAGCAACATTTTTATAGCCAGGAGATGAAGTAAGGAGAAACGGGAGAAGTATTGATAGAACATCCCTTCCTCACTCTTGGGATGATGTGGCTTTATTTATTTAGAAGTTCATTGCTTGTGAGGGACATTTTGGGACAATATTCAGTTATAATTTTTAGTTATTGGCACATCTTCGTAATGGACAGTTGATACATTTGCCCTATTATTTGCTAAAATATTTACAACATATGGCAGAGGCAGTGCCAGATCCAAAGATCTGCTTAACCAACCATACATTCATCAAGTTAATCATAATTCATTCACTGCCACAACAAGGCAGTGCATGGACTGGTTTATTGGTAAAGTCACATGCACCAACCACTGAAACAGAGGAAAATGAAAGTGAAGGAAAGGAGGTAAGTGTTAAAACAACACCAGAAGATAGATCGGTTACACCTCTTAGACAAATTAGAGTAGCCACACTTCTTAGACAAAGAAAATAAATTACACCTCTTAGACCCCATCTCAGAAACCCTAAGAGATGCAGTTCCATAAGAACATTTTCTGATACATCCATTGAAGGAAAAAGAGCATGCACTAGATAACCCATGGATATATCCAATGGATAATTTGAGGATAGTTATTATGGATAACCCTCTTGAGGAAGAATGGCCTAAGACAGAGACTATTGAAACATGGGCACTTGAAATAGTGTCAGTTGAAGCAGGGGTTCCTAAAACAGAAATGTTTTGGGAATCTAAGGATGTATCTGAAAAATATACTCTTGTACAAACTGCGGTGAAAAAAAAGAAATTGAAGAAGCCATTGGGTGAAAAGAATCTCAAGAAGAGAGTATGGGTAATTATTACACCATTAGCTACCCCAATGTATGAGGAATTTATTAATACAATAGAACCAAAGGAGTTTGAGGGGAAACATAATGAAGAGAAATAAGAAGAATTTGTAAAAGAACATACCCCGACACCTGAATTTCATGTTGTTCCACCTGAATCAAAGGAACCTGAGGAACAACAGAAAGAGGAGCAGCTAAAAAAGGAACAAGAATATGTCACTTTACCAGGTACGTTTGAAACTAACCTCCTTATTCAAAAAATTAATAAATTAGAGGAGGAAAACGAGAATTTAAGGAAAAAGCTTACCACGACTTAACAGAAGCTTCAACCTAGAAAAAAGATTGGATTAGAAACCCTAGCAGAAGTGGCAGAAGTAATGTCAATTAGATTATGTAATGGATGTAAGCAAGTGCCAGAGGAAGTAGATTGTGAAAGGGCATCCAATATTTTGGTTGGAATCCAAGTTGGAGAGCAAGATGAAGAATTCCAAACCATTGTTCCACAAGAATCTGTTTAATATGTTCAAGTTACACAAGAACCAGCAATTGAATCATAGTGGGATGGAGAAAAACAATGTGTTATTCCAAAAGAACTTGTTTATGATGCTACTGTTACATAAGAAGTAGTAGCTAAAACTAGGAAAGTTGAAATAAAACTGGTTGTTCTCCACAAGAATGTATTAACGATGTTGTTTTCACAGAAGAACCAACATTGAGATAATGCAGCTAGTGGAGAAAGGGAATTAAGAGATGATTCATGAAACTGTTGAAATTGTTGTTGTAATAGTAACAGAAACAACTCAGTTAAAACCTAAGGAGCCATTGAATTCATCATTTTTATTGAGTAATTGGAGAAGTGGTGTAAATTAACAATCTCGTTGAAAGTTGAAGCTATTCCTAGCATTATAAATTTATCGATAATTTGAAGAGGACATGGGCTGAAAAATTGAACCTTCAGGACTTGGTGAGGATTCAGAAAGAAAGGAAGCGAGCATTGTTGCAAGTGCAAGAATTTATGAAAATGATATTCTCAACAAAAGAAAAGGGTGCTAGAAGGTGAGGGTGGAGCTCACGAACCCAAACCATGGCGGAACCTAAGGCTTTACAGTTTTACAAATCTGAGTTTTTCTGCTAACGGCAAGCTTTAGGCAGACATGGTATCAGGTTTATCCACGCGGGTATGACTGCGGTTTTTGTTTTTTATTGGTTCTGCCCTCTATAGTTGAGCCTGTCGGTGGTCTTTTATTTGACGGTTGTGTGGTTTTGACCGTTGTTTTTGGCCTCATCCCCGTCCTAACACTACAGTCTGCCTTCCCCGGGTTACAAGGTGGTCAGGTATCAATATCATCTAAAATGGGGGAAGAAGACCTCGTGGATTACGAGGAGGACCCCGTGCCAGAGCAGGAGATCTAGGTGCACCAACCTGCACCAGTTGAGGGCCCTTGGCAGAATAAATTGGGTCAGACAACAGTTGTTGTACAGTTGAAGTTACACTCGCCCATTACCGGCAAGCGCCAGCGCCTCGCTGCCAACGTTGCGGACCTTCCCGGCCTGGAATGTCCTCCACTCTCCGGCCACGCTGAATATTCTCAGTTCCTATATTCATGCCTCTCCCACCTTCAACTCCCCTTTGTCAAATCTCCTGCAGCATACCCCACCTCCATCCACTCAACACTCCCTGCCTATGCACCCTCCCTCCATCTCCCTGGCACAAGCAGGCCCATTCAACCCCCCGCGACCTGCACAATCCTACTTCCATCCGGGCTCGTGCAGTCTAAAACCGCACTCCCCGATCCATTCTGGTTGTTTTAGCTCTCCTATTACTAACCCTCGGCCTACACATTCATCACAGCACAGCTCCTCGAAACCGTGCCAGAACCTCCTCAAAGATTACCCTATAGGTAAGCGCTCGGATAAGCTAAAAAAGGGCCGGTGTCTCAGAGCAATGGACATTGATATCAACCTGAGCTTTGGAGAAGACGTTCAAATGGCGGACGCTATGGACACAGTGAGGAAAGTTCTTATTGGCCGTGTTCGAGGTAGGAATTACTCGGTTGAGCGACTGCGTCAATGGACAGTGGAGATATGGGGTTCCCTGCTGAAAGAACTTCCTGTAATAAGGGTGTTGGCCAAAGGATGGTTTGCCCTTCGCTTTCATAGGGAGGAATATACGGATTGGATTTTATCGCGATACTGGCATATTGAGCTTGCACCAGTTCTATTGAAGTGATGGGATCCTCTTTTCGACCTTGAGCGTGAACAGCTCGGAGCTGGACCTATCGGGGTGAGACTACCGGGATTACCTATGCAATTTTGGACCCCTCAGGTGTTCAAACGTGTTGGAGATGCACTAGGGACTTACCTTGAGTATGATAAGTCCTTTGAAAAAATAGGAATCATAACTATAGCAAGGATCTTGGTACACCTTGACACCAGGGCAGGTCTGGAGGAAAAAATTACTCTTCACAGGAGGCACTTCTCACACAAACAACTTTTAGACTATGAAGGAGTCCCATTTCGCTGCAGGAGGTGCCACAAAGTGGGTCACCTATACAAGGATTGTCCTCTGCACTCCACAGTGACCATGGAAAACTCGAAGGGGATAAAGCAATAGTACTCTGAATAATAGAATAAGGGAGAATAGATACAAGGAGAGACACCATCCGAAGCTGCGGAGGGATCTACAAAGAAGGTTGGAATCTGGCGAAAAGCTTTGTCCTCTCCTCCTCAGACTCGCTCCAAATCAGCAGCGGAGGCGAATTCATAGTCGGGTAATGTGTCTTTACCCATATCCTCTACTCTTTTTACAAATGATATGTTAATGGATATGCATACATCTTTGCATCCCCCCTCATCTGCGCACTGCTCTATCCCATCCATCCCTTGTTCCTTGACTCCTCCCCCGCCCATTTTCTCCACCACTCCTACTTCTCACAAGGAACTTTCCACCCCCCCTTCTCATATTTCCTCCCCTTCCGGGCAGGGATCTCATCCATACAACCTCTGACCCAGATTTCGTCCTAAATCCCTGCTTCTAGGTTTGGGTCTCTCCCCAGGAAAGACCATGCATCATAAACCAGCCAGAGGGTGCCCATCCAAACTCAAATATGCCATCAAGTTTGCGGTGGCAGATGTAGCGAGGGGCCGTCAATTCACCATTGAGAGGGCGCTTAGAGCATGTGAGCCCACTGCCCATGTTTCCCCATGATTTGGCTCTCCTACAACTGCAGGGGATTAGCCAACCCCAAAAAGAGATTGGCTCTCAAAAGGCTATTAAAAGACTCGTGTTGTGACATCCTCTTCCTCCAGGAAACCCTTGGCACTGCTGACAACATTACCAGAACCCTTCACTCTATTCTCCCGGGCTGGATATTCCAGGGCATGGATGCCATTGGCAGATCTGGCGGTCTCGCAATTGGCATTAATCCAAAAACAATCAAGCATATATCCACTTGGGGCGGTATGGGTTTTATTGGGATGGACATATTTGTAGGAGAGCTGGGCCTTTAGCTAAAAGTGATCAACATCTACACCCCTAATCAAAACAGATTATATTTTTGGCATAATTTTTTGGAGCATAATCTTGTTTCAAACACCACCATCATTGGAGGGGATCTAAACTTTTCTTTGGGTATGGAATAATCCAGGGGACATCATGCACAAATCAACCCTATTTCTGATCAGATGAGTATTCTACTGGATACCTGCAAATTGGTTGATGTTCCTATGAATAAGAAACTTCCCACCTGGCATAATAAGTGGACGGGAGAGGCTGCCCTGGGTCACAGATTAGATCGGTTCTTGATCCAAGAAGATCTCATCCGTTACATCACTCCATATTGACAATGGGTGGGTCATGGGGGATCATCAGATCATCTTACCATTTATCTCCAAATCACCGGCCCATCAAAAAAGCCGCGCTCCCCCTACAAATTTTTCACTGGACACCTAAAAGATCCTGACTACATCAACCTGGTGACTGAATTCTGGAGAGCTCAACCACCTCTGAGGGAACAGAGATCGGCGGCGGATTTCTGTATTCGGTTAAATAAACTCAGGACATTGACAGAGGAGTGGTCAAAGAGGAAGAAGTTGAGAGATGAACAACATCTTGTTGACATTGAATTACAAATTACACAGCTAACGGATGAACAGGGGCTAGGCTTCTTATCGGAGGAAACCAAAATACATCTGGTTACACTGGAGAACCAAAAGAATAAGATACTACTGGAAAAGGAAGAACAATGGAGATTGAAAAGTAGAGCCACCTGGCTTCAAGCGAGAGATAGCAATACAAAATTCTTCCACAATTTTGCTAATGGAAGAAATGCTACCAACACTATCTGGAAGATGTCCTGTGAGCCAAATTTTTGGGCCTCTACTCACCCACAACTAGCCAGATTGGGGATTGCACATTTCAAAAGACAATTTACAGCTCCGGCAGCCATCAACCTCCCGGATATCATAAACCAGGCCGGCCACTTTCCAAGGTTTGTGGAATAGGATGCAGCAGAGGATCTCACCCAACCGGTCACCATGGAGGAATTGGAAGGAACTCTTAAGTGGTTCAAAAAAGACAAGAGCCCTGGACTGGATGGCTGGCCGGTGGAGTTCTATTTGGCTTTCCTGGAGTTACTGGGACAGGATCTACTTGCAGTCATTGAAAAAAGCAGAACTACTGGGCACATTCATCCCCCCATTAACTTTACCTACTTGGACCTGATTCCAAAGACAGATTCGCCAACCTCTTTTAATGACTTCAGGCCTATATCCCTTTGCAACTGTCTGTACAAAATCATCTCTAAAATCATCGCCAACCGCATCAAGCTTATTTTATCTCACCACATCTCTCAGGAGCAATTTGCTTTCCTCCACCATAGACATATTCAGGATGCCATAGGTACTGCCCAGGAAGCCCTCCACTCCATCAAACTCAAAAATCTTAAGGGTCTCACTCTCAAAATTGACCTGTCAAAGGCCTTTGATAGAGTGAATTGGTACATCAAGATGATTATTACCCACCTGGGATTTTCCCCTACTCTCATCAACTGGATCATGGGTTGTATCTCCTTTGTCTCCTTTGCTATTCTCATAAATGGTTCAGCATCGCCTATCTTCAATATTAACAGAGGGATAAGGCAGGGATGCCCCTTATCTCCACTTCTTTTCTTATTAGTCATAGAAGGTTTGAGCAGAATCATAGCTACAGAAAAAAGAAGGGGAGGCCTACAAGGTTTAAAAATAATGGAACAATACTACCTGACACATCTACTTTTTGTAGATGACATATTGATATTCCTGAATGGGAGTGTCCGGGACACGACTTCATTGAATGAGATCTTGATACTATTCTGCAGAGCCATGGGAATGGAGATCAACAGAGAAAAATCCACCATCTCTCTATCTGAATGCACCCTACAGGAATCTCAGTTAGCCACTCAAAATTTTCCCTTTCAAGCAACTGATTTGATGGGGGGATTGAAATACCTGGGCTTCAGACTTAAACCAGATGGTTATAAGATTGCTAACTGGACCTGGCTCATCACCAAAGTGGAGAAGAGAATAAACTGTTGGTGTCATAGATTCCTCTCTAGAGCAGGTCGACTTACTCTTATCAAATCTGTCCTTGAAGCCACCCCGGTATACTGGATGTCACTTGCCTGGATTCCTAGAGGGATTCTTCATAGAATTCAACAAATCTATAGTAAATTCCTCTGGAACGGAAGAAAGGAGGGCAAACCTTTTGCCTGGGTTAAATGGACCAAAATTGCTACTCCTAAGAAGTGGGGAGGTTGGGGCCTTAAATTACTTCCGGTATTTTCTCAAGCTTTGGCAGCCAAACAGAGTTGGCTTTTACTTAAACAAAATAGTCTTTGGGCTGAGGTAATTCTACATAAATACATCTAGCTATTGACTATCATAGATTGGATTAGAAGTCCAACTTGGAACAGGAAGGGCATATCGGTGATTTAGAGAGCCATGCTAAATTCTATTACTATCATCAAGGATGGCTTACTATGGAAAATCGGCAATGGTGCCTCTGTCCGCATTGGCATTGACACTTGGACAGGCAGTGGTAACTCCTACCTACTACCAATTGGACTAATACAACACCTAAAAATAGGGGCATAAAGTTTATGGTACATATTGGAGATCAGCAAAATACTACATTCCATACACAAGCCTGGCTGACTGGTCCACGTTGGCACATACCAAATGAATGGAGAGGAATTTGGAAAATCTACCTTCAGGCACTAACAGAATCTCATGTTAGATTACAGAATGTAGAGGACGAACTTATTTGGGCTCACTCGAAAGTTGGGCAATACACACCAAAACAAGGGTATGACAAAATTATAGCAGACAAAAAAACGGAGATACTAAGAAGCTGGTGGGATACCTTATGGAAATTAAAAGCTCCTCCACGTACCAGACTGTTGATGTGGAACATATTAGAAGATAAAATCCCCACCGGATCCTATCTAAAAAGAAGGGCTTTCTTGGGTCCTACCCGGTGTGTACTCTGCCTCCAAGAAGAAGAATCGACCCAGCATATTTTCCTTACTTGCTCTACCACCAGGTTTATATGGTCTCAAGTCCTCCTATCTCTTAACATGAATATGATCTGGCAGGGGGTCGATATAGCAACAGCTTGGGAGAACTGGTGGAGTACTTTGGCTGTGGCAAAAACAAGGAACCTTCCACTCCTCGTCTCATGGTACATTTGGCTCAAGAGAAATAGCAAAATTTTTGAAGATAAAATGGTAAACTGGAATCTACTCCCCCCACAAATTTGTGTTGCATATGAAGAACTTCCAAACGATGACAGACAAAAGAGACCTAGAATTATTCAACAAGAGCAGATAAATAGATCAATCCCGTGGGCCTATTATGATGGAGTTGCCCAACAGCATGGCTGTGGGGGTGGCATTTGCCTCTACCTATCTGAAACTCACTACTTCCAGATCTGTATGGGACTGGGTCTTGGCACAAACAATCATGCTGAATTGATAACACTTCGCCATCTGCTATACTTTGCTATCCTGAAACAATGCCGAAATATACAAATATATGGAGATTCAAAGATAGTGACTGATTGGTTTAACAATACAGCTATTTGCTCTGCATACTCTTTGAGAACTATTATGGAAGAAATTGTTTTTTTCAAAACATTCTTTGATCAGATTTCTGTTTCTCACATCTACAGGGAAAGAAATGAAACTGCTGACAAGCTATCGAAAGAAGCGACGCATCGTCCTCTAGGAGAGTGGATGATCGCCGAACATACTCCAGCAAGGATCTATCAGTATTTTCACAGGCCATATATCGATGAGGGAGTACAGAGAGGCAACAGCCTCTAACTTCATAGCTTTTTGTTTCTGAACCTTTACTAAATTTTGCTCTGTATATAACAACATAGTGTATATGGATGTCAACCCCTACGTGGATGATTTTTGGATACATAGCTTTTATTTTTGCAATAGAACAGCACACCCTTTGGGTTTCTTTGTATATATTTGTTTTCAGACAGTGGTCATCAGCCACGCTTACAGCATATGCCTTCGGGCATCCACAACATGTAATTTCTTTATATGAAATTATGAATTTTCTTTACAGAAAAAAAAAGTGCAAGAATTTCAAAAGGAAATACAATTGTTACAACAGGAAAAGGAGTATATGTATGAACTTTTTCACAATATATTAAGTTGCATAACCCCTCCATCTTATCCCCTGTTTTTTCAAGAAAAGTGCTTCCTTTTTCGATTGATGACCCTTAAGGAGAAATGACCATATGAGGTAAGGAAGGCTCAACACTTTCTGGAAACTCTCTAGAAGCCCACTTCCAAAACAACATCTATTGTGTGAAAAATATATTCATGATTATGTTTGTTTTGGTGAAATATCTCTTAACCTCACACCATGCATTGGATATGTTCAGTTGAGGGCCTTTGTGTATTTTTTGCAAATTCATGTTAGCTGGAAGGTTGCCCATGATATTGTAAGACTAGAAGGTTTGAAATTACTTATTCAAGATGAATCGAGATTTGTTGAAAGAGTCTTCAAGATGTATAGTGTTAGCACTCTGTAAATTTCTCTAGGATGAGGAGAGAATTCCCAAAGGTAACCACAAACCTCTTTTGGACCAGAATCTAGCCCTTCTCGTCTAGAAAGGGCTCTCTCTATAAGGTATTTCAGTCAATTAAACAAACAATTTTTTCATATTTTAGGCTATTTCTTAAGGAAAAGAGAAATGAATTTGTTTTAATTTTTTTTAAGGTTTAATGACAAAGTGATAGAGACATGCATTAGGAATCTTTGTGTATAAAATTAGTGATTAACATGGGATAATGAGCAGTTATTACTAAGGGCAAGATAGCCAACACTTTAGATCTTTAAATTTAGTTGTAGTATATGGTGGAGGAAAACAATGTCACAGTCCACTAAGCATAAAGCATCTAGGGATGAATTTTATACTCATTTTCAGATGAAAAACATGAAGATTATTTGAAAGGAAAACATAGCACCTATCTTAGATGAAATCTGCTTTCATTAACTTCTTTCAAATAATAAAGACAATAGATTTATGAATAACTGAAAGAAATGGAGCATGAGTAACTGAAAGCAAAAGGACATATAAGACTATAGGACAACACATTAGCAACATATGTTGACATAGAAATCCTTGAAATAAATAACTCTAGTCTTCTTCATTAATCATTGAAAAAAATCACAACATACACTAAATTTTGTCTCTTATATTTGTCGATCAATCATTTCCTCATAGTTTTGGTGGTCTTAAATAAATTTTCAACACAATAGGCCCATATGACCAGATACATTGCATCACTTATCCACTGAGTGGATCGAATCAAACTAACTTAGCAACATCATGTTTTTTTAACAAGAAAAACTAAACAAAGCTAACATAAAAACTGCAGTTTTTATCCTTAAAAAAAACACAAAGTACTTTATCCTATCTCCTAGCTAATGGCCTATCCATTCATTTTATCTTTATCGCTAGCATCACAATAGCAAGGTCGAAATTTGATGAGTTGGAGTAGGACCCATTTGATGTCTCAAACCTTTCAAAAATTTGAATTCACAAATCGAATTTCAAAAAACTTCATAATTCTGGCAGCAAGAAATTGTAAAAATGGGTCTCCAAGTAACACCTGTAACTCCCAAACGGTAGCACTTGTGTAAAATCTGAGATAGTTTTTTGTAGATGAGTTTGTTTTGAAGAAAACCCTCTCTCATTTCTTCAAATTCTTCCCCAGCTCCTCAAAAACTCCTTTTCAAAACAATGATTAAAACAGGCAATTTGCACAGTCCAAAAAATATGCTTTGAATATGCATTCGAATCTCCCAATCCATGACACCTTTGAAAAAATAGAATAGGTTATTGTTACTTGGTCCTTTCTTGATAAAAACCTCTTTCAGTTTCCAAACATTTTCCTCCATGTGATCGGAAACTGTTCTTCAAAATGATGCCTAAAACAGAGTATTTTTGTAGCATTGGGCAACGAAAACAGGTGTTGCCCAACACTGGTTTACAATGGTTGTATTTATGTTCTATGTGTCATTGTCTTTTCTGTGGATTGATATAATGTCTCATGTAGTGTTGATGTGTCCTTTATCGCTTTCTTGACTTGGCATGGGTGTAGGGAGTATGGTAAATGATTAAGGTTTAGGGGTATGATGCATGTGTGAATGATTAGTTATGGGGGTGTACAATGATGGTGATTGTAGGAATATAATAGTAGAAGTTATAGAATACGTTTAGAATGAAATAAAGAGGGGGGGGTATGCAAATGTATATGGGATGGGAACATATATGAATGGGTGTATGTATGAAGGGAAAGGCAATAGGATATAGGAAAGGAAAGTAAGGGGGTAACTGAAGTAAGAATAAAAGCATAAACCATAATTGGCGGAACATTAATGACCATACCTCATAACCAATAGAACCTTAGACTACCACAAATTCATTTTGAATGTTTCTAATAAACGAAGACTGACAGATAACCCCTTTAACCCGGATTGACAAAATAAACATAGGACCTCATAACTCCCACTGACTGGGAATTTTTCACAATTTTAATGATGTCGAACAATGGCTTTGAGACTATGACAACATTAGTAGTCATAGGCTAAACTGATGCTCAAAAACTGAAAACAATGGATAAGGCAAATACATTTGACAACAAAAACCTATGACCCTAACATATAGCAGGATATGGAAGTGTCCAAACACCAGGAAGATGTTAATGGAGTTTAGAAATAAGGTTTTGGAATCTCATCTTAGAAGCATCAGAGGGATGAGACAAGATACATTTGATGGGAGCAGACTTACATGGGACACTTGCAGGAAGGAGTTAAGATATGGGGACCCTTGTTGTTTTTAAAATTTTATCCAAGTACTCTCTAGGGTTTTTTAGTATGTGGAGTGCATTAGGAGATTTCGGACTAGTTGGCTTGGACTTAGGTTCATATTTCCTCTTATTTAGCTCCCTACCTATAAGTATCAAAATCCATATCATGTTATTAATAAATTATGGTAAATCGAAATAGTACTTTCCCGAGGCTACAAACCAGATACAGAGTATACCGCAGGAGCCTACAATTTTTTAGGATTTCACTCTCAACAAATCAACAGTTGGAAAAGTAACTACGTTCGGCCTTCATTCTTGTATCAATTTTTGTTTTTTTGTAAAATGAAAAATATTTTTATTTGTTCAAGCATGGGTTTCATGCTCAAGTCTAGCTTAAGCATGTTCTTCATGTTTCTAGGTTTTAATTAAGTCAAAGAATTAAATTTGAGTCAAAGTCCATTTGGACTCTTTGTAAGAAAAAGGAAAAATAAATTTTGTTTAGTCAAAAAGAGTCAAATTGACCTCCATAAGACCAAGTCGGCCCTCCAGATGGTCAAGTTGACTCACTGAAAGGGATGTGTTTGTTCGTATGTGAGAACAATTATTTATAGGTGTGAATCCTCCTCCAAAACGATGGCAATTCATTCATGTTTCTGTCACGACATGAAAATTACTATGGAAAGGATATGTGAGTCTCTGTTGAAGGATAAACAAGTTCTCTGAACCTTTTGATGACAGAGCCAAAAATTTAGAGCAGTTTATAACTTGATGAAAGGGCCAAAAAATTGAAGCAGTCTGCAACTTTGTGACAGGGCCGAAAATATGAAGAAGTCTACAATTTGTAGTAAGGCCAAAATTTCTCTGAAGTTGGTAATAGGATAGTGATCTGATTTTGTAGTTTGATTGAAGTTTGAAGAAGCTTTCCTTTGACTGTGACTTGGGAGGAAGGTTGACTTTGGTATCTTATGGAGGAAGTTGTCTTGGTATTTGGGTCTTGGAGATCTGATCTTGACCTGATTCTATAAGAAGAGGATTGTTCGATTTTCCCCCAGTTGAGGGGTTTTACCCTGGTGTGGAGCCTATGCCTTGTGTTCTTTATGTTTTGTAATCTTCATGTTTTTATAATTGCTTGATGAAGAAGTAAAACATAATAATAAAATGCCAACAAATATCACAAGTAATTATCAAGTAAGGAAAATCTACAAATGCCTTTATTTTCCAACATGGTATCAAAGCTTAGGTTGGTAGAAGGAGGTCGAAGATCACAACTTGTTGGCATTTTGAAAAGGGAAGAAAGACTATTGTTCTACTACAAGAAGGATCTAGAAGAAGCAACAAGTTATGAAGCTAGTAGACTATATAAAAGTTCTTGTTCTAGGAAATCTAAGTTCCCTCTGAAATGAAGTCAAGTTTATCTAAAATACAATTTGAGATCTTTATCCAAGAATCCAAGTCTAATGGAAGATTTTATTTGATGACTACTATGTGAATTCTCTTTTGATGTGAAGTTATGATCCAATACAAATTCCAAGATATGATTCAAGCCTAAAACAGTGATGCATGTTATCCTCAAAATGATACATTAAACTCTTACTTTGATGCAAGTGATGGGCCTCATTAATAGGTAAATAATAAGGACCATATGGCCTTCCTTCAACCTATATTTACCTGTTTTTTTTGCATTTAATGACCTATTTTTTACTATTATGTGTTTATCAGGAAGTTTGTTTAGCCAATTTAATGTTCTTAAATTGTGAGCATAAATTATCGACCAGGGCAGGTATACTAATGAAGCACAAGTGCACTATATGTGTTAGAAGTTATTTTATGTTGTTAAGATATCTATGTTATTGTTAAGGTATAAACTTAGAATTAATATGGAGATGGTATTACTGACTATATTAGAGTATTATTCTTAAAGTTGTTATGTTATCCTAAAAATTAATCTCAATTTAATCAAGTTTTGTGGATGGTTGGAAAGTGATCCTAAACTCTACTCTATCAGACTGTTTTTTATTTTATCTTGAATTTTATGTTGTAGCCAAACTATATTACTATGTGCAAGAGAGATCTATTCTATCAAATTGAAATTGAATGATCTATGAACTTAATTGCCAAGGAAAAGATTGTCACTCTTTAACTAATGCAACTTCAACAAGAACTAAAATTGATAAACTGGAAAACAATTAAGCTATGAAATGAGACCATCACCCACAATTTGCAATGATTTTGTTTTATTTTGATAGTACTATGTCATATTAGTTCATATATGCAATATATTAATCCTCATTGTAAAATTAAAGTATCACATACCTTTGACTAACTTGCTAACCTTATTTGTCCTTTGATATCTCCTGCAAGTACTTTGCATTGTCAATTATTCTTCAATTCGAATCACCAAGTGTTCCTGTCAAGTTGGCTACAAAAAATTTATTAGAGCTACAGAAACTTGTCCTAGCTGCAAAAAGTCACTAATTCTGTAGCTAAGAAAAAAAACTTTAGGAAAGGGAATTTCTTTTTGGAAAGAAAATTTAAGGTGCCAACAGGAGTTGGTTTTCACTTCAAATTTTTTGTATAAGCATGCCAACAACATGTTGGTTTTCATGTTTATACCTTCTTCTTTTTTAATATATATATATATATATATATATATATATAATTTTTTTATTTTATTTTTTTAATAGAAAAGTAAAATTTCTAAGGTGGAAAAGAAGAAGAACTCTTCTCAACCATCTTCAATTCTGAATTATCTTGGAAAATTTTGACAAATTCTTCTTTTGTCAATGGCTTTTGATAAAGTCTAAGTCGATGTCCATTTACTAAAAGAGGAATTTTCTCTTCATCAATAGTCTTGATTCTAACTGCACCATTGTCAAAGACATTTTCAACTTCATAAGGCCCAAGCCAGTGGGTTTGGAATTTTCCTTGGAAATTCTTGAACTTTGAATTGAAGAGTAATGCCCAATTTCCTGGATGAAATTTTCTTTCTTTAATGTACTTATCATGCCATCTGGATCTCTGTTGTTGAACTAGGCTGGTCTTCTGGAGGGCTTCTTATCTTATTTCATCAAGCTCATTAAGTTGTCTCATCCTTTGCTTTTGTGCTTCTGATAAGTCAAGATCTAACTGGACTATTGTTTTATAAGTCTGGAT
Organism: Pinus tabuliformis; assembly: GCA_031772625.1. Taxonomy (NCBI): domain Eukaryota; kingdom Viridiplantae; phylum Streptophyta; class Pinopsida; order Pinales; family Pinaceae; genus Pinus; species Pinus tabuliformis. The sequence goes on along the minus strand of CM062820.1, from coordinate 1,416,125,263 downwards.
TTGGAACTCTATTGGAAGTAAGACCTACTTCCCATACACAAGTTCATAGGGAGTATGTCCTGTAGTACTTCTCCATATAGTTCTATAAGCCCACAAAGCTTTTGGAAGATTTTCTGCCCAGTCCTTCCTGTTTAAATGTATAGTCTCAGTAAGGATTGCTTCAATCACCTTATTTGTAGACTCAACTTGTCCATTGGCTTGTGGATGGTATGGAGTGGACTTTCGTTGTTCACTTTTGTACTGCTACACAAGCTTCTGCACTAATCTGGATGTAAACTGTGTTCCTTGATCTGTTACAATTTCTCTTGGAACACCAAAACGAGTGAAAATATCCTCAAAAAGAAATGAAACTACAACATTTTCAGTAGCAAAAGGAAGTGCTTTAGCTTCTACCCATTTAGTGACATAATCAGTACATACCAGAATATACCTTTTTTGCTTTGAAGGTGGGTTGATTGGACCAACAAAATCTAGTGCCCATTTTTCAAATGGTTCAATGAGTACCTGTGGTTGTAATGGAATTTCATTTGAAAGAGTGGGTTTGCCCATTCTCTGACAACTATCACATCTTTTAACATATTCCTTGGTATCCCTGAAAATGGAAGGCCAATAATATCCTAAAAGTAAGACTTTATAAGTAGTTCTTTTGTCAGAAAAATGTCCTCCACATGGTTCATCATGGCAGGCTTTAAGTATTTTTGGTATTTCATCCTCTCGAACACATCTTTTGATGATGAGATCTAGTCTTGTTTTGTATAACTCTTTGTTTATCCATGAATAAGATGTGTTATTGTGAACTATCCTCCTCTTTTCTCTAGGAGACAAATGAAATGGCATTTTCCCTATAGCTAAATAATTAGCAATATCTACATACCAAGGTGATTTAGTAGATATTGCAAAAAGATATTCATCAAGAAATTTATCCTCTACAAGTTGATCATTATTATCATTCTGAATTCTAGATAAAAAGTCAGCAATTGTGTTCTGTTTTCCGGGTCTATCTAGAATGGTGATGTTGAATTCTTGTAACAATAAGATCCATCTGGTTATTCTTCCATTAGTGATTGGTTTATTCATTAGGTATCTAATGGCAGAATGGTCTGTGTGAATGAAAGTTTCATAGCCAGTTATATAATGTTTGAATTTTTTAATGGCATGAACTATGGCTAAAAACTCCTTCTCAGTTACAGTATAATTTAGCTCTGTAGGAGTTAAATTTTTACTGGTATAATAGATTGCATAAGGAGTAAGGTATTTTTCCCTAACACAACTCCCAAGGTTATATCTGAAGCATCAGTTGATATATGGAAAGACAATTTCCAATTAGGTCCTTTTAAGATAGGTGCTTCAGAAATTCTCTTTTTCAAAGTTTCAAAGGCAGCTTGACAATCAGAATTCCAATTGAATTCACAGTCCTTGGTAAGTAGTTTAAAGAGTGGAGATGCAATTTTTGTGAAGTTTTCTATAAATCTTCTATAATATCCAGTAAAACCAAGAAAACTCCTAACATCTCGTTGACAGTTTGGCACTGATAATTTAGAAATGACCTCGACTTTAGATGAGTCTACCTTAATTCCATCTCCTGAAATATGGTGACCTAAAACAATTCCTTTGTTAAACATCATGAAACATTTTTCATGACTTAACGAGAGATTTGTTTCTTTACATCTTATTAAAACATTTTCTAAATTTTCAAGTGCTTCATTAAAAGAATCTCCATAAACTGTGAAATCATCCATGTACACTTCCACACAATCATGAATAAGATCAGAGAAAATTCCAAGAACTGCTCTTTGGAATGTTGTCGGAGCATTGTACAATCCAAAGGGAAGTACTCGGTAAGCATAAGTTCCCCATGGACAGGTGAACGTGGTTTTATCTTGACCTTCAAGTGCTACCTGAATCTAGTTATATCCACTAAAACCGTCCAAAAATGAAAAATACTTTTTCCTTGGTAATGTGTCTAAGACTTGATCTATGAAAGGTAGTGGAAAGTGATCTTGTAATGTTGCTTTATTCAATTCCCTATAATCAATGCATACTCTCCATTTTCCATTTTTCTTTGGAACAATTACTAGGGGTGAAACCCATCGATTGTCTAATATCGGATAGATGAAATTTACATTTAGCGGTTTTTGCAATTCCTCCCTAACAATTTCTTTTATATTTGGGTTCATTCTTTGTTGTGGCTATCTAACTGGTCTTGCACTTTGTTTGATGTAGATATGATGTATGCAAGTTTTGGGGTTAATTCCTCTCATATCAGTGTATTCCCATGCATAAGTAGAAGAATGCTTCTGTAAGACTTCTATCAATTGATGCTTTTGTAATTCTTCCAAGTTTTCATTAACAATCAAAGTTTTTCCTAGAAAAAATTCTATTAAAGAATTCCCAAATTTTTCCATGGAGAGCAATGATACCTATCTAGATGAGATATATTCATTTCGACTACGGTCATAATGTGAGGAAGATTTATTATTTTCCAATAGATTTTAAATTTTGTCTTCCTCTCTTACTTGTTCAGTAGTGAAAACAGGTTGTATATCATCTTCATCATCTATCCATTTCTCATTCTTTGTTTCTATTGTTGTTTTTGCAAGAGGGTATAATGTAGATTTCTTTGTAGAATTTCCATATGAGATAAACATGTCACCTAATCTACAACCAATGAAACCATCAGTTATAGCTAACCAAGGTCTTCATAGGATTAATGGATGTCCTCCTAAATTATTCTTGGGTGTTAATACCATGAAATCAACAGGATATTCCCAAGAATCTAAGGATACACAAACATCCTCCAACACACCATCATGTTTAATCACAGACCTATCTGCTAATTGTAATAGTGTTGGTGTGTATTGAAGGTTAGGAAGCCTAAGTGAATCCATAACTTGTTTACTCATTATGTTTATGGCTACTCCTAGACTAATAAGTGTGTTTGGTATTTCAATTCCATTGATGTGAATTTTTACAATGGGGCTTCCTGGCTCTAGATATTTTTGGATTGTTGTCTTCCCCATCATGATGTCTGCAATTTTTCTGATTAATTTAATTCATTTTATGTCTTTTCTTTTTCTTCTTGATCTTTGAGTACTTAATTCCTTAATCGTTTTTGCAAAGATTGGTATTTCTTTTATGGCTTGTAATAAAGGAATTTTGATACAGACATTTCTTAATTCATCCAACATATTATAATCAGGCAATGTAATTTGTTTTTCTACTCCATCAATTTTCAACCGTTTAGGGAAATGTGGTATAATTAATACCAAGGGTTGTTCTATAATTGGAGTATTTATTGGAATATTTTTTGTTTGATTATTCTCTTTTTGAGGGAGAGAGGTCTCTCCTTCTTCAAATTGATTTTTATGTTTTTGAATATTTGGTCTTGCTTCCTGAATAACGACAGGGGGTTTTCTTTGTAACACTCTTCCAGAACTTAATTGGACATTATTTAGATTTAATGGAGTTATAACATAAGTTTGAGGATTTTACCCTTCCATGTTGTACACAGGTTGTTGTGACATTTTATTATTAGGATTCGGAAGTGGTTGAGCAGGTAGTTGATTTGGTTTTTGTGTAAATAATAGGGAGAGCTGTGGATTTTGATTCTGAACTTGGATTTGAGGTAATTTCTTAGCTTGGGGAATTTGATTAGATTAGGTTAGAAATTGCGGTGGAATATAAGATGGTGAATATTGTTGATATAGAGCATAAGCCCCATAAGGACTTTTCCATCCTTGATTCCAAGATTGTGATTGTGGCTGAGCCCAAGGCTACCAAGATGGATTCTAATTATTTTGTGAAGACTGCGCAAGTTTTTGAGGTCTGAAGCCTTGTGGTCAATTTGGTTGGGAGTTTTTCCATGGTCTCTTGGCTATAAAGTAAAGAGGGTCTACTTGTTCTAGTATTCCTTCATCATTAAATACAACCTTGAGACCTGGTAAAGAAGGACACTCCTTAGTATCATGATTATTTGCACATATGGCATAAGTTTCTATAGCTTTTGAATCTAAGGGACACTCTCTTAAGGCATGCTTCTTTCAACATCTAGGACAGAAAATAGATAATGCAGCATTTTCAGATTTTTTCTTATTCTGTATTTTAAGGGTGTCTATCTGTTCACTTAGACTCCCTAAAATATATGTCTTGAAGGTATCAAGCAAGCTTCCTAATTCTTCCCTGTTGACTATCCCAGCTGCAGATTTATTAATTCTTGATAAGAGAGGGTCTCTAGGACTCTTTCCAACTCGTGCTTTACCCCTTGAGATATGTACACATAGATCACAAATATCTACAAATGGTAATTGAGAAATATCTCCTTTCCTTGTTAAGTTAAGGAGATCAATCCATTCATCTTTGATAGCTTTGAGCAGGAGGGATTTCAAAGTTTCCTCATCCAAATTATCCATTTTTTCTCTTTTAATATTGTAGACAAATCTCTCTACTAAGTCTTCAAAATTTTCATCTTCCTTTTACGTCATTTTGAATACTTCGTCTTTAAGGTTACTAGGCATACAATAATCCTATATTTTCCTAAGAAAACCTCTTTCATTTGTACCAATGTTCTTATAGAATTCATTCCTAAGTTCATGAACCATTTTAATGTTGAATCCTTTAAGGTAGCAGGGAAAAGTTTCAGTTTTTAAGCATCATGCAGATAGTCATATGATCTGCATAATACTTCAAATTCAAAGAGAAATGTCTCTGGGTCTTCATTTCTTTTTCCGTGGAAAATAGGAAGAATTGAGGGTGATATATTTTTCATTGTGAGGGTTGTATCTTCATCAAAAATAGGAAATCCAAAAGGATCTTGATTTCCTCTACCTCTACCCCCTCCTCTATTCATATCTCCACCTCCTCCTCTTCCTCTTCCTCCTCCAATCCTATTTTCCTCACCATTGACGTTGTGTACCTCTCCTTCCCCTTCATCCATGACAAATTCCTCAAAACTAATGTAAGGTTCTTCTAATTCTTTTGGTTCCTCTATCAATGGGTGGTCAAAATAATCTTCATGTTCCTCTTCTTCGCTAGGAACTTCTAATTCTTCTCCTAAAATTTGTTCACCAATGGAGGACAGAAAAACTACTCTTGTAGTTGGGGATGCAAGATTTTATTCATTTACAGCTTTGGTGGATGAAGTAGGTGAAGTTCTAGATTGGATTTCTGATCTTGAGACTTCAGGAAGTCTTTGTCGACCTACAAATGGAATTCGAGTTTGAGTAGGTGGTGTGGAATTTTGAAGTCGTGGTGAAGTGAGTGGATTTGTGGGAATCAAGCTTCTTCCTCGTCCTACAAATCTACCTCTAGAGTCTCTATCCCTACGCATATCATGTTTTGAATTGATGATTTTTCTCTCTCTTTTTTTAACTTCTATTTGTACTTCCCTGGCAACGGCACCAAAATGTTTAGCCAATTTAATGTTCTTAAATTGTTAGCATAAATTATCGACCAGGGCAGGTATACTGATGAAGCACAAGTGCACTATATGTGCTAGAAGTTATTTTATGTTGTTAAGATATCTATGTTATTGTTAAGGTCTAAATTTAGAATTAATATGGAGATGGTATTACTGACTATATTAGAGTATTGTTCTTAAAGTTGTTAGCTGGTTATCCTAAAAATTAATCTCAGTTGAATCAAGTTTTGTGGATGGTTGGAGAGTGATCCTAAACTCTACTCTGTTAGATTGTTTTTTATTTTATCTTGAATTTTATGTTGCAGCCAAACTAGATTACTATGTGCAAGAGAGATCTATTCTATCAAATTGAAAATGAATGATGTCTGAACTTAATTGCCAAGGAAAAGACTGTCACTCTTTAACTAATGCAACTTCACTCAAACAAGAACTAAAACTGATAAATTGGAAAACAACTAAGCTATGAAATGAGATAGCTGAATTACACTAGGTAGAAAGCAAATGAGATGATCAAGTTGTACCAGGTAAAAAGAAAATGAAATAATAGGATTATGCTAGGTAGAAAGCAAAGGAAATTGCTTATGTAGACAACAGTTTAATCGCAAATTCCATTATATTACATTTCAAAACACAAACCAGAGCATCCATAATTTAACTTTAAGAAATCAAGAAATGTATTTGCAATCAATCAAAGATCTGTACTAGACGTAAGGGCCATCCATGAGATAGTCAACAATCTTCGATCAACATAGCATGGAAAATCTGAACCAAGTCTATTACTCACAAACAAGTTCAACATGATGTTCTTCATACATATAGCGGCGCGCACCAAAACATAGAGTGGCCATTGCTATTATCACATTTCTCCAAGTAACAGTATGAGATTTTTAAGCCTACATATATTTATTACAATCCCTATTAAACAAATATATCACTAAATAATTGATTTTATATTTGGAAAAGCAAATTGATAAGATTTCGGAAAATTCAAACTTTGTCCTGGCACATAATCTTGTAGTTGACTTTGAGGTTGACCATGTTACAGTGTGATCTTCTTGAAGGATTGGCTCGAGAGAATAGGAAATAATCCACGAGGGGATCATTCCTCATCCATCCATATCTTCTTTTGCTTAGCTGGTGCACTCAAACCCTATCAACAATGGAGGTAGATGCAAAAATATGGATTAGCTACAGAAACAGGCCAATTCCGTAGCTGAATGCAAACTTTAATAAAACAATAAGGTATATAGACAAAATATGAAAAAGAGGACATGTAAGTGCTTACCTTAACAAAACCTTGTGTCTATTGCATTTATTTAGGTGATAGATATAGGAAAAAGGAAGAAGTATAGGAAAAAATGGCGTCAAGGCAAGGCAGTCCTTGGACTCTACAAAGACTAAATCATGATTGTCATATCTCATGGCCTGATGTGATTAATGTGCAAAAAAAAAGTGAATTTTAGTGCATTTACTATGCAAAGAAACGTTGGAGGTAGATGGAGAATATCTAGGAGGCGTTTCCCTACATTTACTCACCTATAACTCGACTTGCTCTCTGAATTTACTCACCCACAGTTCGAAGATCCACTAATAGTTGATGCACTAAAGGATTGCGTGGATCCCAGGGAGCTAGATCCACATTTATAGATATTTTTGGAGGGAAGCAACCCTCTTTCCAAGGATTCTACCCCTCAGTCATTTTTTTATAAATAAGAAAGCCCAAGGGATCAATAGGATTCAAACTTTTAGAGCATATAGGGACTACAAAGAGCTAGGCGCTCGAGCTTGTAATTCATTTTTTCATCATGTACTTGAACTCTATTTCCTACTAATGAGAAGTCTGCTATTATTTTCCATTTGAGCTTGTTCTAGAGGGTTGAGTCCCCTTGGGTTACGACCTAATCCAGAGGCTCTAGTCTCTCTCATGTGTATTTTACTTATGCATTTTCTTTCCTAGCAACATTTTCTTCCTTTCTTAGCAGCATTTTCTTGTGTGGGTCTATCTACCACCTCTCTTCTGGGAGGTATGGTTGAGGATAATGTGTTGGAAAGACAGAAAGATATAGTCACTTTTCTTTGCAGTATTTAGACCTCATATTACTCCTCTTTCTTGCATATTTGTTTTCTGAAAATTAGTGATTGGTTTAGTAGTTTTCTTTGAGCACGTGAAGTATAAAATCTGGTGGATGTAGGCCTTGTGCATATTGCCAAATATGTTCTATTTTAATGCAATAATTAAATTCCTAATATATTTCAACTCATTCATTCTCTGTCATTTCAATTTTCTGATTTTTATATTAACATGCTTTAGTTGTTTGGAAAATTTGTGTAACTTTCTATGGTGTGTAGGTGCTAGTGTTGATCTGTTGGGTTGGCATTGTCATTCACACTCCTTATACCACCACCACCTCCCTTTCTTCAACCTCAAAAACTCCCTCAAACACTATTCAACAAAAGTAGATTTCTAGTTTATTGAAGGCCATTGTGTCCATTGGTTCTTGTGCAAGATGGGCCCCTGAAGGATACTCAGCTTGAAAATGGCCTAATACAACCTTTATCTACCCCCCATTACACATTCCTACCTTTAGATCACCTTTTCCACCCTTAGAATGCTCACAGATCCAATCTTGTAGCAAAACAGGGTATTTTTATAGCATGTAAACTTGACCAAATTTTCCGTTGAAGCTTTATTATTACCTCTTGACCTTGAATAATGTCCCTTCGGCTCTGAAACCATGATTTAGGAACACTAAATACCACTTAGGAATTTCCTTTTTACCACTGCAACACATTTAAACAATTAGGGTTAGTGGATAGATTTATGAAGTCGATAACATAGTGATGACTTTCTTAATTTCCTCATGAAGTATCTAATGAAGTCTATCACTAGATCTAATATCTTTGGAATGTAGTGACTAAGGATTGATTACATGATATTTCATTTATGCAAGATAAATTAGGTCGATTGTCTTTGTTCTATGCTTCTTAAGCTAGGGTTTCTATTCCAAGCACTGTTATTTTGATTCCACATACTAGGTTTCCTTTTAATGCAACATTTACATTTTGCAAATAGATCAATGTTTACATGTATGCAAGTGGTGTAGCCTTTACATTCTTGCAAGTAGTGTAGCCTTTACATTTATGAAAATAGGTTAGCATTTACATTTGAGCAAGTAACATTTCCATTTTTGCAAATAGAGTAACATTTCCATTTCTGCAAAGTAGATTAGGACTTTCCTTTCATGCAATTTATTTCCTTGCAAATCTAGATTCAATTGATAGAGTGGTCTATGTATACCTTGGTCTAGTACATTGCTTTAAAGAGACTTGAGTGGAGCTTAACCTACATTTCACATATCATTTTCACCTCTTAAGTTTATATGAACCTTAGGTTCATAATTAAAGCTAGTAGCCTTGGCAGTTGCAACACTCTTGTCGCTATATTGAGGCCCGTCAACAAGGTTCTCTTACTGTGATATAAGGCACGTGTATCATCTAAAGTTTCCTATGATAATAAATTCAGTTTGAATTCAAATCGAAAGGTTATGTGATGCAATATTCTGAATTTTGAGGTAACAAACGTGGAGTTACAAGAAGGAAGTGATATACAGTTCACACCCTGAGGCATTCAAATATTATTTTTGTACCTATGGTTGGAATATAAGACTAAAGTGATTCACTTTTCCTATACTTTTATGTTTGTTGAGGTCAATACAAGCATTATCCTAATATCTAATGCAAATTTACAACATAGTGTTGTCTTTTTCAAAAAATAATGCATATGATACGATGCTACTCTAATTACAATGAGATCCAAATTGCTCTCTCTAAGCAAGACCATGTGGGTCACCATCAGTGATATACAAATTCTTTCTAAAATGAGATGTAGTCCATGTGAAGACCAAAGCTTGAAGGTCAAAATGGGCTACTAAGGAGGTTATAATCTGATACATTTGTGTGCAACATTTCATAAGAAAGACATTTGAAATAGGCTGTAGATTAGGAGGATCTCAAGTGAAGGTGAGAAGGGTCTATTTTGGTGCTTCTTGTGGCTATCTTGAGGACTGAGTTGTTCGGGAGTAGGGTCGAGTAGGAGAGAATCAGTATGAGTTGTTCCTTGAGTAAGTTTTGTGTGGGACTGTGGTGAAGTAAAATTATAAGTGCGAACACAAACAATTCCTCTAGCCCGATAGCGGGTCTAGTCACAACCGAGACATTCTACGGAATATTTACTTAGATTAGAACCAATTAATATGACCTACCTCTTAGTACGCCTATCTCGTTTGGTGATTACCTTGCTTGCACGCTCCAGCTATTTCCCGTTTCCTTCTTCGAACACCTAAAACAAGTAAACAACAGCAAACAACAACCATGATAATAGAATCATAAACATGTAAGATGACACATTATGTAGGAAATCAATCGATAGTTGCATATATATTGAAGCTAGAAGAGATACAACCATTGTCTTGACATTGTTGTTCTCCTCCGACAAAACCAGGTTCCCACACACTTCCATTAACATTCCATGATGGCCTAAAAAATGATAGTTTTGAGGCTTTTCCCTTTAGGCTTAACACTAAATAAAATTCACACTTCTCCCTCACACACAACTAGAGAGCTACAACTATGGATAGCTTGTTTTTTACTCCAAACTTAATTAGCACTAGCACACCAACGTTAACACTAGCTTGTGCTTGGGAAAAAGGGAGGTTTATATAGCATGAATGGATGGGAGATGGTTCCTCTTCTCATGGGAGAAGGTCTTATCTCTTGAGGTAGTTCCATCCTTGTAGGGGGAAGGAGCCCAAACTGACATCCTCGACTCCATCCGGCTCAACCATTTACCAAACTTTCGTTACGAAGCTTCTAGAGCTAGAAGCTTCGACTCCTTATTTAAAAAACTTTCCAAAAGAGGATTGGTGTGACTGAAACAAATCTCAGTCACTCTGGTCAATGTTAGGGACAGTGTTAATGCCTACATATCAGTGTGAGGAGGACAAGGGTCATTAGCGCCGGTCTTGTAAACTAGGAAAAACAGAAGATTTTGGGAAAATGGTGCAAAAGGGAATTGTTCTGCTCATGAAGGACACAATGGGAGTTTCTTCATGAAGGGAAAGCATGTAGGGTTCATTGTAGAGGTCCTCCAGGATCATGGAATAGGGAGTATAGGGACAGTGACAAAATGTTGTGTAACAGATGCCCCCTAAAGCATGAAGGCCGAACTAGAGTGAGGGATGAAATTCTTTATGAATTAGTGCAGTGAACCGAAGTCTATCGTTGGAAAACCTGCAAGCAAGTACAAATACATATACATAACTAAAAAACTCTATCAAATGATACATGAATCATGGTATGAACACAACCATCCAAAGAATGATCATGTAAATGGATCCAGGCATGGGCGCAGCCATCCGATAAAGAGGATCATATCGAAACCAAGGTATGGTAGCAGCCATCCAATAATAAGAAGGATCACATATGATAATCATGGTATGGTCACAACCATCCATCTGAGAGAGACATGCATATCAGCATAATCATGTCACATCGCCTTGCAACTTGGACTTTTGTAATATGAGCTCAGGGTCTTGTGCTCCAACACGACCTGATCAAAGTACAAATTCTAACATGTGAATAGATGCGTTGATGTCGAACACGCTAGAAAATCACTTGATTACCAGCCAATGATGTGAACTATTAACAAGCATGAGAGAAACCACAAATAATGGCAATGGTCCTCAACGTACTAGTAGCATAATCCACAGAATGTGAATAGAGGAACTGAAGTCGAACACCCATGAAATCACTCGATTGAAAGCCAATGATGTGAACTTGTCGTTGAGTGCGAATAAATTTCCATTAGGGCATGCAGGCTCTAAGGTACGGGAAGGTGTTATCGGGAAATCTAGTGTCTATGCAGAATTGCTAATCCCACTAAGGCTGGTAGCTACCTTAGAAACAAACAAACTAAAACCAATTTTGTTTTCCTTTATGAGAAGTAGATAAGAGGGGAATAAAGGAGGACAACCTCTGTCTTGCGCTTGGTTCCTTGCTTGATTCCTCTCCCTTCTAATAGATCTTTGCCATTCGCTTCCTCGTCTACCCAGCTTCAAAGAGCACATGTGGAATCAAAGTAGCATAACACTATCCAAGAACAGAGATATATTATCATAAACAATATAGGACCAGATATATATTGACCACACAAATGCATATATCATCAATGATACAAGAATGTGGAGGAAAACTTGAATAGCTTTATTAATAATCAAGAATAGCAAAGAGGATTACAACCAATTGTTCTGACCCAACGTCATTCTCTCAGCAAGAAAGCCCTTCTTCACCTCATGAAAAGCTTAGATCACCCAACACTATGATGTTACACCAAGAAACTAGTAACACTTCCTTACAAGATACAAAATTCCAGCCTCTGGATCTCTGGGATGAGGGATCCATATATAGATGTTTGCAAGGGGGGTGAGTTAGCTTATGAGATTTGATTAATGTCCTCTCCCTGATAGTTCTTGATTCCACTTGGAGATTGATGATCTCTTACTCATCCCTGGGTGAATGCAGAGAGGCAAGTGTCATAGGAGAAGTTTCTGGAAGATTCCATGATCCTCAACCTTGCAGATTGACTCTGTCATTTGTCCACTCTCGCCCATCGCACCCCATAGAAGGGATTTTTAGTATGCATCACACTTCCCGTGTGCATTTAGGTGGGATGTAGCGCACTTTGACCATGGAGTGGGTGAGGTGGTCCAACTTTGACCAGTTCTGAGTAGTCTTTCATGGAGAACTTCTGGGAGATGATGTAATCAACTGACCTTGTTCTTTTAGGGGTTGGAACAACAATTTTAGGGACTTAAGAGCCCTTGGTTTATGGACATTTATGATTGGGGTTACAGTGCCCAAAAATGTCTATAACAGTTTCCCCCTAAAGCATGAGGTCGTTAATATTTTTGATGTCGAGTGAAATGCTTTATCATGAGGATCCGAAGTTTTTTCGAGTTGGAAGGCGACCTGTAATAAGATACAATACAATACATTATTTTCATAATATTTTCATGATCTAGCTAAGGCGGGCATTCCCATGCTCAGCTTTATAAATTCATTTTCATGTACATAAGACAGACAATCGTCTGTGTGCAGACTGATGATTCCGGTAGAGCCATCATCCTTTAAGTTGGACGATTATCTGTACAACAATGATGTACATTTGATGTCTTTATTTTCCTGAATATATATCGCAGCCCGGATGGATGAAAATAGATCTGGGGTCTTCAATCTCGTTCGATCTTCACTCAAAGTACAAGTCGATCCATGTGAGAGATGTTCTGGAGTTGAACATGGAAAGACGTCGCCTAATTACCAGCCAATAATGTAAGTTGTTAACAGGCATGAGAGGAATCACCGATGATGATGATGACCCTCAAGGTACTACAGTACAATTCACGTGGTGTGAATAAGGGACTTGGCAATGAACACCATGCAAAATCTTTTAGTCGAAGGCCATTGATGTAAACCTATCGCCGGAAGTGAGAAACTTGCCATTGAGGCATGCAAGCTTCAAAGTACTGAAAGGGTTGTTCCTAGATCGAGTTCCTGGATAATGAGCTGATGTTGAAAAGAAGCGATCTGTCATAGGAGGGCCTTAGTGAATCCCACATCAATGACATGGAACGGAGCAAATGATTTTAATGGAGGTGAAAACAATTTGATGATATAAGGTTCAAGGTGGCGGTCATGAAAGAATGGAGCGTAAATGTATTAGTGGATGAGACACAGGTGAATTCTCTGAGCGACTTCTCTTGAACATACCGGCGACATTGACATAATGGATTGGTAGCGTTAACCCCAAATATGGATGGTGTGATGGACCAATGGTGATATGACCAGTGAATGGAACAACCCAACCCAACTCGGATGCAGAGTGAAAGTGTCATGTTCAAGAGCGACTTGCTACCAATAAAGTTTCTTCAAGTTTTCTTCCTAATTTTTCCCCAGTCATCGTTGACCAGTACCTCTTTATTTTTTTCAAGCTTGAGGAGGATAACATATGCTTGTTCTATAATTTACCCTTCGGGTAAACCCATCGCTATGTTTTAACGATCCTAGCAATAGTGAAACTCGTTCTTGTCTGTATGCACAAGTTTGTCGCTATTCGGTTTTAACGAGTTTAACGACAAAGATAACTCGGTCCTTTTCAATTTTAGAGAGTCTGAAAAAGGGACGTAAATAAAACTCCAATAATCATTTTTCGTCATATAATCCCTTGAGTCTGAAAATGTATAAAATAATACAAAAGGGATGAATTTTCGGTAATTTTAATGAGCCAAACAAAACAAGCGCTCGATCTTTTTGTGTAATAATCCCTCAAGTCCAAAAAGATTAAAATCTAAAGGAGGGATAGCACTTCCGGTCACTTTAACGAGCTGGAGAGGCCAATTACTTGGCAATCTATTCATATTTTAGGAGTCAGTTGAAAAGAGCTTAAAGGAGACTCATTTTTTGAGGAACGAGTGATAAATTTGGGTAGCAGCTAATTCTAGGTAAGGTTTAGAATTTTTCAATCACGGCAGTGTCACAAGGATGGCTAACAGGATCACTCTTCCCAGCTGTTCCTCAAAAAGGGTAAACAATCAAATGGAGGTAAATGATCGGCCAAAATAGAGTGGAGGTGATGATGAGAACACGACCAAGGCTTCAAAGGCTAATGATAATACATTCACGATGGTTATTTACTGGAAATTGGTTCATTTTTTAATGAGCTTAAACTCTGGGGGAATGTTTGCTCATTGCTTATGTTTATTTTTTAACGAGCTTGAATTCCACATTAAAACTGCTCGATCCAGTCGTATAATAAGGATGTCTCATTTAAAATGGCATTATTTCAAAGCTTTGACCCGCATCCTTTCTTTATGCAAGTTTGGAAACGACCAATCCTACGAGTTTAAAGGGTTAGAGGACCTACAAATTTAAAAATTAAATTTTCGCTCTTTGCTTGCACGCCAAAAGGTTTGCATGCCCCGGGTATAGCGAAAAATTTCCAGGTTACCAAGGATTGTTCTACCCATACTTCAGACAAAACACTTCCTCGGCGATGTCTACCGAAATAAACAAAGGTAAGTGGCGCAACTGGCTCCACTCACATATGTTTGACGAAGGAATCTTATTCCAGTCTAATCTCATAAACTAGTCATATATCCTTCGCGGAAACCTACCCTATACCCAAGGTTTTCCTGTCGAAACAAGCCAGGGTGCATGCCCCCTGGGTTTCAGTCATGTCCTCCGAATCACTCGCGCTCATCAGGTGGATGGACTGGGGATTGATGAGACATTCCTTGCATGAAAAGACCATTCAGGGATGGTATTTGACTATTTTCTATGTGTGAACCAGGGAATGAAAGCTGGTCTACGAGCTTGACCACTCTTCCTTCATGCGGAAAACACATTACTCTAAAGAGTGAGGAGACAATGGCTCCCATGCAATAAATATAGTCGCGTCCAAGGAGTAGATTATAATCCAGGGGTCCTTGGACTACCATTACATTCATGTGAACAGTTTTCCTTCTCAATGTTATCGGCACATTGGGAAGGATCCCTAACGGTCGACTGGTTCCTTTGTCAAAGCCTGTTAGATTTCTCATTTCAGGCAAAAGCGATGGCGAACCAAGCGCTTTCTAAGAAGTCGAGGAAAGGATACTCACAGAAGCCCCTTCATCTATGATGGTACCGGCCATGACTATTCTATATATTTGAGCAATGATTTGAAATGGTACACTAGTCCGTAAGTGGGGTTTGCCTAGTAGATTCCAATCGAAGGAAACAACTAGGTTGCTTGGAGGTGGGACCGAATAGACGGCCGGATACGACTCTGACGAACTTCCTTCATGCGGTAAAGGAACGAGTAGACTGCCCCCATGTTCATCGGAGTCTGTGCTTACGAAGAGAATTTGGACAGTATCGTTCTTGTTCTCTCCGGTGACTGTATCATCTGAAGATGGATCCTCTGAAGGCAAGACCAGGTCAACTGCAGCCTCGACCTTTTGACTTTTGTCTGGTGTGGATTTAGATGGTTTATCTTCAATGATAGATGCTTCGGCTGACCACAGTGGCATGTCAGCCGGATTTTCAACCAGTGACGGACTCGGCAAGAGCTTCTTATATCCAGGAGGAAGCCGTAACGGTGAAACTGGACGGTCGTCAAAACTCTTTTAGCCTCGTCTAAGAAGGGACAACGGTGGATGGCATGATCGCCTTCACATAGTTTACAAGGAAATTTACATTTTCGTTTTTGTCCAGGGGTTTCACTTTCACTAGTTGACGGTGTATTTTCAACATGATCATCAGAGGTTGATGACACCGGATTGTGAAAACGAGGAGACTAGTCCCTTAAGATCTGAGGGATGCAAGGACAATCTCGATGATAGTGGTCTCCTTTGCAAATGACACATGGCGATTTAGGCCTGGACGGTGCAGTGTGTGGATTTTCGCTAGACGATGCCCGGTTGCCCCTTTTCACCTTTGGCTCCCTCTTCTTCTTCTCTTTCTTCTTCTTCTCCTTCTTCTCAGTTACTTGATTTTTGGCTTTACCAGCTTTATCAAGCGAAGAGGAAGGAGGAGAGGGAGAATTGGACAAAGTAGAAGGTTGGGGGGTAACTTTGGTATCATTTAGTTGCTGACTTGATTGTTCAGGAATCACGGTGTTATGAATGACATAGGTCGAGAAGAGCCATACGGGCAAGCCGTTTGTTAATCCTGGAAGCGACAATGTGGCCATATGGGGTGCACCAACATCTCCCCAAGAGGAGAAAGGACTAGGATTTCCTCCAAGGGGAAATCCTTAGTTGGTGGACTCCATTTTTCTCAACCTAAGACCAACGTAGGAAAGGTGATGTTTATTCTGATTAAAATAAATTTTAGACGCTTTGACACAACTTGTTTTTTCAATTTTTAAGAGTCAAGAAAAAACAAAAGATGACTATAGTTTCCTTCGATTTTTAATGAGCTTGAAGTGACAAGTGCTCAGATGGACTTTTTCCTTTAAGGAGTCTGAAAAGGAACGAAAGAGACTACTCTGGAAATCTAGACAGAGGGATTACCAAACCAATCGCAAAACTGCAGAATACTTTTTACGATACAGCAGTCAATCTTCCCGAATGTTGTGTTCAGTGCATTGCGATCAATAGGGTGGCAGACACGGCTTCCTATGGATAAAGGATAAAGCCTATTGTGGTCTCCCAATATATACTCGACGGTACGTGGGAGCACAAGTCCGTACTGGCACTTATCGTCTCAAAGTGGAGGAATCACCCAACCAACAATGAAAACAACAGTTACCAGGCTTTACGACACCGGAATACGTCTCTAGCCTAGACTTCTAAATGTTGTGTGTTAGGTTCCAAAGCGTTTTTAGATTCATTAAATTTATTTTACAATTGATATTGCTTAAGAAATTTTCCTTTCAGGTTCACCGTGTGATGTAGATATACAATTCCTAAAATGCAATCTAAGATGATAAACAATCGTTTAATCTTCTTTTTGAAATGAAAATCCTAGCTACTAAGGAAAGAGAGACGATATTCTTTCAACATAGAGCAGAGAGCACACACTATATGCACTGTCCTAAATCAAACCAACAAACAGTCTAAATGCAAATGCACATGCATGTATTTGTTTTCAGCCTTTTTAATGTGTGAATGATAAAAAGAAAGCTAAGCGTAAATATGAATTATTTTTCAAAGCAACATTATTAACAAGTTTCTTTTCAAGACAAAATGAAGACAATGAAGACACTTCATTATTTGGAATTGAAAATTTGCTTTCGACACTTGAAAAACTACTAATTCAAATCAAATACAATAGTAACAGTGTAATCGACTATCAAGAACAATCGGATTCTCTTCTATGACTGAAAACGATACTTGCGACACTTCCAGATCAAGAAACGACAATTCAATTACGCTACTTCTTTGTAAAAGAGAACTGAAAATGGCTCACAATACATTAAAAAAAAAAATTACAGTTCTTTGCACAATGGAGGCAGAATAATGGCAAGGAAGGGCTTTCCAAGAGAGGTATACTGACTACAGACAGCAAAACTCCTGAATAGAGCTGAAAAGAGTAAAAAAAAACCAAAGTCTAGAGGAAAAATTAGCCCTTTCTGATCAGCGCACCTGTTACTCAGGGATTCCAGTATGCATCCCACCTACAGCACACGGGAAGTGTGATGCATACTAAGATCCTTGAAGAGAGGGTGCGATGGTACAGTGCGAGACTTTTGATCTAGTTTTTTATCACAGTTTGTAGCACAGTTCAGGGATTTTGGCCGAGAAAGTGGTAATCAGTAAATAAATCACAGGGGTAGATCTAAGGAGGTTACTAGAGCCACCATAAGGGCAATTTGAGAGTTTGTAAATCAATTGTTCAGTTCATAAACAAAACCCGAAGGTAGACTGAAGCAGCATTGATCTACTTTGCACTTGCATAGAAAATGCAGTTCGAAGGCTAGCTGGCTTGACTTCAGGCTCCGTCTGTAAGTTTATAAAGCAAACAAATATAGACAAACAAACAATCTATTCACTCCCCAACGGAGTCGCAATTTTGTTATCGAGAAATCTAGTGTCTATGCGGAACTACTAGTCCCACTAAGGCTGGTAGCTACCTTAGAAACAAACAAACTAAAACCAATTTCGTTTTCCTTTATGAGAAGTAGATAAGAGGGGAAAAAAGGAGACCAACCTCTGTCTTGTGCTTGGTTCCTTGCTTGATTCCTCTCCCTTCTAATAGATCTTTGCCACTCGCTTCCTCATCTACCTAGCTTCAAAGAGCACCTGTGGAATCAAAGCAGCATAACGCTATCCAAGAACAGAGATCTACTATCATAAACAATATAGGACCAGATATATATTGACCACACAAATGCATATATCATCAATCATAAAAGAATGTGGAGGAAAACTTGAATAGCTTTATTAATAATCAAGAATAGCAAAGAGGATTACAACTAATTATTCTGACCCAGCGTCATCATCTCAGCAAGAAAGCCCTTCTTCACCTCATGAAAAGCTTAGATCACCCAACACTATGATGTTACACCAAGAAACCAGCAGCACTTCCTTACAAGATACAAAAGTCCAGCCTCTGGATCTCTGGGATAAGGGATCCATATATAGATGTTTACAAGGGGGCTGAGTCAGCTTCTGAGATTTGATTAGTGTCCTCTCTCTGATAGTTCTTGATTCCACTTGGAGATTGATTATCTCTTACTCATCCCTGGGTGAATGCAGAGAGGCAAGTGTCACAGGAGAAGTTTTTGGAAGATTCCATGATCCTCCACCTTGCAGATTGACCCTGCCATTTGTCCACTCTCGCCCATTGCACCCCATAGAAGGGCTTTTCAGTATGCATCGCACTTCCCGTGTGCATTTAGGTGGGATGTAGCTCACTTTGACCATGGAGCAGGTGAGATGGTCCAATTTTGACCAGTTCTAAGTAGTCTTTCATGGAGAACTTCTGAGAGATGATGTAATCAGCTGACCTTGTTCTGTTAGGGGTCGAAAAAACACTTTTAGGGACTTAAGAGCCCTTGGTTTATGGACATTTATGATTGGGGTTGTGTTATAGACATTTTTGGGCACTAAACCCCAAGCATGAAATTTCCACAAACCAAGGGCTCCTAAGTCCCTAAAAGTGTTGTTCTAACCCCTAAAGGAACAAGGTCAACTGATTACAGCTTCTCCCAGAAGTTCTCCATGAAAAACTGCTCAGAACTGGTCAAAACAGGATCATTTCAGCTGCTCCATAGGCAAAGTGCGTTGCATCTCACCTAAATACACTGTGTAGGTTCGTTGCATTTCAAAAATCCCTTCTATGGGGTGCGATGGGCGAGAAGTGACAAATGGCAGTGTCATTCCGTGAGGTGGAGAGGCATGGAATCTTCCAGAAACTTCTCCTGTGACACTTGCCTCTCTGAATTCGACCAAGGATGAGTAAGAGATCATCAATCTCCAAGTGGAAGCAAGAACTATCAGAGGGAAGACACTAATCAAATCACAAGCTGACTCATCTCCCTTATAGATATCTATATATGGATCCCTCATCCCAGAGATCCAGAGGCTGGAATTTTTCATATTGTAAGGAATTGTTGTTGGTTTCTTGAGACAACATCAGAGTGTTGGGTGATCTAAGCTTTGTATGAGGTGAAGAGGGGCTTACTTGCTGAGAGGATGATGCTGGGTCAGAACAACTGGTTGTAACTCCCTTGGATCTTTCTTGTTTATCAATAAAAGCTATTCAAGTTTTCCTCCATACTCTTGTGTCATTTATGTTTTATGCATTTGTATGGTCAATTTACATTTGATCCTAGATTGTTTATGATTATAGATCCATGTTCTTGTATAGTGCTATGCTACTGTGATCTTACAGGTACTCTGTGAAGCTGGGTGTACAAGGGAGCAAGTGGTGAAAGACTATCAAGAGAGAGAGGAATCGAACTAGGAGATTAGCGCAAGACAGAGGTTGGTCTTCTGTGTTCTTCTCTCATCTATATTTGATAAAGGAAAAATGAAAGTATCTTTACTTTGTTTGTTTCTAAGGTAGCTATCACACCTTAGTGGGATAAGCAGTTCTGTGTAGACACTTTTCCCTGTAACAAAATGGCGACTCCACTGGGGACGAATTAGTTTCTTTGTTTATCTTCCTTGTTGTTTATTTTATAAACTTACAGACAGAGCCTGAATTTGAGCCAGGTAGCTTTCGAACTGCATTTTCTATGCAAATGCAAAGTAGATAAATGCCACTTCAGTCAATCTCTGGGATTTGTTTATAAATTAAACAACTGATTCACAAACTCTCTGATTACCCCTTGTGGTAGCTCTCAGAACCTCCTTAGATCTACCCTAGATTGTTGCATTACTGATTACCATTTGCTAGGCCAAAACCCATGAACTGAACTGCAAACTGTGACCCGGAACCCAAGCAAAGTCTCGTCTCTGGTCCAGCGCAGGTATTATTCTGTGAATCTGAAATTCAACGCACTTCCCGAGTGTAGTAGGTGCACTGCGTTTCAAATTCCCTGTGTTACAGGTGCGCTGATCAGACTAGGCATTGTTCAGTTTTAGTTTCTGTGATTCATTCTTTCCAGTTCTATTCATGAATTTTGCTGCCTGTAATCAGTATATCTCTGTTTGAAACCCCTTTTCCTTGTTGTTATTCCGCCTTCATTGTACAAAAGAACTGTAAATGTTTTTTTGTATTTGTTGAGTCATTTTCAGTTCTCCTTTGCAAAAAGTAATGTAATCGTACTGTCGTCCTTTGATTTGAAAGTGTCGCCAGTGTCGTTTTCAGTCATAGGAAAGAGTTTGATTGCTATTGATAGTCGATTATCCTGTTACTATTGTATTTGTTCTGAATTTGTAATTTTTCTAGTGTCGAAAGCAAGTATTCATTTCCAAATCGTAAATTGTTGTGATTGTCTCCATTTCTGATTTCGAAAAGAAACTTGTTAGTAATTTTCGCTTGAAAAATAATTCAGATTTGTGAATTAGCTTTCTTTTTACCATTCACATACTAAGAAACCCGAAAACAAATACATGCATGTGCATTTGCATTTAGACTGTTTGATTGGTTTGATTTAGGACTGTGCATTTAGTTTGTGCTCTTTGTGAAAGAATAATGTCTCTCTTTCCTTAGTAGCTAGGATTTTCATTGCACAAAGAAGATAAAAGATTGTTTATCATCTTAGATTGCATTTTAGGAATTGTACATCTACATCTCGCGGTGAACCTGAAAGGCAAATTTCTTAAGCAAGATCAACTATAAAATAAATTTAATGAATCTAACAACGCTTTGGAACCTAACGCACAACATTTAGAAGTCTAGGCTAGAGACGTATTCCGGCGTCATAAAGCCTGGTAACTGTTGTTCTCACTGATGGTTGGGTGATTCCTCCACTTTGAAACGATAAGTGCCAGTACGGACTTGCGCTCCCACGTACCGTCGAGTATATTTTGGGAGACAACAATAGGCTTGATCCTTTATCCATAGGAAGCCGTGTCTGCCACCCTATCGATTGCAATGCACTGAACACAGCATTCGGGAAGACTGACTGCCGTACCGTAAAAAGTATTCTGTAGTTTTGTGATTGTTTTAGTAATCCCTCTGCCTAGATTTCCAAAGTAGTCCCTTTCGTTCCTTTTCAGACTCCTTAATGGAAAAGGTCCATCTGAGCACTTATCACTTCAGGCTCATTAAAAATCGAAGGCGACTAGAGTCATCTTTTGTTTTTTCTCGACTCTTAAAAATTGAAAAAACAGGTTGTGTCAGAGCGTCTAAAATTTATTTTAATCGGAATAACGTCACTGTTCCCTCGTTGGTCTTAGAAGTTAGTCTCCCTTCATCGCAAGTTCTTGCAGAATCGCTAGGAAATCTTTTGGATAGACTAGATATGTCTGAACAACCGTCGACATCCAGAACTGTGTCATCTGACACAGCAGCGGCAGAGCCTCCTGCTACTACTCCAATGATGTTCGCATGTATACCATCTATCCCGGCAAGTTATCAACAACGAACCGGAGTCAAATCAGGGACTGTTTCGACGACATGGTTAGTTCCTATTCCTTCATCTGGATTATCATCTGGTATTTCTTATGTTGAAACTCAACAAATTGATCCAATGTGTCTTCAAAGGCCAATCTACCCTTTAAGTACTGGATTTCCACCATATGGAGGGCAGTATGCCTTTTCATTGTTCCCTCCCGAAGAACAACCATATGGGAGTTTACAACAAAGTTCAGGTCAAACTGGAATTACATCCAGTGGTTGGGTACCAATATTACCTTAGCAACCAAGGGTTGTATATTCAATGCAAACAGTCCACCCTGTGTCGAATATTCCCACTATACCTGCTATGGTGACTGCGCCGCAAGTACAAGCGCTACCTGTTGTATGTCAACCCCAAGTTTCTCAAGTTGCAATACAACAGCCTCTTGTCTCAATGACTCAATCACAACCTCAGGTTAGTGCCTCCTTAATTGGAGTTACTCGGGCTCAAACAAGTACTATGACACCTCATCTTGGTCAAGCATCCAGTATTGGGCAACAGCAAATGGTCCAACAACCATGGCTGATTCAATCTCAACAACCGCCATTCCAGCAATCATATCAAGGACCTGAGCAACAAGTCTTTGTAAGTAATGGGCAACCGCATTTCCAAAGCGGTTCTCAACAACCATACTATAATGGTTATGCCCATCAACCTTATCAAAGTTACCAGCATCAAATACATTATGTTGTTATGCAAAGACCCACTGCTCAAGCGATTCCATCTTATCCTGGGTATGCTTCGCCTAACCTGAACCAACAGTTGCCCTTTGTAGCAACTCTAGAATTACCAGATCTAAACCGGCTGACGAATGATCCAATTGCTTATGCCCCTTGATGGCTGGTGATTCCGCATAAACTTCTATCAGATATTCCTAAATTTAATGGAAATCCGGGTAAAGACCCGTCGAATCATGTGATGACATTTCATCTGTGGTGTTCATCAAACACCCTAAACGATGATTCGATTAGGCTTCGCCTTTTTTAGAGGTTGTTAACTGGTCTAGCAGCAAAATGGTATATTGAATTGCCTAGAGCTTCATTCGATAACTTCAGCGCCCTAGCCACAACCTTTTTAACCCATTTTCAGTTACCAATAAGGTACGAAACAGGAACAGAGCTTCTTACCAATTTCAAAAAGACAACGGCCACTCACATATCTGATCATATTCATGAGTGGCGACGTCGTCATAGAATGGTAACAACATATGTTCCTGACCAGCTGCTAGCTGAATGGTTTATTAAGTCATTATTACCTTCTATCACAGAAGATGTGGCAAAGGGAGGATTTGTCACTGAAGAGAAATTTATTGCTCGTGCACAATATCTAGACTTGATCTATACTCAGTATGGCATGCTCTACGATAAAATACCTGATGCTCCTAGACTAGAATTTTTCGTTCCTCCCCCTCCTAAATTGAACAATGACTCTCATGTCGGCGATGGCGTGATTGGTACTACAAACACGAAATCAACAGAGGCTACATCTAAAAAAGCCCGTAAGATTTCTAGTCAGAATGCAAATGAGGAACTTCTTGCCTCGAAAGTAAATGCCGTGTCGACCGACAAGGGCGAACAACTGAAGCAACCAGGGGGCAAGAAGAAAAATAAAGGGAGGAAAAAGAAGCAGGATGAGTCATCTCCTAAAAAACCTTCTGCAAACCCTTCTGGGCAAAGGAAACCCCTGCGGGGTGTCAGATATGTGACGAGGATCATCAGAAAAGAGATTGTCCATATAAAGCTGAAGTTAAGAAACTCTTTAAGAGTTCAAAAACCTCAACAGTATTGACTGATCCGTTTCTAAACCCGGGAACCAAAATGGTTGCTAATCAAAATGCTTCCCGATCCCAAGTGCTTATGTTATCGGTTTCGAAACAACAAAATCATGCTTTGATAACGACAAGGAATAAAGATTATGGGAATCCACAGTTGTCGAATAACAAGGCTAATGAACAACCTAGTAGTTTGACAACAACTTTGACCGAAGTTATGCCACACATCATTCCTGAACCAATGATAAATCCGCCAAAGGGAGTAGTACACAAATCGACATTTAATCCTCGTGCAAAAGTAGCACAGAATTATAATATAGTAGAGGACCTGGCCCAATCGTCGTCCGCTATGTCGACTCTTGAGGTACCGTAAAATTGCCTCTCCCAAAAGCAGGATCTATTATCTGTAATAGGTGGGATTGACCCAACGGATTCCAATCTTGTATCCTTTAATCACAAAGGATATGACCCTCAGTTACCAGCTCAACTAGCTTTCCTGATTCAAGTGAAAGCCCTCAACAAAACTGTTCATCGAACAATTATTGATGAGGAGGCATCTACATGTATTATGTCGATGAGTTGCTGGAAAAATTTAGGCTCACCACCCTTGTCACGATCGTCAACAATGTTAAAGGCATTTGATGGACGATCATACACTCCATACGGGATTTTAAGTAACTTGCAAGTTGAATTAGGGGGCAAAACAGTGGAAATTGATGTTGAAGTAATCGATGGAAGCCTCGATTACAACATCCTATTGGGAAGGCCCTGTATATATGCCATGGCCGCAGTTGTGTCGACCTACTTCAGGAAGATTGCATTTCCCTTTCAAGGAGGAATTACAATCGTCGACCAACAAACATTTCTCCCCAACAGTTCACAAGTTACGGGAAGCATTCCAATGATCCATGACAGCAATCATTTACTTCAAAATATCGGAGTAGGCCACCTAAAAGACCCTGCCTTAATGGGTACTTTTGCCCTACCACCTCCGAGAAATTTGGCAGAAGTGGCCACGGTGGGAACCTGCAACATGATATCTTCTAAATTTAGAAGATTCCTGACATTTTGTCACTATGGATCATCGCCCTAATAGAAATATTGTAGCAATCAATTTTCTTGGCCTGGGGGGCAAACTCAAATCAACGCTCATCGAGTGTTTGGATAGATAGGTCTAAGGAATACGGCACCTCTTCAGATCCTTGGTCACATGTACATTACACAGACGAAGGAATTGTTTAGTCAATGATGATTGACAGGGCACCGTGGGAAGATTACCACCATCGTTCCCATCTTCTGAATTACCACGAAGATTATTCTGGCAACCTTAATCATCCTTCAGTTTTTTATTTTTTTATCAAATACTGTAAATACGGTGGATTCCAAGGACGGTTCTTATCTCGTGTCGACCTCGTTAAAAAATGAAACAAGGAGTCATGTGGATAGTTATTTTACTGTGTCAACCTCATTAAAAAATGAAACAAATCCTCTTTTCAAATCTCAAAAGTAAACCTTCACTCCAACCACCGAGTTGAATGCAATGAAGATTGGGGGGCATGCACCTCAATTTGCATTATTATGCTGGGGGAATGAAAACTTATCACGAGCAGTGTTACTGCAGGGTTCAAGCTCGTTAAAAAATAAACCCGCCACGAGCAGTGTTACTGCAGGGTTCGAGCTCGTTAAAAAATAAACCCGCATCGAGCAGTTTTAGCGCATAGTTCAAGCTCGTAAAAATTAAACATAAGCCATGAGCAAATGTTTCTCCCCGCGTTTAAGCTCATTAAAAAATGAACTATTTTCCGGTAAAAAACCATCGTGAATGTAGTACTTCAGCCTTTAAAAGCCTTGGTCGTGTTCTCATCATCACCTCCACTCTGTATTGGTCGATCATTCACCTCCATTTGATTGTTTACCCCTTTTGAGGAACAGCTGTGAAGAGTGATCTCACTAGCCATCCTTGTAACACTACCGTGATTGGAAAATTCCAAACCTTACCTGGAATCAGCTGCTACCCAATTTTATCACTCGTTCCTCAAAAGACGAGTCTCCTTTAAGTTGTTTTCAACTGACTCGTAAAATATGAAAAGATTGTTAAGCCATTGGCCTCTCCATATCGTTAAAGGGACCAGAAGTGCTATCCCTCCTTTAGATTTTGATCTTTTTGGACCTGAGGGATTATTACACAAAAAGATCGAGCGCTTGTTTTGTTCGGCTCGTTAAAAGTATCAAAAATTCATCCCTTCTGTATTGTTTTATACTTTTTCGGACTTAAGGGATTAGATGACGAAAAAGGAATTTTGGAGTTTCCTTTACGTTCCTTTTCAGACTCTCTAAAATTGAAAAGGACCGAGTTATCTTTGTCGTTAAACTCGTTAAAACTTAATAGCGACAAACTTGTCCATAGCAGACAAGAACGAGTTTCACTATCGCTAGGCTCGTTAAAACATAGCGATGGGTTTGCCCGAAGGGAAAATTATAGAACAAGCATATGTTATCCTCCTCAAGCTTGACAAAAATAAAGACGTACTGGTCAGCAATGACTGGGGAAAAATTGGGAAGAAAAGTTGAAGAAACTTTGTTGGTAGCAAGTCGCTCTTGAACATGACACTTTCACTCCGTATCCAAGTCGGGTTGGGTTGTTTCATTCACCGGTCACATCACCATGGTCCCATCACACCATCCACATTTGGGGTTAATGCTACCAATCCATCACGTCAGTGTCACCGATATGTTCAAGAGAAGTCATTCAGAGAATTCACCTATGTCTCACCCGCTACAATACATTTACACTCCATTCTTTCATGACCGCCACCCTGAACCTTATGTCATCAGATTGTTTTCACCTCCATTAAAATCATTTCCTCTATTCTGTGTCATTGATGTGGGATTCATCAAGGCCCTCCTGTGACGGATCGCTTCTTGTCGACATCAGCTCATTATCCAAGAAGTCGATCTAGGAACACCCCGTTGAGTACTTTGAAGCTTGCATGCCTCAATGGCAAGTTTCTCACTTCCAGCGATAGGTTTACATCAATGACCTTCGACCGAAAGATTTTGCGTGGTGTTCGATGCCAAGTCCTTTATTCACACCATGTGAATTGTTCTGCAGTACCTTGAGGGTCATTATCATTATCGGTGATTCCTCTCGCGCCTGTTAACAACTTACATCATTGACTAGTAATCAGGCGCTGTCTTTCCATGTTCGACTCCAGAACATCTCTCACATGGATAGACTTGTACTTCGAGTGAAGATCGAATGAGATTGAAGATCCTAGATCTAGTTTCATCCATCCGGGCTGCGATATATATCCAGGGAAATAAAGACATCAAATGTACATCATTGCTGCACAGATAATCATCCAATCAAAGGGATGATGGCTCTACCAGAATCATCAGTGTACACTCAGACGATTGTCTGTCCTATGTACATGAAAATGAATTTACAAAGCTGAGCATGGGAATGCCCGCCTCAGCTAGATCATGAAAATTTATGAAGATAATGTATTATATTGTATCTTATTACAGGTCTCCTCCCAGCTTGAAAGAACTTCAGATCCTCATAATAAAGCATTTCACCCGACATCAAAAGATTAACGACCTCATGCTTTAGGGGGCAAATGTTATAGACATTTTTGGGCACTACAACCCCAAGCATGAAATGTCCATAAACCAAGGGATCCTAAGTCCCTAAAAGTGTTGTTCTAACCCCTAAAGGAACAAGGTCAACTGATTACAGCTTCTCCAAGAAGTTCTCCGTGAAAAATTGCTCATAACTGGTCAAAACAGGATCATTTCAACTGCTCCATAGGCAAAGTGCATTGCATCTCACCTAAATACACTGTGTAGGTGCGTTGCATTTCAAAAATCCCTTCTATGGGGTGCGATGGGCGAGAAGTGACAAATGGCAGTGTCATTCCGCGAGGTGGAGAGGCATGGAATCTTCCAGAAACTTCTCCTATGACACTTTCCTCTCTGAATTCGACCAAGGATGAGTAAGAGATCATCAATCTCCAAGTGGAAGCAAGAACTATCAGTGGGAAGACACTAATCAAATCACAAGCTGACTCATCTCCCTTACATATATCTATATATGGATCCCTCATCCCAGACATCCAGAGGTTGGAATTTTGCATATTGTAAGGAATTGTTGTTGGTTTCTTCAGACAACATCAGAGTGTTGGGTGATCTAAGCTTTGTATGAGGTGAAAAGGGGCTTACTTACTGAGAGGATGATGCTGGGTCAGAACAATTGGTTGTAACTCCCTTGGCTCTTTCTTGTTTATCAATAAAAGTTATTCAAGTTTTCCTCCATACTCTTGTGTCATTTATGTTTTATGCATTTGTATGGTCAATTTACATCTGATCCTAGATTGTTTATGATTATAGATCCATGTTCTTGTATAGTGTTATGCTACTGTGATCTTACAGGTACTCTGTGAAGCTGTGTGTACAAGGGAGCAAGTGGCGAAAGACTATCAAGAGAGAGAGGAATCGAACTAGGAGATTAGCGCAAGACAGAGGTTGGTCTTCTGTGTTCTTCTCTCATCTATATTTCATTAAGTAAAAATGAAAGTAGCTTTACTTTTTTTGTTTCTAAGGTAGCTATCACACCTTAGTGGGATAATCAGTTCTGTGTAGACACTTTTCCCTGTAACAGGTTGCAGTGCCCAAAAATGTCTATAATAGAAGGGAGTCTCTCGATTAACTTCCCAGATAATGAGCTGAAGTCGACAAGAAGCGACCGTATTGAAGGAGGGCCATAATGTATCCCACATCATTGACGTGAAAAAAAGGGATGAAAAATGATTTTGGATGATACAGATAATCAAGGGTAAGTGTAACTGCAGAAGGACAACTCTTGAACATATCGGTGACATGACTGGAAGTTTGGCAGCTTCTGGATCCATAGGATCTATGGTCATGATGACGTGGCAGAGATCAAATGGAAGGAAAAAATAAATGGCCCAACTCAAGAAGGTCAATGATACAAAGGAGGATGTCCCAACCCGACATGAAGTGGAAAGTATCATGTTCAAGAGTGATCTACTGACACAACTGATTAGATTTCCAAATTTCTCCCCCACCATTTCTGGCAGGTACCCCAATTATTTTTTAATCGCAAGCTTGAAGGGGATAGCATATGCTTGAACTGTAAGTTCATCCTTCAGACGAATCCACTCTAGTAAGTTTAACAAGCCATAGGAAGGAGAAGCTCATGTTCGTCATGGTGATGAATCTGATGTTGTTATATGTTTTATCGAGTCCGACAAAGGTGTAACTCGGTATATTTTTCATGTTTAGAGAGTTTGAAAAAGACACGGAAATGAAAACTCCACATGGCCCGTTTTCGTAAATTTGTGTCTCTTGAGCCCGAAAAGGTAGAAAATGATACTTGAGAGAACTGCTTAACCATTTTAGTCAAGGAGTACCTTTTTCATAAATAGTGCATCCCAACTAGAAAAGGGGGTAAACGTATACTCGGCACACGACGCTTCACATCCGTTAATGACCTTGAAACGACAAGGGCTCGGCTATCTTTTCATGTTTAAAGGGTCGGAAAATAGCTTGAAAGCGGACCCCCAATTTTAGTCTCTTTTACAAGTCAAAATGGAAAAATACTCGGCAATCTTTTCATTTGAGTTTTACGAGTCGAGAAAAGAGCTAAAACATGACTCGACATCATCGTCGAACATCCATTGCTTGTTTCTGTTCAAAAAGGGTAGAGTGCATTATCCAATTCTTGAAGCAAAATAGGTCAAAATATTTACAAAACCTAATATTTCATGAAAAACTGAAAAAAGGGGAAAAAGTAAATATTTTTTACCATTTACCATTTTACCTTCTTGTGAAAAACTTTTCACCCACTTTTTCCCTAATTGTTCCGGAGCAGATTGCAGGAGATTAGGGAGGCCATTCACCGAGCCACCTGTTGTAGGTAAGAGCCAAGGCCCTAAGCTCCATTTCCATACTGTTTATTCCTGCTTTCTTCCATTTCTTGGATTTTGGAGTGAGGTTTTGTCAGAAAAAATCACCCTCGGTCGGCGCGAGTTCCGAGAACGGAATCGTGTCGACCGAGGGTAATAAAATGCCCAATCGTGTCGTCAGTGCAACTATTATTAAAACAGGCGCATCGGCACCATGAAAAAAGTAAAAAACCATTTTCCTCACAAAATCACAATTTGAATCGAAATTTTACTGGCCAAAAAAGATTATTGACTTAAAGACATGGTTTTTGTAGGAAAGAATCGTCGAAAATGGTAGATTCGAAAGAACGTAAGCACAAAGATGAATCAAGCACTGAATGATCCAAATTTCCTAAATGCTTTGAGGAACTGTGGGATCCTCAATTTCATTCTCACACCAGGGATGCGTGCTCAACCTGAGCTGCTTCAATACCTAATTAGTCTTTAGGACATAAATTGGGAAATGTTCATCATTGGTGACCAGGAGTTGGAGTTAAAAACTTCAGACATATATTTCATCACAGGATTGTCCCGAAGAGTGGAACCAGCCAACCTATATGGGTCACGAATGATTGGGGAAAGAATATCTATGCTACTTGTCGAACATTGTTGTGAAGCCCTCAAATCTAAGAGCAGCAAGATTGAGATTGCCATAGTGCAAGATCTGACACTGAGAGTGTTATTGTTGACTATCAACAGAGTGGCGGGGTCCCAAGGAGTGCATGATACTAACAAGTTTATATTTCTATATGCCATCTGTTATCACTGAAAAAGTTTGTTGTAAAAAAATTTTAGCCTAGCTTAAAGACAGGGTGTTTTCGCAGCGCATGAATTCTTTTTTAGCAGTTTCGCAGCGCTACCTGTTCAGGTGGTTTCGTAGCGTGCTACGAAATTGGGGATTTATTTGAGTTTTCAGTGGAGGCCCAAATCCTAGCATGCCTATTGTACAGAGTTTTGCTTCCCTCCAGAAATGCAGATGAGAGCAGTGACAGCGTTTTCAAGAAAAAAGTGCATTCAGCTCGTTTGTAGCAACACAGATTTGCTCAGTGTTCTCCCTGAGGCTAATACCTTGAAGATCCTTTCCTGGGACAATCGCTTTTCTCGAGTAAATGAAGTCCTTCTGATCCCAACTCAGGTTAATTATGTTGGAAAAGTAGCAAATATATATGAAGCTGGTTATCGACTAAGTGGTGGTGCATATATCATCTTCAAGTACATTGGGAATTCATGGTTGTGGGATCATGTTCGTGTCGGTGATGAGTTTTTGACAAATGAAATGTATTTGCATTTAAATATGCGCCTCATGTTCTAATCTTTGTGTATTGACCGAATACAAGGAACCAAACGAGATGTTGAGATTTGATAAACATTACCAGCTGTTCGTGCGTTAGTTCCTCCACCGACACCTGGTTGACATTTGTTTTTCTTTGCCAGAAAAGGGGTTTTAGAAACGAGAGCGTATTATTTGCATGCGGGGCATCACAAGTTTGGGATTCTGTTGCAGTTGCAGATTCATTTTTCTCCCAGAGAAAATATGGGGATTGTGAAATTCGCAATCGGGGATGTTGCAATAACGTTTCTGTGGGTGTTTGGCGCATCATGCCTGGGAGCAGGGATTTTGGTATTAGCCTCGTATTTAGGTGTGCAGGGGGGCATAACTCTGTTTATAACCCTCTCCCTGTTGTTTCTACTTGTGTTTTTGTTCTCCTTTCTAGGAGAGGTCATGGGTGGAGCAACTTGGAATCCCACTGCCTTAGCTGCCACTTTTGCTTTGGGCGCTGGCAAGGATAACTTGATAAGTTTGTCCATTTGATTCCCTGCCCAGGTAGCTGGAGCTGTTGGCGGGGCCTTAGCAATCATGGAGCTCATGCCTGCATCGCACAAACACATGCTTGGAGGCCCTTCGCTAAAGGTTGATTTGCATAAAGGAGCGATTGCAGAAGGATAATGGCAATGGCGATTCGTGGAGTGATCCCGTCAAATCTCAAGCATTCAGTGTTTGCATGTGTAGCGCTCTTGACAATATGCCATCTATGTCTGGCGGCACCGTCATCGGAATGGTTGCTCCTAAAGGTGGATACAGAACTTAAATATGGTTCATATGAGAATCTTGCTGCGTTTTCATTTTCACCTTTTATTGTTCACTTTGAAGATAACCAACCATTTGCAGTTGACAAGGAGCTGGTGCGAGAAATAGAAATTTCACATTGGGGAAATGTTCAGATAACTGAAAATTATCATCTTTTTCATGGTGATGCTCGAATCAAAGGTGGCTTTTCAAGGATTGAATACCAAGCAAAACCCAATGCTACAGGTGCATCATCTTTTAAGAGTCTAGTGGCAAGACTGCTACCTCGAGCACATTCGGTTTATTACCGAGATGAAATTGGGAATATTTCTTCCTCACATTTGAACGCCAACTTTAGAAAAACAGAACTGGAAATTGAACCTCGATATCCTATGTTTGGAGGCTGGCAAGCCACTTGTACAATAGGCTACGGCTTATCTCTACAAGATTTTCTCTTCCAAGCAGCTGATGGCAGGCGTTATCTTAATATTGTTTTTGTATCTTCATTCAGTGTTGTGGTCATTGATAAACTTATTGTGAAGGTTGCACTGCCAGAAGGATCTAAATATCCTTATGCTTCTGTTCCCTTTTCTGCAGATTGACATATATAATATCTATGCACCTCGTTGTCTAGAGAACTCGAGTTCAGGAGTAAAGACGAGAGACAAGCTTACAGTTTCACAAAGTAAGGTCTCGAGGAGGGTATTGGGTTTCCTATACGGTAGATATGAACCCTGTTTTGAACTATACACAAATGAATATTTCAACAGGCCTGATGTTTAAGAAGCTCTTCACGCAAATGTTACAAAGATTCCTTTCTAATGGGCAGTCTGCAACAATTCTGTGTTCAATGCATATAATTACACAATATTCTCAGTTCTTCCAATCTACACAAAACTTATTAAAAGTGGTCTAAAGATTTGGGTTTACAGTGGAAATATTGATGGGAGAGTACCTGTAACTGCCACGAAAGATAACATCAATGCATTACATTTGCCCATAAAGTAACAATGGCATCCGTGGTTCCATGACAGACAAGTAGCAGGATGGTTTATGCAATACCAAGGATTAACATATCTGACATTTAGAGGAACAGGGCACGCAGTTCCCTTAGACAAATGTAGCGAAACATTGATTGTGAATTTTTGTGCCCTGTTTGTTCCATAAAGCGTGATCTATTTCCTTTTTGGAAGATAAGATTAGAAAATGCATCTGACACAAGAACACAGTGATACATGCAAATGAAGCTACATAGATGAACA
Source organism: Pinus tabuliformis (assembly GCA_031772625.1). Classification (NCBI taxonomy): domain Eukaryota; kingdom Viridiplantae; phylum Streptophyta; class Pinopsida; order Pinales; family Pinaceae; genus Pinus; species Pinus tabuliformis. The sequence continues at coordinate 1,416,092,171 of CM062820.1, read as the reverse complement.
TTGGTAATGCAGGGGTGGTTGCACAGGAAAGAGACATGAATGTTTTCGGTCCATTAATATCTTCAGTTTCCTGGTGTTGAAGGTTTTGCTTTCTATGTTTGTTGTAAGATTTTAAATTATGCAGCGGGTAGCCTTGTAAAGGGGTTTTGTAAGGTGTTCTAACCTAATTGATCTGGAATGTATTCCATATCAATAGTGTTTGTTAAAGACTATGAGCACATCTTGCAGAGGCACATTTATGCCTTGTTTAGAGATCTTTGGAAAATGGGTTCTGTAAGAATAAGGATTCCCACTTAAAGCTGATGTGCTCGATTCAGATTATAGAATGTGCCATTGTTTTGTGCACTTAAGGAATCAGAAATGGAAACAATTTCAGATGGCAGAGCCAAACATGAGTTTGATTCAGATTTCAATTCAACACATAAGGAAGCAGGTATTGAAACAACAGAACAGTTACATGAGAAGGATGGTCAGTGTTCAGACCTTGCTAATGTTGAAGCTACACATTGGCAATCATTTAGATATGAGAGGAAGACTGTGTTTTTTAAATCCCACAGCAGTTTCGTAGCGCGCTACGAAACTGCTGTAGGTGATGTTTTCAATGCAGAATAAACAGTTTGACCGGGAATGTTAGAAGAGAGACACTTGTACATCAATACAGCCTACAGCTCATCTGGAGACATGGTGTTAGGTAGCAGCGTTCCATACTTTGAGCTATTAAAGATTTGGGAACATGCTGCTACATTTTCGGAGAATGGAAGACAGGGGCCATGAAAATAGGGTACTCATCTTTACTAATTAATGAAGCCATCTACACAGCTAGCACCCGAGGTTAGCTTGTTCAGTGAATGTTCCTCCAACACATCTCAGCCTAACTGAAGGAGGACAGATGTCAAGGATCCAAGAAGAATCATGTTACGAGGAGAATGGAATTAGTGTTTTAGTTTGATTAGGATTTTGTGTAATTACAGCTCAGCATGTTTGTAATTAATGAATTAGTTAAATAGCATATAGGAGTAGTTAATAGAGCCTTCGAGCTCGCTCTAGAGAGGGAAGAATGTATTCCTATAAATGGATCAAATTAGGAGGTAATAGGGGTTGGATGTTTTTAGAAAAGACTGTTTTGGTTTATGTGAAGCAGATTACAGTAATAGAAAAACAGTTGTTGTTTCTTCTCAAGATTCTCAATAGATCATATTGTTCAAATGTATGGTGGTATATTCTCTTAGTGTTCTTTTTACAGTATTGTTACAGCATAATCACTCAGAATTCATGTTTAATGCTCTGACTTCCTGTATGCTTGGCAAGTTGTGGTTTTGTAAAGTATGTTTGAACATCTGATGTAAAGAGCCTTGACTTCCATGAAAAGACAGTGCTTTTGTTTACTGAAATGTATGAGACTCCATAAGCCCAATGGGAAGCAATTCTGTCCAGCCAGCTTATTTTTCATGTGTCTTGTAAGAGTTAGCCATCTTGTTCAATATCAATAACCTATGAGAGAGCCCTCTCAGACTAAGGAGGCTAAGCCTTAGTTAAGAGCCTGGTTTGAAATAGTTTCATGAAATCTTGCTAGGTAGCAGCCCTTAGTACACGATTTTGTGATAACATTTTGGTGCGTCTGCCGGGAGCCTGATGATTACTCATTCCCGAAGTTTTAAGATTGAATTTCTGAAGGTAGCAGGAGTTCAAAGTGGTTTTCGAGGCTGCAAACCTACCTTGGCGACTCCATTGTTGAAGAATTCAAAGTTCATACATTCATGGTGATTCCACTGGAGCTATGAAGGACCCAGAAGCTGTCATTCTTAGTTCAAGGTATGCATGTATAGATTTCTCAGGAATTCATGGTTTCCCAAATCATTTTCCCAAGGATGCATATTTTCTAAGGAATGGTCCAAAATTCAACGGAGAAGATTTGAGTTTAACTCTGAAGCATGTAACAGATTTTTGTGAATTTTTAGAGCTTCTTAGAGTTAAACATGAGGATGTTTGTATAAGGTTATTCTATGATTCACTTCAAGGAAAGTGCAAACAGTGGGTTGAATGCTTTCCTGCCAAATCTATTAAGTCATTTCAAGACCTTTGGCTCATGTTTTTGGAGGAATGGATAGATAGGTCAGAGTTGGTGGCAGACTCTCCCTCAGTTAAAGGTTTCAAACAATGGAATGATGATCATAGTAAAGAAGAAACAAATGAATCTTTTTCTTTGTCCTTATCCTCATATCTAAAATCCTTTGACTGCAAGGCAGAGGATAGGATGAGATTTTTGAATGAATTTGCTGAGGACCTTGAAAAAGAAATTGAAGGTTTAGAAGGACAAATTCAGGCATACAGTTTTCATGATCATGATCATTATTCTCAGAAGTTCTCTATGGCAGAATGCAAGGAGACAATACTGGTTCCTTTCTCTTTCACGATTAAGGAACTGAACTCTGTGGTTGAAGATCAGTTCGCACAGCTGGAAAGTTACAAGGAAAAACAAGCTGGTCATGTCTTCTGGGATCCTGTAGCTGATTACATGGAAGAGTTTTACTCTCCAGTTTTTCAGTTTTTCAAAGAAGATCAGAGACAATTTCAGTGGCAGCGGTCATCACACTATCATATTGGCTCTGAACTCCGATACAGTCAAAGAAGTCAAATGTCAGATAAAACAGAGGATTGGCTACATTGGAAATTTCATATTGATTGAGCAGAAGGAAGTTGAAGTTGTTAGGGTAGGTAGGTATAGGTAAATGCAAATAAGCTCAAGGTCAACTGAGCATTTTTCAGTAAATGTAGTTTTCTTTCTCCTCCAGTCATGCTTGTCAAGCAAATTTCTGTTTGTCATAAATGGATAAGGCACTGAAACTGCAGGTTCTTAGTGCACCACAAGGGCACACTATCCCAAGTGGAGCCGCTGTTATCACTGAAAAAGTTTGTTGTAAAAAAAAATTTAGCCTAGCTTAAAGACAGGGTGTTTTCGCAGCGCATGAATTCTTTTTTAGTAGTTTCGCAGCGCTACCTGTTCAGGTGGTTTCGTAGCGTGCTACGAAATTGGGGATTTATTTGAGTTTTCAGTGGAGGCCCAAATCCTAGCATGCCTATTGTACAGAGTTTTGCTTCCCTCCAGAAATGCAGATGAGAGCAGTGACAACGTTTTCAAGAAAAAAAGTGCATTCAGCTCGTTTGTAGCAACACGGATTTGCTCAGTGTTCTCCCTGAGGCTAATACCTTGAAGATCCTTTCCTAGGACAATCGCTTTTCTCGAGTAAATGAAGTCCTTCTGTTCCCAACTCAGGTTAATTATGTTGGAAAAGTAGCAAATATATATGAAGCTGGTTATCGACTAAGTGGTGGTGCATATATCATCTTCAAGTACATTGGGAATTCATGGTTGTGGGATCATGTTCGTGTCGGTGATGAGTTTTTGACAAATGAAATGTATTTGCATTTAAATATGCGCCTCATGTTCTAATCTTTGTGTATTGACCGAATACAAGGAACCAAACGAGATGTTGAGATTTGATAAACATTACCAGCTGTTCGTGCGTTAGTTCCTCCACCGACACCTGGTTGACATTTGTTTTTCTTTGCCAGAAAAGGGGTTTTAGAAACGAGAGCGTATTATTTGCATGCGGGGCATCACAAGTTTGGGATTCTGTTGCAGTTGCAGATTCATTTTTCTCCCAGAGAAAATATGGGGATTGTGAAATTCGCAATCGGGGATGCTGCAATAACGTTTCTGTGGGTGTTTGGCGCATCATGCCTGGGAGCAGGGATTTTGGTATTAGCCTCGTATTTAGGTGTGCAGGGGGCCATGACTCTGCTTATAACCCTCTCCCTGTTGTTTCTACTTGTGTTTGTGTTCTCCTTTCTAGGAGAGGCCATGGGTGGAGCAACTTGGAATCCCACTGCCTTAGCTGCCACTTTTGCTTTGGGCGCTGGCAAGGATAACTTGATAAGTTTGTCCATTCGATTCCCTGCCCAGGTAGCTGGAGCTGTTGGCGGGGCCTTAGCAATCATGGAGCTCATGCCTGCATCGCACAAACACATGCTTGGAGGCCCTTCGCTAAAGGTTGATTTGCATAAAGGAGCGATTGCAGAAGGATAATGGCAATGGCGATTCGTGGAGTGATCCCGTCAAATCTCAAGCATTCAGTGTTTGCATGTGTAGCGCTCTTGACAATATGCCATCTATGTCTGGCGGCACCGTCATCGGAATGGTTGCTCCTAAAGGTGGATACAGAACTTAAATATGGTTCATATGAGAATCTTGCTGCGTTTTCATTTTCACCCTTTATTGTTCACTTTGAAGATAACCAACCATTTGCAGTTGACAAGGAGCTGGTGCGAGAAATAGAAATTTCACATTGGGGAAATGTTCAGATAACTGAAAATTATCATCTTTTTCATGGTGATGCTCGAATCAAAGGTGGCTTTTCAAGGATTGAATACCAAGCAAAACCCAATGCTACAGGTGCATCATCTTTTAAGAGTCTAGTGGCAAGACTGCTACCTCGAGCACATTCGGTTTATTACCGAGATGAAATTGGGAATATTTCTTCCTCACATTTGAACGCCGACTTTAGAAAAACAGAACTGGAAATTGAACCTCGATATCCTATGTTTGGAGGCTGGCAAGCCACTTGTACAATAGGCTACGGCTTATCTCTACAAGATTTTCTCTTCCAAGCAGCTGATGGCAGGCGTTATCTTAATATTGTTTTTGTATCTTCATTCAGTGTTGTGGTCATTGATAAACTTATTGTGAAGGTTGCACTGCCAGAAGGATCTAAAGATCCTTATGCTTCTGTTCCCTTTTCTGCAGATTGACATATATAATATCTATGCACCTCGTTGTCTAGAGAACTCGAGTTCAGGAGTAAAGACGAGAGACAAGCTTACAGTTTCACAAAGTAAGGTCTCGAGGAGGGTATTGGGTTTCCTATACGGTAGATATGACCCCTGTTTTGAACTATACACAAATGAATATTTCAACAGGCCTGATGTTCAAGAAGCTCTTCACGCAAATGTTACAAAGATTCCTTTCTAATGGGCAGTCTGCAACAATTCTGTGTTCAATGCATATAATTACACAATATTCTCAGTTCTTCCAATCTACACAAAACTTATTAAAAGTGGTCTAAAGATTTGGGTTTACAGTGGAGATATTGATGGGAGAGTACCTGTAACTGCCACGAAAGATAACATCAATGCATTACATTTGCCCATAAAGCAACAATGGCATCCGTGGTTCCATGACAGACAAGTAGCAGGATGGTTTATACAATACCAAGGATTAACATATCTGACATTTAGAGGAACAGGGCACGCAGTTCCCTTAGACAAATGTAGCGAAACATTGATTGTGAATTTTTGTGCCCTGTTTGTTCCATAAAGTGTGATCTATTTCCTTTTTGGAAGATAAGATTAGAAAATGCATCTGACACAGGAACACAGTGATACATGCAAATGAAGCTGCATAGATGAACATTGGTAATGCAGGGGTGGTTGCACAGGAAAGAGACATGAATGTTTTCGGTCCATTAATATCTTCAGTTTCCTGGTGTTGAAGGTTTTGCTTTCTATGTTTGTTGTAAGATTTTAAATTATGCAGCGGGTAGCCTTGTAAAGGGGTTTTGTAAGGTGTTCTAACCTAATTGATCTGGAATGTATTCCATATCAATAGTGTTTGTTAAAGACTATGAGCACATCTTGCAGAGGCACATTTATGCCTTGTTTAGAGATCTTTGGAAAATGGGTTCTGTAAGAATAAGGATTCCCACTTAAAGCTGATGTGCTCGATTCAGATTATAGAATGTGCCATTGTTTTGTGCACTTAAGGAATCAGAAATGGAAACAATTTCAGATGGCAGAGCCAAACATGAGTTTGATTCAGATTTCAATTCAACACATAAGGAAGCAGGTATTGAAACAACAGGACAGTTACATGAGAAGGATGGTCAGTGTTCAGACCTTGCTGATGTTGAAGCTACACACTGGCAATCATTTAGCTATGAGAGGAAGACTGTGTTTTTTAAATCACACAGCAGTTTCGTAGCGCGCTACGAAACTGCTGTAGGTGATGTTTTCAATGCAGAATAAACAGTTTGACCGGGAATGTTAGAAGAGAGACACCTGTACATCAATACAGCCTACAGCTCATCTGGAGACATGGTGTTAGGTAGCAGCGTTCCATACTTTGAGCTATTAAAGATTTGGGAACATGCTGCTACATTTTCGGAGAATGGAAGACAGGGGCCGTGAAAATAGGGTACTCATCTTTACTAATTAATGAGCCATCTACACAGCTAGCACCCGAGGTCAGCTTGTTCAGTGAATGTTCCTCCAACACATCTCAGCCTAACTGAAGGAGGACAGCTGTCAAGGATCCAAGAAGAATCATGTTACGAGGAGAATGGAATTAGTGTTTTAGTTTGATTAGGATTTTGTGTAATTACAGCTCAGCATGTTTGTAATTAATGAATTAGTTAAATAGCATATAGGAGTAGTTAATAGAGCCTTCGAGCTCGCTCTAGAGAGGGAAGAATGTATTCCTATAAATGGATCAAATTAGGAGGTAATAGGGGTTGGATGTTTTTAGAAAAGACTGTTTTGGTTTATGTGAAGCAGATTACAGTAATAGAAAAACAGCTGTTGTTTCTTCTCAAGATTCTCAATAGATCATATTGTTCAAATGTATGGTGGTATATTCTCTTAGTGTTCTTTTTACAGTATTGTTACAGCATAATCACTCAGAATTCATGTTTAATGCTCTGACTTCCTGTATGCTTGGCAAGCTGTGGTTTTGTAAAGTATGTTTGAACATCTGATGTAAAGAGCCTTGACTTCCATGAAAAGACAGTGCTTTTGTTTACTGAAATGTATGAGACTCCATAAGCCCAATGGGAAGCAATTCTGTCCAGCCAGCTTATTTTTCATGTGTCTTGTAAGAGTTAGCCATCTTGTTCAATATCAATAACCTATGAGAGAGCCCTCTCAGACTAAGGAGGCTAAGCCTTAGTTAAGAGCCTGGTTTGAAATAGTTTCATGAAATCTTGCTAGGTAGCAGCCCTTAGTACACGATTTTGTGATAACACCATCAACTGTATAGCACCGACAATCTTCAATTAGGTGGAAGCCATGAAGATCAGCATAAAGCGCCAGCTGACAAAAGCTAAGGCGGGGAATCTAAAGAAAATTTGCTTCGGATCCATCCAAGTGACCTTTTTCTTGGAATGGGTGCCACTATTCCAATACTAGCTGACTGAGGTAGATCGTCTGATGCCATAAGACCCACGGATGGCCCGTTGGATTCGTTTGATGCCTGGGATCACTAGGGGCCAACATATGTCTTACAGGCCCGCCTTATTTTCATGGCTACAATGACAGCTGATCATCATGGAGGATTGGCCATACAGTGGTATGGAATTCCGTGGAGATCTGGACATGTCGCTGCCAGATGGGGAGGATTTTGATGACGAAGGTAAAAAGTCAATTTTTAATTTTGTGATTTTTTTAGTTGTTTTTGATATATATGTGTTTCTAACATTTCATTTTATCAATGCAGATGTTGGACCAGAGCATCCTGTCGAGATGTCCCCGATATCCAAGCGCGTCACCTTCCAGTTTGATGTCACTCCTTACCTAGAGGGGAGTGACAATGAGGAGGAGATTGCGAGGAACCTTGAGGGGTTGACTCGTGGTATCCCAGAGTATGCTCGAGCGAGAGACATCCCTCGCTAGTACCAGAGACACATGGTGGGAGTATCGGACCGGATTCGCTGATTGCTTACTCGTGTTGCACGAGCAGTCTCATGCTACCATGATCACCATGTTGATTAGTTCCTAGGTCCAAAATTTTACATTTTTGAGGCTTGTGTGCCATGGATATATGAGGCTTGCGAGCCGCAGATGTTATTTGAACACACATATTATTTTCGGGGTTTTGATGTATCAAACATTATCACCATATATATATCTATATATATATATATATATATATATATATATATATATATATATATATATATATATATATATATATATATATATATAGATATATATATATATATATATATATATATATCTGTTGTATTTTTTTCTCACTATGGTACAAATGATTTGTTTTGGCTTTTCACATGTTTCGTAAATTTCTATCCAACACATAATTAGCTAATGCATCTGTCAATGTATTCATGCGTCTAGGAATGTGATGATATGTAATGTAATCAAAATTCCTTTCCAGTAGACGAATACGAAGATACATTCTCAATATCTAAGGGTTTCTAACATAATATTTCCCATTGAGTTGAAGGACAACAAGTTGTGAATCGAGGTTGACAACCAACTCACAAATGTCAAGAGCAATGGTTTCTGACAACAGTTCAACGACTATGTTGTATTCATAAATGTTATTAGTTGTGTGACCTAAACAAATACCTTGAAGATCAATCAACTCACTGTGAGGGTCATAAATGTCCCATGTCGTGGAGGATAGATTCCGGGTACTACGGCAAACACCATCAGTGAAACCAATATGTGGAGTCACAGACATCTACAAAGAAAGGAAAAATATAGTAAACAGGAAAGTTGTTTGGAAAATAACACACCAAACCACACTGCACAAAAATGAATGACACACTAATGCACACAAGTAACCATGCAAGATGACCTAAGGATAGTATTATTTGAGAGAGTCCATGTTGGGACTCGAGTAATCAATCAACACAGATGAACACTAGATTTTTGCTATTGAAATGATGAGTAAGCATCGACTCAGCCAAATAATAAAGTAGAACTCATATAACGCGTTTCCCCCATGCCCCCTGGGCAGGGGAGGGTTACGAGTCAGATGACAACCCCATTGCAATAATGGGCATGCGGTAAAATCTATGGGAGGGAGAAAAATCCTTAATCCATGAAAGGATAAAGGTGCCCTCTGTTGAAACGGCTTGACAATGTCAGGTGAAACTGACATGTCAATAGACAGCTGAGAAGAGAACTGCTCAAGACGCATAGACATGACCGTCGAGTGAGGCAGGAATGAGGAATGTTAATGAGTATCATTCCAAGGTGGTTCCTCGAGAGACATTACTTCCATGATACTTTCTTTAGCAAGAAAAGTCTCGTCTAAGGGATCAAGAGATTCTGAAGCACCAAGCCGTAGCGATTGAGAATACGTATCGAGAGAAGTCCTCGAAACAGGAGAATCAGAGGATACAGAACTTGAGGCTGAAACAATCTCCATGTAATTAAGTTCGACAGGACTAAGTGGCATAACCTGACCCTAGGTATCAACAAGACCTGGTGAAGGTATGACCCAAGGATCAGATTTGACCAAGATCATGTTGACAAAGGCAACATGAGGAGGTGGGAGCGGAAAAATTCCCATCAAGGTAGAATCTTTAAAAAGACCTGCCCCACACTCTCATAAGGAGCACCAGTGTGCTTGACATACAGAACATTGCCATTCAAGGAGGAAGAGGCAAAGAAGGATAGTTGGTCGACAGTGACAATTTTCCCTTGATGGGGAAAATGAATCACGCGGAATAGGGAGGAGGCTACAGCATGCATGGCATGGGTCCAGCTCCGTCCGAGTAGAAGATTATAATTGAGATTAGCGTCAACAATCTCTACCTCGATTTGTATTGTCTTGCCCTCCAAAGTAATGGCAAGGTTAGGTAAGACACCGAAGGGTCGCGAATCGCACCCGTTAAAAGCTTCCAAAGTGTTGAGGATTGGTTCAAAGTCGAAGAACCAATTTCCTTCCAGCAGGCGATTGACATGGTGCAGGTAGAAGCACCTTCATCGATGACAATCCTATGAATGGTTTTCTCATTGATGATTACCTAAACGAGAAAGGTAATCTAATGAGGCAGGCATAGAACATGGTTCTCTAGATCAAAACATATAAAATTGCAATCAATAGGATCAATACCCCCAATAGGTGACAGCAAATATTTCCGCTGAGACAGACAGCTTTGGAGCACCTCGAGAGTTGACATAGCTAATGGCGCTTGAGAAAAATCCTCAACAATATTATAGTGTTTGAGTGGCTCGAGCATTGGGATTGTACCAGGATTTCCTTAATACACATCGAGAGGGTGGCCAAATAGTAGAATCCAGGTTAGGGCACTCAATATGAAGAGGGCTAGAACTTAGGGTAAAAGAAGAAGGGATGGCCTCTTTCTCTTTCCCAGCTGTCAGAGCAGGAGTTTGGTAATATTTTGATCTAGTAGTCACATTAATAGGCGTACTCATCACGAACACTTGAGATCCTGAGGAAGCAGATGATTGAGGTTGGTCTACCATTTAAGTCTGCTAAGATGGAAATAGCTCTTTCAGGACAACTTATTAGAAAATTATATATTACGGAGCAATGGAACACAAAATATTGCAAAAATATAAACACAGAAAATGCATAAAACAAGAGAGACACAGATATACGTGGTTCACCCAGTTTGGGCTACGTACATGGAGAAACAACCAGTCCTTCCTTTTATATTATCCAGCAAACTGAAGAGATACAACCTACAGCAAATCCACTATAACACCCTCTTCACTCTCAATCTCCTCTCTCTTCCTCACTCAGAATACAGATATGCATAGACACAATACAATTCCCTCATATATGGTGAGGGGTTTCCTTCTAGGGCAAAAAAACCTTAAATTAAACACAACTTCCACCGTTAGATCATCCGCCTAATAAACAGCCCAGATTGACTAGAAATTACTAGACTTTTACAAAGCAATTTTACATCTATTTTTAGCTCTGGGGGACCGTTAGCCCCCAGACCCCCCAGCCGGGGGGGATTAGCCCCCCGGGACCCCCGCGGGGGAAACAAGTCCCCCCCGCACCACCCCCCCCCCCCGCATGGAGGGGTGTACTTTCTTCCTAGGGTATACATCCGGCTCAGACATTTGAATACAGAAGATAATCAGGCTCCACACCCAACAATCTCCCACTTGGAGACTGATTATAGCAACTCCACCGCTGCTTCATTTGCTAGACAATGAATCCACTTTGGACCTAGCTGTTTCTCACCTTCTTCATCATAATTGAAGACCAATTGAAACTGATCAGATTCTCAGTTTCTCCCGGGTTACAACTTTTGTTAGCATATCTGCAGGATTCTGGCTAGTGTGTATCTTTTCCATCTTCAACTGTCCATCTTCCAATGCTGACTGTATGAAATGGTACTTGAGCTATATATGTTTAGTCTTGGAATGAAATGCAGAGTTCTTTGCAATATGTATGGCACTCTGGCTGTCACTGTATAACCTTCCCAACTCCTACTTCTTACCCAATTCATCTAGAAACCTACGTAACCAAATGATTTCTTTACTAGCCTCTATAGCAGCAACATACTCTGCTTCTATTGTTGAAAGTGAAACAACACTTTGGATTTTTGAAACCCAACTGATAGTTGTTCCACCTACAGTAAATACATATCCTATAGTGCTCCTCCTATTATCTTTGTCACCTACCATATCTGCATCAACATATCCCTATAGAGCAATGTTTGAACCACCAAAGCATAATGCTTGATTTGTGGTACCTTTCCTTCACTGCCATCCAATGTTCTTTTCCTAGATTGTTCATGTACCTACTTACAACTCCCACTGCATGTGCAATCTCAGGCCTTGTGCAGACCATTGCATACATTAAGCTTCCAACTCTGATGCATATGGAACTATAGACATATGAGACATTTCTTCTTGAGTCTTGGGACACGCCTCCTTACTTAATTTGAAATGGCTAGCCAAGGGTATACTAACTAGTTTTGCATTCTGCATATTAAACCTTTTCAACACCTTTTCTATGTACTCACTTTGAGACAATGTTAATTTTTTATTCTTCCTGTCTCTAGTTATTCTCATACCAAGGATTTGTTTTGTAGCACCCAAATCCTTCATTGCAAATGAGTTTGCCAATTTCCTTTTGAGCACATTTATTTCCTGCATGTTAGAACCTGCAACAAGCATATCATCTACATACAATAATAATATAATATAGCTGCCATCATTTTGCCTTTTGAGATAAACACAATGATCAGAGTGACATCTAGTATAACCTTGTTCGGACATAAACCTGTCAAATTTTAGATAACATTGCATTGGAGCCTGTTCCAAGCCATACAAGCTCTTCTTTAACCTGCACACTAGTTTCTCCTTCCCTTTTACCTCATATCCCTGTGGATGCTGCATATATATCTCTTCCTCCAAATCCCCATGGAGAAAGGTTGTCTTTACATCTAACTACTCAAGATGCAAATCTTCAGCTGCTACTAGACCTAAAATAGTTCTGATTGAATTCATTTTAATAACAGGAGAAAATATTTCATCAAAATCAATACATTTCTTCTGTTCAAACCCCTTCACCACAAGTCTAGCTTTGTACCTCTGTTTTCCTCCATCTTCTTCCTTCAGCTTGTAAACCCATTTATTCTGCAATGTTGTTTTACCTGCAGGAAACCTGACTAAGTCCCAAGTCTAGTTATGTGCTAAGGAGTCCATCTCTTCTTTCATGGCTTGCTCCCACTTCTTCCTGGTTTCTACCTGCACTGCTTCTTCATAACATTTTGGTTCACCAGAATCAGTCAACAATACATAATATAATGAAGGAGAGTATCATTCAGGGGGTCTACTTATCCTGGTAGATCTTCTAACACCACTTTCAGGTGTTTGAAGTGCTTGTTGTTGTTGTGGTTGTTGTTCTGGCTGTTGATCATTATGATTTTCAGGCACCATCACTTTTCCTGTGATATCGTCAAGCACTGTGTATTCTTTGTTTTCTTTTTCTTGTTTCTTTTCCTGCAACTGATTCTTATACAAGACCTTTTCATTGAATATTACATCTCTGCTCCTAATGATTTTATGATTTTCATAATCATATAAGCGATAACCAAAATCATTAACACCATATCCAATAAAGGTACATTTCTTTGATTTTGCCTCAAGCTTTGTTCTATTTTCTTTGTTAATGTGGACAAAGGCTTCACAACCAAAAGTCTTTAAAAATGAGTAGTTTACCTTTTTACCTATCCATGCCTCCTCTGGAATACCACCATCCAAGGAACTTAAAGGCCCTATGTTTATTAGATAAACCGCAGTATCTACAGCGTCTACCCAAAATTGTAAAGGCAACCCTACTTGCAATCTCATGCACCTTGCATGCTCCATGATTGTCCTGTTCATCCTTTTTGACACACCATTTTCTAGTGGTGTTCTTGGAACTATCTTCTCTCTGTGAATTCCATTCTCTGAACAGTACCTATCAAACTCTTTGCTGCAATATTACCTCCATTATCTAATCTAAGACACTTCAACCTTTTCCCTGTCTCATTTTCAACCAAATCTTTCCATTTCTTGAAAGTATCAAATACATCAAATTTATTTTGAATACAATAAATCCAGGTTTTTCTAGTTGCATCATCAATAAAAGTAACATAATAACGAGAGCCACCAAGAGATGATACCTGAGCAGGTCCACATACATCTGTATGCACAAGCTCTAATTTTTCGCTCTTCTTTTCTTTCCCAACTCTAAGCAATCTGACTCTCTTCTGTTTTCCATAAACACAATTCTCACAGAATTTTAAATTGACATGCTTCAAACCTGGCAACAAATTTCTTGAGTGAAGAATCTGCATCCTTTTCTCACTCATGTGCCTGAGCCTATGATGCCACAATGTTGTATCTTCTCCTGTAGAGGTTAAAGCATTAACAAAATTAGAAATACCATTGCATAAATACAATGTACCAACCTTTTCTCCTTTCGCTATTACCAGGGATCCTTTAGTGACCTTCCAGGTTTTATCTGTGAAAGTAGTTACGCAACCTTCACCTCCCAACTGCCCTGTTGAAATCAGATTTTTCTTCAGATCTAGAAAATGCCTTACCTTCTTCAATAGCCATTGATTTTCATTTTGTTTTTTTATAAAAATTGTACCCATTCCATTGATTTTATAGGGTTTATCATCACCCAATCGAACTTGTCCAAAATCTCCTTGAACATAATCATGAAAATGTTTCTTATCAGTTGTGGCATGGAATGAGGCCCCTGAATCTACCACCCAGGCATCAATAATATTTTCTAATGAAAGAATCAAAGCATCTTGCAACACATCACCTGTTACATTTGCTTCATGATTAGCTTCTTGTTGTGTGTCTCCTTCGTTTCCCTTCCGAGACTTGAAGTCTTTCTTCAGGTGTCCTTTCTTCCCGCATTTTCAGCACACTATCCCTGATCTGGACTTGGATCTACCTTTTCTTGACTTACTGTGATATCTTGGGCTCTTTCCTCTTTCCATTTTTCTTCCCCTAGTCTCTGCAGTCAAAGCATTACCTAATGTCTCACCGGAGATTTTCCGTCGCATTTCCTCGCTAAGGATTGCACCAACAACATCATCAAACTTTAAAGTACTAAATCAAGAGACAGAGTTACTAACGGCCATAACTAAACCATTCCAACTTTCTGGCAATGAGCACAGAAATAACAGAGCCCTAACTTCATCATCAAAATTTACCCCTACAGAACTTAACTGACTTGTAACTCTATTAAAATCATTTAAATGATCTGCAACAGATCCACCTTCTGACATCTCCATATTAAATAAATGCTTCATAAGAAATACCTTATATTAGGCCGAGGGTTTTTCATATAGTTTGGCCAATGCCGACATTAAACCCTATGTTGTCATTTCCTTTGAAATATTAAACGTTACCGACGTCGCTAGGCACAGCCATATTATTCCAAGTGCCTTTCTATCCAGAATATCCCATTCTGTGTCTGTCATACTCATCGGCTTCTTTGTCTTTCTGCTCAATGGTAGGTACAGATTTCTCTGATACAGATAATCTTCCATCTGCATCTTCCACAGGTGGTAGTTTTGGCTGGCCGTTGAATTTTTTGACCCTAAACCTACCATCTTCCGCCATTGCTCACACTCGAACCAGGAACCCTTCTCTCCTGTGAGTTTATCAGCCAAATAAACCTGGCTCTGATACCAGTTGTTAGAAAATTATATATTACGGAGCAATGGAACACAAAATATTGCAGAAATATAAACACAGAAAACGCATAAAACAAGAGAGACACAGATATACGCGGTTCACCTAGTTTGGGCTATGTCTACGAAGAAACAACCAGTCCTTCCTTTTATATTATCTAGCAAACTAAAGAGATACAACCTATAGCAGATCTGCTGTAACACCCTCTTCACTTTCAATCTCCTCTCTCTTCCTCACTCAGAATACAGATATGCATAGACGCAATACAATTCCCTCATATATAGTGAGGGGTTGCCTTCTAGGGCCAAAAAAACCCTAAACTAAACATAACTTCCACCGTCAGATCATCTGCCTAATTAACAGCCCAGATTGACTAGAAATTACTAGACTTTTACAAGACAATTTTACATCTATTTTTAGCTTCGGCGGTGTTGCCCCCGAACCCCCGCCGGGGGACCGCTGGACCCCAGACCCCCCAGTCGGGGGGGAATAGCCCCCCGCGTGGAGGGGTGTACTATCTTCTTGGGGTATACATCCGGCTGAGACATTTGAATACAGAAGATAATCAGGCTCCACACCCAACACAACTGGGGTCCCTTTGAGCAAAAGACTAACTTCAGACTGTCAGGGAAAATCCTTGGTATAGTGATCCTCCTTGCAAATGAGGCACAGATACTTAGGCTCCCATTGTGAAGAATCACCAGCAAACGAATTAGGAGGACCATGTTGTGGGGCATCGGCTCCTTGCCTTTTCCTTTCTTCTTACCTTTCAAGGATTTTTCCGTTGTGGTAGACTAAACAGCGTGGACCTCTGAGATTTTACCAGGGCCAGATGGATTCTGGGAGGAACTATTGGAAGCAGTGTTTGAGACCAACTTCTGTTTGGAAGAAGATTTAGTAGGGGTCTTGAACACTGAACCAATTACTCCATCAACAGGAGGTGTAACTTGTGACTTCGCTGTCGTGGGATCCGATGATGGCCGCTAAGCATCAGGTAATAACTCATACAAAGTTTCAAACTAAGAATAAACAAAATCTAAGTACTGGGCATGAGCAATGGCTTATTCTTCGATAATGCATCCATCCATAGCTATATCATGAGCAATTGGAGCGACGAATGACTTGGTAAACCATTCGGTGAGAAACTGATCAACAATCTCGAATTTGATCAGGCGACGTCTACGTCTCCATTCATGGATGTGATCAAAGATGTGTGTCGCAGTATCTTGCTTAAGCGATGTGAGCAAATATGTGCCAGTTTCATAGCGAACCGGAAACTGGAAATGTGTGAGGAAATCCATGGTTAAAGAGTTGAATTCATGGTAAGTACTTTGAGGAAGCGCAATGTACCACTTGGCTGCAGTGCCTGTGAGGGTTTGTTGGAAAAGACATAGATGAATAGAATCATCAACGTAAGAATTTGAAGAGCACCAGAGGTGATATGTCATCACATGGGCTTGAGGATCTTCTTTTGCTTTTCCATCGAACTTAGGATAATCACTCAGGGTCTTGGACGGAATTGGAGGCCAGTATGGCGAATGAAGAATTGGATCATTCATGAGTCGAGACACAACTGGAAACTCTAGTGTGGACAAGAATGAAAATTGAGTAATGAAAGGCATTAGAGGTTGATAAGCGGGTCCAACTGGAGGAGCCCATCCCTGCTAGTAAGGATTTTGTCCCCATAGTGGAGGATTTTGGCCATATGGCAGTTGATTCTGCCCCCATTGTAGGTTACCTTTTCCGTAGGGAGGATTTTGACCTTGAACACCTTGGAACTATCCGGTCATAGGTTGTTGATAAGCAACATATGGGTTGAGAGGCTGTTGAGCCTGTTGACCTTAGACATATGGATATTGCACCTGTTGTCCCTGAACATACAAGTTTTGAACCTGTTTCCCCCCGAACAAGAGGATTTTGGACCTGTTGTCCTTGGAAATAAGGATTATATGCCTGTTGTCCTTGGACATAGGGATTCTAGACCTGCTACCCTTGGACAAAAGGATTTTGTACCTGTTGACCTAGGACATTCGGATTTTGGGCCTATTGCTGCAGGACTTGACTCTGGCCTTGTCCTTGCAAGGGTTGGCCTTGTTGATATGTATATAAGGGTTGATGTTTCCCGGGTTGGCTCTGCTATTGCAAGGGTTGACCTTGCGACTGCCCCTGCGACTGCAGAGGTTGGCCCTGCAAAGACATAGGCTGGGAGGTCTACAGAGCATCTTGCATTTGCTGCTGCATGGTTTGCTGCAATGGTTGTGAGGGTTGCCCCTGCATTTGTTGCAGTTGTCCTTGTTGAAGTATTATCTACCCTTACTATTGCGTGGACGACCCTTGCTTCAACAAAGGTTGCCCTTGTTGCTACATACATTGTCCTTGCTACTGCAAGGGTACTTGAACAGTGCCTGAAAAATTTCCGAACTGAATATGGCCATAGCCACCCTGAAAAGTGGATGAGCCAAGCTGAATGTACTACCCAGACTGAAGGACGTAAGGCAGATTGACCATTCCTTGAGAACCATATGGAATGTAAGGAGTTTGGTACTAAACCTGAGCCTCATAAGGCTATTGATACTAGAAATTTCTTGACCCATACGGACCAACAAGATTTTGAACCTGTTGGTACTGGACATTGCTTGATCCAACAGGACCAGCAGGGTTTTGGATAACACCAGAAGAAGGTTGGTTCATGCCAACCATGTGAGCTTGTGAGCTACTCACATTGGTGGTGCCTGACACCATAGAAACACTCAAATTCTACCCCCTAGGCGGTGGCACAACTTAGCCACTTAGTGACTGGGACGAAAAATACAAGAGGGTTCGGGACGGTGGTTGCACCGGGACTGAGGTAACAGCCTGTTGGGAGGTCGAGTTCGCAATGAATGGACTTGTAGTAAGCATAGCGCGAGATGCCCAAACAAGGTTATGGTAAAGTGATGAGGCACTAGGTGTACCTAA
This sequence comes from Pinus tabuliformis, assembly GCA_031772625.1. NCBI lineage: Eukaryota > Viridiplantae > Streptophyta > Pinopsida > Pinales > Pinaceae > Pinus > Pinus tabuliformis. The sequence goes on along the minus strand of CM062820.1, from coordinate 1,416,074,222 downwards.
GACCAATTGTTCCAAAGTCACATAATTAGGCGACAATTCACGATACACACTTATGGGAATGCTCCTTGTATAGGAGAACCCTTCAGGAGGAAATTGATGTTCTTCCTCCTCAATATTGTGTGCAGTAGAAACTTTTGATCCATCTAGAGAGGTAACTGGAGCATCACCTTTGATTTCCATAGCTGGGAACAAACGATGATTAATGACCGAAGATGTACGAGGGGATAATTCCAAAGGAACACCTGGCTAATCGTACGGACTATATGGACACTATGGTGATATCACAACAGGTTCGAACAAAGGATTCAGAGGATATATAACCAGTCCAAGCTAACCGTCAGTAGTCGGAAAACTCTCAGGAGTTTGGACGAGATTGTCGGAGATTCCGAGCCAACACTAATAGGTGACCCAGTATCTGAAGTAGGAGGAGGACGAGATCACAAAGGTTGAATGCTCATAATTATTCCAAGTTCAGCACCTTAGTCCTCAAGCGACTCTGGTAATTCAGGAAAAGGCTCCTCAAACAATCTTTCAGACGGAGGAGAGGAAGAGGAACTAGGTGAACCAGATGGTTCAGCCACGATGACCTTGTCTTAGTTAACAGGAAAAGAGAGATAAACTTCAAGGCTTTAAAATGTTCTTTAGGGAAAACTCATGATTTGGTCTAGAAAAGACTAACAGGATGTTATAAGATCGTGGGCAATCAATTTTTTAAGACACATAAATAAACTGGTGCTCTTTCATGTTTTAAGAGTCGAGAAAGAAACAAAGATGACTCTATCACTTTCGATTGGAAACGAGCTCGAAAGGACAAGCGCTTGAATGATCTTTTAAGTTTAATGAGTCAAAAAGATCAAATGACTACTCTGGATGATCTAGGTAAAAAGGATTACCAGGCAACCGTGAACTGCATAATACCTCCCGGTGAACCGAGAAGTACGGGCAAGCAATCTCCCCGAATGTTGTGTTCGATGTATCACGTTTGCAAGGTGGCCGACTCGGCTTCCTATGGATAAAGGATTGAAGCCTAGAGGGGTCTCCTATTATATACTCGATGGTACGGGGAGCACAAATCCGTACTAGCGCTATCTAGTACCGAAGCTAACGACAGCTGCTAGGTTTAAAGACGTCGGAACACGTCTCTAGCCTAGACCTTCTAGATGTGATCGTTAGGTTTCAAATGCACCTTAGGTTAATTGAGTTCATTTTAAATTTTATCTTGAGTTATGTCTTAGCTTTGAGGCCTTAGCGATGTGACTCGAAAAACCCTAAATGCAACAAAATGAGACAAGACCCTTTCAATTCGATGAATTGTCTACACTAGAGAGGGTAGAAGACACAATCAAATGCAAACAACTAAGCAACCGAAAGAAAAATGATTTTTCACTACTTCACTTTTTGAGAAAATAAACTAATGAAAAATACATTCCAATTCCTAAATTCCTAACAAGTACACCCTAACAATCCTTTCAAAAGCAAAGAGAATTCTTTTTCTTTTCAAATGCCAATGCAATCCTAGCCTTCAAAGATGCTAACTACCGTAACACATTGATGCAGCAAACTAGAATTTTGTACTTTTCATGAAATGACAAAATGAATTTCTTACAAAACACTTCAATGAAAAAGTTTTTGAGACAATCAATTCTCAAGAAAATGAAAAACACGAAAAGAGAATCTCTTTCAAACTAATGACACAATGACTTTACCAAAAAACAAGACAAGCACTGTGATCTATGCCATAAAATAAATGTTTAGACATGCAAACGAAAACTTTTCAAACTTGTGTAATGGAGATCAAAGTTGTAGAAGGACCATAAACGAAATGCGAGGAGTAAATGCACTAACAAATTGACTCACTGAATCAATTGAATGGATGACAATCTAGATTCTCTAGTGCCACTAACCATCTAATGACCCAAGAAATCAAGAGAAAATATGACAAATCAACAAGCAAACAAACCAAATGAAAAGTAGCTCTCTAGTTAGGGAGAAGACAGCCTAAAAAGCTTACAGCGTTGAAATCATGAGAGAAAAACACACTGGTCAATATTGGGGAAAACCCTAATCTTCACTTACAGGCATCAGCGCGACTATCTAACTGAAAAAAAGTGCTAGAAGGGGGTTGGCGCGACTGACAACGAATTAAGTGTGATGAGTGAGGATGCTAAAAAAAAAAAAAATATTCAAAAGTTGGGACCAAACTTACTACTATGAATTTCAAACCCAGAGCAGTAAGCAAAGGAAAACAAACAGAACTAAAGGGAAATGCGAAACTAGAAAAGTTCACACAAAACCATGAAATTCCAAGCAAACAAACAGAAGCATTAGTTTCCCCAGTGGAGTTGCCAATTTGTGGTGAAGTAAAATTATAAGTGTGGACACAAACAATTCCTCTAGCCCGATAACGGGTCTAGCCACAACCGAGACATTCTATGGAAGGTTTCCTTAGGTTAGATTCAATTAAGAGGGCCTACCTCTTAGTACTCTTATCCCGCTTGGTGATGACCTTGCTTGCTCACTCCAGCTATTTCCTGTTTCCTTCTTCAAACACCTGAAACAAGCAAACAATAACAAACAACAACCGTGATAATAGACAAATTGTAATTTAACCTACTTAACAAGTCAAGAAGCATTAAGCCATAAACATGTGAGATGACACATTATGTAGGAAATCAATTGATAGTTGCATATATTGAATCAAGAAGAGATTACAACCATTGCCTTGACGTTGTTGTTCTCCTCCGACAAAAGCAGGTTCCCACACACTTCCGTTAGCATTCCATGATGGCCTCAACAATGATAGTCTTAAAGCTCTTCCCTTTAGGCTTCACACTAAGCCAAATTCACACCTCTCCCTCACACACAACTAGAGAGATACAACTATGGATAGCTTGTTTTTTACTCAAACTTAATTAGCGCTAGCACACCAACATTAACACTAGCTTGTGCTTGGGAAAAAAGGGAGGTTTATATAGCATGAATGGATGGAAGATGTTTCCTCTTCTCATGGGAGAAGCTCTTATCTCTTGAGGTAGTTCCATCCTTATAGGGGAAAGGATCCCAAGCTGACATCCTCGACTTCATTTGACTCAACCATTTACCAGACTTTTGTTACAAAACTTCTAGAGCTAGAAGCTTCGGTTCCTTATTTAAAAAAATTTCCAAAAGAGGATCGACGCGACTAAAACAAAGCTCAGTCGTTCCGATTGGTGCTAGGGACAATGTTATTCCCTGCATATCGGCGTGAGGAGGACAAGGGTCATTAGCGCCGGTCTTGTAAACTAGGAAAAACAAAATATTTTGGGGAAATGGTGCAAAAGGGAATTGTTCTGCTCATGAAGAGGGACACAATGGGAGTTTCTTCATGAAGGGAAAGCATGTAGGAGTCACTATAGAGGTCCTCCAGGATCATGGAAAGAGGAGTACAGGGACAGTGACAAAATGTTGTGTAATAGGGACAGACCTCTGTAGCAGGCTGCATACATCTGTGGTTGTTGGGAAAAGGGAGGAGCTCTTTACCTGAATTTAAAGAGGGACGAAAGGCCTAAACAAGGGATGGAAATTATCCTAGAAACCAATGAAGGAAGGTGGTTTGAAGGCAGAGGAGCATCACAGCTAGAAGAGGAAATTTTGGAATACATTGGTATGGTTGAAGTAGACTGGAAAGAAGCCCTAACCAGGTCAAGTTTCTACAGTAGATGCACTTTTCTAGAAAGGTGTAAAAGGTATGTATTTGATGTCTTCAAGTTGATTTGTTGCTAAAGGATGTGTTTTCATAGTTTAGGATAGTTGTTGTTGAGCATCTTAAGGCTGTTAGGAAGGCAACAAGAAGATGTCTCTGATTGTGCCCTAGTTTAGGGATCATTCAAATGATGTGTTGCCCTTAAAGGGTTGTCCTAAACTCTGTGAAAAATGCATAGAATGGGAGGCTGAGACCCTAAATGAAGAGAGGTATGACCACATTGTTTTGAGGGAATCCTAATCTTCAAGTGGGCCATATTCAGCCTCAAAGAATGTACTGTGGTGAATGCAAATGGGAAACAAGGTAGGGCTTGCATAATCTGGTTTTGAACAGATAAAGAAGCAACATATGTATAATAATTGGAGGACTATAAGTGGTTGATTGGTAAGGCCTAAGTGTTGTGGACAAGTGGCAAACTTGTCACATTAAGTGGGTTGTACATTGATTGACTTTTGAAGAAACCCTAAGAAGCAGTCTTTCAAAATTTGAAGGATGTTTAGAGGGAAGATTTGAAGAAGCTCTCTATACAGTGAAGTGCAAGAATCAGACAGATTTGTAAGGATAGTAAAGCAATAGAGACTCACTATAAAGTTGTTTGTGTTTGGAATACCTTATGTTAGAAATTTTGGAGATATTGGAAGGCAGTTTGATTGGTTCCCTAAGGACTATCAATTTGAGGGTTATGCACAGAAACCCTAACGATAGTCATCCTAGAGGCTATACTGACAAGAAGGCTTATTTGAAGACCCTAAGAGTTGGTTGTTTTGTAAATATTGATATAACGTCTAGAGGGAAAAATTAAGTGAGACTATAGAGTTGCGTTGTTAGCCAAGTTAAGTGAATAATGGATCGGTTGACCTAGTATTGTGATTATCAGAACTATGTGATGAATTGTCTTCAAGGCAAGAAGTAGAGCAGGAAGTAGTGTTGGACACAGTCTTGGATGCTATAAATGAAGATCTCAAGTAAAACATAATAATATGTTATGAGGCATATTTGGATCCCTAAGAGTTGTAAAATAAGCAATCTCAGTGATAAGAGGGTCGGTTGAGGAGGCTACAATTATAACTAATAGCTAATGTAAGGGAAGTATGAGTACTACTGCCACAAGCTAAGTCTTGTTTATAAATTCTCCCTGCTTGAGAGGGAGTGAGCATGGATTTCTCCTCTCAAGTTGAGAGGGAGTAAGGTTGGACATTGGTTCACCCTATGTCATATACTACGCCAAGGCTAACAACCATAAGTCTAGTGCGTGCATCATGGATAGGGAGAACGATTATTTGAATTAGCATGGTTCTCCTTGTGTCAGGTACCATGACGAATTAGGAATGATAACCTAAGTCAAGTACAAGGACATAGATAAGGAGAATGGTGGATTAGGTAAGCATCTTGGACAGTGTTGGCTAGATTAATCGATCTTGCAGACAAGACCGATCTCCCTAGTATTAGAAGATAGTCTAGCAACAAAAGGAAAAACAAACCTATCTTTCTCTAACCTATGCGATTTATAGATAAATGCTATAAAGGTGTTAAGACCCTACCTTAGATCCAATGCTTGTTTGTTGTAGTCATCCTTCAATTGTTTGAAAGAGTTATCTTTAAAGACCTGCAATCACAAACAAGCACACATTAAATAGCACCTACATAGTAAATATCATAAATCATGTCTATTATGGTGATCAAGGAATCCATAAAATAAACCATAAATGAACAGCTTATTGAGAAAAACAAACTTATTTGTATTAACTTTGAAGTAGAAGAACCTTACAACCTTTTCAGCCTTGATGTTGAACAAGCTCTTCCTGGGGTCTGAAACAGGAATTTCCTTTACTTTGACAAGCCTTGCACGCTTTCAAATGAGCTCTTAGAGGTATGTAATCTCTCCTCATAAAAACTCAACTAAAGAATACTAAGTTCCAGCAACATTTCACCTCAAAAATATTCAGCTTTTTTAACCTCCCCAGTAACCAACCCAATGCTTCATTTTATAGTGCAGAGGAGGAGGTTACAGGTACATCTATGAAGGGATAGAATCCTCCTTCAAAGGGATAAGCTCCTCACATCAAGGGGTTAGCTCCTTAAGGTATGGAGTGCATGAACCTTAAGAGAGCAAACTTGCCACCTCAAGATTCCTTCTAGAAGCTTCTAGAAATGACTGAAAGTGAGTTTTTTAGAATGTACTCGTGCCTTTTTAACTTTTATAGGGGTCCACACCCATAACACAAATACAGAGCGGTCAGGTGCGCAGAGGACATGACCATTAGGTGTGGGACTGTAGGTAATGCAAAGAGAAAGTGCGGAACCATAGCTTTAAAGACTTTTAGGGATTTTCTCTTACTTTCAAGGCTTGATATGAAGAACTGAGGCTTTAGACTTGCAAAGGAGGACAGTATGAGTGGTAATGGACTCACATAGATTGCAGAATGTCAAAGGTGACAATTTTTAGTGCAACAGATTGCCCCCTAAAGTGAAAAGTCTATAATAGATGAAGATGGAATCTTTCATGTATGAAGAGTGAAGTACTTTATCATTTCAAGGATCATCCTATGGACACCCCAGTCGGAACCTGTAAAAACATTCAATGCAAAACATATATATATAGACATATCATCGCTGAGGTAGGCATTCCCATACTCAGATCAAAACTAACTAAACTATTCTGGTACAGGAATGATTTTGTAATACATCAAGAGAATAGACATATGTAGGCACAGTATGGATGCAGCCATCTGTTTATGAGTAGTCCACTATATAATGAATAACAAAATTCCTCGCAACCTGGATTGTAGAAACTAGATCCAGGGTCTTGATTTCCGCTTCCTAAACTAATACGATTCTATCCATGTGAATGAATGTATCGAAGTCGAACATGGTAGAAACCACTTGGTTACCAGTCAATGATGTGAATTGTTAACAAGTGTGAGAGAAACCACCAGTAATGTCAATGGCTCTCAAAGTACCCAGTACAATCCATGAAATGTGAATAAATGAGTCGAAGTCGAACATGTCATAAAATCATTCGATCGAAGGTCAATGATGCAACCTATCGTCGAAGGCAAGAAAACTGCCATTAGGGCATGCAGCTTTCAAGGTACTGACGATTTCTAGATCAACTTCCTAGATAATGAGCTAAAGTCGATAGAAAGTGATCCGTCGTAGGCAAGCCCACAACACAAAATCATAGATCAAGTTTTGAAGAAATATATTAGCAAGGACTGACTCAGGGATGGTCAAAATGGATGACAGATATTTTGCAAATGAATGGTTTGTTTGAACTGATCTCTTGAACACATAACGACACTGCAAATGGTTTGGTGAAAATTGACCCAAAGCTAATACCCAGAAACCAGCTAAAGACTTTCAATGTGGTTTGATTAACTGTTAGGCAAAGGATTTTCCCAACCCAGGTGAACAAAAAGTGTCGTGTTCAAGAGTGGTTGACGGGTTTTTATAAAACAAAGTGTAACAAATAGGTTCATTTTTCTCTCTTTTCCCCCACCATTTCTAGCAAGTACCTCTTTATTTTTGACAAGCTTAAGGAGGATAACATTTGCTTGTTTATAAGCTCATCCTTCGGATGAGTCCAACTTAGTTTAAAATTCAAACCCTAAGAAGGAGTGGTTCGTTCCTGTTTGAAATTGAACAGGTCCTTTACTGTTAAATTTTAACAAGTCTAGTATAGGAAAAACTCAGTGTTTTTCAATTTTAGGGAGTTAGAAGAAAAACTTAAGAAAAATCCATGGGGGTAATTTTTCATAAAATAATCCCTTAGGCCCAAAAAAGGATAAAATATTACAAAAGGGATGACTTTTCAATACTTTAACGAGCTGAAAAAGGCAAGCGCTCGACAATCTTTTCATATTTAATGAGTCTGAAAAGGGTTTAAAGAGGACTTTATTGACCGTAACTAGTCAACATGTACCTTTTTCTTAAATAGTCCATTTTAGTCCATAAAAGGGGTAAACTTATATTGAAGGGACGATTATTCGTTTATTTTAACGAGTTGGAACAATCAAGTGCTCGGCAATCTTTTCAATTTTCGAGAGTCTGAAAAGAGCTTAAAGAGGACTCCAATGCTTCGCTTTTTCGTAAATTTTTGAAAGAGTACGAAAAGGTGACAAAAGTATACTCTTTGTTGAAAAATGATAAATTTTCCAGAAAAATCCAATATTCTGCACAAAAACTCAAAACATTGCACATACTTGTTTAAGATAAATAAAAGTGATTTAAAAATTTACCGTTTTAAAGTGAAAAATAAATAAATTAAAAATTCATTTATTCGAAAAAACTTATAAAGAGGGGTTTTCCAACTTCATTTTTACCATTTGAGTTTAGAGTGAAAAGTGAGAGCTTTTGGGTAAGAAATTTCCTGTGAAGATTCTAGAAAATCTGTCTGTTGGAATCGAAAACCGTCAGCTCCAGGTAATCCACGTCGTCCTTAACTTGCATTTCATCCATTTACATTTTTATTTTAGACTTTAAATTCGATTTTTAAGGGAAAAATAGGTTTATAAATTCGCTCGCGGGGGTCCACAGGTGCAACACGCGGCCCCTGTGGACGCCGACTTTTTTCTATAAAGAAAAAAGTCGTGGGTCCGCACCTATTACTTATAGCCCGTGCGGACCTACGCACTGTCTGTAACTGGTGGGTGCGGTCCCCGCGAAAATGAATTTTAAAATTTATTTTCCTCCGTTTTTGCCCAAAATTTTTTGAACTCTCTGGTTCTAATATGTCTTTTATGCATTGTAGGACATTCAAAATGCTAATTTGGCAAGAACGCAAGCATGAGGATATAGATTTTGCCGCATTAAATCATATGCCCACAATGCAGGCATTAAGAGCATGCAGATTGCTAAAGTTCTGGGGCATACAGGGTATGAGGGCCCAAGTAGACCTCTTGCAATGGTTTGTATACAGATGGAACACACAGGACTAGTGTTTCGTGATTGGTGGCCACCGGCTCGAAATAAAGCTGAAAAAGGTTCTAAATGACTGTCACTCTAGAGCGTGTGGCAGTCATATGTTTGGGTATGCCACAGCCCAAAAGATATTGTGCGTTGGTTATTTCTATCCATCCTTATTCAAAGATTGTATCTATGCAGTCCGGAAATGCCACAATTGTCAAATCTTTGATCGTAAGATGTGTGCTCCACCCGCTCCTCTTCACCCTATAATTGTTGTCGGTCCTTTCACAAAGTGGGGTATTGAATTTATTACATGTAACCCTCCTCGAAATCGAGTTGGAGGATGTACTATGATTCCTGAGTCATGTACTATGATGGATTAGGATGTAAATCCTAAGTCAAGTACATGTACTTGGATAAGAATGGTCCATGGATAGACATTTCCTTGAGGGAAATGGTCTAGTGAAAGATATAGTCTAGGTACCCTATGTGGAGTATGTACCTCGATGAGGCAGTGTGGTGTCGCATGGAATGCCTACCAACATTATGCTTTGATCTTGTAAGAACTAGAGTTTACATGTAAAGGCCTTGGTAATGTGACAATGTTGACAATGATGATCATCGATGCTTATCAATTTGGATTCATTCTTATGAGAATATTTAAATTTGAGATAGACCTGTAGAGTCAATATGAATACCTCCCTAGTTAAGAGAGAATGTTGGAAAGGTAACTAGGTTCAGTCTTCATTCTTGTATCAATTTGTATTTCTATGTAAAAGAAGAAAAATAATTTTATTTGTTCAAGCATGGGTTTCATGCTCAAGTCTAGGTTAAGCATGTTTTCCATGCTTCTAGGTTTTAATTAAGTCAAAGAATTAAATTTGAACAAAAGTTCATTTGGACTCTTTGTAATAAAAAGGAAAAATAATTTTTGTTTAATCGAAAAGAGTCAAATTGACCTCCATAAGACCAAGTCATCTCACTCAAAGGGACGCATATATTCATATGTGAGAACAACTATTTATAGGCATGAATCCTCCTCCAAAATAGTGGAAATTTTTGCAAGGTTATATAATGACATGGGAATTACAATGGAAACGACATGAGAGTCTTTGTGGAAGGATAAACAAGTTCTCTAAAGCTTTTGATGACACGGTTGAAAATATGGAACAATTTGCAACTTGATGTTAGGGCCAAAAATATGAAGCAATATACAACTTTGTGACAGGGTCGAAAATTTTAACAAGTCTACAATTTGTAGCAAGGTCGAAATTTCTCTGAAGTTTGTAATAAGACAGTGATCTGATTTTGCAGTTTGATTGAAGTTTGAAGAAGCTTTCCTTTGACTGTGACTTGGGAGGAGGGTTGACTTGGGGATCTTATGGAGGAAGTTGTCTTGGTCTTTGGATCTTGGAAGTCTCATCTTTATCTGATTCTATAAGAAGAGGATTGTTCAGGTTTCCCCCAGTTATGGGTTTTTTCCTTAGAGTAGAGCCTATATCTTGTGTTCTTTATGTTTTGTGATCTTCATGTTTTAATATTTTCTTTATGAAGAAGTAAAACATAATAATAAAATTCCAATAAATATCACAAGTAACTATCAAGTAAGGAAAATATACAAACTCCTTAATTTTCCAACATCAAGAACCAGTTACAAGAGTCTGTGTGAGGACATGCAGATAATTAACTTGGGAGGAGATGTTGGGACATGAAATTGGCATATTTTTGCACTCATTTTCCTACATTTTCTTTAACCTTTCTTATTCTCGAGGCCATACTTTGCCAGCGTAACAAGTTTTATCAACCTAAGTATGTCTCCTTTTATATGTCATCCTTATGATCCAATTCTACTTGTAATTTTGCATGATAACTATTGTTTCAGGTTATTTTTCTCGTAAAATTGACAACTGGGCTATTGCAGGGTTTGTATTATGTTGAGATGTTGTTGTAGGATTACACTTTCCATTTGTGCCTCACTAAGGACACGACAAGGACTCACTGAGCATTGTTGTTACACACAAAGTTCTATTTTGAATGCGTTGACCTCCTTCAATTAGTTATGAAGATCAATTTGGAAAGCATCTAGTCAAAAGATAGTTTGACTGTTAAATGAGAAGTTTATGGACATCGCAACTAAAACAGTTATGATTTTCTATTGATAATAATTTTATTTTGGAAAAGTTGTTACAACTTTGTCCTAACCTTGGAAACTATTATCAACTTGTTAATATTTATTCTCAAATTAGATCACATGAGAATTGAGAGATTCACATGATGATCTTATCATTGTAATATGAAATTATAAAGAAGTGTGCTCTCTACCCGCGCATGATAGACATATAGAAAGAGAGAGAAAGTGATAGAGGGGGAGAGCACCGTCGTTGTAATCATGTATGTTTCATTAATGAAATCTCAATCATTCATGGTGCCATATCTTTTTGTTGACTAGCTTGTGTGTTATGTAGTGTACCAGCTCCTGTTGGGCAGGAAGGTCCCTCCTTCTTAACAGGGATCACTTGTTAGGAAGGAACTGTAGTTTTTTAATTTATTTACTCTCAATTATAATTCATGTGTGATTGTTGTTACTGTTATTATAAGTCTTATTCATGCTTTAATGATTACATAATTCTAACCTCTGTATTGTGTAACATCATAAGTCTTGGACCGGTCCCTTTGATAGTGTGTTAGTTATTTAATTTGTGTTACAGTTTGATCGTGTATTCATTTCATTTGAATGTGTGTTTCAACATTTGTTGAGAGAATGGTTTCCAGGAGTGGTGTTCTTTTTTTAATAAGAGTGGCAGTGTGATAAGGTGGTTTCATTTTGCATTGTGTGTTTATTTCTTGAGAGTGTGAACAAGGTTTGAGAGTGTAATAGCCAAAGTGTTGAATTGTTGAGAGTGTGATTACAACGATTGAGTTTGAGATTCATTAGCACTAGTCATCATTTTCCCATGCATATATTTTTTGCAATAGCCTTGCAATAATAAAACCTACCCGGATTGCTTTTTATGTCTCCTTCATGGAGTTTTTATATGGTTGTGGTTTGACTGAGATCTGGTTACTCTTTTATTTTTGGAAAATGTAATGGACTTTATAAGTTGATAGCTTACTGAACCGAGAAATCGGTGCTATGAGTTTATATTTGAAAAAAAAAAAGAATTGTCTTCGTTTCATAGTATACCAAATTTACAATATGCTTAGTGCATCATATGGAAAAATTTACCATAGGGTGCCTCAAAAGGTAATCTGGGGGTTGCTAGAGCTGGAGGTGTATTTTTTAACCAAAATGGTAAAAAAATCTTGTCTTATGCCTGGTGGATTGACACTACCTCAATTAATCAAGCAGAGATGTGGGCTACCTGGAAAGGTCTCTCCATTCTTCTCAGGCATGGTTTTAAGTCTGTTGTTGTAGTGAGAGACTCCAATCTTTTTTTTCCCTAGGAAAAATCAATTTCTTTTAATAAGAAAATTGCATAAAGCTTACATGAGATACAAATTTAGCAGCATAAATAAAAATAGCTACATAATAAGACTGTATATATCAACATCACCAAGAATATAATCCACATATCCTTATCTCACCAGACAAAATATCCTTCTAAGGCTGACAAAATAGTACAAAAGTAAGGCTTCAAGTCTCAAGAAATTTCAAATCCAGCTCCAACATTCCTAAGTATCAAGCAAAAGACATAATGTCTTTACTTAGTTAGTAAAAAAACAACATACAATTTGAATCAACCATATTGCCAAGAAATGAAACATGGGCATGCATATAAGTGAAGTAAGGCAATTTTGGCCTGCTTGATAGAAATGCATGCCCAACCTTCATTACAAGGCCAAATTGAATGATTCGACTTGGAGAGTATTTTTTTACTCATAAAGAACATTAATACAATTAAAATTTTCTAATTCTGCACATATAAAAAATAATCGTTTAGGATTAGTGAAATATTTCAATTTGTTTTATAATATAAATTAATGAACAAACTTTGCATACATTTAGCCTAATGGTTTGGATTTACATTGTTTTACATATATGATATATGTAATTATATTTTTTAACAATTTCATATTTAATGTGTTGTTATTCGATAAGATGTTCATCCTAGTTTAGTTCGAGTCTAACCAATAAGCTAACAACACCTCTAAACCATTATCAACCAATAAATGACCACTAACCATGCTAACTCTTATCCAAGTAATCCTATTTTTTTTGCCAACAATTCATACCAAAGATTGAACACTTTAAGGATATTGCAATAGGTAATTTGTATCGACACAAATAATATTGAAGCATTTCAAAGTTTGGGCCATAAAAATCATCATTTTTAAACATGGATTACAAATAATTTTGAAAATTTAGAAGTCTTGCTCATTAACATTATTGTCTACAACAATGTCATCCAGTGTATCATTGTCAATGTTCATATGTTCTTTCAAGTATTTAATATTATGATCATCCTCATCTTGACTTGCATCATCTTCATCATCATTGAAATTTGACTGTAGACCATCTATATTGTTACCAGATGTATTTGGATCATCATTTTCTATACCATCCATATTGTTGTCTTCTATAACATCATCTAACTCTGGATTGTTGTCTTCTTGTGCCTGAACATAACCATCTTCAACATCATCATGGATGTCAATTTCTTCAATGTTCTCTAATTCCTCTCTCATTTTGTTGGCCATCATTGTTATGCTCAATGTTCACTAATGCATCGTCAAATACATACCTTAATCTTGGATCATAATGTGTAACAAATATCCATTTCAGGTCCAAAATATCTTCATAGAAAAATACCTGCACATAAATGACATACATATATTAGACCCATGTTATAACAATTTTACTTATATATATGTGTTTGTGTGTGTGTGTGTGTGTATATATATATATAGATAGATAGATAGATATATATATATATATATATATATATATATATATATATATATATATATATATATAGATATAGATATATATATATATATATATATATATACAGCAAGTATTTATAAGCAACAATGATCATTAATTTATTAATTCATAGTATATTGCAATTTTATATATATATATATTTGCAATAAACTATGAATTAATAAATTAATGATCATTGTTGCTTCTTGTTTGAGTTAAAGAAATACTTGCTCACAATGAATTGGTAGAACATAAGGCTCCTTATCCTCTATTAGGAACCCTGAGGAATGTATAGAAAACAATCCACTATGGGTATCATGCCTTTGCGTCCTCTCAAATGCTTCATACCATCTACACTTAAAGATACAACATTTAAAAGAGCGGTAAACCAACTCAACAATTTCTTCAATTTTCCCAACATATTGTAGGTTCCCTTCAATAATATTTTTATCTTTTGATCTTGATTGACTGGATTGCTTGAAATCAACCATGATGCCATAATCAAATGATCATCTCTTTACATCTACACTTTCTACTCGATAATGTCTACCATATGCCCACATTGCACAATATTTCCTCACTTGCGAAAGACCATTTATTTCAGTGAAAAAAATATAATGACGAATATTAAAATAGTTAATAGTGTCAAAACTGTAAAGAAAGAACATTTTGTAAAATTTGAACTATACATTTCTTTCACATCTTCTACATATGATGATTTAGTCTTCTTTTATATTTGAATCTATACTTGCATCTTCTATTTGATTTGAATTTATTAAGTAACCCATTCTAGTGTACAAACTTTGCCCCATTTCCCAAGTAGATCAGTGGGAAGTGGAGTATTCCTTGGGTTTGATCTCTTAAACTATCTCCTTGCTTCTAACACTTGTTCTCTCTTTTTATCATACAAATCAATCCATTTTCACACTTGTTCTCTCTTTTTATCATACAAATCAATCCATTTTCTCATAAAGTCCATGTGTTACAAAATGAACTTCTCGATTATAGCACTTTCATCTACACCTATTACATGTGTTTGTTTCTTTCAAACTCCAAATGTCATGTTGTTAAATTGACAAATAAATTACAGAGTAAATTAATGATTGCAATGAAGAAAACCAAAATGATCATGAATTTACTTACTAATTTCTACTTGAACACCATTAGATTGTGGTTTTCTCCATTATTAATATATGATGCTTGTTCTTCATCCCAAAAGCATGGACCATCTTCAAAATCCTTACCAAGGAATTCACATAGGAAGAAAAATGTTTCATTCAATACAAACCCTTCAGTCATGCAATTCTCTAGTTGTTCCTTTTGTCGGACATACATTTTGAGAGTTTTCATATATCTCTCAAAGAAAAACATCCACCTTGGTTATACAACACCTGCTAATTCAATGTCATTGACTAGGTGTATAATTAAATGGACCTATAGGTCCATGAAACTTGTGGGGAGCTCCTTATCAAATACACATATAATTTCTGCAATTTCCTTCCATTTTGGAACTTCACATTCATAGATCTCCTTGGAGGTCACCCACTTAATATAAGAATAACAAATTAGTATGAACCTTTCGTCAAAAAATAAAAAGCAATAAAATATCTCTATGTCTCTAACACATGAACATTTCATATCATATACATTGCAAATGCTGACAATAAACTTATGGCATTCCTTAAGTCACATGTAAGACATTGATTCCCCCTAATTGCCAATGGCATGATATGTTATTAAACAAATTTCTCAAAGGTCATTAGTAATTTTTTTCACACAATAGAATATCAAAATATATTTTGTACATAATCAATGTTACCAGTAAAAGTTAAATGATGATAATGCCTACATTAAATTGTGAAAATCATGTGTCTTAAATCTTGTCACATGTCCATCAACTGTAAAATATTTTTCCAATGACAACCCATAGCCAGTAGGTGTCCTAATTGAACGAATGACTTTTTTTAGTTGGTCTAGCTCTTCTTTTTTTTCCAAAATCCATGGAGCTTCTGCATATGTTTCATTTTCCTTGTTTGGCCACAAATTTATTCTAACAAATTTGGTATGCGAAGGAGAAATATCTCTCCTTGAAGACAAGGCATCCTTCTCTTTTCCTAATATATGTCAAAATATAGAATCCAAAACATTTTTGAAGATGGGCATAAGATCCAATAGGTGAGCTATTAACAGATCCTTCCAGTAAGAGAGCTCATAAAATATGGATTTCATTTTCATTCCTTCTAGCATATTAACTACAACTTTTTATAGTTCTTCAATTGAATCACCCCAATCAAAAATATCCTCCCAAGCCTTTGATTCAGCATCTTCATACTTCTTAAGCCAATCACTTGGAACCATAATCATGGGAGGGCCTCTATTTTCAATTTTTCCATCAAATTGATTCTTTTGGCAATTTCTAAACTTATGATCTATGTTATGTAACCAACTGACAAAAATATATATCAACGACTTAAAAATTATCCTCTTCAAGGGGGAAATCTCCTTTACATTACATAAATGAACAATTCTTGGATGATACAAATGACAAGACCTCCTTTGTATATATGTGAGTCTAAGGGGTCACAATATAATCAGAGCCTACATAATAATAATAATAATGTAATGGCACAATAATAACAATAGTGGGCTTCTATAACAATATGGGGGCTACATGGGAAAAGCAATAACATTAAGGGGGATATACTGCTATTATAGGGACCTAACATGCACCTCCCCTTCAAAAAGTGTTGTCCTCAATGATTGAGTAGTTCTAGATTCTTCTGTATAAAATTCTCATCCGACCATGTGGAATCTTCAGCGAGTAAGTTCTTCCACTTAATCAGATACTCTAAAATTGATTGATTTTGTAGTTGTTGGGTTCATGTTTCTGTCACTGCTCTGATACGAAATGTTATGCAACCATCTCACAAAAAGATAGATCAACTACTTAAAAAGTATCATCTTCAAAGGGGAAACCTCCTTTACATTACAAAAATGAACCATTCTTGGATAATACAAATGACAAGACCTCCTTTGTATATATATGAGTCTAAGGGTTCACAATATAATCAGAACCTACATAATAACAATAATGTCAGGGCACAATAATAACAATAGTGGGATTCTATGGGGCACAACAATAACAATATGGGGGCTACATGGGAAAAACAATAACAATAAGGGGGTTACACTAGTATTACATGGATCTAACAATTTGGTGGTAGAAAAAACTTTTGTTTCCATAAATAAATTTATGTAGATCTTTAAAATAACGCCCTTAAAATTGTTCTACACATATTGGACATTAAAAATTCCCCTCTGTTTGAAGCCCTACAATTCAATAAGTAATGTTACTAACATCAAAATAATAGTATAAACATAAGTATGAAAGTTGGGATGAAAATAAATTATGAGTGTAAATATGTAAATATTCTATCTTACTAGAACAAACACCAAGTCCTAGGAAATCATGAATAGTCCAACATAGCACACCATACAACATGAAGGACATATTTTATGGAGGAAGTGATATTTCATACATTCTTATGCCTTTCCATAGCAATTGCATCTCATCAATAAAAGACGTAATATAAATCTCCATTCTTTTTACTTGATGTTTCCCTGGAACAATGAGAGTTAGCATAAGGTGTTCCTTTCTAACACTCATGGGGGAATATTGTATGCTTTCAATCTGATTGTCCAAACACAATAATTTAAGCTTATGAAAGAGAATGGGCACATTCCATCAATTGCAAGACCAAACCTAATACTATGAGGTTCATCTTTGAATTTTCTTGCCCATTTTTCCTCTATGTGTTTCATTGCTTTGGAGTCAGTCGAAATTGGCATGAATCCATATTTACTCATGTTATTTGCATGCTAGTCCATCAATTGTGCAAGTGACTTGCAACGAAACATTGATTGAAGTCTAGGTATGATAGGCATGTGGCGTAAATTTTTCTTTGGAACTATAGGACCTTGTACATCTGTAAGATATTTCTTCTCTTTGCATATAAGGCATTCTACCTTGTCTTCATATTCATGTTTGTATAAAATGCAATCATTTTTACATAAATGAATTTGCTTATATTCAATCCCCAACTCAACTAACAACTAACGCAATTCTCTGCAATTTGATAGCAATACATTCTCTTCGAGGAATATTTTAGTTTTTAGTGCCCTATAAGATTGCCCAAGATTAAATCAATTGAATGTTTGACTTATGATGAACATGTTTGATATGTCAATCTATACTAGGATTGTTTATATACAATATATGGTTTTAAAATCCCCTTAAAGAAATATAAATGAATTTGATGAATTTTTACGAATTACGTACACCAATTAACAATGCAAAGTAAGAAATATATTTCAACTCACTTCAGTACTGTAGTGAATACATTGTCTAAAAATCCAAATAGTGACTTGATTTCTAATAATATTAATGTGCATTTAATTTTTGAGGTTCTACTTGCACCTGATTTGAACATGGGTGTCTTAGTTGCTTGCTTGATTGAGTCTTTCAGGTTGTTATCATCAAGATTACATTGGTGATAATCACCCCTGTTATCATCGTTACTGTCAACCATATGATCATTATCGTCATCATTGTTTCCATCCCCAAAGAAACTTGTAAGCATTTCATTTAATCCTTCTTCGTGTGTTTCATTTTCACTATCATCATCATCATTAAGGCTAGGTGGTATATCATCAATGTATGCTAATCTCATCAGCTCTTCAAATTTCTCAGTTGGTAGTATTCTCTTCAATCTTGCTCTTTTCACCCTGGTATGGTTTAAACGATGGTTTGGATCATCCCGTCCAAATCTTAATAACCCATTATGATATTGGGTATTAGTAGGTGCATCATCAATATCTTATACCTATTAACAAACTCAAACATTATTTAATTTTAGGCAACAATTGGGTAAATCATAAATGTGATTTAAATGTATCAATTTCAGAGAACTATAATAAAAAATATTTATTAACAAATAAAAATATAAAATGTATGAACATATATATATATCAATTGAATAATGGAACATTATTTTATAGACTACCTTTTTTATACAATAATTTAAAATAAAACACAATTTTAACAACATAGTTTATAAAATGTCAGTCCACACTCATTGATTATTCTTTGGTTTTCTACCCTTAAAAACATCCTTAGGGGGAACTTGGTCTTACCTTTTCTTTCACTCAAGAGTGCATTTTAAGAAGGCATAATTAATAAATAACTCATCCCCAATGGTAAGGTCCATAATAGCCTCAACCATTATCAATCTATCAACTTCTCTTTCCATATCTCCATCTTTATCATTTAAAACCTCAACAAATTGACAATACGGTCTTATAGTAGGGTCCCTTCCCTTGCTACTATTTATAAATCATGCAATTCTTTTGTGTATGTAACCATGTCCATCTATATACATAGGATGAATTCTATTCATTTCTTTTCCATTTTCCAATTAGAGACTATGTGTATACATATTCATATTTAGACCATATGCTGACATACTATGCTTATATTCTACTAGCATTATCCATTCACCATTGTAATATGATGAACCATAATATGTCATTAATCTCCTAGTGGTTTGTTGTGAATAGTTTCTATCTCTGATCCCACATGGAAATTTTGGATGATAAAGAGGCCTATATTCTCTCCATAAATATTGGAGGGTCATATCATGTAATTGTATCCCCAAAAATGAAACACCTCATACATTCTATGTAGTTGTATATCACTAGGTCAAGCGCAATATAGTCGATGATCAAATGTCTCTTTGTAAATTGATCTCAAACTCAAGGGAAAGTCATCATCTCCATCACATTCATTCTCATAGGGTGGCCAATTTACCTTTCCCTTGTCTTTAAGAAAATTATGCATCTGTAAACTAGTTCTTGTTCTAATATTATTTGTTTTCATTAATTCCTCATCTTCTGAGCTGGTATATGTGCACATACTTTTGTTAGATGTATCATGAGATAAATGATCACTGCCCTCTAGGCTAGAAGTCAGTGATCTAAGAAACTTTAAACCAAGAACTTTATCCTACAAGTAATCATTAAGAAAAAAATTAATTATTTATATAATATAAAACAATGCTTAAAAGAAGAATACATATTATTTAAATCAAATTGGAAAATTTCTCACCACAATTCCTATTGGATTCAAATTGATAGTAGGAAGCATACTACCCACTGGAATCTCATCATCTATGTAATGTCTTTGTACAATCACTCATTCCAAATGTTTCTTTCCACAACATACAAAACATTTACAAATAACAATTTTCTAAAAGTATTCATCCCATGTATTATAGTCTTGATCAACCTCTTGTTCACTGCAATCATTTGTTGTGTCTACAGGATCCATTACCATATCCTCTTCTGGCCACTGTCCTCTACATGATTGAATAGTTTTAGGTCCATGCCCACATACATATCTTTTTCTTTTTCTAGTTGAAGGCTCAAGCTATGCATTTGCTCCAATCTCTATCTAAAATAATCAAAAACATCCATTAATTTATGTCAAGATTGGGTAATACACTATAAATTTTAATAATATTGTGAAAACATATGGACTTATCACAAATGTCATTATATGAAAAAATTCCTAGGTTAAGTCAAAATTTGAGTACCTGATGTCCCGTGTCATTCATTATGTCCTCATTTGATATGACATGATCTATTGGCATGGCATCATCTAGCTCTTGTAATACACAACATAGTCAATAATGTTTAGTACACCAATTATATCATTTCAATGAATATGCTATCCAACACAAAACTTCACTTTAGTCATATATTTGACATATTGATATCATGTTAATTTGGAGTTGAATTTTTTTTATGACCCTAGGTATATACATCGAGCCAAAATTTCGACAAGAAAATTATCCAACATCCCTATCCCACATGGTCATCCTAATTTTCAACATTTCACTTGATCATAGAATCACATTTAATCACCATTCATGTGCATTTTCAACCAATAATATTGACTTGAAAGGCCTCATGGAAAAAAATGGCTTTCTCTCCTCTATGTTATAGTATTTAAGAATTCATAAAGACCTTCCTCCTTTGGTTGAGGTTGGTTTGTCTTCTTATCTGTATTGTCTTTGTATATTTTGTTGCCATCTCTTCTTCGACCCACTTTCCTCTCTACGATTTAGTAGTTCTATGTCGCCCACGTCCTATGTCCATAGCCTCCTTTAGATCTTGTAATACACAACAATGTCAACAATTTTCAGTACACCAATCAAATCCAATTATCAGCAATGAAAACAATAAGTGTAGGGGTAGAATTATTGGTAGACTATATGAATAGAATATGATTTTTCCTTACAACATAAATATTAATTAATATTAGCATTTTTTCCCCATGTAACACACTTTACCACAAGTGCCTACATCATTTTTGTTTCATTCCTCATTTATAACTTACTTTATGCAATCATTTCAGAGCCAATTAAATTACTCTATAGTGAATGTAGTGGCTTATTGAAATTATGGTTATTCTATTGAATGTATTCTAATAATCTTCGATTTTATTTGAGAATAATGTTATATTCATGTAACATTTCTATGTCTAGTTTTGTATGGAAAAAAATAACTTGATGGCGGTAGACTAGGCGTTGTTTACACTGACTTTTTCACCTCAACTCGATCACATTATGAGACCTGATTCGGTGCTAAAGTCAACAATCAATGAGTAGAAATTTAAAAAAATTGTGAGAAAAAACTTTAAAATTAAAAACCCACCAACTATTGAACTAAAAAAAGAAATCAAACTCTTTCTTTCTCCTCTAAGAATTTTTTTCATTATAGATAGGCTTGGACTCGGAAAGAAAAGAATGGGCTCCTCTACCCCACCTGGGTCTCAATCTGAGAGCTTTGAAGTCCACCCGTTATGTTGCAGATGGACAATTTCGATATTGCCTTCTTTTGCTTGGATTCATGGCATTAGTTTGAATACTGCGAAACAAAAAAATGACTGATTTTGATGATCTTTAGTGGATTTTAAAGGATCTTAACGATTAACACAGAGCTTACACAAGATTTTTTACTTTTCTCCCTTTTTGGTCTAGAAATATGAGTTGCAAAGTAAGGCATTGGTTCCGTGAATAGAGGGTGGATTTAGGGTTAAATTCTGATATATTTATTCATGTATTGGTGCAGAATGGTTTGATTATCATCAAGGTTTGTTGAAAATCTACCCTGGGTCTCGATCTAGGATATCTAGCTCTTCCTCGCAATCACTCTCATGAGTGTAAGAATCCAGGTATGGATCAAACTAACAAATGTAGATTGGCCATATATGTGTTTTAATTGTAGGTTGTGTGTATGTGATGGCCTGATTGCTTACCTCGACTCAAATTGTTTCCCTTCACACAGTGTGATCTCCTTCCTTGCACATTATTTTCCTTGGCTTGCCTCCATGGGCAATATTTGCTAGCCTGATGTAGAAATAAATTGAAATTTTTAGATGCTAATGAAATTAGACTAAGATCAATAAACACAAATTTCTTTTACTCAATCTGCAGAAAGGAAAACATACAATAGAAACACATGCAATTATTAAATCATAATGAACACAGTTTTTACAGGGTAACCAACTAGAAAAAACCCTCCTCTATTTGTATTATATCATATGAGAATATAGATCTATTACAATGACTACTTCAATCCTTGAAGCTCAATCTACATTGTAATATTGATCTCCTCCTGAGTCTGATTTGGAATGGGCCTCCAACTTCCTCGTATTCCTTGCACAATTCTTGCTCCTAAAGAATGGGAAGAACTCCTATTTTCTTATTCAATCCCAAGAGAATTCGTCACCTTCTACATGCAAACTATATACACTCAATAATATACATTGATAATTACAATGATGCCTTTTTCCTCCACTCAACTAGGTAGATCAAATTGCATGCATGACTAGGGCTACTTTTAGTCAATTTATTAGTTAACTAAGAGATCAGTGAGTTAAAAACAATTACAACTACTCAACTAAACTCCTACTGACTCTATTCATGACTAGAGCTCAAATAACTGAGTTTCACTAACTATAACTCCACTAGATTGCTAGATCTTAGCAATCAACTCATGCACAACTCTACTTCTTTCCCACAAACTCGAATTGACTGACTTAACTAAGTGACTTGGCCATGTCACTCCTGCTAATTGCAACTCAAGTCATCCTGATGATATGGAAATTCAATTTTTTTCCATTTAACTAACCCACAAGTCAAATGAAGCCTTTTCTTGCTACAATTTAACACTCCCTCTTAGCAAGAAAAGGGTTATGAACCACCCCTATCCTACTCCTGTGGAACTCGAACTTTCCTCTTGACAAAGCCTTTGTCAAAATTTCTGCATCCTGCTCCTCTATGGGAATGTACTGCAACATGATGATCCTCCTTTACACACAATCTCTCAGGTGATGGTACTTGATGTCTATATGCTTGGACCTATCATGAAACACTAGATTTTTAGAGAGTTTGATACAACTTTGATTGTCACAGTGGATCAATGTAGGCTCCATCCCCTGAATGAAGAGACCAACCAAGATCTTCCTCATCCAAATAGCCTCGCATGTTGCTTGACTAACATCCATATTCTTTCCCTTTGTTGGTGGTTGAGTGCTACAGATCTATGTTTCCTATTGTACCAAGAAACTATTGTTGCCCTAACATTGAAGATAGCTCTCAATGTGCTCTTCCTGTCTAATGGAATCCTTGCCCAATATGCATATGTGAAGCCTTGGAGCTTCACTCCATTATTCTTCATGTACCATAAACCAAAATCTATTATGCCTCTGAGGTATCTGAGAACATGTTTTTTTGCTTTCCAATGAATCTTGGTAGGCTCCACCATAAACTAACTAAGTTTATTAACTGCAAAACAAATATCAAGCCTTATGTTCACCAAGTACATCAAGGACCCTACCAATTGTCTATAGATAATGCCATCTATTTCCTCTCTTGTAGAAGAATCCTCTTTCCTCCAGTTAGTAGCTAGAGGAGTGTCCATGGGCTTGCAATCCTGCATATGGAATCTCTAAAGGATTTCAAAGGTGTACTTCCCCTGACAAAAAATAGCTCTCCATCTCCCTACCACACCTCCAAACCAAGGAAGTAGTGCATCAAACCCATATCCTTCATCTCAAACTCTCTTGAAAGGTCCTCCTTATAAGACTGGATCAACCTCTCATCTCCTGTCAGTATCAAATCATCTACATACAGGACTAAGATGAGCATAATACCATCTACCAAAATGTAGTAGATATTGGCATCTTCTTCACTCTTAATGAAGCCCAATCAACTGAGATATGAATCTACGTGACTGTACCAATCACAAGGTGCCTACTTGAGACCATAGAGGGCTCTCTTGAGTCTACACACGTGTCTCCCTATCAAATGTCTCCAACCCCTCAGGCTTCTCAATGTAGATCTCTTCCTAAACCACTCCATTAAGGAAGGCAGTTTTAACATCCATTTGGTGGATATTCCACCCAAATTGTGTTGCCAATGTTATTATGGTCATGATAGAAGAATATATTTCCACAGGGGAAAATGTCTCCTCATAACCAACTCCCTCTACTTATGAGAACCCTTTGGCCAAAAATCAGGCCTTGTACTTCTCAACACTGCCATTAGCTACATGTTTCACTTTATACACCCACCTGGAGCCAATAACGGATTTTCCATCAGGTCTAGGAACAACCTCCCAAGCATCATTATTCATTATGGAGTCATACTCCTCCACCATGGAATCTACCCACACCTGCTAGGAAATTGCCTCATCAAGTAAAGAAGGCTCAGAATCAATTATTTATGTCATGAGTTCCCTATATTTGGTATATTTTTCTGTTGATCTGCTCTATCTACGCAAGGATCTTGGAGCTCCAACATGCTCCTGAGCATCCTCCACCAATCTACCTGCCTCCCTGGTTCTCTTCCTCCCTTATCTGGAAGGCTATGTGTGAGTGGATGCATTTACTTCCCTTCCTCTCTACTCCTCCACATGTGTTTGCGCCACAACATCTTGTGGATCTAAATGGGGCTCCTCCTTTGGAGCTAGAAGCTCCTCCTCTGGTGCAATTTTCAACTCTCGCTCTAGAGAGCTTCTCATGGTCTTCTACTCATCAAATCTGACACATCTCCTCATCACAATCATCCTGCATAAAGGCATATACACTCGGTAAATCTGAGGTGTCTCTAAGTATCCTACAAAGATCCCCTTCTCTACATTAGGCTCCAACTTTTTCCTGTTATCTTTGGAGACATGACAATAGACCATGGATCCAAAAATGTGAAAGTGGGAGACATATGGCTTCCTCCAAAAGAAAGCCTCTTCAAATGTGATCATTCCAAGAAGTTTGTGAGGCCTCCTATTCTGCAAATAAACACTTGTATTGCATGTGTCTGCCCATAGGTATAACAGAAGTCCTTGATCATGCAACATTTCTCTTGTAGCCCCTATAATGCTTCTATTTTTCCTCTATGCCACCCCATGTTGTTGTGGTTTGTGAGGTGAAATAAACTCCCTTCCAATACCTTCCTTAGCATGTAATTTAATGAAGGCATTAGACACATACTCTCCTCCAATTTCATTTCTCGATGATTTAATTTTATGTTCACTCTCATTTTCAACTAAGGCTTTGAATTCAAAAAACTTTGAATAAACCTCATCTTTCATCTTCATAAAATAGATTCAACATTTGTGGGAAAAATCATCTACAAAGATCACATAATACCTATGATTTGCAACTGAGATTGTATAAAATGGTCAACGCATCTGAGTGAACTCACTCTAAGATGGCTCCAGCTCTGATATCTCAACCCTAGAAGGAGAATTTAGCACATTTTCCAAGGATTCATACCTTGCAAACATCATGTTGATCAAGGGTGCATTTTGAAGTCCAATGGTGATTTGTTGCATTATTTTCAAAGCTCCATATTGTAGGTGTCCCATGCGACTATGCCAGATCTCTCCAACATCTCGGTCCTGAACATGTTCTACCTTGTTGCTCAATGCAGCACATGCATCCACCTCTAGCTTGTAGAGATTTTTAACCCGAACACCAATTTGTTTTACTTGACTAGAAACAACATGATTCATATAAGCTTTCCCCTTACTGAGAACCACATCATATCCATGATCTTCAAGTACATCTATATAAGATAAAATTTTCTTTAGACCAGGAACATACATTACATTCTTTAGGTGAAGATGAGATCTTGACTCCCTCTTAAAGGTGATAGTGCCAATCCCTTTGGTACTATATCTCCCATCATCTCCAAGCTCTATGGGTAATTGTAGGTCCTTCTCCTCTAGGCTGTTGAAGAAATCCTTATTTCCTGTCATATGATATCAAGCACTAGAGTATAGGTACCACTCACTCCCTCTTATTGTGCTTGCCATCTAAGAAATGTGGGTGAAATCCAACTCAAGTTGTGATGTGATAACATCTCTTCATACTTTGCTGCAGGCTCCTTACTGGATTTCTTGTGTGAACACTTGGTTGCATAATGTCCATACTCATGGAAGTGAAAGCATTTAATTTTACTGAAGTCTTTCTTCCTGCCATGGTTCTAGCTAGATTCTACTTCGCCTTGGGCCTTCTTCAATTTGACATTCTTTCCTTTGCCAACTAGAGCATAGTCTTCTTCCTCATCAGATCTGGATGAGACTCCATCTCTAGTGTTTCTTCTAATCTCCTCCTACAACAATTCAATCCAAAGTATCTCCCAATTAGGGAGCTTATCTCTTCCATTAACTGAATCTTGATAATTGTGTCGATACTTTGAAAGACTAAGGGGCACTAAGCTCACAAGCTCAAATGGTGGCACAGTCTCTCCTACTCCTCCAAGTCCATCTATGACTTGAGTGAATCTGGATAGGTACTGAACAATGGTTTCATTTTTCCTCGTTCAAATGTTCCTAAGATTATCTTTCAATGTAAATTTCATGGCATCACCTCTACTTTCAAATAGCTATATGAGGGTTTTCCACATTGCATAAGCAGTTTGCTTTCCATGCAAACTCGAAACCACATAGTCTTTGACTCCCTCCAGGATAATCCTCCTAGATTTTGCAGTATATTTCTTCCACTGAGCCAGTTATTGTGCATTCGATGTTGCTGGTTTTGTAATATCAGTTTGTGTGTACTCCAATAATCCATTGTCATCAGACACAACTTCCATTTTGTCTTTCCAAGAAATCAAATTTGAAGTTCCCTCCAATGCATATTGAAGCCTCAATCCATAGAAAGACATTGTTCCTAAAATACCTGCACCACAAATATGTTATTCAAAATTTCTTTAGAATATGATTAGGAACACTACAAGGAAAAGATCTTCTAGTGGAGATTTTTGTGGAGGCCCCTATAAAAATAGCCCAAAATATGTCTATAGCAGAGGTCACTAATGGAGGTGAGTGGGCGGATATTTCTTTGATAGTGTGTCTAAATTATTCAAGCACACCAGTGATTTATTATCCATACACGCACCGAAGCCGCATATAACATGGTGCACCGTAGATTTTTTTTTTTGAAAAATAAAAGAGCACGGTGCACTAAATACCCAGACACACCGGTGCTTGAATATTTTCTAGCACCAGACTCCTTCATATAGTAAAACGTACCATTCTTATTTGACAATGATGTTCCGATGCGTTAAACATATAACAACGCCCTAGCGCATCTTATAAAGCGTAACGATAGATGACTTCTAATTTATAAAAAAAGACCAGTGCTATTGTAAAACCACGGCACCAGTGCGTTACTAGTAATGTAAAACCCTAAGGCATCTCAATAAAGCACCACGATAATTTTAAATAAATACAAAAAAAAACACGGTGCTTTTGGATATAGCCCGCCCCACTGCACTTTGTGAAATGCAAGAGGGTTGAATAAAAAAAAACCCTCACAGCCATAATTTTCATTTTTACCATCTATAATGCGGGAGAGCTCTGACGCATCCATGCCACTCTTTCCATGTGCAAGCGCCCTGACATCAGTACTTCTATTACTCACCACCTTTCAATAACATGCTAACTGTTTGAGTTTCCAATTTTTTCAAACGGTGTGAAAATTTGTTTTTCTCCATTACGTGTACACAATGCCTCCCCGTCGATCAAATTTCTAGGTAATCTCTATGTTTCGTTCTAACTTAAGTTTTTAGCAGATTAGAATTGCAAATTAGGTTGAATTACACTTTTTTTTTGCAAAAAAAAAAAACAACGTGTGGTGCACTCGATATGTTTAGTTCGCACCGGTAGTGGTGTGCTCTGTAAATTTATAGGGTGCACTAGGTTTTGGTGCATGAACATAATGCACCATCCTTATGGCAATGTGTTTTGTAAATATAAAAGCACAAGGAAAGATGCGACAAATTGTGTATCTATTTAAAAACATTCCTATATCTCAGTGTGTTCTGTAACCTGAACGTACAATACCGGTGCCCACAAGTTATACATGCGCACCAGTGCACAAGTATGCCACACCAATATGAAAATTTAAATTTCTAAAACACCTGTGGTGCGTCATATTTATGTGTGCACCATCACCAGTGCGGTTATAGTTGAAAGTGCACCGACGTCGGTGCATGATTGTGTTTTGAGCACACCGGTATTTTTCTTAAATTGAAAGTTATGTTTCCATAGTTATAAATACATGTTTTATTTAATAAAAAATGTATGATATGTATGAGGCTGATGTATTTTATATGTCAATCATGTAACAGAGACGTCAGCAAAGGGAGAAACAACAAAAGTAGGAGCAGCAAGCGGACCCATACAATATGGTCTCACCATGGCAGGTGAGAGAGAGGGAGAGGGATTTATACCCTCGCCGTATTACTCCATTGACCTGAGCTCTCTTGAGGAATGTATGCCTCCTCAAGTACTATGAGGAGGGTACATCCCTGAAGGTGTACTTTTTCCTATTGGTACATCTGATTTGTCGATGGAATGTCTAGCGGCATGCTTTCTGTGTCAGTCCTCAGATGTGGTATAGGCCCATTAAGGAGGACATATACTTTATCATTAGCATGTCCAAGAGAGGGGAAGATTCTCCCTAGTTCCCTAATGTCCCCCATGGCATTGCAGCTAAGAGTTAACTTGCATACAGTTAGAGATATGTCAGGCCTCGTGCGGTTCATCCATCAGATTTTCAAGTCCGTGGGGGACAGCTACAAATTCCTTCTTTTTCTACAGAGGGGGCTAGGTGCCTCTTATTATTAGTCAACACAATTGCACATTCTTTTGGTGATGGGTAGCGCATTATTTGACCTTTTTTTGTATTATGTTGATTGTTTGATTTAGTTGTCACATTGCATCAGATGGTCTATCATTTTTTTGAGGCAATTTTTCAGAGTTTTAGATAGATATTGTGCGTTGTCAAGACAGGGGAGGGAGACCTTCCCTTTTTCTTCCGAGATTTTTTGTTTATTTTTTGAGATATTTTCAGAGACGAGGCCTACATTTGTTCATTTCCTTCCTAGGTCGATCACTGAGGCCTGAATGTGCATGTGGGGGCAAATGATGCTTGAGAGGGGCATGTCGAAGTGTCTGACTAGGATTTCAGACGAGGCACTGGCGCAACTAACTAGTGTGGATGACCATGCGTTTGTCATGTTGGGGTATCCATATGTGGGGATTGATTAGAGAGGGTGTCCTAACATATTCTTCATAGTGGCTAAGCCTCTAGATGATAGAGGTAATATTAGTGTTTTCTTTAAATTAATCTAGTTTAATTTTCTTGTTTTAATGTATTAGAATAAAATTTACTCTAACACATTTTTTAACTTATTTTATTAAATTGTTTAATGAAAATGTCTAATTATTTTTATGTACTATATATTTTGTAAACATCAGCTCATATGATGGGGGCATGCCCCCTCCCCCACTGCCATATGGAGGAGATGAGGAGATGGGTGAGGCCCAAGAGGATGAGGCACATCCTCATGGGTGCATGGGCGTCTGGGGGCAGAGGACTGTTATTCACTTTTGAATGGACTATTGTGATAGATTGGTTCAGTAGGGAGTCTACCCTGGGAGGCCTCGAGATATCAGCATGGATCCAACGTTCATGGATATCTATAGGGATTGTTTGCGGGATTTGATGTCTCTTATGCGACATGTCATCGGAGCTAGTACTTTATTGGTTGCGATGAGGGTTCTAGGTCGTCATACAACAGCACATCCATCAGATGAGGGTTGTCATGATGATGATGAGGGCGATGATCATGATCATGATGATTATGATGGTGATGATGATGCTTCTGGTGGTGCCACCCCATCGGATCATGGTCATCAGGGTGTTGGTGATCCTTCTAGTAGTACACCTACTCATCAATCACCTAATGATGATCAGATGCCAAAGCTAGAGGATGTGTCATATGTTTCTCCTGATAGAGAAAACCGGCCACCTTCTCCTATAGACCAGCCAATACCTTCTACTACAGACCAACCACCTCTTAGTCCTCCACCTCAGCTGAGTTCGACAGACGTACTTGATCAAGCAGTAGTTGACCATCCATCGTCTTCTACTGCAAACCAAGCTGCAGGCACTACTATGTCTATTGTATCAAATATTTCATTGCACTTATTTGACTTCATGATGTAGTTATTTGACTTCTTTGTATATATATATATATATATATATATATATATATATCTATATATATATATATCTATATATATATATATATATAGATATATATATATATATATATATATATATATGTATAGATATAGATATATATATATATATGTATAGATATAGATATAGATATATATATAGATATAGATATAGATATCTATATATATATATATATATATATATATATATATCTATAGATATATATATATATATATATATATATATATATATATATATATATATATATATATATATATATATATATATATATATATATATATATATATATATATAAAGATATGGTGCATTGTTTTTGTTCATTTTTATGTACTTAATTTATATTTTGATGTTATATTTTTAGGTCATGTTAGATATGTTCATTCAATGTGCTTGCAGATAGATTTGTATGTGATAATAGTGATTTGACATGAGATTTATAGTAAATTGAGGATGTGTGTGGTGATGATGTTACATTACAATCTTTGTGTTTTGTTAGATGTGATCATGATGATGATGCCCTATTAGATTATTAGATTTGTGTGATAGCTAATGACGTTTATATGTGCTAATAAAAGTGTATATAATTAGATGATGGTAGTGAATTTGAATGTGTACCGTAGATGATGTTTACATTTTTTAGATGATTATCGTCATGATATTTATTTTTATGAAATAGTGTTTATTATAGATTATGTATTGGTGAATTTATATCAAACTTTTATATGTAAAATGACTTACTTTAAAAAAAATGCAAAGATATCTGTATAAATTATAAAGTTTAGCATGGTTGAGACTATGATCATAATATTACAATAAATATTTTTATATTTCTTATATAGTTCATTGATATTCAATCCAACTTAATTAGTAAAATATTTCAATACTCACAACGATAAAATAATTAGTTAGTTCTTAAAAGGATTAAAATGTGTAACTCGTTCATTTTTTAATATAAAATATTACTAATAATAAACTATTCAAAGGTACAATTTAACTAATTCCATATTGGTTTACAAAATTCAATCTATTGTTAAATTTAAAAAACTTAAGTCGGATTTGTTTACAATTTGCAACCTAGATCCATCTTAACTCTAGATCTACCAAGTGTCGATAGGGATCAAATCCCTTGAGATGCAAACATCTTTTTGAGTGAAAAGAGATTTGATCCCTCTAAGCACTTGGTGGATCTAGGCAGTTGGTATAATATATAAGTAGTTGACATTGACATATTTTATTTATAATTCACGTTCTCCGTATTAAAATGTTAAAATATGCGCATTCATAATTTTTTTCCTGTATGCATACATTTACTTTTTTTTATTATTAATATTTTCTAAAATATTACATATCAAATCCATATTAAATATTGAAAATTTTACAAATATCCCTCATACATTGAATTAGAAATCAAGTATTAGTGGAATAAGAATTCTCTCAATCTTTCTCACTAAAGTGAAAATATAAGAAAATTTTCAATTTAGATTACTTTATTTTTCTCTATATAAAGTATCTATAAAATTATGTTTTTGTTTGTAAGTCAATCTTCTATTAATTTCGGAGAAAGGAGTACATAGAGATGTTGTCAAAACATGTGGTCTCACCTCGACTAGGTTTGTTGACCAAAAATTTCACCATATGACAAAAATAAAAAAGGGCCTCTAAAGGCAAAAACCAGAACCAATTAGGCCATAGGCACCAGAACACAGCTAAAACAAAAAAATACTCCAAAAAGCATACTAGTCACCAGAAGTAATGGATGCAGGGTTTTCTAGGGCAATTCCAGGAGGCAGTGGAGGGCAAAAGTCTCACTAGAGGTACCATCCAGGTCTCCAGCTTTTCAACTTTCTCTAAGACAAAATTTTGACCTCTCCACACCACAACAACACACTGCCTAAGTTGACTCTAGAACTAGTGAATCCACTCCAAGGTTGCCATCTACAGTGCATATTCTTCTCTCCGGATGTGTTCAACAACATCCATTTGATTCATTAGATTAACAATGAGGTCTCGACTGCTTTCCCCACAACATTGGTGGTGGACTTGCCCTTCTTGAGCTTCATACGCTCTCGGGCCACTTTTCACTCCACCTCGGCTTCCACCACCCCAGCTCCTTTGTCCGTGACTATTCTCTGTGTCCCCCCAGCTCATCCCCTATTTGCCACCTCTCTTAATGTCGCCCCCTCGGTAGACCCCGAGCCATCCTCCACCTCTACCACCTCGTGACGCACCGGCACCTCACCGCGAGCTCCTAATCATTTTTCCACCACAACGAGGCGGAGCCGAAACCAATGCTTGGGCAAGAAATTTCTCAATACAAAGAGGACCAGAGGAGGAAGCCTTCTGCAACAGGGTCTTCATGGCAGCCGACCTAGACAAGGAATTTCACAGAGCTTCCAGATCCAAATTGAACCCCATCGGCCCACACTTGTAACAAACAAAAATTTCCTAGAACACAATCCACCAAATGTCACCTTCTTCCGAACTTTCTCTGGGAAAATGGCATCCTCTGGAGTTAAGCGAATTATTATCAAACTGGAACATAAATCTGAAGAGATTCTACCTGTAGAATTCAACAAACCAAACTCGGTAGCAGAACCTCTTGATTTTCCGCTGCGAATGAACAAGGATGCCACGAGGGCGGGACGGTTGCCACTATGCAAAGAACAAAAGTCGGTCTAGTGACTGCCACCACCCTATCCCATTGCTGCATTTCTAATTAACCATTGGATCCGAAGCAGGGACTCTCCATACCCGAATACGCCAAACACACTAGGGAACGCAGCTCTGCAAGCAATGGAAGCCTCCCTCTTCCATGCGCCTGGCACCCTCCCCAACACACCGCCAGAGCTCTCTGCCCACAAAAAACCAAGTTTACCATCTCACCATGCCTTTCCAACCACTAGCCCGTCTCCTTCCTCCAGGCGCGAATGCAAACATAGATGCAAATACCCAGGATCGCCATCGCTCCATCGTATTTCACCCTGCCACCCTTGACACCATTCTCAAGGATTCTCGCCACATTCTTAACCACCTGCTCCATTGTACCACTCCCCATGGCTATTAATGCCTGACAACTCGAACATTTGGATTTAGTCATGTGGTGACGCAACCATGTGTTGTCGACTCCACACCCCCATCG
The DNA here is from genome assembly GCA_031772625.1 of Pinus tabuliformis. Classification (NCBI taxonomy): domain Eukaryota; kingdom Viridiplantae; phylum Streptophyta; class Pinopsida; order Pinales; family Pinaceae; genus Pinus; species Pinus tabuliformis. Next base: position 1,416,040,834 of record CM062820.1, on the reverse strand, counting down.
AAGAATCTATAAAATTATGTTATTTAATATGGACATTGAAATATTTTACTTATAGTTGTCAGTAAAATATTTTTTGTTATAAATTTATTTTTGGTTTAAATATCACATGTAAATGGAACATACAATGAATTACACATAATGTAATATCAATAATATTATTTCTTGTCACGTGAAAAAATTACATTTTTTTCCTTGTAGTAAAAAGTAAATTATATTTTTTTTGAAAGACGCGACCAGGGAGCTCTACAACTGTGAGCCTCAGCTCCTCCACGAGATCCGCTCTTTGCGGGCTCTGAAGCTTACAGTTCTCCCCACTCTCTACGGCTTCTCCTACCTGCGGGCCTGCCTGTATTAGTCTTGATTCGGATCTGAGATTGTCAATCGACTCTCTGGCTAGGGTTTGGTCGTTGCTGCGTGACTGCCCTTGTGGCGGCCGGCACCAAGCTAGACCATATGGAGACACAGGGCCAAGATCCACCCTCTGATCCTGCCATTGATGCTTTTAATCATCTCCTGGTCGGCTTGCCTCCAAAAAAAAGAAGTGATGCCTCAAAATTCATTAAGAAACTCGATGAAATTCCTGAGATCTCTTTGCCTCCGGAGACCCGCATGCAAGTAGCTTTGTCTCTGGCGGTTTGTGGACTTATTGGCCAATTCACGGGACTTTGGCCCTCTCCAAAAACTACAGAGCAATGGGTCAGCAGGAATTGGGTGCCTCTGATCAATCAAAGTGTTACCTCATACTTTTTGGGGCGAGGGTATTTTCTTTTCGAATTTACCTCCAAAGAAGACAAAGATCTGATCTTTCGAAATGGGTCGTATTTCATGGGTCCTCAGGGTCTCTACTTGAACAAATGGACCTCGGATTTTGACCCGGTGGTCGATTTTCCCAAGGCTGTTCCGGTATGGGTTCATCTCCCAAATCTGCCAGTTCACTGTTGGAACTGGGACTCCTTGAAACACATTGGCAACTCCCTCGGGAAATTCATAGATCGGGCAAGCAACAAGGATCAGTACGATTGTGCTAGGATCTGTGTAGAGGTATATCTAGAGGTGGGTCTACCAGAGGCAATCAAAATCAAATTCGACAGTTGGTCCCATGTGCAGATCTTGGATTATGAACAGCTGCCATTCAAATGCAAGAAATGCCACGTTTATGGGAATTTTTCCAGAAACTGTCCGACCAATGCAGAGCCAGAGAAAGGGAAGGAAGAGGGTTGGAATCAAGTCAAGCAAGCAAGAGCCAACCACAAGGGGCAGAAACAGGGTGGACCCTCCAGCAAAGGCAATCTCCAGGCTAATGCCCAGAGGCCCCCTCCCAAAAAGGCGCAAGAAAATAAATTTGACCCTCTAAGCCAGCGGACAGAAGACACACCAGAGGTAGAAACCCAAAAACCAGTCTCTTCAAGTAAAGACACTCCTCCAACTTCCCCCAAAGAAGTTGAAAACCCCAAAGGCATGGCCCTAGAGGATGAGGAAGAAGAGCAGGAAACCGATGAGTCAGATGAAGAAGGAGAAATAGGAGAGTCCCAACCCTCAGTAAGAAGATCTACAAGAGGCCATAAAACAGACAAAGAAAAAAGAGAGCAGCAGACCTATAAAGACAAGTTACAGGGTAGCCAGCCAACTCTGGAAAAACTGCTAGCCTCAAAGCCCAAGATGGTGAAAAATCAGCCCCAAGGCTCTAAGGTAGCCCACCAGAAACATAAATAATGAAGGTCATCTCCTGAAATTGCAGAGGTATGGGGAGCAAAGTTAAGGAAGAAGCCATAAGAAATCTAATAAGAACAGAAGCTCCAGACATACTTCTCGTCCAGGAGACCAAGCTGGAAGACAAAGTCTTCCTGCAAGCAAGCAAAAATCTGTGGCCAAAAAGTGAAGCAAGAGCAATCTCAGCCAGGGGTTCCTCGGGAGGGATTGGTACACTATGGAACTCCAATAAATATGCACTCATCTTTGAAGCGATCAACACTCATTGGTTGCTACTAAAAATGTAGAATCTTGACACAAAGGAAACCTTCAGCCTCTTCAATGTATATTCTCCAGTTAATATCTGGGAGAAAAAGGATTGTTGGGACACTATAAGAAAACAGGCAGACTTGACAAATCTGGAAAATACAATCATTGCTGGAGACCTCAATCTCACTCTTCACTCGACTGAAAAAAGGGGAGGAAGTGTAGTCCGAGATCCAGCAAGAGAATGGGTGGAGGATCTTTTGCAAGATTGGGACTTGCTGGACATCAAGCCCTCATCTGGTAAGTTATCTTGGTCTAACAAAAGAGTAGGTCCTGTACACATTGATTCCAAGCTAGATAGATTTTTCATTCAAATCTCTTTCATGTTACTTGGTCTAGAACCCAGAATGCACATTCTTGCTAGCAGCGTCTCGGATCATAAGCCTGTAAAGCTAGAGCTTCTTGCCCATCTAGATCTGGGCCCTATCCCCTTTCGATTTAGTCCCCTTTGGGTAAAGGAGCCTCTTTTCATGCAAACAGTCAAATATTGTTGGAGCCAGCCTGTCAAAGGTTCACCCTTCTTCATTTGGGAGGAAAAGCTTAGAAGGGTTAAAGGAGTCCTGAAACGTTGGGCCAAAACCCTGTCCAATCCTGCAATAGAAAGGAAAGCCATCAAAGCCACTCTTTCCACTCATCAAATCCACATGGAGAGCGCTACAGTCACAGAGGAGATGATAGATCAAGAAACTCAGCTACAACAGAGCTATCATAAGGCCTACTTGGCTGAAGAAGAATACTGGAGATTAAAATCTCGAAACCTTTGGCTCAAAGCAGGGGACAGGAACACGGGTTTCTTTCATAAGCAAGCCCAAGCCAAGAAATGCTTTAACACTATTTCTGAGATCAAGGAAGATAATGACACGCACAAGGAATTCGCAGACATTAAGAAAGCAGCCTTCTCTCATTTCCAAAACTTGTACAGTGATGATCAGGAGTCGCTCCATCACCAAGAGCTGCTAGATATCATCCCTCAAGCAATCTCTCCTCGTATGAACAGGATTCTAGAGGCCAAAATCACTAAAGAGGAAGTTAAAAAGGCCCTCTTTGACATGGATCCAGACAAGGCCCCGAGGCCAGATGGCTTCTCCGCCAGGTTTCTTCAAGTCTGTTGGCCGATTGTTGAAAAGGACCTACTCAAAATGATACAAAAGTCTCAAAATCAGAAAATAGGAGGCAGCAAAAACTCTGCTTTCTTAGCTCTCATACCAAAGGAAAAAGGCGCCAACAACTTTAGCAGATTCCGCCCGATCTCATTATGCAACACTGGGTACAAATTAATCACCAAGGTCATTGCAAATAGACTGAAGCCCATCCTGCCTAGAATTATTCCGGAAAATCAAGGAGGCTTCATCCAGGGAAGGCAGATCGTGGACAACTTCACTCTCGTTCAAGCGGTAATGCATTCAAGTCTTCTCCGAAAGGAACAAGGTATGGTGATCAAACTCGATTTAGAAAATGCCTTTGATCGAGTAAATCATAGATTTCTTTTAAAATTCATGTGTAAATTTGGTTTTGGAGCAAATTTCATAAAATGGATCCGGGCATGTATCTCAGAGCCATGGATTTCCCCTCTTGTAAACGGAAGAGCCACTAAATGTTTCAAAGCCTCGAGAGGACTTACACAGGGATGCCCCCTTTCCCCTCTGCTTTTTGTCATCCAAGCCTCTGTCTTCAGCTTTCTGCTAGACAAAAAGATGCAAGATCAAGAAATCAATGGCCTATGTATTACTAGAGGGGTCAAAAGCATAAACCATGCCTTATTTGGAGATGACACCCTATTGTTAGGCAGCGCCACCCTCTCCTCTGCCTCTAAGTTTAACGCTGCCCTGGATGACTTCAGTAAGGCCTCAGGTTGCATCCTTAACAAGAATAAATGTCACATCTATAGCTGGAACACCTCGCCCAGGATTCTCTCTGCCATATCTAGATGTCTGGGCTTTGCAGCCTCTTCCTCCTGGACCTCATTTAAATATTTGGGTCTCCCCGTTTTTCATAAGAGACTTACAATCAAAGACTGGCACCCTCAGCTTGAAAAATTCAAGTCTAGGATCCAAACCTGGGGCTACCGCTGGCTCAACGTTGCTGGAAAGTCTGTCCTTATAAAATCTGTGCTCTCCAGCCTCCCATTATTCCAATTTGTTGGACTTCTCACCCCGGTAACCATTCTAAACAAAATGGATGGGTTCATGCGCAGGTTTTTCTGGAAGGGCGGAAAACAAAATGAAAAGGAAATTCCTCTCATCAGTTCGAAACTATTTCCAAGCCGCTGTGGGAAGGTGGATTGAATTTCAAAAATATATGTCAGCAGAATGTGGCTATGGCAGCAAAGACCATTTGGAGGATCATTGTGCCCAAACCTGGATGGGCCCAGCTGGCTCTATGGAAAAAATATTTTAGAGGACCTCGTTTAAGCTATCTAGAGAATGTGATCCAATTGCAGAACTCGCCTTTTCTCAAGCTGTATGCAAAAGCAAGCCCATTAACCAAAACGCACTCCTTCTAGATCCCTGGAAATGGCAGAAAGATTAACATCTGGACTGACAGAATAATGAATATGGATTCTATTGAAGACAGAACTTCCATTAGAGAACTGCACTCCTGGATGGACAGAGAATGGTTGTGCACACTATGGGACATATCTCTATGGCGTGATTCGGTTTGGGCAGGTTGGAAACGCGTTGAAGTGCCGGACCAACTGCGTAGTGAATGGTCCAAGCTGCTAGAACACCTTCACAGCCTGGCACCCACGCAAACGAGGAAAAAGGATTTGAAAGGATGGGGATCGACTAACAGAGGTTACACAGTCTCCATGGGTTACATTAAGCTAAACGAGAGACCTTACGTTTCCCCTGATCCAGCACCTTGGCAAGGAGTTTGGCGCACTCCCTCATGGCCCAAGATCGATTTTTTCGCTTGGCAACTCTGTCATGGACGAATTCTAATGTATGACATTTTGCAAAGGAAAGGATTTCACGGGCCATCCATATGCTCGTTGTGCAAAGAAAATTCTGAAACAGCTGCTCATTTAATTATTGAATGCAAGTTCTCCAAGCAAATCTGGCTCTCCTTCATTCAGAAACTAAATCCCAATTTCTTGATGCCTTGTTCGACTGTGGAGTTGTTCTCCAATTGGGCAGTCAGATACCTAGGTCCGCCTCCTAAAAACCAGGTAATTAAAATAGCATGGGCCATTCTTCCAAAGATTATTTGCTGGCAAATTTGGCTTGAACACAATAGAAGAATTTTCAGAAGCACTAACAGAACAGCAAGGCTTTAGAAATCAAAATTAAATGCCAAATTAAGGAATGCTTAATTGATATTAAAGATGATGCTAATCTCAGCCAACAGGACATTACTTGGGGTTCCCTCCTTGACTTGCAATTCCAACCAGCAGTCAGAATCGACCTCCCTACCAAAAACTGGCAAATAAGAAAATCTGAAGATGACTTTCAAGATTGGCTCAAATCGCACTCAAGGCACTCTCAATTCTTTGATGGAGCAGCAAAGGGAAATCCAGACAAAGCTGGTGCAGGAAGTGTTATTGTGAATCCATATGGGGAAAAAATCCATTCCTTCACTTGGGGGCTAGGACATACAACCAGCATTCAAGCTGAGGCTCTGGCCTTCTTTCAAGGCCTCAAGTTCCTCAAAGATTTAAATATTGAAGAAGCTAATGTAATATGTGACTCCCAAATCATTATAAATGCAATGATATCTAATTCCCCAGTGTTGGACCTCAAGCAGAAAGACAAAGAAGAATCATGGGACCCCATCCCTTAATCTGATTGCTGCCATGTTTTATTGTTTTCTCTTAAAGCAATTTGTTTGTATCTCCAAGTGGGGGAAAATTTCAGAAATCGAAAATATAGATCCTATATCAAGGAAGAAGTCTACAAGTTTTAGAGGCATGCTCACTCACAGAAGTGAGTTGCACCAGGACACAGAAGTCCTCTATGTAATCAGTTTTTTGGCATTCAGGCCAAGAGGACTATAAATACCCCATATCCATTTCTGTTCAAAAAAAAAAAAGTAAATTATATTTTTTTTACTCATTACATTTCTTCCACATAATAAAAGATAAATTATTATTTTTTACTTTCGGTTACATTATATCTGTATATAAAGTTATATAAGATTAAGGTGTAAATTGAATTATTGTAATTATGGTCTACATTAATTTATTTTCTTATTACTATTCTTAATTTGTTAATTTCAATTATTATTTTACTATTTTTAAATGTTACCTCATGTGACATCTCTCCCATATTGAGTTGTACGCACAACTAATTTAGATTTAATACAACTTAAAAAAAATAAAAAAAAATAAAAATAAAAAATAAAAAATAGAAGCTTCTATTTTTATAAAATTCTATTTTATTACTAAAGTTATGAGATTTTCAAGCAATTTAAATTTAATCTTTATAGCAACTCTTACCAATTTAAATTAAAAATTTCTCTCTAAAGATGAGGATAAAGAAATGTAAAATAAGGCTTGTGATCAAGTTACTTGTAGTTGGGGATTTTCTCTATTGGAAGTTCTCCCTTAAAGAGGTAAGTGAACTTTTTTCTAGTAATAAAGATATAACATTTTGATGCTATTTTGGTTCTTTATTTGCTATTGTACTGGTTTAAATTTAACTCTTTTTAATAATAAATATGAGTTAAATAATACAAATTAAATTATCACGAGATATTCACTAAAATTCATGTTTTTCACATTTCTCCTAGCTAATATTACATCATGTTCACAATGATAAAGACATGTCTACTTTAAATAATTTAGTTACAAATACATAAAAAATAGATATTTATTTTACATAATCTAAACAAGAAACAAAAATGCATCACCAAGTCTATTTGAAACTCAAACAAATGCCTCTTAATCACCATCACAAATGTGGTGTGCTTGGTATGTTCTGATCGCATTGGTGCTATCATATTTACCTGATGCATCGCCTAAATAATATTTTAAAATATAGCTATATATCGGTGTGTTTGATAATGTGAATGTCTCATCCCGCTGCGAAAATGTTATATGTGCACACAGGTGCATATGTGTGACGCGCTGTTATGAAAATTTAAATTTGTGAATGAACAATGATGCACCATAGGTACTTGCGCGCCATCTATGGTGCGGTTGTGTTTTACAAGGAACCGAACCCAGTGCATGACTGTGTTTTTCGCACACTGATAATATTTTTTTAAAAAATTAAAAGCTATGTTTCCATATTAATAAATACATTTTTCATTTAATAAAAAAATGTATTTTATGTATATGGCTGATGTATTTTATACATCAATCATGTAACAGAGACAGCAGTGGAGAGAGCAACAACAATTGGAAATACTTACCGAAATAATGAAAACAAAAACATACAACAATAATATAAATGATGAAATAACACAAGTACATATCACTCTCCATTGTCATCACCTTGATTATCTTCCTCGGTGCTTGGCATGATAACATTGTTGTTCTCAAAAGAATGTTTTGATCTAGGGTCGTGTCTTAATACGAACCACCAATCCCTCTCTAACACATATGGGTAAAAAAACACCTGGTTGCAGTGTTTTGGGAAAACATAAGGCTCCCTAGCTTCATGCCACATCTTTATAGAGTTTATTGATATCACCCCACTATCATGATCTTCCTTTACATTATTTCGATCAAAGGTGTGCCACTACTTGCACCTAAAAATAACACATTGAAATAAAGAGAAGTCCACTTGAATGATCTCTTGTATCTTTCCAACGTAACTTAATGTCCCCTGCATTAGGTTTTGATCATGGTGTCTAGCATGACTTGATTGGTCGAAATCAATTTCCACTCCACAATATTGTGTCATGCATTCGTCATCAACATCCTCCATGCAAAAATGATGTCCATAAGCCCACATAGATGGGAACAAATGTACCTATAAAAAGTGAAAAAATCATAGCGTCATGTGTCTAATAACCCAAACATAATTAAAAATATAATGTGTGTATAGATGTTACAATTCAAAGGTGCAATGTGAAGTTAAAATCGTACAGAAAGAGATTACCAAGTTGTTGCACCCAATCCCTATGTTTAGTGCATCCTCTTCAGCACGCAAGTAATGACCAAATGCACCGTATTTCTCTCTGACTTGATCAAAAACCCAACTACTAGGGAATGTCATTGACATATTTTCTTTTAAATAATCAAGATAAGGCACGCTTATGCCATTCAACTATTTGAATTTTTTCCCGTCACTGTCCCATTTCCTCCTCTCTTCTCTTCATACAATGCGACCCATGGTTGGGTCGCTTCCATATTGTAAATAATGAATTTGTTGATGGCTTCAATTTCTGAATTCGTTGATGAAATCAAACCAACATATATATGTGTGTGTGTGTGTGTGTGTGTGTGTGTGTGTGTGTGTGTGTGTGTGTGTGTGTGTGTGTGTGTGTGAGATCAAGATATGCATTAATATGAAGTTCGATGTGAATAATTATTGTGTATTAATTTGACAAATGATCACACCTGATCTATTGTCGGTCTGTTTGATGTACTCGCTGGCATAATAGAAAGACTCATATGATATATACCCCTCTGCATAGACGCCTTAGGTTTTTCCCTTTGTCAAAAAAAACCTTACAATTTCTTCATGTACCTCTCTAAGAAGAACATCCAATGACAATAAATGACCCCTACTAATTCAACCTCATATACTAGGTAAATTAGAAGATGAATTTGCAATTCCATGAAACTCATTGGCAGTTCCTTCTCAAACATACAAACAATCTTACCTACCTTTTGATGTCATCGTGGAATGTTAGTCTTATGAATCTCCTTGGATGTGATCCAATGTAAAAATGCAAATAATTTAGATATGGCACGTCGTAGGTTTTGGGGGAAGTCATGGTTCACACACCTACATGTGAGCACAAGATGATGACACTACACAGTAAATAATACATTATACAAAATTTAATTATAATATATCCCATTACATATTAAAAAAAAAAAAAATCGTGTTTTTGACATACGTACTCTTAGAAGGTTCAAATAGTCATGTGATTTCAACCCCGACAAACAATCATCCACAATAAAGCAACATAGTATTGAAAACCCATATAAAGTAGGCACCCTCACATTCATTATAACTTCTTTTTCTAAATAAATATCATCTTTCCTTAATATCCATGGGACATCACCTTCTTTGAAAGACCAAGAGGGGCCAACCTCTCCCTATTTTCTTGTCTTGGTTGATGTTTCTTTTCAGTTTTTGAAGGAATGAGATCTCCCCTAATAACCAATGTGTCACTTTCTTTCAATGATATGTGCCTCCATAAAGAAGATGAAACATTTTTAAATATATGCATGGGATCTAGTAAGTGGGAAATCTTAATATCCTCCCAATATGGAAGCTCATAAAAGCAAATTTTCTTTTCATCCCAATGGGAAATTTCCCAACATAGTTGTCGAAGAAATCTGGATCATCGAACATAGGCTCCTCATTTAAATTGAACATTTCTGCAAACTCCTTCTGCTTCTCTATCTTATATGCTCTAAGTCATCCAGCTCATGTCATTATTACAAGCCTTTGGGTTCTCTCTAGTTTACCATTGAAATCAAATGTTTATCTTTTGTAAGGGTGTTCTTCTGGGAGGAATACCATGGAACAATCATACATTGGCTTTCGTAGGTGGTCGAACCACCTATCCTTCAAAGAAGGTCCACAAAATTTACATCCATGATACTCTTTTGTTAGAAAACCTACAATATTATGGTATGCAAGATGACACATTAGTGACCATGAAGATCTGAACAATTACAACAAATTAAATTAATATGCGAAACAATATTGTTACTAAACAAATCAATAAGAATGTAATTTACCAGAGAAAACTCCTAAGCCTGGATAATCATGTATGGTGTAAGCACATATGCCATACAACGTAAAACTCATCTTTGTTGTGATGGGTCTTGATACATTGTACACATGTATCCCTTCCCATAATTCCTTAAATTCATCTACCAATGGTTGTAAGTACAAATCCATATTCTTCACTTGTCTTCTACCAGGGACTATGAGAGCCAACATAAGATGTTCATTCTTCACGGACAACCATGGGGGGATATTGTTATTGATCACTACTACATACCAAAGATAATAGTTGGTTTTTTTAGGGGAATATGGGTTGACTACATCCATGGCTATGTTGAGTCATAGATTTCGTACTTCGTCCTTGAATTTTTCAGGCCATGTATCCTTTATATGCTTCATGGCTACTGAATCACTTTTGTGTGAGGTATGTCATCCATGAAACATTGCTAATTCTTTGCAATGAAAGAGACTCTAAATCCTCGGGGTTATAGGCATGTGCCTCAATATCTTATGAGAAGGACCATGTGATTTACCTATTCTTTTAATTACAGACATATCGCTTTGTCTACATATTCTCCTCTACATAGAATACAATCATTCAGACATGCATGATATGATATGTACTCAACACCTGATCTAAACTTAAACAGGAACACAACGAAATACATATATAACTATAAATACAAAATTTTAGCAGAAATAACACTTCATTTCATTAATATCAAAGAACTAAAATATGCCTACATACAGAGTGGAAATAAACTACCTTGGGAAATGATAGCTTATCTCTAAAAAGATATGTGGTGACTACATGCCTTTGAATTGTGTTACAATGAGGCTTGAAGACCTATTTATTATTTAGAAATAATGGAAAACCCTAAACATCCAAAAACCTAAACCTAGGAGATGAAGCACCAAAATTATGGGCCCCGTTGGGGTAAATTCGTACATCAACTTCCCAAGGTCGCAACTTTGGCATACAATCTTAGTTTGACATGCACGATACCTCGTTAGAAATATCTATTAGATGAATACAAATGTTAATAAAAATGTTGCATTTTCCCATTTTCCAAAAAAAAACATCATTTACGGCCTTAAAACAACTCCAGAAGTTCACGACCCAAAAAACTGCCAAAAATAGTAAATTATGCTACAATTAAGGAAACTAAAAAATTGAAAGAAAAATGGTGGGGGTCCAAGTGGAATAGTTGGGTGGCCACCAATATCCACCTAGATCAATCCTCCCCCCTTAGGAAGCAATGGTCCCCATTGCGTTCTATGCCTCCATGAGATGGGGAAACTTCTGTTGAACTTGGTTCCTGATGAGCGACTTGCCTTGGTGCAAGAGTTGGCCAACTTTGACAACCTGATACAGTTATATCTTCTGTTGGCGATTTTTCTTGATATGTGTGTCCATGATCTGATTAGTTGTGGCATGTTCCATGCAGTCTTGGTTTAACACTATTGGTGTGATTTGTTCAACAATGTCAGATGTGTCTAGTAATGGTGGAAAGTATGGTCGAAGGCGGTCTACATTGAACATTAGGTGTAGGCCAAGGAATGGTGGAATGTTGATCTTGAAGTCATTTTCCCCTACAACTTTGGTGATGGTGTACGACCCATATTAGAGCAGGCGAAGCTTGCAGTGGGGCCCAACAAGGCAATCCTTCTACAAATGTAGCAATACTTTGTCGCCCACCTAAAACTTGTGTGGCACCTGATGTTGATCATGTCCCTTCTTATACTTAGCATTGGCTCCGTCCAATATGTCATGGAACTGTTGGAGGATGTGTTGAATGCACTCAATGAATTTGTTAGCCTTGTCAGCTTCATACTAGACATGAGCTGAATCTGCTTGAGTAGTTGCAAATGGTATGGCCACATCAATGGGACATAGTGGTTGGAATCCCAACCCCACCTAAAATGGGTTGTGGCCAGTTGAGCTGTGGAGATCTTTGTTGTAGTATTGTTAGACATAGGGGAGAATTTCATCCCATGTGTGTTGCTGCTTTGAGTTGTACATGCGCATAATGTGTACAATTATCCTGTTGATGACCTTCATTTGGCCATCATTTTAGGGGTGGAAAGTCGAGGACCTAGTGAGCTTGGTATCCAGCATCGACTAGAGACTTGACCAAAATGTACTTAGAAACTTGTTGTCTTGATATGAGATAATGGACTTGGGATCCCAAAGTGTACCCACACTCATTCAAAGAAGAGATTAGTAGTGGCTTCTATTATGATACTCTTCTTACACGCTGCCATAATGGCCATCTTAGAGAATCTGTTGACGACCACGAAAATGCAATCATTGCCATGATTACTAGAAAGAATGACCAACATGTAATCCATGGAGATGGATTCAAATTTTGATTAGGAGTAGGCGAGGGAGTATATAGGCCTTGCTTCTTAATGGTTGGTTTGGGAATGGCACAAGCAGTGTAGGATCTAATGTACTTCCCAACATCCTATCAAAGGTTTAGCCAATAAAATACTTTTGCAACACTGCCACTATTTTCTCTACTTTGAAATGTCTAGTGACCCAATTATAGTGTGCCTCCCAAATCATCTTGGCATGCTCACTTGAAGGAACACATATGTGTCCTAGGTGGCATAATAGCGCATCCTGGATGTGAAAATTTGGAACTTTCTTACCTTCCAGGAGCGTTTGGTATGTGTTGCTAAATTCTAGATCACTCTTGTAAAGATGCGGCCACCCCAAAGTCTCGTGCCCACAAGAGTCGAGCACAGTGATTAATGCAATGATCGGTAGTCATCTAACCCAATCTGCAACATTATTGGTGCTTCACTTTTTGTACTTAATATTCAAATGGAATTGTTGCAGGTATGTGGCCATTTCTGATGGTGATCATTCTGCAACATCCCTTGTGTCTATATGAATTGAAGGGGTTGGTGGTCTATGTGGATGACCATTTCCTTCCCCAGATTGTAATGCTTCCATTGTCAGCAGGCCTACAAAATGGAATACATCTCTTTGTCACAGGTAGGATACTTTCAAACTGTGTCTGGAAATGTCTCACTATGATATGCCACTGGATGCCCATGCTGAGTAGGCACTGCACCAATAGCATAGTCGAAGGAATCTATCTCGATCTCAAATGGTTGATGCAGGTCTGGTAATGTGAGCACTAGTGCAGAGCAGAGGCGATGCTTCAACTTGAAAAATTCCTTCTGTTGGATTCAGACCAAAAGGAATTTTCTTTCGCTCTACCCTTGGTGACTTGACTTAAAGGCCAAGTGATATCAGAGAATCCCAACACGAACCTGTGGTAGAAATTGGCAAGACCCAAAAATATGCAGAGCTCTATTAGAGTGGTTGGGGCTAGCCAGTCCTGAATGACTTGTATCTTGGTAAGGTTCACATGCACACCCCTCTCATAAAAAATGTACCCCAAATATTGAACTTGGGTCATACCAAAAGTGCATTTCTCCAAATTGGCACAAAACTTGTGTTATTGCAAGGTTTGGAGGACCTATCAAATATGGTGGAGGTGCTCTTCCCAACTCTGGCTAAAGATCAAGATTTCATCCAATTACAACACCACGAATGAGTTGGTGAAAGGTCGCAAGATGTCGTCCATCAACCTCATGAAGGCTGTGGGGGCATTCGTCAACTTGAAAGGCATGATGAGCCATTAGAAAAGGACCTCCTTGGATTTGAAAACAACCTTCCACACATCGGAGGGTTCGATTGGTACTTGGTAATAACCAGACTTCAAGTCAATCTTGCTGAAATACTTAGCCCCCTTGAGCTAGTCCAGAAGGTCATCAATCCATGGGATTGGATACCTATTCTGGACAGTCATCTTTTTCGACGCCCGATAGTCAATACAGAGTCTCCAGATCCTATCCTTCTTTCATACCAACGCAATCGGGCTCCCATAGGGTGATGAACTTGGCCTGATGTTCCCTTTCTGCAACAACTCCTAAATTTGCGTCTTGATTTCATCATTCTCCAAAAAAAGCGTTGATAGATCAGTCCATTGGGTAGCGGCATGCCTGAGGTCAAATCGATGGAGTGCTTGACTTGACAATTTAGAGGTACCTTGGTGGGTGAGGTGAAAATGTCTCTGTACTCCTCTGCGACCTTGTCCATCTGTTGTTGACGTGCGGAGGAGCCCTATCTAGAGGCCGTGGCCACAATCTTCTTCTTTCCCTAAGGGTGAATCATAAGGAAAATAAATTTCTTGTTTTTAGAAATGATCTTACTGTATTGATTTGCAGTGATCAAAGAGATGGTGGTAGGTGGTGCTACCTTTGGTATCCTGTACAACTTATCACCCAAAGTAATCATAACAGTGTGAGGCCTAGACTCATACATAACATGTCACTTCCACAAGTATGGTTGTCTCAATAATACATCACAAACTTCAAGAGGAGCAACATCACATAGTACCTCATTCGTGAAGGGCTTGATGTTGTAGGGAAGGTGGCACTGCTGGTTAATGCAGAGATCTCATCCTTGGTGAAGCCACCCGATGGTGTACGACTACGGCTATTTTGTGGATGGTAAGCTCAACCGCTTCATGACCTCTATTGAAATGAGGTTCTTTTGGCTCCTGTTGTCGACAATGAATTGTAGTGGAGAACCCTTCACCCACATGTGTGAGTGGAAGAGGCGTTCCCCCTCCTCTAGATCTTCAGGCTCATTCTTCTGGATCTTGGTGGTGGCAACGGTGGCACTGGGTTCCATGTTAATAATCTGCTTCCCTTTTTCATTCCCCTTGTTGGGTTCTTACTAAGAGTAGGAACATGTATCTGATTTAGAAGGCTTCATCTCTGCCACTAGTGACTTCTTGGCCTGACACTCACTTGTCTTGTGAGTAGGGCTCTTATGGAACTCACACCATCTTCATGTATCCTTATTTATCTTCATGGTGTTGTTCTTTGCTTGCGTCTTCAATGCGTTGTCATGGGTCACCCTGCCTTGGCTTTGTCCTTTGCTCTGCGATTTGGGGGCACCTTTCCCTTGCTTCGGATTCGCAAATCCAAAGTATTGCTTCTTATTTTTAAATTTTTGCTCAATCTTGACAATGTATTGATAGGTCATGCCAAGCAAGGAGATGTCCAGGAACTACATCTCGTCCTGGATGTACTTATGTAGACAACCATGGTATTTTAGCACCAAATGTCACTCAAAATCGTTGATAGCTAACTTTGTGCGAAGGGTATGAAAAATATTTGTGAACTCTGACACGTCTTGCTCCAATCCCTACCGCATTGTTGTCCACTTTATGTATTTATCCTCATAGCTCTCGATAGGGTAATACTTCACCTTAATGGTGTCCCTGAATAATTCCATGTGGGTGCGGCTGAAAATAGTGACGATGCACTCTTGTCCCTATTCTCACAGTAGGTTTCCCACTAGTCCTTGACGTGGGGGGTAGCTTTGAGGAGTGCAAAAGTAATCTTTTCCCAGTTGGAAAAATCATGAACTGAAAAATCTCCTTCTAGCAATTTAACCATTTATCTACAACCTCCGCATATATATGACCTTCAAATATGGGGATGTTAAATTTAACTTGTACCTTAAAGGGTGTGGCGCTCCCAAAGTGGCTGTTGGAAGGAGATGCATCGTATGCCGTTAGTCGCTGAAGGATCTCGGCAAAGTTGTCCATCATTGCGTTCCTCCATCGCTCGAGGGATTCTTCAAGCAATATTTTGAAAGGATCTCATGTCCCTTCGTCTTTCTTTTCTTCTGCTATGGGAGGTCGTTGGGGTTTGCGAGGCTGGTCTTCAAAGGTTCAACCAGTTCGAGCCCTAACTCCTTATACCCTGACCCCGTTGTGGACATGCAAAGAAAAACATAGAATTAACAACCCCTCTCTGATACCATTGATCCGAACTTAAACAGGAACGCAAAAAAATACAAAGATAACCATAAATACATAATTGCAGCAGAAATAACACTTCATTTCATTAATATGAAAGAATTGAAATATGATTATGTACATAATGGAAATAAACTAGCTTAGGCAATGGTAGTTTATCTCTATGAAGAGTTGCGGCGGCTACATGCCTCAAAACTATGTTATAACGAGGCTCAAAGGCCTATTTTTATTTAGAAACAATGGAAAACCATAAACATCCAAAAACCTAACCCTAGGAGATAAAGCGCTAAAACTCTGGGCCCCGTTGGGGTAAATTGGTACACCAACTACCCGTGGTCGTAGCTTTGGCATACGATCTCTGTTTGACACACATGATAACTCGTTAGAAATATCTATCTGAGGACTACAACTTTCAACTCCAAATGTTAATCAAAGCCTCACATTTGCCCATTTTCCAAAAAAATGTCGTTTAGGGCCTCAAAATAGCTCTGAAAGTTCATGACCCGAAAAAATTCCAAAAATAGTAATATGTGCTACAAATAAGGAAACTGAAAAAACTGAAAGAAACAATGGTAGGGGTCCAAGTGGAATAGGCAGATGGCCACCAATATCCACCTCAATCAACACCCAACATTTTCAACAACTGCTTGGCCTCTTCGCAGCTACCCAACAAGACATTATCACTTGGAATTACCTTATCTTTGAATATCGTGGAGTTGGTATGGAATATAATTGTACAATGTCACTATTTAACATTCATAAAATCAACCTTTTTAAAATTTGATTGTATGAAAAAATATAAGGAACTTGATCGATCATGCAATTCAATTACCTGAATATTGTCGACAAAAATGCTTTCGACATGCCAAACTTTGATTTCACGTTGTACAACAACATCGTTATCCCCAACTTAGTAGACTTTGACTTGTCACCAGGTCCAAAGAGAGGGGTGGTGGAAGCATATTTCAGGCTTTTGAATAAGGTATCAGTGATATGAGCATCATCCCCTAACTCATCGTTCTGGAATGCATCTAACAACATTTCCTCCATGGCAGTCGTATCCCATAAGTAATCATCCATACCAACCTCTATTTGATTGCCTCCATTGCCAAATTGTGATGAAGAACTACTATTGTTGTATTCATTCCTAATTGGTAAATCTGGATGTAGTGGGAATTGAATAGGTGGTTGATTCAACCATTCTTTGTATGCTTCCTCTCTTAGTCTTATTCTTAATGCAACCTTCTCTCGATTTGGCGTTGTAGTGGGGTGCACTAGAAGATGGTAGGTGGGCCACTCATCATCACTAGAATCCTAATTTCAAAAAATATTGAACGTCATTAGTACAAGATCAATGATATTAGTATGCACGACAATGTAATTGGTTGGTTGAAATTTTAGTACACAAAACAATTATTACCATCGTTGATCCAAGATTACA
Source organism: Pinus tabuliformis (assembly GCA_031772625.1). Taxonomy (NCBI): domain Eukaryota; kingdom Viridiplantae; phylum Streptophyta; class Pinopsida; order Pinales; family Pinaceae; genus Pinus; species Pinus tabuliformis. Next base: position 1,416,023,672 of record CM062820.1, on the reverse strand, counting down.
GCTAGAAGATGCCATGTTCCAATTGGCAGGGTGAAGAGGTTGCCCATTTTCATCTACCAACTGCTTTTGATACGCTACTCCTGATAAGAGCTTTCGACGTTTTTGAAAATAATATGAAGCAATATTTTTTTGCATTTGAACTCGGTCATGAATCTGGATCTTGCAAATAAATAAAAAACCAATTAGATAATTGAAATATAAATAAAATCTGAACTTACTCAAGATGGAAAGGGAGAACTCTACAAAGTACTTTGATCAGCAATATGGAATGAGCTAGAATTTGAAGAATTTACCATTTGATATTATTGAGATTTTGTCCCTGTATTTGAGAAAAATCATAAATAAAATTGTATGAATATCTAAAATTAATCTCGAGAACCATATAACCACAATCCAAATTTCAATATAGTTTTGAAACCATTTTTCAAGAACAATGCAACTTTAAATGGAAAATGTATACTATGAACTACTTTTATTCATATGGATGCATCCTAAAGGATAATTTGAGATTAATATGTCATTTTATGTGAAAATAAGATTTTAGATAGCTTTTAAACTCCACATATGCGCTAATCATAATAAATTGCACTGATCCATTTAAATAATAAGAGCACCAAGGCGTTTACATAATAACTGCACCGTTTCTGGCATTCCAAAAAAAATAAAAAATAAGTTATCATATCAGTGCTCTTTCACATAAAAACACACTGGTACGTTTAAATAAAAAACAACACCGGTACACAATTGTTTCCCGAATTTAGAAAAAAATGAATTCAACCGTCTCAGTGCTCTTTTAAATATAGATTGCATTGTTGCGCTAAAAAAAATAATTGCACAGTTACAAACTTTCCAAAAAGAAAAAAAATTGAATTATGTCAGTGAGTTGAAAAAATATGGTGCCTCATAAATCTCAGTGCGCTTTTTATAAAAACGCACTGTTGCACTTGACTATTGAATGCACTGATGTTCAAAGAAATTGAATAAAAGAAAACGTGATTTTTGTTCTTTTGTTAAAATTCAAAGACAAGCGGCAATTGATTTTTTAAATCTAATTTCATAAAGTCCTTTAACTAGTAAAAAAATATTCACCATTTCATTATTTTACCCAAAATTTCAAGGGAGTGATCAGTAGCATTGTGCAGCGACAACATAATACTTTAGAGTAGCAGACCTATTCAGAAGATCAAAAGCTAAAAGGTATGGTGATTCACTCAAAAACGTGCATAGTAAGTTTTAAATTTTATTGTTTATTTTACTAATAAAAAAAATTACAATTTATAGTAGGGTTTAATTAAAAGAGAGATAATTTGCAAGAGAATATCATATTAGAGCTACAAAATATTTTCGACCCACCGAAAGATCAAAAGTTGAAAGGCATGGTGATTCACTCAAAACTCTGCATAGCAAGAATCTTAAATTTTACTGTTAAAATATTTTACAATTCCTATTAGATTTATTCAAAATTGGAAAAAAAAAAAAACAAAAAAAAACAAAAAACAAAAAACTTGTATAATAAAAAAATAACTATAGACTTTACTAGTACAATTTTTTACGATCTTTGTTCCTATTTAAATTCCTAAAAAAAAAAAAACAGTACTTACCTTAAACCCTTGCTTTTTCCTTCAAAATTTCACATTAGGGTTTAACTTTCTCTACCACTTCACAATTAGAGTTTTTTAATTTATGCATTTTAGATTTAATGGGTTTGTGTACTTAATATATATGTGTTTGACATATAAAGTAGGGGAATCACTTATTGAATTAGATCCAAACCTTGTTGGCCCTCTCCGTTTTTTTTTTTTTTAAATGACTACATTTTGCATGGTTTAACATCTGTAACATAATGCATCGGTGCTACCTAAGTAATACAACGCACTAGTAAATTATAGCACTTTCGATTCTATCTAGTATGTTCATCGTTGCTCCCAACGTAATATAATGCACAGATGCCCATGTTCCTAATAGCATCGTTAAATCATCGCGGTGTATTGAGCCTTACAAATCGCACCGTCAACCCTCCCTGATTTTCAAAAAACGGCTATATGTTTCGTGGTGCGCCCTATGTCACATAACGCATTGGGGATAACTGAGCACTTCAACGCATTTGTATATTATAACACTTTCGATTATATCCAGTATGTTGATCGTTGCTCCCGGTGTAATATAACACATCAGCACGCATGTTCCTAATAGCATTGTTAAATCAGTGCAGTGCGTTTAGCCTTACAAATCACATCGTCCTAATTTAAAATTAATTTTCCATGACGATGTTGAACAATTAAAATCTCGGTGTGTTTAATCTTATAAATGCACTGGTGCGTTTATCTGAATAAATGCACCAGTTACCAAAGCTTTTTTTGGCTGAAAATTATTTGATTTATTTGTAAAATATATCTAATGGCTTTTGTATTTAATGGTACAGGTTTTACATTGATAAAAATTGTCTCAAAAGGCCTCAAGTATCAAAAAAATTGATCGACACAATGGCAACACATCAAAAAAATCAAAGAATGCAAGTTTTTTGTAAATTCTTTACAAAATTAATATGTTTGGATTATATGTAAGTTTAAAAAATATGTATTAGTTGGTGTGTATCATGTAAAGCCACAAAATGAACAAGATCAATAAGATTATTTCTAATCTAAGTGCACAAGAGCGTAAAAACCTGATAGAAAAATTGCAGAATGATGAGTTAGGTGAATGAAAAAATACTACTAAATATGATTTTTTTAATATACTTAATAATATTAGATAACATGTTTCAAACAATCTATTAATAAATATATGTTTAATGTTCTACATGGAGCAACAACGAAGGAAAATATCAATGTATTTCTAAGAAAAGAAAAACTATGGAACATGTAAATAACGATGAATTGGTCCTTAGCTCATTTGGAGTGGTATTGGAGATCAATGAAAGGGGGTTTTTTTTACGGAACTATGAGGGATCTAGTGGAACGGATGTATAGACGTATTTCCCATTTACAATATAAAAACCAATGCAATGATTGTAAGAACGAAATTACATCTAAACTACAGGAACCGTTTCCAGAGCAATAGTCAATAAGACATGTCAGATTTGCAATAGCAAAAACATACAACAACAACAACAAAATCATTCAAAAGGTAATATTCCTAATTGTATAAAATGATTTTCTAGAATTATATGTATATATTACTACAAACCATTAATTTTTTAATATCGATATTGTTATATTTAGTTTTCATATATCATTATAAAAATAGTTTTTTTTTCATGAATATTATGAAAATCCCAAATGATCAACACGTTGATATACAAAACATGCCAATAGGAATGTCCAAAAAAGTGTATAAGGAAATGGTCAAAGAAATGGACATAAGTGCATCACGGGAGGAGCCATCTCAACAAAAATGTGCTTCAAATGTATGTAATCATGATTGACTTTATACATATACAAAAAATTAACATTAAATATTAATTTTCGAGTATTTTCTTACATAAAAGAAAACAAGATAGAACTCATTCAGCACACAAAACACAGGACGACAAGGAAGAAAATGGTTGTTTTCAAAGTTTGTGAGTAATTGTTGATATTTCCTTATGACAATTCAAGGTTTCATTTTTTTATATTTTAAGTTGTTTTACAACAATCATCCTTGAATGTCTTCAATAGGTACTAACATACAAAGAAGAGTCATAAGAAGAATTGATTTACATTGGGTTAAATAACGGTTGTGAGTATATGTTGGCATATCAAAAATTAATTGTGGATTTTGTAAGTATCTATATTGTTTTACTTCTCCGAGTTTATAATTTCTTCTTTTTTTTGTAAGCTTGGTAGGACTACATCATCATCATGTCCAACTTTTCACCCCGATCGGGGGGGGTAGCACAAGGTTTGAACCCAAGACTTCTGGTTCGGTGAGACTTTATTTCCATGGCCATTGCCAATTGAGCTAACCCAAGCAAACACTTCTCTGAGCTTATAATTAATATAACAAAAAAATCCTTTATATTAAATATATGATGTATTATGGGGTATAAAACTTACAGGAAACGAAGTATGGAACTATGTCAACAAAAGAGTTGTTGAAAGAAGGCATGAGATTTGGTTTTGAAGAAAGTGTATAATTCACGAGTCACTTCTTGCTCTGATACATTGTTTTTTGATTTACATTGATATATATTATTTATTTCAATTTTTATTATTCTCACCAATGTAGATACATTCATTACACTCTATTTTTATACTTGTAAATGGAACAAGATCAAGAAGATGAAAACAATTCATGCAATCAACAAAACATTCCTCCAAATAACCCAAGTCATGGAAGTAGCTCGAGCACTGATAGCAGTTCCAGCGAAGAATGATGATCTATTTGGATATCAATGCAAGCTGTTGTATTTTTTGAAATAATTGTCTCTGAAAATCAGGCATTTTGTTTAATGTAATCATGGACATAGTGTCCCAATTGAAATACAAGGGGTTACCAATAATAATCTCATTTTGTATGGCAAAGAGTCTCTTATTGATATATAATAAAATACATTTTAATTTATTCTATTATATTATCCAATGTCGTTGTGAAATGTTACACCACTGATTAAATATATGGATGATTAAATATTATAATGAAGAGATGTAAAATATGATAATATAACAAATTAATCCAAATATCATATACAAATGCACTAATCAAATATTAATTTATATAAATATTATTATAAGATATATGTCGATTTCTCAATGAATAACATATTTTAAAAATTACAATAATTGCACTATCACAGGTTGATGTCTCCAAAAAAGAGAAAATCTCATACAAAAACATCAATGCGTCCATAACATAAAAATGCATCGATTTTTTACTTTAAATAAAAACATCACGACATCATCTTTTAGTATAATCGGTGCCTTTTTCGAAAATGAGAACACCGGGGCTTTCATGTCTTCAAGCACCGGTATTATTTTTAATTAATGCCTCGATGCATTATAACCCTTTTCACACTAGTAATTTCGTAGAACTAACACCCTCCGGTTCTACAAAATATTATTTTCATTCCTGGTGCATTATTAAAATTAACAACACCAGACCCTCTATATAACAAACGCACTGATGTGTTTATGTAAATAAGACGTGTCAGTGCTGCATGTTTAGGAAAAAGCACCAGAACTGAAATTATTTTTTGCATACCCTAGAGTCATTCCTTCATCAAATAAATATTGGGCCTTTTTTTATATAAGCATTGGCACAGTATACATTTCAAGGTCTGGTTCGCTTTGAGTTGAACGCACTGGAGCTACTTATTCCATAAAGTGCACCTGCAACTATATATATATATATATATATAGATATATATATATATATATATATATATATATATATATATATATATATATATATATCCGCTAAATCATCTATTCCCACAAACGAATGTTTTAGTGGATGTTTTTTTACATTTTTTGTCAATTTTATAACACTAAAAACCTTCGTTATAACCTCCGCTAGAAGGTCATTTCCTTGTAGTGGAATATGGTTTCTAAGTAGTTTTCAATGCCTTTGATTCCATGTAAAAATAACTCGAAATTTGCAGCTGCTAATGGAATAAGACTGAGATCAATATACACAAATTTCTTCTATTAAATCTGTGGACAGGAAAGCATACAATAGAAACACATGCAATCATTCAATCACAATGAACACAACTTTTACTAGGGAATCCAACAGCGAAAAATCCCTCCTTTGTTTGTATTATAGCATATGATAATATAGATCTATTACAATGACTGCTTCAATCCTTGAAGCTCACTTTGCAATGCAATATTGATCTCCTCTTGAGTCTGCTCTGCCAATACTTAGCCAAAATAGGCCTCCAACTTCCTCTTATTTCCTCGCGCAATTCCTACTCCTAAAGAATAGGAAGAGCTCCTATTTGCTTATGAAATCACAAGAGAATTCCTCACCTACTGCATGCAAACTCTGTACACTCAATAATATACATTAATAATTACAATGGTACCTTTTTCCTCCACTCAAATAGGAAATTCAAATTACATACATGACTAGGGCTAGTTCTAGTAAATTGACTAGTTAGCTAAGAGATCAATGAGTTAACAACAATTACAAATACTCAACTAAATTCCTACTTACTCTATCCATGACTAGAGCTCGAATAACTGAATTTCACTAACTATAACTCCACTATATTTCTATATCTTAGTAATCAAATCATGCACAAATCTATTTTCTTTCCCACAAACTCAAATTGACTGACTTACCTAAGTGACTTGGCCATGTCACTCCTACTAACTGCAATTAAAGTCATCCTACTGATATGAAAATTCAAATTTTTCCATTTGACTAAGGCACAAGTCAAATGATGGATTTTCTTGCTACAATTCAACACCCAACCTCAAAATGTCGAGCAAAGGGAAGGGAGCAGACAATGGATAGAATGAAGCAAGTCATTGTGAAGTTATAGATATGTAAGTGTTTATATTTTTCTTTTATTTTTATTTATTTATTTCTTTATTCCAATATATATATATAGGGACATGAGACAGACTAGGAGAAAGAGGCATTGGCTTCAATATTGGGGATGTAGGCATTTAACAAACTTGACAGTGTGGACTTGAAAATGTTTGCTCGATACGTAGAAAAGCGATCAACTAAAAGCACCGAAACATTGGAAACACATCAATCGTTTCAAAGGGAATCAATTGATTCCCCAACCACTCCTAGATCAAGTAGAAGATCAGGGAGGAAACCATTAAGCATAACCACTAAGTATTTGGAATAGGAAACAAAGACTTTCATTGATCAATCCACTATTGCGACACAAATTTCTTCTTCTACCATGCCACGTTATGAATCTTGCATTGGTAGCTATGTGTTACAGGAAAATTTGGGCACATCAACCCCAACTTCCATATCTATATTATTAGGGTCCATCAACCCCTAATTCAGTTGTTTTCATTCCCTAATGAAGTTAACCTACATCATGCTTGCTTCCCAAGAGTTTCATGACACCATTCATCCAAAAAATGTCCCTAAGTAGACCATCGCAGGTGGCCTTCTATCTAGCTGCAATGAATGGTAGGCACTACATTGTCAGGGTGCTATGCATAGCACCTGGCCTTTGTATCACCTGCGATGGGCGAGATCCATCGAATTTTTCCAATGAATCCATTGGATTCCTCATCCAATGGATGCTTCTAGATGTTTCTAGAGGGATTGGGCTCGCTTTTGGATGAGGAAGGAGATGAATGAACCTTAATCCATTATCCCTTCCTCCATGGAACCACTTCCCAAATATGGCAAAGCATTCATGAGGGCCATTAATGGCCTAACCTCCTCTTTTCAGCTATAAAAGGACCAGGCATTCAAGGCTGGTCTAAGGTTGAAACTTCTTGAGCTAAGGAAATGCTGCTTGGATGAGATTAGTAGAGAGAGTAATGTTATCATGTCAAATTGTTGTTTCCATGAGGAGAGAAGGGTTTGAAGCTGGAAGGATGATGCTGAATCAGACATGCATCTACATGGGTTGTAATATTTCCTTCTATGAATAAAGAGTTCTATGCTTTTTCCCATTCATGTGTTATGTGATGTATATTGTACTTTCGATTCTATAATATGTTTAATTAACAGATCAATATGTATGCTTTGATAGTTTTATGTCTCGACTTCTGTGCAGGTACATTTCAAGCGAGTTAAGTACGGAAGGGAGTGGCGAAAGTGGTCAAAGGGAAGAGGGATCGAGCAAGAGATACAGGTTGGTACTTTTGCTCCTCTTTCTTTTATCTATTAGCTATAGGAAAAGCAATGGAATTAATTTAACTATTGTTCTAGACTTGCTACTAGGTCTAGGGGTTAGTCGTTCGAAAAGACACTAAATTTGTCTGTAACAAAATGGCGACTCCACTGGGGATCAATCCTATCCCTTATAGTAGCTTATCATTCTCTTAGAACACTTTGACATACTTTACCCTCTGTTTTTCATCGAATTCAAGTTCAATTTACTGAAATTTGAGTCAATTTTGAGCATAAAATTGTCATTATGTAATCATCACAGCTCTGTAATTGACAGAGCTAGAGACAGTGCTATGCATTGCACTGTCCCTCACTTTAGCTTGCATTGATTCCTTTTGGATCAGTTTTACCATGTAGGAGTTGAAGCCTTAAGTCAATTTTCAGTTGTTTGAATTATTTGTTGGATTTAGATGATTTCTTGTCTCTGAAAGCAGTCTTTGTTTCCTTGTTTCGACCCATTTTAGACTGGATTGTTAAATGTTTGTTTATGTATTTGTTTTATCATTTGCAGTCCTTTGTTGAAAATAGTTTCAGTTGATTGTTTTGTCAAAAAAAGAAGTGTTGTAAAATCTTCCTTCATTAAATAATCGATTGGTCTATTTTGTGCATCTGATTCATATTTTCGTTTAAGTGTCGAAAATCTTCGTTTCCTTAAAGTTGAAAGTTTTGTTTAGTCTTCCTTTACCTTTAAGAGAAATTGTCATAAATCAACATTTTTGTGAAAAGAGATTTTGAATCATTGTGCATTTGTTTTTCTTAGTGCATAATTCACATTAAGGAAAACTGAAAAGAAAAAGAAATACATGTAATTGCATTTTAGGAGATTGAATGTGTGTGCTTAAAAGGAATGGTTACGGAAATGCATTAGTGAGTGCTCTTTGTTGTTTGATCCAAAAAGTACTTGTTTGCTCTTTCCCTTGTAGCTAGGATTTTCATTGTCAAAATGGAAAGAGTGCTTCTCATTTTAATTGCATTCTTAGGAATTTTGGAAAACATCACGTGGTGAAACCCAAAGGAAAATTTTAAGCAAGATCAAACTAAAATTAACCAAAATTAACCTAATAACACATTGGAATTTAACGTAAACATCTAGAGGTGTCTAGGCTAGAGACGTGTTTCGACGTCTTAAAACCTAGTGGTTGTCGTTTCATTAAGGTTGGGTGATTCCTCCTCTCTGAACTAGTAAGTACTAGTATGGACTTTTGCTCCCTGTACCATCGTGTATATAGTGGGAGACCCCAACAGGTTTAAATCCTTTATCCCTAGGAAGCCGAGTCTGTCGCCTTACCAATCACAATAAACCAAACACAGCATTTGGGAAGACTGACTGTTGTACGGTAAATCCTTGGTAGTTTCTCTTTAATTTACCACCAAGGTCTATATTGCAGTTTTGTGATTAGTTTGGTAAACCCTCTTGCTTAGTACCTCTAAAGTAGTCACTTTTGTTCCTTTTCAACTCCTTAAAAGAAAAGGTTCATTTGGGCGCTTGTCCTTTCAAGCTCATTAAACAACAAAAGCGACTAGAGTCATCTTTTGCTTTTTCTCAACTCTTAAAAAATGAAAAAGCAAAGTTACGTTCTAGTGTCGTAAAAATTAATTGACCGCGGATAACATCCTCCACGCTTGTTTTTTTAGTTGATCTTAGGTTGAAACATATCTCGACAAATCGGGAGTCCACCAATCAAGGAATTCCTTTTGATGGAATCCTAGTCCTTTTCCTCTGTTTGGAATTATGTATGAAGCCGGATGTGTTTATGCAAGTAATGCACTGGGGCTACTTATTCCATAAAGTGCACCTGCAACAATATATATATATATATATATATATATATATATATATATCCGCTAAATCATCCATTCCCACAAACGAATGTTTTAGTGGATGTTTTTTGAGATTTTTTGTCAATTTTATAACACTAAAAACCTTCGTTATAACCTCCGCTAGAAGGTCATTTCCTTGTAGTGGAATATGGTTTCTAAGTAGTTTTCAATGCCTTTGATACCATGTAGAAATAACTCAAAATTTGCAGCTAATAATGAAATAAGACTGAGATCAATATACACAAATTTCTTCTATTAAATCTGTGGAAAGGAAAACATACAATAGAAACACATGCAATCATTCAATCACAATGAACACAACTTTTACTAGGGAATCCAACAGTGAAAAACCCCTCCTTTGTTTGTATTATATCATATGAGAATATAGATCTATTACAATGACTGCTTCAATCCTTGAAGCTCAATCTGCACTGTAATATTGATCTCCTCTTGAGTCTGCTCTGGCCAATACTTAGCCAAAATAGGCCTCCAACTTCCTCCTATTTCCTCGTGCAATTCCTACTCCTAAAGAATAGGAAGAGCTCCTATTTGCTTATGCAATCACAAGAGAATTCCTCACCTGCTGCATGCAAACTCTATACACTCAATAGTATACATTGACAATTACAATGGTGCCTTTTTCCTCCACTCAACTAGGAAATTCAAATAGCATGCATGACTAGGGCTATTTCTAGTAAATTGACTAGTTAGCTAAGAGATCAATGAGTTAACAACAATTACAACTACTCAACTAAATTCCTACTTACTCTATCCATGACTAGAGCTCGAATAATTGAATTTCACTAACTATAACTCCACTAGATTGCTATATCTTAGTAATCAAATCATGCACAAATCTACTTTTTTCCCACAAACCCAAATTGACTGACTTACCTAAGTGACTTGGCCATGTCACTCCTACTAACTTCAATTAAAGTCATCCTACTGATATAAAAATTCAAATTTTTCCATTTGACTAAGGCACAAGACAAATGAAGGCTTTTCTTGCTACAATTCAACACCCAACCTCAAAATATCGAGAAAAGGGAAGGGAGCAGACAATGGATAGAATGAAGCAAGTCATTGTGAAATTATATATATGTAAGTGTTTATATTTTTCTTTGATTTTTATTTATTTATTTCTTTCTTTACATATATATATATAGGGACATGAGACGGACTAGGAGAAAGAGGCATTGGCTTCGATATTGGGGATGGAGGCATTTAACAAACTTGACAGTGTGGACTTGAAAATGTTTGCTAGATACGTAGAAAAGCGATCAACTAAAAGCACCAAAACTTGGAAACACATCAACCATTTCAAAGGGAATCAATTGATTCCCCAACCACTCCTAGATCAAGTAGAAGATCAAGGAGGAAATCATTAAGCATAACCACTAAGTATTTGGAATAGGAAATAGAGACTTTCAATGACCAATCCACTATTACGACACAAATTTCTTCTTCTACCATGCCACATTATGAATCTTGCATTGGTAGCTATGACACAAGGATAGAATACGACGTGGTTTAAGGTGAAATTTGTAGATCAAATGTTGGGAATTATTTTTTTTAATAGATTGAAGGAATCATGCCTTCAACAGTTCAAAGTCTATCTCCATTTTCTATTCTCAAAGGTATTGTTACACCTATATAAAGCAGTAATTCACGACATGGAGACTAAATTTGACATAGGTTGGTCCGTAAAAAATATTAAACTACAAATGTCTTAGAACTGCAAGAGATTTAGGTGCAATCAAACAAAGAATATAAAAAAAACTTCCACTCGAGCAAAGGCTCAAAAGAAGGCTAGTTGATGTAAGTTTAAAAGTATGGAAAGAAATTGTAAAAATGTATGAGAAGTTGGATGAACGAAGGAAGTCCAATGAGGAGAGTACCCAGGTATTTGAATTTTCTCATAAGATTATATCAAATTTCTTAAATGATTTTTATATTTTATTTGTGCATAGTTAAATTCAATTAGTATATGTTTCAGGACAAGGCCTCCAAGGCTAGGCTTACAAAACGAAGTTCCACACATCACAATGGCCAAAAAGGACTACAAGCCTTGATTTGTACTTTTGTAAGTATATTTAAAATGTGAAATGATATTTTTTTATTTCCTAGAAAAAATTAAATGATTGCATATTAATTAGTTTAACTAGTCCATGTGTCATGTTTTGACAGGAGGACAAATATGGTTGTCATCCAACACACTTCGAAAAAGACATGTTACAAAAAAAAGTGGACCGACTTTGTTATCTGGATGGAGAATGAGGTATCAATAGTTGACTTTTAATAAGTTAGTTGGATATTGTTGTGTTTATATGTCAATTTGCATTTCTTGCAACATAGAGTAGAGGCAACATACCCTTGTTTTCCATATTTAGCCAATGAAAAATGTTGTACATTCTAATTGTAAAATTGGTTGGAACATGGTTGGAACATGATAGGATAAATGGCATCCTCATAGGGTAATATATTAGTGATATTTTTCCGCTATATTGATGGAGTGTTGCCCTCCATACCTTGCATTAAATAACTAGGGTCCTTGAATTCTTTACCCTTACAACTCTTCATTCTTCTTCATTTGGGATTCCATTTAGGTACTAATGTAGACCATGGCCTTATGCAGGCCTTCCAATTGACTGGCTAGGTGTCTCATCTCCTTCCTTATCTCATGCATCTTGTCACTATAACACCCTCTAGGAGGAGGATAGCTAGCCATGGCATGATTGTATCTAGGAATTTCCAAAATCCAAGACTCCAAGTATTGCCAGAATTAAGACTACCACCACACAGGAAAAAGAAAACAACAAGAGGATTGGAGGGACAAAGCCTTTTTGAGTATTTGACAAGACCAATCAACTCAAAAATCACTTTAAAATCCAAATAGAAACAAAAAACTAAAATTACAAACCTATCCATATTTTCAACAGGGAAAATAGGTTCATTACCATCCATAGGTGACCTATAATTTTGCCTCTCTCCCCACATAGATGTTTAATTTTATGGACCAGATTTGACAACCATATAATTTATTGCATTTTTCAACATTTACTCAAGAATATTCATCATTAACCATTAACCAGTATAGTACTAATAATGTTAGTTTTCTTAGGGCTATAAGTCTTTGTGGTAGATAATTGCATTTTAAAACATTTTCACATTGCATTCATCCCATATCCTCATAAGAAATTATGTAGAAAGAATATAGCAATAATAATGCAGTGAAACAATCATAGCTTTGTCAAGATATCTTTGTCATAGGTCTGTCATGAGATCTTTTCCGTAGGGCTCAACATATCCCCTTCATATCTCTGTCATAATATTTTCTCATATCACAGGTAAGATGGCCCAAAGAGGTCATTGTCATACCCAAGAATTGAGGCCCAATGTTGTTACACCACAAGATTGAGGCCCATTATGGTATTGTTACACCACAAGACTGAGGCCCATTAGGGCATTGTTACACCACAATACTGAGGCCCATTATGGTGCTTTTACACCACAACATTGAGGTACATTTTCACAGACCAATAGGATGGAATAATCATTATATCATTGCCAATTAATTATAGGTCTGAATGTGCATTTTTTTGAGACACACAAACCTTGCCTTTTACCCTATGAAATCCATGCAATTAGGAGTATTCTTGAACAACATAAATATGTATGTGAAAAAATTAAAATATTTAATTGTGATAATATTACTTATGAATAAAAATATACTCTCCAAGTTGAATCATTCAATTTGGCCTTGAAATGAACGTTGGGGATGCATTTTTGTGAAGCAAGCCAAATTTTCCTCACTAAAATGCACGCCCAAGCTTCATTTCTTGGCAAATCTAATTGATTCAAATTGTATACTATTTAATTAGTAATTTTACTTATCTAGGAGGATCCTGGAGGATTGATCTAGGTGGATCTTCAAAAAGTACGAGTGGCATGGTAAAAGGCTCAAAAACTCAAAGTGGCAGAATTTAGATAAACTTAGCATCGGATCAAAGTGCTCGTCATCCTGATTCCAATGGTGTGAACGACACTCAAATCTGAGTTCATATGAAGAAGTTAGAGCAAGTCAAAGTTCAAAGTTTGACTTGTCCAGGTGGCAAGAGGAGATGACATGGAAAAAGTCTCAGTGAATGGGGAAACACCAAGTGGCAGGCTGCCATTGGTCCCACATATCGCATATCAGAGCAAGAGGAAGAAGTGGCTTAAGGAGAATCGACCCTGGAAGGATCCCCACTGCAATTGGGATATCACATATTGATCCGAATTGGTCCATAAATAACTGTCAAAAAACCATGACTGTATCAAGTTGGGACAAATCTCTAAGAATTCCAAAACAGTGATCAAAAACACCCTGAACCAGTGGCAATGGCATCCCAGCGTGGAACCAAGAGGACCTTGATCAAAGCGTGCTGACTGAGGCCCAAGGAGACTGCGCAGGAGGTCAAAGTAGCCCCTAGGAGCCCTAGATCGGGAAAAGAAGGTGGTTTTTGATGCGCGATTAGTGTTAATTGCGCATTGCTGGGCGAACAAGGCCATAATGGAAAAGCTCGAGCACTCAGTCATGTGAGGGAACTAGAGAACCGCGGGCAGGACGGGAAAAAGCGCTAAAAGTACAAGGCGGGACCCGCACTCTGGAAAACCGGTGATATTGATCAGGGTGCCCTTAAACGGTAAGAGGTTTTGGAAAAGAGCGAAGCTATTCCATACATCGATCGACGTGTGGCAAGTGGAGGTGAGAGAAAACCGTCGTTGATCGCGTGCTATCAGTCGAGCAAGTCAACTGCGTGAAACTTACATATGGCATCGGATCTAGAGGATCCATATCGGACGGTTGAGATCGCGCCCGATGGGAAGAAGCGGAACCGACAAGGAATTAAGCCACGTTTTAAAAGGATTTGGAATCTATTTGGCTGCCACAGTGGAGGAAAGACTCATCCATGACGTAACTGAAGAAACGAACCAATGAAACATGCTAGCGTCATTTAGAGGAGGACAAGTAGCCACTCCCTAAGCGTTCAGATGACGTTGAACAGGGAACTCCAAGCACAGCTGCAGAAGATGAATCAATAGAGGCGGAAGAGGAACCGAAGAGGCATTGGAACGAATGGCTAAAAGCCATGAACAGAGACAGTCGAATCAATTAGAAAGTTAGACAGCTAGTTGAAGTCAAGAGACGAAGAAGTGGAACAGTGAACCCTAAGAGGAGGACTGAACACGGAGAACAGTAAAGCAAAGCAGAAGAAGGCAGAGGGCCGAGCTGACCAGCGGCAACATCGAGCACCAGAGAGCTTGAAGTCTCAAGCCATCCCATAGAGGAATTTGTCCGGACTGAGCATCACATTTGGCTCTTTCCATTGTAGACCAGAAGGCCACAGAGCTGGTAGGAAGAAGAAGAGTCTATGTACTCCAGTGGCTTGGGGAATCCAAGAACCACCCTGCCAAGCAAACCTGCTTCAGGAGAACTCACATTGAGTACCTACATTGTAATTCTTTGCTTAAAGATATAATAAAACAAGGCCACCACTGAAAGCTGGACCGGAGATGTAGCCCTGGAGAAGGGTGAACTCCTTATTAAAATTTCTTGTGTCTTTGTGTTTTCTTACTGTATTTCCATTTAATTTGTCTGTGTATTGGCAATCTGATCAATCTGTTACTTAAATAACACAGAACACACACACCAGCACATGGGTCTGTAATACCTTTAAATTAATAAATCTTTAATTGATGTCACTCATAGGGTGAATATCAGATCAAGTGGTATCAGAGCTCTAGGCTGTAAGGTTAGACAAGCTTGTGTTGGTTTAGCTGTGAAAGCTCACAAGATCAAAGCTCAAATTAGGAGGAGAGTTGGTGGAAACTAATCCTGAAATTGGGAGAGTCTATTCTCGGAAGACAATGTCATGGGAAGTTTCTACAGGGCCAGACCCTCAATTCATAGAAAGTTTCCTAGCTATAAAGTCTATGGTTGAAGAAATGTACAAAGACTTTAGAAAGCAAAAGGTTGAAGATTCATCAGGTTCTAAGCAAGATAAGGAAGAAGATGAGTCTCACTACCAAGACCACTCCAAAGGAAAGGGGAAAGAGGAAAGCTTTCTCACACCTCCTAATAGCCTTTTGCATAATAAGAAAGCATCTTTGATTAAGCTAGATGTTAAATTTTATTTGCCTATATATGATGAAGAGCTAAATGTTGAAAAGTTGGACAATTGGATTAGACAAATTGATGTGTATTGCAGGGTACAAAACATAAACTCAGACAAGAGTAAGATTCAGCTGGCAAGCCTACGCCTAGGAGGCACTGCCTTGGTTTGGTGGGAAGGCAGAACCCAAGCTGATATGAAAATACATGGTAAGACCATCTCTGTCTGGAGTGAATTTGTTGTTGTAATCAAAAAGCAGTTCTATCCATTGGCCTACATGCAACAAGCCATGATGAATTGGCAAACTCTTCGATAGTTGAAAGGGAAAAGTGTGCAAGGGTATACTCAAGAGTTCAAAAAGAGAGCATTGATGTTGGGTATCTCATTAGACTCACCAGAGACTCTTTTGAAGTACATTGGTGGTATACACAGCTACATGAGGCATACCATCCTCATGTTTAATCCCACTAGTATAGATGAGGTATCTGTACAAGCTACTCATCTAGAAGCTAGAGGAAAGAATGGAAATCCAGAAGTTGGGGACCATCCCAACCCACTGTAAGCAATAGCAAGGAGAAAAGAAAATAGAAGTAGAAAGCAAGGAAGGCTAACACTGCACAGAAAGCCAAAGCTTCATGCACTCACTGTAAAAAGGAGGGGCATGATGATGAGCATTGTTGGATTCTGCATCCAGAGCTGAGACCTAAGAAGTCTGAGGGAAAGAAGAAGAAGATTGTTGTAGCTATTCAGAAAGATTTGGGGTCAGACTCGGGAGATGAAACAACTATAGCATCCACGGGTATAAAAGGTAAGAATTCCAAAGCATCTACTAGTAATTCTGCTCAATCTATTATTGACGAAGAAAATGAGAGAAAAAGACATGAGCTTTTCCATATTCGAGTTATTTCCAAAAATCAAAAGATTGATACTTTATTTGATAGTGGCTCACAAGTAAATCTAATTTATGAAGCAATTGTAAAGAAATTGGAATTAGCAACTACAACTCACAAGAAACCATACCCATTAGGATGGTTGAATGATAAAGCACAACTACAAGTGACTAGACAGTGCAAACTCAAGTTTTCTTTTGGGTCAGCATTTGTAGATGAGGTTGAGTTAGACATAATTCCTTTGGATATATGTGGAATTGTTTTAGGAAGAGCTCATAAGCTCAAGAATAATTATACTCTCGTAAACTTAGGACTGATGAAAAGAATGATAAATTCATGCAAACAATTCTTACTGATGGTTGTAAAGGAAAAGAAACCTGATAAAACCAGTGTATTTGAGGGTTGTAATGCTGAACAGCAAGCTGATATAGGAAAGGTTGTTTCACAGTATGATGTCTTGTTTCAAGAACCTAAAGGCTTGCCACCCAAAAAGGGAATAGTACATGATATTATTTTGCAGCAAGATGTTCCTTTGCCTAACATTGGGATGTACAGGTGGTCTGCTTTAGAGAATGTTGAAATCAAGAAGCAAGTGCAGGAGTTGCTCGAGAAAGGATTCATCAAGCCTAACACATCACCATGTGGGTCACCAATTGTTTTGGTGAGAGAGAAAGATGGATCGTGGAGAATGTGCATTGATTACCGAGCACTGAATAAGATAACAATAAAAAATCATTATCCCCTTCCTCGCATAGATGATCTTTTGGATCAATTAAAGGAAGCTGTTTATTTCACCAAGCTAGATTTGCACAGTGGATACCATCAGGTCAGAGTTGCAGAGCAAGATGCATGGAAGACTGCTTTCAAAACAAAGCAGGGAATGTATGAATGGCTGGTTCTGCCTTTTGGCTTAACCAATTCTCCTGCTACTTTCATGAGATTAATGAATGATGTACTCGGACCTTTTCTTGATGATTTTGTTATTGTGTATCTGGATGATATTCTGATTTTTAGTAAAACGTGGGAAGAACATTTAAAGCATGTTAAGCAAACATTAGATGTTTTGAAAAGAGAAAAACTTTATGTTAAACTCTCAAAATGTGAATCTGGCAAAACATCTCTAAACTACTTGGGTCATATAGTAGGGGGAGGTAAATTGAAAATAGATCCCTCTAAAGTGGCAGTCATTATGAACTGGCCTAAACCCAGATCTGCTACAGAAGTGAGAAGCTTCTTAGGAGCAGCACAATATTGGAGGAAGTTCATTTCTAACTTCTCCTCAATTGCAGCTCCCTTACATGCTTTAACAGGATTGAATAAGGTGTTTCATTGGGGAGGCAAACATCAGAAAGCCTTCGACACCTTGAAAGAGAAAATTAGTACAGCACCTGTACTAGCACTGCCAGATCTACAAAGACTATTTGAGATCCAAACTGATGCCAGTGACTCTGCCATGGGAGCATTGTTGATACAACACAGTGAACCCATATGTTATCATTCTGAGACTTTTAATCCTGCAATAGTTAACTATCCTACATATGATAAAGAATTGTATGCATTAGTTCAGAGTGTGAAAAAGTGGAAACATTACTTAATGGGCAAAGAGACAGTAATACATGCTGATCATCAACCACTTCAATATCTACACTCCCAAACTAAGTTGCAGCAATCAAGACATTATAGATGGATGGGTTTTCTACAACAGTTTCATTTAGTCATCAGATATAAAAATGGCATACATAACAAGGTTGCAGACATGTTATCTAGACCCATTATAAATGCATCTACCATACTTAAGCATAATTCAGTGCTACATGAAAGCTACATAGAACAATATGCTCAGGATATGGACTTTAAATATGTATATGCAACTTTGATTCAAGGCAAAAGAGTAGAAGAATTGGACTATCACATCAAGGACCAACTCTTATACCACTGTGGGAAACTATGCATTCCACAAACTGAGAGGATAAAGATAATTAGGGAAGCACACACTTCTCTGATATCAGGTCACCTTGGGGTAAGTAAAACAGTTGCACAACTGCAAAGATTTTGCTATTGGCCGAAAAAGAATGAGACAGTTTCTAGGTATGTAAGAGGGTGTGCCATGTGTGCTAAAAGCAAGCCTAGTAACAGAAAACTAGGCTTGTACACTCCATTGCCAGTTCCTTCTCACCCTTGGGAAAGTGTTTCCATGGATTTTGTTGGAGGACTGCCTAAATCTAGGAAAGGTCATGACTATCTATATGTTGTTGTGGATAGGTTCAGCAAAATGTGTATTTTGATACCTTGTAGTAAATAGATTACAGTTGAACAAACTGCAAAATTATTCTTTGAACATGTATGGGTTCATTTTGGATTACCCACTTCCATTGTATCTAATCGAGACATCCGATTTGTGGGGAAGTTTTGGTCGAGTCTCTGGGAACTGATGGACACCAAATTGAAGAAAAGCATAGGTTTTCATCCACAAACAGATCGCCAAACAGAAGTAGTAAACAGGACAGTGATCCAGTTGCTGAGAGGATATTGCAGCAAACATCCTAAGCTTTGGGATGAACACTTGTGTTATGTGCAGCATGCTTGCAACGAAGCCAAACACTCTTCTACACAGAGATCTCCTTTTGAGACCTGTTTTAGTTTCATACCAAGGTCTCCTTTGGATTTTGTCGTTGGTAAAGATACCATGGTTGATGGACACAGCGATGTGGATAGAGAAACTAGGTTCATTGAACAGATCTAGGAGATCCACTAGGTAGTACAAGAACAACTGGAAAAGAGCCAGGCCAAGTATAAGGCTAGGCATGATAAGCATCAGATGGAGCATAGTTTTCAAGTTGGAGACTAAGTCTGGCTGTATATCAGCAAGGACAGGATGCAAGGTGAAGGTAAAAAGCTAAAACCTATCAGGTATGGACCTTTTAAGATACTTGAGAAGATTGGTGAAAACACTTTTTGCCTTGATCTTCTAGCTTACATGCACATCTACTCAGTCGTAAATGCAGATTGCTTGAGATTGTTTGAACCTCCAATGATTGAGGACCCTGAAGAGCAGATTCAATTGCCTTCTATTGATGACCTGCTACCTGAATATCTTAATGAGTTG
Organism: Pinus tabuliformis; assembly: GCA_031772625.1. Taxonomy (NCBI): domain Eukaryota; kingdom Viridiplantae; phylum Streptophyta; class Pinopsida; order Pinales; family Pinaceae; genus Pinus; species Pinus tabuliformis. The sequence goes on along the minus strand of CM062820.1, from coordinate 1,416,003,906 downwards.
CAGGAAGACACAGTGCTAGACAAGAAGGTGAGGACGACGCGCAGGGGAGATGTTGAGTACCTCGGGGTTGGGCTCAAAGGTTCAAAGACAAGCAGTGCAAAGTGGATTGAGATTGGACAGGTGAGAAAGCAATACCCTCACTTAGTCGATGCTTGAAAACCAACTTTTGGTGGTCCAAAATCTTTTTCAGTGGGAAGGTCGTGATCCAAATTAGATCCATAAAGAATTGTCAAAGAACCATGACTCTATTAGGTCGGGACAAATCTCTAAGAATTCCAAAACAGCGATCAAAAACACCCTCAACCAGTGGCAATGGCATCCCAGCGTGGAACGACAAGGACCTCGGTCAAAGCACGCTGACCGAGGCCCATGGATACTGCGCAGGAGGTCAAAGTAGCCCCTGGGAGCCCCAGATCAGGAAAAGAAAGGCCATAATGGAAAATCCCAAGCACTCGGTCACGTGGGGGAACCAGAGAACTGTGGGCGGAAAAGGAAAAAGCGTTGGAAGTACAAGGCGGGACCCACACTCTGGAAAACCGGCAGTATTGATCGGGGCGCCCTTAAACGGTAAGAGGTTTTAGACGAGAGCGAAGTGATTCCATACATCGATCGACAGGTGGCAAGCGAAGGTGAGAGAAAATCGTCGTTGATCGCGCGCTATCAGTCGAGAAAGTCAACCGCGCAAAATGTGTGTATGGCGTCGGATCTGGAGGATCCAGATCGAATGGCTGAGATCACGCCCGATGGGAAGAAGCGGAACCGACAAGGAATTAAGTTGCGTTTTAGAAGGATTTGGAATCCATTTGACCACCACGGTGGAGGAAAGACTCATCCACGACGTAATTGAAGAAACGAATCGACGAAGCATGTTGGCGCCGTTTAGAGGAGGACAAGTGGCCACTCCCTGAGCGTTCATGATGACGCCGAACAAGGAACTCCAAGCGCAGCTGCAAAAGGTGAATCAACAGAGGCGGAAGAGGAACCGAACAGGCATTGGAACAAATGGCTAAAAGCCATGAACAGAGACAGTCGAATCAGTTAGAAAGTTAGACAGCTAGTCGAAGTTGAGAGACGAAGAAGTGGAACAGTGAACCCTGAGAGGAGGACTAAACACAGAGAACAGTAAAGCAAAGCAGAAGAGACAGAGGGTCGAACTGACCAGTGGCAGCATCGAGCACTAGAGAGCTAGAAGTCTCAAGCCATCCCATAGAGGAATATGTCTGGACTGAGCATCACATTTGGCTCTTTCCATTGTAGACCAAAAGGTCACAGAGCTGGTAGGAAGAAGAAGATTCTATGTACTCCAGTGGCTTGGAGAATCCAAGAACCACCCTGCCAAGAAAACCTGATTCAGGAGAACTCACATTGAGTCCCTGCATTGTAATTCTCTGCTTAAAGACATAATAAAACAAGGCTACCATTAAAAGCTGGATCGGAGATGTAGCCCTGGAGAATAGGGTGAACTCCTTATTAAAATTTCTTGTATCTTTGTGTTTGCTTACTGTATTTCTTTGCTATCTTTCCATTTAATTTTTCTGTGTATTGGCAATCTGATCGATCCATTGTTTAAATAACACAGAACACACACACTAGCACATGAGTCTGTAATACCTTTAAATCAATAAATCTTTAACTGATGTCACTCATAGGGTGAATATCAGATCACATATTGCATGTCGAAGGAGGAACGATTATTCAAGAATCGACCCCCGGCGAAGCCCGATTGCGATGCAATAAAATTGTCATTGCAGATCGCAGCGGGAGCATGGAGTATCACCCTGGCCACCACCAATTATGATTTGCGATGGGGGACTTTCAAACTCAAATTTTTTGTACACTGTATTTTATAACTTCAACGGGTCTGCTACTATCGCAGTATATGGACTTTGATATCCGCCAAGGGAAGTGCTGATTGTGATTTGTGATGAGGACTGCCAGATGCGATATTGTTCTATGTTGTGTTTTATAACCCAGCGGGTCCGTTGCATCGTAGAACACCTGTTTATGGGTTTGGTCCATCGCCGATGGGTTATCAACATCGATAAAGTCGCTGAGGTAAGGTAAAAGCTTGGTCACAATAGTTAAAGAGTTTTTCCGATTTGTAAGGGGATCATTGCCATGTCTTATTCAAGCCCGAGAATCTCTGTTGGGATAATGCCTGCCTATTAACTTCATCGCTGGTTGGAAACTGCCCAGGTTTTGAGGGATTGTCGTCATGCTTATAAAAGACCCTTTTGTGTTGGAAGAAGGTAGAGAGGACTGGCCGATTAATTCAGAATCTATTGTGCAACAGACCCTGACCCTGGTAGTAGGTTGGGACCTCGCCTTAGGCAGCAGGGAGGTTTCAAGAAGTTGCAGAAGGTCCAATTATCCAAATTGGGTGTTTGAATAGGCATTTTTGCACGATTTTTCACCAGGAGTTTAGTGGTACCGTCTGTTTCTGAAGTTGGGCTCTCCATTTTTCATCCATCTTCTAGCTTGGATGTATAAGCATTGTAAAGAGTATTACTCGTACTTCTATCTCTTTTTTATGCCACTTAATGAATGAAGGCCTCCCCACTATTGAGCAGGGCCCGAAGACGTTGTCCAAACTAGACAAACTTCGTAATCAAATCATTATGTCATGGTTTTCATGTTCTTCTGGTTATTTCCACATTGTTTATGTTATTTTAAGTTCCATGGTTAATTAGCTCTGTTATATCTAATTCCGATACATATGTAAGTAAAATACCTTGGATCAAGTTTGGTATCAGAGCAGGTCTTTGTAGATGCGAATTCCAGGAGTTTATGCTAACCTAGAACAAGCTGCGAAAAGGAGAAGGAACGCTTAAGTCCTTTGATCCTGAAGTGAGACGTGCACAATGAAGAAGAAACATGGCCAATGAAAAGGCTCATTGGGAAGAGGAACATAATTTCTACAAGGTATTCTACAATATGGTAGGGAAAGTAGACAAGTTGTTCACAGAGTGTTACACAGTAATTTGTCACCGTCCCTGTTACCCCTTTCCCGCACTTTGGAGGACTCATTCCGGAACTTGTGAGAAGTGACATAACTTGAAAACACTTGCATTATGTTCCCCTAAGTATGGACTTCATATGCCCTGAAGACATCTCCTACAGAATATCCTTAAAAAGTTCCCTTTTTCTATTAGCGCGGATCCACAGTGTATTACTCGCGCCAATGGGGGAAATCCTCCAAAGAGGGCACGCCAGTTGGCGCTCTGTCTCAGAGTTATACCCGCGCCAACCGAGTTTGGAAAAGCTTTTTAACAAACGCACGCCCGAAGGTTTTTTCCTTTCGACTCATGAAGCTTTTTAAGGATAATGCCAATCTCATGGATGTCGAGATTCATCATATCTCCCTTTCCTCTATCCATAATAGCTTTTTGAGGATAATGCCAATCCCATGGATGTCTTGATTCATTGTATCTCCTCCTCCTCCTCCATCTATAAAAGCTTGTTCTGTTGCATTTGACAAGCTAGTTCGAGTATAGGGAGAATTATACTTTCAGAAGTCTGAGAGATTGTTGTAAGAGTCTTCTTTGCATTCATAATCAAAGAGAGAGAGGCTTGTTCCCAATCCCAACAAGCTTTGCAAGGCATATGTAGCTGATCACCCAGCCAAAGGAGGATTCGACGTCAGAACTATGGTTGTATTCTTCTTTGTTGTTTATCAATAATAAATGACTATCATTATGGTTCCACTCTTGTTGTTCATTGCAATGATGTTTGAGTTATATCTTTTCTGACCGATATATAATTGCATCTATTGGATTTTATGCTTGTATTTGTGTTGTTCTTTCCATGTGCAGGTATCCATTCACAAAGATCGTGAGGATCGTGACTGGCCGGAGCAAAGGAACGGGAGTGTCGACTTTTCTACAACACTAGCGTTGGAATCCAAGTAGGCTCTCATAATTCACCTTTAATTTGCAATTAGGAACTTGCGTGATAGCATTGTTTGATTGTTGCTAGACCCATTTTGGGCTAGTGGGGATCGCCTCTGTTCGCAGAGGGGATTTACCTCTCCAACACAGAGCATGAGAAGGAACTTGGGCATGAGAAGAAGGATGTCGATGACCATGGGTCAGCAAATCATGAAGGTGGTGGAGAAGATCCTCCTCCCTCTCCTTCTTCCAGTGATAGTTCTCATCACTCTCATCGAGATTCCAAGCATTCCTTTATGAAACCGTTCTTCAAGATCGACGTAAAGTTTGACCTTCCCATGTACAATGGAGAGTGTAGTGCAGAAAAACTTAATAATTGGATAAGAAAAATAGAGGTTTATTGTTGGATTCAACAGATCGAAGAAGATGAGGTGAAAGTCCAGTTAGCATCTCTTCAGTTGAGCGACACTGCTCTTGTTTGGTGAAACAACAAGTTGTAGAAGGGCAGCACAAAGTCAGGCAACCTTCTGTCCTCTTGGTCTAGTTTTATTTCTGCATTGAAAGACCAATTTTACCCTTTGGGTTATAAATAAGAGGCACTTATGGAATGGCAATATCTAAGTCAAGGTAAAGGCCAAAATGTGCAAAGCTTCACTGAAGAGTTTCGGAAACAAGCATTGAATTTGAGCATCTTATTAGATTCACCTGAGACTGTAACTAAGTATGTTGGTGCACTACATAGTTACATAGACATTCATTGTTACTGTTCGAGCCTACTACAATTGATGCAGCCAACGTAAAGGCTATTAATCTTGAAAGCTCGGGAAAGAATGATAGAGATGATCAAGCCAAGAAAACATCATTCAAACCTCAACATGGCAAATTCTAGAAGAAATACAAGGGGAAGGATAAGAATGTTGTCGCAACCAAGAAAGGGGATGAAGCAACACTGTCTTGCAAACATTGCAAGAAAGATGGTCATGACAAGGACCACTGTTGGAAGTTGCATCCGGAGCCAAGACCGAAGAGATTCAGTGGAAAGGGGAAGCAGAAGACAGTAGCAACAACGCAGGACCTTGGAATAGATTCCGACGATGAGATATCAATCACAGTTGTGGGCATAAGAGATACTCTTCCTATTAATGATAATTCTAATTCGATTGAAAGTACTAGTTATTTGAATGAGCCTGTAAGTAATGAGAGAAAGAGAATTGAGTTATTCCACATTAGATTTGTTATAAAGCATACAAAGGTGGAAACTTTGTTCGATTCAAGTTCCCAAGCAAACTTAATCTCAGAGTCCTTAGTGAAAAAGTTAGGCCTTGAAACTAAGCCTCATCCGAGTCTGTACCTACTTGGTTGGGTAAGAGATAAATCTAAATTGCAGGTAACCAAGCAGTGTAGGGCCAGATTTGTTATTACTTCTAAATTAGTTAATGAGGTGGAGTTATATGTTGTGCCTTTGGACATCTGTGGAATCATCTTGGGAAGCCCATATCTATATGATAAAAGGGCAATTTTCTTTCGACATGAAAACAAATACCACCTCACAAAGGATGGGGTAGAATATATATTCAAAGCTCATCATAGAAAATTCAGTGCTAGCCTTGTAAGCGCATGACAGATTAAATGACTGGTTAATTCCAATAAAGGGTGAAAGCTCATGGTAGTGAGAGTGAAAAAGGCCAAGACGGTTGACACTTTCAAAGGTTGTGATCCTGATCATAAGAAATAATTGTTTGAAATTATTTTTGAATATGATGGATTATTTTAGGATCCGAGAGGATTGCCCCAAAATGGGAAATCCAACATGATATCCATTTACAACAGGATGCTCCTTTACCAAATGTTGGCATGTACAAGATAGTTTTTATTAAGATGGAGGAGATCAAGAAACAGGTGCAGGAACTGCTAAATCAAGGGGTCATCTGACCGAGTTCTTCTTTGTGCGGCTCACCAATCGTGTTGGTGTCAAAGAAAGATGGCATATGGAGAATGTTCATGGATTACAGGGAACTAAATAAAATTATGGTGAAGAATTGATACCCCCTCCCTCACATTGATGAATTACTAGATCAGTTGAAAAATGTTTTCTATTTTACAAAACTGGATTTGCATAGTGGATATCACTAGGTTAGAGTTGTAGAACAAGATGTTTGGAATATTTCATTCAAAACCAAACAGGGGTTGTTCAAATGGATGGTGATTCCATTTGGACTGTGCAATGCTCCGGCCACATTTATGAGGGTAATGAATGATTTGTTTAGGCCTTTTATTGATAATTTTGTGCTTGTATATCTAGACGATATTCTTGTGTATAATAGGACATGGGAGGAACATGTATGTCATGTGAAGAAAGTGCTTGATTGAAACGATAAAATTGTATGTAAAACTATCAAAGTGCAAGTTTGGGAGGACCTCTCTGGTTTATTTAGGCCACATAGTTGGTAATGGGCAATTGAGAATAGATCTATCTAAAGTAGATGCGACTATGAAATGGCTTGAGCCCACAAATGTTGCATAGGTCTGAAGTTTTCTAGGTGCGGTGCAGTATTGGAGAAGATTCATTGTGAACTTCTCTATTATCGCAGCTCCCTTGCACACATTGACCAGTGTGAAGTAGACCTTTCAATGGGGAGGAAAGCAGCATAAATCCTTTGACATGTTGAAAGAGAAGATTAGCACAGCACCAGTGCTACCCTTACCAGAACTTCAGTAGCCTTTTGAAATTGAGACAGATGCCAACGGATATGCCATGGGTGTTGTATTGATGCAGCAAAGGAAGCATGTATGTTACCATTCAGAGACTTTCTCCCAGGCTATTGTGAATTATCCCACTAACAACAGGGAGTTATATGCCTTGGTTAAGAGTGTAAAGAAGTGGAAACACTACCTGATAAGCAAGGACACCATCATCCATCCTGTTAGATTCGGTGTAGTCATCCCTCCATCAAAGATCATTTCTCTTATTGCATTTCATTTTTAGGTGTCTCGCTCGATTCACTCAGTTGCATTCCGCTAGGGGCATGCCATAATTTGACGGAAGGGTCTTGTCATTCATTACCCTTCATGCCTTATCCCTACTGGCTCAGGTCTGTTCATCAAAATCAAGTTTTAAAGTCACTTACAGTCCTGTTTTAGTCTCTTGATTAGCAAGAGTCATTTCAGTCACTAGGTCTAGGGTTAGTTGATTTGGTCTTCAACAATGTCCAATAATGCCAACAGGCACATGAGGGAGGTTCAAAATTAGCTTTCATTGCAAAATTTCATTGTCCATATGTTTGATCATGATTCTTCTTCAAAACTCTGTTTTGAAGAAGAAATCATCAAATTTATGGTTTGTAATAAATATGTAATTTTTTAAAGTTTTTCAGTCATGAGGTGCTTCAGGCGCAGCCCTAGTCATCCTTTGCCGAAATTACATGCCAATCATCCCTGCAAAAATAGATCGAGTTTCATCATTCAGCCAAAAAAATCAAAGTGGAAGCAAAAATAGAGTTTTGTGAAAGTGCCAAAGTCTGCAACACTACAAAAGTGGGTTTGCCAAATGAAGAATCAAAGTTCATGCCATAGGAAATATTCATGTGCTTCAATAGTTCATTTACATGCAAAAGAGAAAATTTGGTGAGTAAGTGTGAAGTGTGGGTGAAAATCGCACCAGGTTTCTCGGCGCGATGCACTGGGCCTTAGTCTACAGTGCAATTTAAAACGGGCGCGACGCATTGATGAGGCGCGTCGCATTGGGCTGAGGGCGCATACAGCCAGGAAGCCCAAAAATTGCCAAATTCGCTCCAAAATCACCCAAAATGCATGCCTTGCCATCGATACAAGTAGGTTGAACTGCTCTCATGGTTTTTCATCCAAGATTGATGGTTGTTGATGGTGCTTGATGAATGGTGAAGTGTGTTAAGGAAAGCAAACACTATCTCTTCAAAATTTGCAAAGGAGATTGCTACTAGGGTTTTGCATTTGGTTGTTTTGCTCATCACTCCCTTATTGCATATTTTCCTTGTTCTCCTTTTTTCCTAAATTCACATACCCCTAATCCTAAGTTCCCTTTCCCAAAATCCCAAATGCACCAAACCCTAGTCTCATACTTAAAATTCCCAAACCCTAATGGTTGTCCCAAGAGCTTCATGTCACCATTCGGTAGAGTGTACCATCATTCAGAGGGTTGTCATCATCATGCCAAGTTCCACTGGGTCATTTTATGCCTTGTTCATGCTTCAATTGCACCTAGGTAAGGTCATTTCCCTCTCCTAGGTTTTTGAAGGAAATTTCTCTTAGATGGTCAAATCACTGGAAAAACTTGTATCCTGATGTTCATACACCTTCCCCTATCCTTAATGTACCTTATTAAACACTTCCCATCACTGAGATCCCCCAAATTCCTCATTTTCGCACAAACCCTAGTTTCTTGCTACAAACCCTATTTTCTAGGCTAGGCCTGTGTTTTGCCTTTTTGGACCCCTCCCCCTCACTCAATATTTGACATTCCACTTTCCCCTGCTTCCTAACATCCCTCCTTAATTCCCAAAATTTTCTCAAGAATTTAGAAGCCCCTTATCCCCTTCATTTCGCTTCATTTCGACAAATCCCCTGTTCCACACATCAGGGTAGGTTTTGCTCAAATGATGTTTCTGAGCAAGAAAAGATGAATTTGGAAAAACTAAGAGACAATTTTGTCCAAAATAGGCCAAAGAATAAAAGCCTCCTTCACTTTTTACACAGGTGTCATGGTTTTAGAGAAATGTCAAAAATACCGTCGCATCGGGAGAATTGATGCACCTCTGAAGTGACCTTGGGAAAATCAAGTTTTCTACTAGATTAGTTGGCCAAATGACTTTCTTGATAAGTCAAATGATAACTAGACACAACTAGATTTCCAATGAGCTATCTTGAGCTCAATTTTGAGTTGAGGAACACCTTCAAAAGTTGACTACAACAGCACTCTGCCCTGAGGTAGCCTCATTTGGCACATTCTGACCAATCTTGGGAGACTTGATTTTTGACACGGAAAATGAACTCCAAATTGAAAAATTCAAGTTGGGTTGGAAAGTAGTCTCAAATAAATTTCTAATGAGCTATCCCATACCCAATTTTGACATCGGTAAGGCCCTCAAAACTGGTCTTCAAAAAGGCGCTACACACAGAAATTTTTAACACAAGGTTTTCCTCTTTATGTGCCGCCCCACGTGGCGCTCGCTTTTGATAGAGGGCTCCAAATCTCAAAAAATTTACATTTTTGGATTTTTCATGAAACATTATGGTTTCTTGTGCATGGCCAAGAAATTTGGGCAGGTTTTGAGCCCTCAAGAGGCCAAAAACACTCAAAAAATGACCTCACTGCCCCTATTTTGACACACAGGAAGCAGTCTTGGGAGATTGAAGTTTTGGAGGGGCAAATGACATCCAAATCCAGAAATTCCACTTGGTTTGGAAAGTAGATAGGTAGGGATTTCCAACGAGCTATCTTGGGCTCAATTTGGACTTCAGGAAGGGCCTCAAAATCAGCTCCAAAGTGGCGTGATGCATAGAGAATTTGGGCGCGACGCATAGAGGATTTTTGCCTATTTTTCACTGTTCAGCTCAGAAATTCGCCCAGTTTTGACTAGTTTCACTTTTTCATGTAACTCTTGATCTATTTGGATGTAATTTCATGACCATGATGTAATTTTGGCACATTTTTACTTGTTCTAGAAGATTCATTCACCAAAAGGTGAAATGTGAGTGAATGAATCAGTTTCCTAACATATAGAGGCAAGTTGTTTCATTGCCTATTTTCCAGTTCCTTGTTTAGATATGGTTGAAACAGCTCCTAGAATGATGAGCTCAACCCCTAGAGGCATGGGAAGAAGTTAGGCTTGTCTATATTATGTAATTTCTCAATCATTTTCATGGTTGGACACTTGGGATTGCTTGGCACTCCATTGTACATTTCATTTCTGCAATTTTGGCAAAGGAAAGACCAGGGTTTTGCAGCACTTGTTGGGATCCATGTGGCTCTGTGTTTTGATGGTGTTTTTCTCTATGTATTTTTAAGTTTACTGATGTTTATGTGTATCATTTTCCCTTCTCTTTTCTTCTAAAATTAAGCAAATGAGTGATTGAGGTAGAATTCATTTGACTGCTCTACTCTGCCTTGAAATTTTGTTTAATTTTGCATATTTTCATCTGTTTGAGGAGGACTCTTGAGACCCTCTTGCCCTCCTTAGCCCCTCACTAGTCTGATCCATCCATTCATTCAATCCAAAGCATCAAAACGATTGCCTTCCTTGCCCCAATCAGAACTCTGCAAAAACTAGGCCTCATCCCCGGACCCAAATTTGCCTTTCCCTTTTTTCCAACAAAACCCTCAAAAACTCAAATCAAATCCTTTGCACTTCATACCTAGCCTAAGATTAGTTGTTAAATCAGTCATCTCAAGCCCCCTCTGATTATCTTTTGCTGAGATTGACCCGAAGAGAGCCCTCTCCTGTCCTCGTAGGGCTAGCTACGAGGCTGAGCGTGGTTTGATGTGGACCTAGAATCTTACCTTTTCAGCCTGAGGTAAATCTAGGCTCTAACATAGTGGCGACCATACTGGGGAAGAAAATGGTTTGCTTGTTGATGTCATTTGTTTTATAAGCTACAGACGGAGCCTGAAGTTAGCCAGGTAGCCTTCGAAACGCTCTTGCTTTGCATTAGCGAAAGTAGATAAAAGCTACTTCAGTCAATCTCTGGTCTAGTTTATAAACTGAACATCTGATCTAAACGATCACCCCAGTACATGTATCGGGTTCAGATCTGATTGTTGATGGTGGACAACGATCAAACATCAGAAGGCTTAAATCTTTCACCTGGCGACTCCATTCACCGAAAAATCCAGAAATCAATGCTTCATGGTGACTCCACTGCAGGAAGATTAGTAGCTTTAATATTTTCAAAATGGAACGGGTTGCAAGAAGATATGCTCCCATGAGCCGAGATCACATTCCAGGTTTTCCAAATAAAATTCCAAACGTAAATTGGCACAGAAATTTGCCTACGTTTAAAGATGATGATAGGAAGGATGCTGCCTTACATCTGGTTAGATTTCACATACATATTCGCAAGTTGAAGGTTGATTTTCCTGAATATTTCTTGATGAAGATATTCATGGCCACTCTGAAGGTGAAGCCCAATCTTGGTATGAAAGTTCGCCGCCTTCTTGTATTTACTGTTTGAAGGATTTTCATGCCATGTTCCGTGAAAGGTATAAAGAATATTATCCATCATTAAATTTAGTTCAGGACTTTTGCAAACATGCTTATAGTTTTATTGAAAGCCTTGAGAAATATTATGAAGATGATAATTTCATGGATGATGAGATCATGGAAGCCCTGTATGAAAATCCATTTCAGCAGCATAAAGAGGATACTTATCAAGATGCACAGGAAAATTTGCAGCAGGATCAAGATCTAAGTACAGTGGAAAATTATGAAAGAGAAGGTTTTATTTCAGATCTGTCCATAGATGAAGAAAACAGTATGCAGGAAAGTCAAGTTTCAATTTCAGAATGTGATAAAGTCAAGTCGGCTATTTCAGATCTAGATTCAGATCGTGATGATGTAGACTACCTTGTGTTGAATCCCATGAAGGAGAGCTCTGTTGTTGAGATCATCTGGTATGAAGAAGACAGAGTTGTTGAACAAAGCCTTCATGAGGAGGTAATCCAGTCATTTGATGAAAAACAAGATGAAACCTTTGTTCAAGTAAGTGAAAAATCTTCTTTTGATAATTCGGTGGTAAATGATAATTTGGATAATTTGATTGCCATGTCATATGAAGATGATCAACAATGTTTCCAAATTTCAGAAGATCAAGACTGTCATTCAGATTTTTCATGTTTTAAAATGTTATTTCAAGAAGACAAAAATCACTTGAGCAAAACAAAACAGAAAGTATTATCTCCTCTGTCTGAAGATGAGATAGATCGACTCTTGAAAGGTCAGGTTACAGCCAAAGTTAACGCAGATCTGCAGTGTGCACATGGTCAAGAAAGTGTTCGTGAAATTTCTTCCACTTTTGAAAATAGTGATAGTCTTGAAATTAGATTTATTTATCAGCAAACAGATAATATTTTCTTTCATGAAGATGATCTTGAAGATTGTTTTCTGTTTAAGAATGACCTAGACCATGAAGTTGAGGAATATGAGCTTGAGAGAGACAATATGCTAGAATTTCTCATGGTCAAGGAATTTACAACTTGCACTCAGATGGCAGAAAATTATACCTCTCTGTGCCTTCCTATCACTCAGCAACCAGTGGTTCTTTCAAATCAGAATGAAGGGAGTACTTGTATTTTTGCTGCTGGATCTCAAGACAAGCTAGTGCTTCAGAAGTTTCAAGATGCTTTCGGCATTCTTTTGCAAGCACTTGAGAATGCCTGCTTGAGAAAAGTGAGAGAAGAAATTTGGTATGTAGCCATCTGTTGGATTGGTTACATTGGAAATCTCATTACACATGATTGTACATATTTCATTAGTATGCAGGTGGTTGTCATAATGATTTGAAATCTTGATGGACTGTTGCCCTTCAATAAGCTTTGTAAGTTCTTGTTTTAGTTAAGTCAGTCATGAGTCATTTGTGAGTCAGTTTTTAGTCTTGTTGTTAAGTTAGTTTGTGTCGATTTTCAGTCATGCATTTTAGCTTGAGTTTTGACTCCATTGCCCAATGGATGAAGACGCTGTCTACTCTCCCAAATATCTGTCGTTCTTGGCACCTCCAAGGAGCTACCATCCCCATTGGAGCCAATGTTAGAGTCGATCTAGTCATCCCTCCGTCAGAGATCATTTCTCTTATTCCATTTCATTTTTAGGTGTCTCACTTGATTCACTCAGTTGCATTCCGCTAGGGCCATGCCATAATCTGACAGAAGGGTCTTGTCATTCATTACCCCTCATGCCTTATCCCTGCTGGCTCAGGTCTGTTCATCAAAATCAAGTTTTAAAGTCACTTACAGTATTGTTATAGTCTCTTGATTAGCAAGAGTCGTTTCAATCACTAGGTCTAGGGTTAGTTAATTTGGTCTTCAACAATGTCCAACAATGCCAACAGGCACATGAGGGAGGTTCAAAATCAGTTTTCGTTGCAAAATTTCATTGTCCATATGTTTGATCATGATTCTTCTTCAAAACTCTGTTTTGAAGAAGAAATCATCAAATTTATGGTCTGTAATAAATATGTAATTTTTTAAATTTTTTCAGTCATGAGGTGCTTCAGACGCAGCCTTGGTCATCCTTTGCCGAAATTACATGCCAATCATCCCTGCAAAAATAGACATAGTTTCATCATTCAGCCAAAAAATCAAAGTGGAAGCAAAAACAGAGTTATGTGAAAGTGCCAAAGTCTGCAACACTACAAAAGTGGGTTTGCCAAATGAAGAATCAAAGTCCATGCCATAGGAGATATTCTTGTGCTTCAATAGTTCATTTACATGCAAAAGAGAAAATTTGGTGAGTAAGTGTGAAGTGTGGGTGAAAATCGCACCAAGTTGCTCGGTGTGGCACACTGGGCAGGAGGCGCAGCGCATCCATCAAGCGCGGCACACTGGGCCTTAGTCTGCAGTGTAATTTAACACGGGCGCAGCGCATTGGTGAGGCGCGGCGCATTAGGCTAAGTGTGTGGCGCATACAGCCAGGAAGCCCAAAAATTGCCAAATTCGCTCCAAAATCACCCAAAATGTATGCCTTGCGATCGATACAAGTAGGTTGAACTGCTCTCATGGTTTTTCATCCAAGATTGATGGTTGTTGATGGTGTTTGATGAATGGTGAAGTGTGTTAAGGAAAGCAAACACTATCTCTTCAAAATTTGCAAAGGAGATTGCTACTAGGGTTTTGTATTTGGTTGTTTTTCTCATCACTCCCTTATTGCATATTTTCCTTGTTCTCCTTTTTTCCTAAATTCACATACCCCTAATCCCAAAATCCCAAATGCACCAAACCCTAGTCTCATACTTAAAATTACCAAACCCTAATGGTTGTCTCAAGAGCTTCATGTCACCATTTGGCAAAGTGTGCCATCATTCAGAGGGTTGTCATCATCATGCCAAGTTCCACTCGGTCATTTTATGCGTTGTTCACGCTTCAATTGCGCCTAGGTAAGGTCATTTCCCTCTCCTAGGGTTTTGAAGGCAATTTCTCTTGGATGGTCAAATCACCGGAAAAACTTGTATCCTGATGTTCATACACCTTCCCCATTCCTTAATGTAACTTATTAAACACTTCCCATCACTGAGATCCCCCAAATTCCTCATTTTCGCACAAACCCTAGTTTCTTGCTACAAACCCTATTTTCTAGGCTAGGCCTGTGTTTTGCCTTTTTGGACCCCTTCCCCTCACTCAATCTTTGACATTCCACTTTCCCCGACTACCTAAGATCCCTCCCTACTTCCGAAAAATTTCTCAAGAATTTAGAAGCCCCTTATCCCCTTCACTTCGCTTCATTTTGACAAATCCCATGTTCCACACATCGGGGTAGGTTTTGCTCAAATGATGTTTCTGAGAAAGAAAATATGAATTTGGAAAAACTGAGAGGTTTTTTTGTCCAAAATATGCCAAAGAAGAAAAACCTCCTTCACTTTTTACACAGGTGTCATGGTTTTAGAGAAATGTCAAAAATACAGTGGCCTCGGGAGAATTGATGCACCTCTGAAGTGATCTTGGGAAAATCAAGTTTTCTACTAGCTTGGTTGGCCAAATGACTTTCTTGATAATTCAAATGATAACTAGACACAAATATCTTTTCAATGAGCTATCTTGAGCTCAATTTGGAGTTGAGGAACACCTCCAAAAGTTGACTTCAACAACACTCTGCCTTGAGGCAGCCTCATTTGGCACATTCTGAACAATCTTGGGAGACTTGATTTTTGACAGGGAAAATGAACTCCAAATTGAAAAATTAAAGTTGGGTTGGAAATTAGACTCAAGTACCTTTCCAACTAGCTATGCCACACCCAATTTTGACACCGGTAATGCCCTCAAAACTGGTCTACCAAAAGGCGCCACGCACAGAAATTTTTAACACAGGGTTTTCCTCCCTATGCGCCACGCCACGTGCCGCTCGCTTTTGCTAGAGGGCTCCAAATCTCAAAATATTTACATTTTTGGATTTGAAATGAAAAGTTATGGTTTCTTGTGCATTTCCAAGAAATTTGGGCAGGTTTTGAGCCCTCAAGAGGCCAAAAACACTCAAAAATCTTGGGTGATTTAAGTTTTGGAGGGGAAAATGACATCCAAATCCAGAAATTCCACTTGGGTTGGAACGTAGATAGGCAGGGATTTCCAACGAGCCATCTTTGGCTCAATTTGGACTTCGGGAAGGGCCTCAAAATCAGCTCCAAAGTGGCGCGACGCATAGAGAATTTGGGCTCGGTGCATAGAGGATTTTTGCCTATTTTTCACTGTTCAGCTCAGAAATTCGCCCAGTTTTGACTAGTTTCACTTTTTCATGTAAATCTTGATCTATTTGGATGTAATTTCATGACCATGATGTAATTTTGGCACATTTTTACTTGTTCTAGAAGATTCATTCACCAAAAGGTGAAATGTGAGTGAATGAATCAGTTTCCTAACATATAGAGGCAAGTTGTTTCATTGCCTATTTTTCAGTTCCTTGTTTAGATATGGTTGAAACAGCTCCTAGAATGATGAGCTCGACCCCTAGAGGCATGGGAAGGAGTTAGGCTTGTCTATATTATGTAATTTCTCAGTCATTTTCATGGTTGGACACTTGGGATTGCTTGGCACTCCATTGTACATTTCATTTCTGCAATTTTGGCAAAGGAAAGACCAGGGTTTTGCAGCACTTGTTGGGATCCACGTGGCTCTGTGTTTTGCTGGTGTTTTTCTCTATGTATTTGTAAGTTTACTGATGTTTATGTGTATCATTTTCCCTTCTCTTTTCCTCTAAAATTAAGTAAATGAGTGATTGAGGTAAAATTCATTGGACTGCTCTGCTCTGCCTTGAAATTTTGTTTAATTTTGCATGTTTTCATCTATTTGAGGAGGACCCTTGAGACCCTCTTTCCCTCCTTAGCCCCTTACCATTCTCATCCATCCATTCATTCAATCCAAAGCATCAAAACGATTTCCTTCCTTACCCCAATCAGAACTCTACAAAAAACTAGGCCTCATCCCCGGACCCAAATTTGCCTTTCCCTTTTTTCCAACAAAACCCTCAAAAACTCAAATCAAATCCTTTGCACTTCATACCTAGCCTAAGATTAGTTGTTAAATCAGTCATCTCAAGCCCCCTCCGATTATCTTTTGCTGAGATTGACCCGGAGAGAGCCCTCTCCTGTCCTCGTAGGGCTAGCTACGAGGCTGAGCGTGGTTTGATGTGGACCTAGAATCTTACCTTTTCAGCTTGAGGTAAATCTAGGCTCTAACACATTTGGATCATCAGCCCTTGCAGTAACTTCAGTCATAGACCAAGCTTCAACAAGCTTGTCATTTTAGATGGATGGGATTCCTCCAACAGTTTCATCTTGTAATAAAATACAAGAACAGCGCCAACAATAAAATAGCAAATATGCTTTCTCGCCCTCCTATTTCTGCATCTGTAGTTTTTCAGAATGTTTCCTTATCATTAGATAGTTATGTTGAACAATATGCTAACAATGATGATTTTAAAAACATATATTCAAAACTGACTCGTGGATCACAGGTGGACAATTATTATTTGCAAGGAAAACTGTTGTACCACCTTGGCAAGCTGTACATACCCATTAATGAAAGGGTTCATGTAATCTGAGAGGCTCATACCTCTCTGGTGTCTGGTCATTTTGGAGTTGAGAAAACTTTATGTCATTTACAGAGGTTTTGTTTTTGGCCTCATATGAAAAACATTATGACTCGCTTTGTAAAGGGTTGTGTGTTGTGTTCTATTTCAAAGCCCTCTAATAGAAAACATGGGCTCTACACACCACTCCCTATTCCAAGTTGACCATGGGAAAGTGTGTCCATGGACTTTGTAGGTGGTTTTCCTATGTCTAGGAAAGGTCACGACTATTTGTATGTCATTGTGGATCGTTTTAGTAAAATGTGTATTTTAATGCCTTGTAAAAAGCAGGTCATTGTTGAGCAAATTGCTTATCTTTTCTTTCAGCATGTTTGGGTCCATTTTGGGTTGCCCACATCTATTGTGTCAGATCGAGACTCTCGCTTTCTTGGGGAGTTTTGGACCAACTTGTGGAGAATGATGGACACTAAGCTGAAAAGAAGTACGACATTTCATCCACAGGCCAATGGGAAGACAAAGGTCGTCAACCACACTATAGTACACTTGTTACAAGGCTATTGTGGAAAACATCCCAAGTTGTGGGATGAACAACTTCCTTATGTGCAACATGCATACAATTGAGCAACACATTCATCTACACAGAGCTCACCGTTTGAGACATGTTTTGGCTATCTACCAAGAGATCCCTTGGACATGGTCTTTGGGAAAGAGGAGGATGGCAATGGATGAGATGATAGGGAAAAAGCATGGAATTTTATTCAGCGGATATAGGTGATTCATCAGGTAGTATAGGAGTAGTTGGAGAAGAGTCAAGCTTGGTATAAAGCTCGACATGATAAGCATCAAGTTGACCATCAGTTTCAAGTTGGGGACAAGGTATGGCTCCACATCAGCAAGGAAAGAATTAAGGAAGAAGGGAAGAAATTGAGACCCGTTCAATATGGTCCCTTCACCATATTGGCAAATACTGGAGATAATACTTTTCATCTTAACTTATCTGCTTATATGAAAATGTACTCAGTAGTAAATGTTGAAAACCTGAAGCTTTATGAACCTCCATTGATTATGGATACCGAAGAGGTTGCACAGATTCCTACAAGTGGATGATTTTGCACCAGAGTATCTAGATAAGTTGCCTGAAGATATCATACTCGACCGGAAAACCAGAACTTCATGATAGGGAGATGTGGAGTAAATTCATGTTGGCTTCAAAGGAATGCATCCAAGTAAAGATCGATGGATGGAGAAGGAAAAAGTGAGGGAGCAATTTCCTCACTTGCCAATTGACTGAAAAGGATTTTGGTGGTCCAAAAGCTCTTAGTGGGGAGGATTGATCCAGGTGGATCTTCAAAAAAGTACCAGTGGCATGGTAAAAGGCTCAAAAACTAAAAGTGGCAGAATCTTGGTAAACTTAGCATCGGATCAAAGTGCTCGTCATTCTGATTCCAATTGTGCAAACGACACTCAAATTCGAGTTCATATGAAGAAGTTAGAGCAAGTCAAAGTTCAAAGTTTGACTTGTCCAAGTGGCAGGAGGAGATGACATGGAAAAAGTCTCAGCGAATGGGGAAATGCCAAGTGGCAGGCTACCATTGGTCCCGCATATCACATATAGGAGCAAGAGGAAGAAGCAGCTTAAGGAGAATCGGCCCCAGCGAAATCCCGGCTACGATTATGATATCACATATTGCAAGTTGGAGGAGGAATGAGTATTCAAGAATCGGCCCCCGACAAAGCCCAGTTGCGATACAATAAAATTTTCATCGCAGCGGGAGCATGCAGTATCACCCCGACCACCACCAATTGTGATTTGCGATGGGGGACTTTCGAACCCGATATTTTTGTACATTGTATTTTATAACTCGACGAGTCCGTTGCTATCGCAATATGTAGACTTTGATATCCACCGAGCCAATTGTGATTTGCGATGAGGACTGTTGGTTGCCATATTCTTCTATGTTGTGTTTTATAATTCGAAGGGTCTGCTGCATTGGAAAACGCCCGTTGTATGGGTTTGGTCCATCGCTGATTGGAAACATCGATGGGTTATCAATGCCAATAAAGCTACCAAGGCAAGGTAAAAGCTCGGTCAAAACAGTTAAAGAGTTTTTCCAGGTTTGTAAGGGGATCGTTGCCATGTCTTATTCAGGCCCAAGAATCTCTGTTGGGATAATGCTCGCCTGCTAACTTCGTCGCTGGTTGGAAACTACCCGGGTTTTGAGGGATTGTCGCCATGCTTATAAAATATACTTTTGTGTCGGAATAAAGCAGAGAGGATTGGCCGATTAATTCGGAATCTATTGTGCAGCAGACTCTGAACCTGGTAGCAAGCCAAGACCTTTCCTTGAGTAGTAGGGAGGTTCCAAGAAGTTGCAGAAGGCCTGATTAGCCAAATTGGGTGTTTGGATAGGCGTTTTTGCACGATTTTTGGCCAAGAGTTCAGTGGTATTCTTTGTTTCTGAAATTGGGCTCTCCATTTTTCGTCCATATTCTAGCTTGGAGGTATAAGGATTGTAAAGACTGTTGCTTGTAATTTTATATCCTTTTTTTATGCCACTTAATGAATGAAGGCCTCCCCACTATTAAGCAGGGCCCGGAGACGTAGCCCAAATTGGACAAAATCCGTACTCAAATCATTGTGTCATGGTTTTCATGTTCTTCTAGTTATTTCTGCATTGCTTATGTGCTTTTAAGTTCCATGGTTAATTAGCTCTGTTATATGTAATTCCGATGCATCTGTGATAAAAGATCTTGGATCATTTACACACTCATTTGCATCTAGTAAGTTTCTGTTGTTCACAAACAGTTAACACTTTTGGGAAGACACACTGTGAACTGTGATTGCTCCATCACTTTCATTTACATTAACTTCAACCTTCAGATCACTAAATTAGAAAAAAAATATTTTATTAATGTTACTTATGAGTAAAAAAATACTATCCAAGTTGAATCATTCAATTTGGTCTTGAAATGAAGGTTGGGTGTGCATTTTGTGAAGCAGGCCAAAATTGCCTTGCTTCACTAAAATGCACACCCATGCTTCATTTCTTGGAAAATCTCATTGATTCAAATTGTATACTATTTAATTAGTAATTTTACACACTAATTTTCTTCTAGTAAGTTTATGTTGTTCACAAACTGTTGACACTTTTGGGGGGACACCGTGAATTGTGATTGTTGCAACACTTTCATTTACATTAACTTCGACCTTCATATCACTAAATTAGAAAACTTTAATTATATTAATGTTACTTATGAGTAAAAAAATACTCTCCAAGTTAAATCATTCAATTTGGCCTTGAAATGAAGGTTGGGCATGCATTTTTGTGAAGCAGGACAAAATTTCCTTACTTCACTAAAATGCACGCCCAAGCTTCATTTCTTGGCCAATCTCATTGATTCAAATTGTATACTATTTAATTACTAATTTTACACACTAGTTTGCTTCCAATAAGCTTCTGTTTTTCACAAATTATTGACACTTTTGGGGTGACACTATGAATTGTGATTGCTGCAACACCTTCATTTACATTAATTTTGACCTTCATATCACTAAATTATAAAACGTTCATTATATTAATGTTACTTATTATTAAAAAAAAACTCTCCAAGTTGAATCATTCAAATAGGCCTTGAAATGAACGTTGGGCATGCATTTTTATGAAGCAAGCCAAAAATGCCTTGCCTCACTAAAATGCACACCCAACCTTCATTTCTTAGCCAATCTGATTGATTCAAATTGTATACTATTTAATTAGTAATTTTACACACTAATTTTCTTCCAGTAAGTTTCTGTTGTTCACAAATTGTTGACATTTTTGAGGGGACACAGTGAACTACAATTGTTGCAACACTTTCATTTACATTAAATTCGACCTTAATATCACTAAATTAGAAAACTTTAATTTTATTAATGTTATTTATGAGTAAGAAAACATTCTCCAAGCTGAATCATCAAATTTGGTTTTAAAATGAAGGTTGGGCGTGCATTTTTGTGAAGTAGGCCAAACTTGTCTTGCTTCATTAAAATGCATGCTCAGGCTTCATTTCTTGGCCAATCTAACTGATTCAAATTGTAGATTGTTTATTTAATTATTTTGCACACTTTTACATTGTTATATCTTTACTTTGACCTTAAATATTTATACATCATATTTCATACAACATTCTAAGTTTTGATTCAATTTGCCTTATGTGAAATTTGTGTATAAGTGGGAAACATAGTTATGGAGCATATTTGTCAGACATTATGCAAGGTTATATCCTAAGGTTAGCTACTATCCAATCATGTCCCATTTCAAATTTCATTACCAAGAGTGAAATTGGTTTGGCCCAAGAGTGCACACTTGTTCTAACTTGAACATTGGCAGATATGATGAATCGCTACATTAGCAGACTTGGATTTTAGTGAGTAAGATTTATATGAAATGTTGTAAAAAATGTTTGTATCTTATTGTCCTTTGTTGATAATTCCTTACTAGAGACACTGTGTCAAAGAATTTATGTAGAGGATATGCTTTAAAGATGGTTGGTTCAAGGATAAAACCCTTTTTTAAGTAAATGAGCCTTGGTATTTAATGATTAATCAAAGTGTTGATTCCCAACAGTAAGAACATACAAACTTTTAAAGGATTACACATAAGAAAATATGAAAATATGAGACATTAGATAATTTAAAGATATT
This sequence comes from Pinus tabuliformis, assembly GCA_031772625.1. Taxonomy (NCBI): domain Eukaryota; kingdom Viridiplantae; phylum Streptophyta; class Pinopsida; order Pinales; family Pinaceae; genus Pinus; species Pinus tabuliformis. Next base: position 1,415,982,571 of record CM062820.1, on the reverse strand, counting down.
CAATCTGAATAGTTAATGATCCAGCAAGAATGGAAAATGTATAGAAGATTCTCCCATAGCTGACATTAATACATACAAGAATTGTATAGAAGGCAACAATCTAGAAACTATAGAGTAGCTAAAACACACGTACAATTTTCTTAATTAACCCACTATTGAACATGTCTTTGATAGGGGATATCGGGGAGGCTAATCCTTAACCAAGACTTTCCAAATTATTTATACAATCTTAAATTTATTTCAAAAAAAGATAATGTAACACTAGATCCACTCACATGTGAAACAATGTTGCTATAAGATGAAAAAAATACTCCTTGATTAACTTTGAAAATATTCAAGTATTACAAAAATATCCAAATTTTTGGTCCATGAATCAACCCTTTTCCAATCAAAATAAACAATATATATAGAGTTTGTACAAAAATCCTATCTCTACATATTACAATGAAAATAGTTTTTTTTCCAAAATAACAACTTGGATAATCTTCAACAAAACTTTGACCAAAATAGAAAATATTCAGCGTGATTATCTTCAATTGCCTTTGATTTCTTAATTGTATTCCCAATATATCCGAGTTTTCTCTAATTATGCTCTTATGAATCTAGATTTTCCTTGATTATCTACCAAAACATAGCCTATCTTTGAGATATTGCCTTTGACTTTGAGAATTAAGAAATGAGATCAACAAGTTGTTCTCATTCTTCTCCTATTGGATAAGTTAAAGCAATCATCTTTCTATAAGTTTCATCCACTTCAGTATATTTTTGAAAGTTTGGTTTAATTGTGAACAAATATATGATTTCATAAGATATGAATAAATCATCGGATAATTTTTCAAGAAGACTTTGACCAATCAAAGCCCCTTTAATCCCAACAAACTTTGACCAATCCATTGCAGCCATGTTTAGTAATCTTTTATATTCTTCATTAGATGCCAATTTTCCCTGTGAAAATTCTAAGGATGGTAAACCCCTTTGTTGTAAAGAAGATAACTTCCTATTAAACTTGTAAATCTGAATCTCCATGGAATTACACTTCTCTTTCATTTGCATCATCATATTTTTCTTAGTCAAAACTTTTTTGGTTTGTATAATCGAATGAGTCATGTCAACAATATCCTTTTCTTCTAACTCTTGTTTTGACTTTGAATTTAAAAACTTTATGATTTTACTAGCTTGATTGGGTTTATTTCCAAGCTCATTCTTGATTTCATCAATTGTTTTTTCTGCTCTTTCTAACAACTCCTCTTGTTCAACTATAATCTCAATTGATGTCCAAATTTCAGATATTGAAGACATGATCTCCAGCCAAATTATTTCTTTAGCTTGAATCAAACATTGAATGCTATAAACTTGATCTAAATACCATTCAAGTTGTTTCTGCAACCTAGAATTATTTTGAAGTTCAACAACTAAAGAATTATCTGATTTTATTTTCTCTTGCTCATCTCTCTCTAAATCTTTCTTCAATTTGTCAATTTCTTCATTCTTTAAACTTAAAGAAGATAATTCTTATGTTAATTCCTGTGTTGCATCATTTCTTTCTAAACTCACTTGGGATGTAGAAGGTATTGTACCTCATATTTGTTCACTTCACTTTAGCAATTGTTTTCTTTCCTTTAGTAACTTTTCCATTCGTGTTTCCATTTTCTATATCTGCAAATTTTTCTCAACCATCATTATTAAAAACAATTATTTTTCTTTCTCCAACTCTCCAATTTCTTGCATTTGTGGATGTTCAATAGTTGGCAACTTTAATCTTTTTCGAAGAGCTTGAATGTCTGTCTTTTTGTTCTTTATGATTTCCTATGTAGCATTTATATCATGAGGATCTAATCCCAACTTGATAATTATGTCCTCCAATGATTTGATCCTAGTATCCTTAGCAAGGGAGGACATTCTCTCCATCTTTAACTCAAAAATTGTATTATTCAATGAATTTTGCAACTTTGACAAATTAATTGTTGAACTTGTTAAGGTGGAATAGATCATTTCTCTTGTCTATCTACAGAGATCAATTTGATCAATTGGATGAATTTGCTTTGTGTTGAAAGAAGATATAGAAGTCTTAAAATCTTCTACAGACTTAGCCTCTTAGACCTTTGGTTCTAAGAAGGCTAATTGAACTTGTAGAAGAAGTATGTTTCCATAATTGAGTGTAGGTAATTGAATTCAAGGCTTTATTCTTCCTTTTAATCTCCATGAATTTAGAATAGATACTCTTATTAGCAAAGGAAGGAGTTGAAGAAGATTGTCTTGCTACTATTTCTATTTGATGCAGATTGAATACAGGCTCGCTTGAGAGAATGATTGTAGAAGGTCTAGATATATTTGTTGACATAGTCTCTCACATATCTTCTTTTGTTTCCCTTACTTTTTTCCTTTTGTAAACTTTGAATGTTGTTCCTTCTGAATCTGAAGTAGAATATGGAACATCATCAATGATCCTTTTCAATTATTTTTCCTTTTGATGAGGAGTTGCTAAAACATTAAGTTTTATTGTCTGCTCCAACTCTTGTTCTTCTGGTAACTCTTCTAGGGTACCTTCTTCCCATGTTTCTTTATTGGCATACCTTTCAATATCTAGTTTTGATGAATGAACATAAGAAGTAGAACCTTGTTGAATTCTAATAGATGAAATATTCCCAATTGGATCATAAGACCAAATCATTCCTTTTGTAAATTTCATTTGTGCTAACAAAAATTCAACCTCTTTATCAGTTTCCCTAATATTTACAACAAAAGGTCCAACTTGTGCCTTGAGTTTGAAAAGAGTTTCCTTATTTCTTGGTAGGAAATGCATTTAATCTACATTCAAACTCTATCAAATGAACTTAAGTGCAAATATTCTGATTGGGAAAAAGACTCGAAAACAATATGGAGGGAGTTCACATCCTGTTGTGGTAAAACACAACCGCCGTCCACTCCCCCCCCCATATTTTTTATTTTATGTACTCAAATAATGGGGACCCTTTCTATAAATTTTTGGCTAAGAATCTTTTTTTATTTTCATTTAAGATTGTCTTACAATTTTGTCATTTTTTTATTTTCATCGGATTTATGTTTTGATTGTTTCATTGAATCTGACTTTTCACAAGCTTTCCATCGATACTTGTTTCGACTCATTTGGTCAACCGGGTTGTAAATGGCACTCCTTTGAAGTTTGATCGTTTTCTCGCGTGGACTAAAAATGTAAATAACTGTATAATATTTCAATTTTCGTAGCTAATTAAGATTAATAGTCATTCATTGTAAATATTGGCTTTTAGTTAACTTTTATTAATTTTTCATTTTTTCGCCAACGGTCCTACAAAATGACCCAGCTAAATCATACAACGGATGAAATCATGTTTCGGGATCTTCGTAATTTACTCCAATTTATTATTTTAAGACAAAATGCCAAGACCAGATTCTCAAAAATGCAAAATAGCTATAGTTCAATTTGTAGGATTAATAATTCACGCAAGCCCCGCTCATCTTCATTAATTTAATAGCCCCCGAGACCCAGATCACAAAAAACTTATAAGAAAAAACATTTCTCGCAAAAAACATTTTCTCACAAAAATATTTTCTCGCAAAATATTATTGCAAAAACTTAAACGTTAAGCATGAACATTTAAACATGCGATATGCGATAGGCCGATGGGATAAAAGGTTTTAATCTAAGTTTTTATTGATCGCCTTATGCCTCCCGTACCTCCACCTTAATTCACCCTCAAATCATACTCCACTCACTCCACTTCACCCTCCCTATTCCTCCCTCCTCCATTAACTCCACTCCTCACGTGAGTTTGGAATCAAAACATTTCAAAGTTTTAAGTCAATTTGGATTTATTCTAATGGTTTGTTTATATATTGGATTGATTCTAATGGTTTGTTAAAATATTATTGTTATATTATTATATTAAAATTATAATTTATATTATAATTTTAATATAATTTAAATTATAATATAACAATATCTTAATTAGTGTTTAAATTTTAGTTCTGTTAATAATTAATCTATAAATAATTAGATAAATATCATAATTAAAATTAGATTAACATTAATTAAAATTAATTTTATATATTAGTTAATTAATAATTAAGTTATAATTAATTAGTAAATAATTAAAATCTAATTTAGGATTAGAATTTAATTAATAAATTTTGATTTTTTGGCCTAGGCAACAGAATTTCCAGAATTCTGGTAGTGTTGACTCATCAACTTTGGAGGCTCATAGATTGAGTTTTACTTGGCCAAATGAGGCCCAAGATGGCTCATTGGAAAGATAAAATCATGGAGAATATTTCTGAGGAGGTTTCATTAATAGATTTGATTATTTATTGGGTCTAAAATCCAGCAGAAGATCAAGCTCCGAATTTTGAATAAAACTAATTTTCCTGAGTTTTATTTTCTGCATTTTCATTTGCCCAAGCCTCTTTTGAATGAAAATCCATTCGTCAATGATATCCTTGGCCAATTAAATCATCACAGATATTAATGAAAAGCTTGGATTTACTTTTCAATTATTTATTTAATTAAATTTGATTAGATTTGTTTTCTAGATTTGGCATTTTGATTTTATTTTTACATTTTAATTTTGTTTTGATTTATTTTTACAGGCAAACAGTTGAAAAGATGAGGAGAACAAGATCTCAATCAATGAGAATGCTTCAACAATTGAAGAATGAAATTTTGAGCAAATGAAAAATGATTGAGTGGATCTCTTCTTCAACAAACTTTCTTGCTAAGAATTTCTTCGCAAATATTATAAATAGCAGATTGCAAAATGTAATAAGGGCTTCTCTCCTCTGCAATTCTGGAATTCTAAAAGCACTTCTGTAATAGCGATTTAGAGTTGTAGGTGGAAGGAGTGGAAATCTCAGATCTTGGGATTATTGAGGTTTTTCTTTTGCATTCTGAGTTATGTATAATGAACAAAGTTTGTACTATTGTAGCTCTGGTTTTGAAAGCAGAAACTCAACCACTATAAAAGACTGTTGGAGACCAGAGCTAGAGAATGGATTCAATAAAATTGGTATTTCGAATACTATTATTTTAAATACTTGTTTCATTTTATGATGATAAGAATGTGTCAATTTACTTTCATATTTGTGCATTTTTGTCGGTATGGGTGATTTATCTCTATTTTATGTTATTATGTATCTCTACTCTTATGGATTAAATTCTGATTTCTGAGTAACTATTTACTCAGAAATTTGTCTTTTAAAATTGATTTATTGAATAGTGATATGTTGTGAACTTCTTCCGCATATTATTATTTAATTATTCAAGTTACTGATTAAATGATCAATATCATTTTGTGAACTTCTTCTTGAGTGTTGTTGATTGATTATTTCAGTTAAGAGGTCTCAATAGGATGTGTTTCGATATTCATAATGTCAATTAATTGAACTACTTCATTAACTTGATATTCATTATAAACCAGACATATTTAAGTCCCAATTATTCAAAATTATCTTGCTCTTAATTGGGTTAGATCTATATCTACCTAATTGAGATAGGATTAAGATAGTTCCTTTTGCTTGCATCTTAGAATAAGTTTGTATTTAGATTAATTTCTACATTCTTTTAAGTCCTCTTCCCAAAGAGGCAAACTTTAGTAGTGGCTTGGCTGAGCCCCAAATCAGCTTAAGGATCACTTTCTTGCCTGATCAACAAGAGGGTTGATCTGATGTCTCTTCTCCATTGGTGAATGAAAGTCATATTTTAAAGCCATTGGAGATTGAGAGAAGGTAACTAGACCTAGTTGAACCAGTCGGAACCACCATTCCAAATGGAAAAGGAGCTGCTTTAAGGTCCGAACCAAGTGGTCATCCCTCATGTTGTTGCAACGAATTTCGAGGCTTCAACATTTTGGTGCTAGAAGGAGGGCTTAAAGCTTGTTGCCTAAGTGGAATCTTTGTAGTCTAAAATCTTATTATTTATCACAATGGCTCCTCTAGAGTTGTATCCATGGACGTGCATCTTTCAATACTCCACCCGAAGTGGTAAGACTCTTCTCTCAGGTAAATTTTAATGGTAAGAGAAATTCTTCTGCTATTAATCATGTCTTTCAATTTATTCAAATTTCAAATTATGATTTTCAAGGAATTGATGAAGGAATTTTATGCAAAATTTTTACTCTCACATTCACAGAAAAAGCCAGAAACTGGTGTCGAATGCTTCCAGTTGCCTCAATTCACAGTTGGAATCAATTTGTTACAATTTTCATTTGTAAATTTGATGGCTATGATTATGAACAGGTATGTGATGAAATTGAATATCTATGAAGGTTTGAAAATGAGTCTGTTAGAGATTTTAATATTCGATTTCGTTTGAATTGTTTAAAATTTAAAGTCAAAGATAAACCTCCGGAAGAAGAATCACTAGATTGGTTTGAACATATTTGTTCTCTTCCTCCCATTCCCAATCCATATGAAATTAGTTCAAGCTTTGTTCCATCCCCTTCCAACATAAATGAGAATTCCAATATGGATGTGCAAATAAATTATGATGAAGTGGTCTCACAAAGCTTGGAAAATATTTCTATCCAAATGCAAGAAGACAACAGCAGCAAGTTTGGAGAAAGAGCTGCCTTGAAATCTGAAAGTTACTTTGCATTGAATTCAGAAAATCAGATCGCAAATCAACAAGTACAAGCAGCAATCAAAGTAACCAATAACTCACAAACTATTGTACAAATTTCTGAATTCTTTCATGATGAGAAAATGCCAAAATCAGAGCAGCAAAGCAACCTTCTTCAAGAAAGCATGAGTACACAAAGGAATGATTTAGAATCTGAAATTTATAATGAACGAAATGCACAAGAGTTCTCAAACACAGAAACTTTTAAGTTTATTATTTTTTATTCTCATTTTTCCCTTCATCTTGATATTTTTACTGATGGTAATTTTTCCCCTCTTGGTATTAATGATATTTCAGAGAATACAGAGGCCGATCTAAATGAAATGCCAATTAGTTTTTATCAAGACAAAGAAACAATAATTGATCATTCTCTTAGCATTAATAAACATGTATTTTATATTCTTTCTTGTTTTAATACATTGGATGAGATCGAAGAGAATTCCAATAAATATCATGAAGTCATTTATGATAAACACTTTGACAATGAAGATGTTGATTTGTATTCTTCTCAAGTCAATCCTCATGAGAAAATTCAAAACACATATGAAGATGAGGAATGCTTTAATTCAGAAATTATTTCAACTAATCTTCATTCTCAAGCAACAAATTATCTTCATGATTTCGACATCCAAGAAATCATTCCAATTTACGATTCATATCATCATCAAGCTCTCATTCCTATTCATGGTCATAATTCTCTTTCTAATTCACAAGTTGGAATTGGAAATCATTCAAATTCCATTATTCTGACCAATCCTTGTGAAAAAAGAAATTATTTCAAAACAATCCCAATTGTGTTGTAACATTAGTTGTACCATTAGTGATTTTATTTTATTTTTCTTTCCTCACGTATTTTGTTTATATTCATATTTAACTTCTGATTTTATTTTTCTAATTTTTGATATTTTACGCTGGCATATTGAACATTGCACTATCAAACACTCAATTGATGCATTGCTCTGCTGGGAAATTGAAGTTTCATATTATAATCATGAACATCAAAAGCTATCAATATTTCAATTTCAATCGATGCTAATTTTTTATCAAAAGCTTCTATCTTTTCAAAAGCAGTATCAACAAGAGAGTGTATTTTTACAATTTGACCAGCAATCTAATTCAATTAATAATCTTCCATTGTATCTAACAGATTTCCATCCATTTTTCATTAACTCATTTGAAAAATATTTGGAAATTTTTCCTTCATGGAAAATTGTTGATAGTTTAACACTTACACATAACACTAACAAAAATTTTCAGGCCTGTGAATCTAAAATCTCATATTCACAATCTGGCTTGTTATCTTCTCTTTTAATCTCTTCCAATCATTAATGGAAATCTATTCAGATTTCTATGATCCAATTGAAATCTAGTTGGAAAGGGCATTTCAAAAGAAGGAGATTTTAAATAAGTTGCTAACAATAACTGTACATTTTGCTTTCATATTTAGCTTTCTTACTTTAATTAGATTTGTATTTCTATTACTAATGTTTGAACTATACATATATGCAGGAATTAAAATGAGAGAGTGGTTACATTGGAAATATGACTATACCTAGCCATTTTCATGTATATAGTTAAGATAGGAGTATAATTAATGTAGTTAGTTTGCTTATATAGTTAATTTATTTTTAACAAGTCTACAGATAAAAATAAAGCAAACAATCAACCATTCTCATATCATATACATGTTCAGAGAAATATTTTCCTCTCATCATAAACTTTTTGATTTTTGCTTCCCATCTTTAAATCAAAAATTTATTACAACAATACCTCTACCCATGACTACATCTCTGCCTATTTTGAATAATGTCTTGACTGAATTTAATTGAGTATGCACTTGGCACACATCACCTCAAAGCCACTTTTCTCTGTTTCAACATTTCCTTCTAAGATTTTCTTCTTAGATTGTTATGTTGAAAATTTTGATGATGCAAAACCTTCCTGATATCATTGTTTCGTAAAATATATGACTCTCTAAGCTCGCAAGCTTAATGTCAACTCGATTATTATTAATCAGTCTTACTTTTTGTTGTAAACACATGAAGCTCATGTTATCTTCCTCGTAATTTGTTAAAGTGACCTTAAGGGTGTCCATTTTGCTGTGTGCACACATTTGAATCTGTGTTGATATTCTTTCATAATCAGTGGCTGTATTCTATTATAATCTTTAGTTTATTATTTGATGCTATAATATGCACCATATTTATTTACTAAAGACATTATTGAACAGTCACCTTAACAATATAGACTTCGGTTAAAGTTAATTCAGAATGAGCAAAGGTAATAATTACTATTGCATTTCAAAGGGGAGAATATTTTCATTTACATTTCTCGTGAATTCTATGAATTTCAGATTTCCTGAACATGAATAACTGATTTTATTTAAGTTGATTGCACACTCTAGTTTAGAATAAATAATGGGATGATTTTGAACAAAATCCAAATTTTGAGAAATCCATGGAAGAAACTAAAGATTCATGAGATAAAATTTATAGACAATTTTCTTCCAGGTACGCATTCATCAATTCATTTTCATCTATTGTTGGTTTTTCCTTTTCCTTAGATTATTTCTTATTCTTGTTATGTTTCATTTGTACGTTTTCATTCATTTTCGAAACTTGAAGTAGCAAACCCATTTCAAATTTACAAAAGGTTCGGGGAAATTTTATTTGTTGTTCATTAGAATTTGAGCATTCTTTAATTTTACTTTCATTCATTAGAAAACCCAATAGGCCTTTAAAACGTTATCGCAAAATTCATATCGGAATATTTCAACTTGATTTTCATATCACTGGTACTACGATGAATATACATTTGTGATATTCCCTTCCCGCTCATCTTCGTGAATTCTTTCCTTTCAATATTACATCATCCATATCACAACCATTTGTATCACAATATTCCATCGGAAGGGACTCTTAGCATTTACTGATAAAAAATTGTTGATACAAGACCTATGATGTTCTTTTACATGCCTCTCTCGCAAAATTCCATAATTATCATATCATATATCGCATTTTGCATTTTGCGCATCCGATAGTTGACGTTGCCAATATTGCTATGTTCACACAATTCCAGACCCGATAAAAAATTTAAATCAAGTTCATTAAAAATATCATGTCCATTTAATCACAATAATGGTAGGGCATAGGTTTAAAGTCCCAATGTTCCGAATTCGATACGATATTTAATTCATATAATAAATTTATCGGGTTCGTTCTTCATCGCACATAGGCATACCAACAATGTTACATCATATACGTAAATTTGTCAATCGTCGATTTCTTTTGAGATCCAAAGCCGGTCCCACCAATTTGCCACATCATCCATCGCATCCCCGCAGTCGCAGAATAATATCGGCATTTCCGACATGACTATTTCCCAATGTCCCAATATGCCGATAACGCAATCGCTTCATCGTAATTTTTTATGCTCATATCACAATTATGAATCTGCAATGTGTGAAGTGTGATGTGCGATGTGATTATTCCCCGATCCCTGATATAACGATTCTTCGATATTCCCATCGCATCGCATATTTTCACATAGCATATGTCCATATCACAAATTTTCCACCGCAAAAAATATATCGCATCGCAAAACTCAAATGAAGCCTTATCTTAAGATTTTCCAATGTGATAGACTCAGATACATGCCCCTTTGCCATTAACATTCAATCGTTATATCCCATATCAGCAAAGGTAAAAATCACGGATTGAAATTTAAGTATGGCGAAGAAACTTGCAATGCGAAACATCCACTGAGGCATTGCGTTGTATAAAATATTTTAAGGAAATCTTGGGTAATCACCTAAGTTTATCTAAGAAAATAGACCCAGAACTTTGGTCCAGAATAGACAGATGCTCAACTCTGAAAGCCCTCAAAAATGAAGAAAGCAAATGCCTGAAACTAAAACTAAAATTCGAAAAACTATACAACAGTGCAAACCCTAAGCATAAACCCTTAGATAACTCAGAAAACCTCCCTACACTCTCTAGAATCAACCCCACACAAGTCTCAATCCTTCACTCTTTAATCTTGAAGTCTGTACATGAAAACAACCCTAGCCTTCCCACATTAAATCAGATTAATACTGCGCAAATAGCAAAAACCAAACCTTCTTCAGTTTTAGAGATGAAATTTATGAACAGATGTGCGGTGTAGCCATGGGATCCCCTCTATCTCCTATTATTGCTAATCTCTTTATGGAGGATTTTGAAAATAAGGCCATTGAATTTGCCCCATTAAAACTCAAAATTTGGAAAAGGTTTGTTGATGACACTTTCATCATTTGGCCTCATGGAAAAGAAAAATTAAAGGATTTCCTACAACACCTAAACAGTCTATCCAATTTACCATGGAAATAGAGAAGAACGACAACCTTCCTTTTTTTGACATCTTAATAAAAAGAAACAAAGATGGATCCATATCACACCACGTATATTGTAAGAAAACCCATACAGAACATTACCTACATGCCAACTCTGACCACCATCCATCCCAAAAAATAGGTGTTCTCAACACTCTAGCAACCAGGGCCGTTCGTATTTCGGATAAAAATCACTTTGAAGATGAAAAGAACCATCTTATGAATGTATTCACAAAGAATGGATACAAAAAACACCAAGTGATCAAAGCCTTTAAGAATGCTGAGAATCCTAAAAACAAACAACCACTAGATGATCATTTAGGCAAGGTACACCTCCCTTACATATTAGGCACAACAGATAAAATTGCACACATATTAAAAAAGAACAAAATTAGAACCACTTTCAAACCCATGAACACCATCAACAGATGCCTAAAATCGGTCAAAGATCTTATTGATCCCAAATGCCACAAAGGAGTTTACATGGTTCCGTGTTCCTGCGGAAAAACATACATTGGAGAAACTGGTCGATCCATCCATACTAGAATTCAGGAACATGCCGCCGATATAAAACATAACCGCTCAAAAACCTCAGCTTTGGCTGAACATTCCAGTAAAACCAATCATCACATCTGCATTGAAAACTCTAAAGTGGTAGCCAAAATTGATCATTATCACCATAGAAAACTAAGAGAAACCATAGAAATAGGTAGAAACCGTAACAATCTCAATCGAGACGAAGGATGAAAAATAAGTGACAATTGGATTCCTACTTTAATGTCCTAGAACACCCTCTACTAACCTAACCCTTCCCCCATTAAAATTCGACCTCCCTCCCCTACATTCTCCACTCTTCTCACCAGTACTAAACACCTACCCAAACTTCCAATTCTTAAAATTAAAATCATTAATTTACATCTTAAAACTATAAATCTTAGATTACTAATATTAACATTAAAATTATAGAAACAAGCAATAAAATTAAAGTAGTGCTAATTAACATTAGATTATTATTAAAATCAGACTAATTAATTTACTCTAAATAATAAGAACAAAACTAAAATAAAATCGAGTATGAAACAAAGTAGTAACAAACATAATATAATTAATCATAAATAAATAAAAATAAAAATAAATTAAAAATTCATTTTAATATTAATATTGAAATAAATAAACAATCCTATTAATATTGAAATAACTAAATAATCCTATCGCATAAATTAAAAATTTCTATATAACTCTAAACCACAAGAACAAAACTAAAATAAATTTAAGTATAAAATAAAGTAATAACAAACCTAATTTAATTATTCATAAATAAATAACAAATAAAAACAAAAATAAATTAAAATAAGAATAAATTAAAAACCCATTATATAAATTCTCATTAATATATATATATATATATATATATATATATATATAATTAAATATTAATTTACATTTTAACTAAAAAACAAAGAATACCAAATTAAACAATTAAATTATTACTGATATGAACATAAAATTAATAATTAAACCATTCAATTACATAATTAAATATTTCAAACTCAATTTAAATTATTTTATTTTATTAAATAGCATATAATTAAATCAAAACCCAAAAATTACAAAACAAGTCTGGCAAGGTCGGCTTCCATTCCCTGTGCATCTCTTAACCCTATTTATTCAAACCCAAGGAGATCTGTCCTACACAATTATTGATCTATCCTGATGATGAGCCACGGTGGATGGCTCGAAACGTCGATACAAACAATCATGGATGCGATAACTCCGGAAGAAAACAACACACAAAGCACTGATCGCAGAAGCCTCAAAACAATAATTGATAGAAAATTTGCAACAAGGTTAGATCATTTCAATTTCTCTTATATTTCAGTTTTAGATATACCACTCCATATTTAATATGAAATTTAAGACCTTCCCATCTATACATATAAATTTCATTATCTTGGATTTGGTCTTAATTCTAGACAATTTATGGAAATGGAGTTGATATGAAACTTATAAAATTATGAGAATATTCATCATTGCACTTCATTAAGAAGCATAATTTCATTCTCATTTTTGATGGATTTATTTTACTTTCGATTCTCTGAACACAAAGCATCATCTCCTTATAGTTCACTGTTTGCTTTGGTTTAAATAAAACAAATAATGATTTTGAACTATAAGATTACGGTTAGTTCAACTTCTTCATGATTTTGATTTTAATTAAAAGAAGAAGTTAGCTAGCATTGGAGAAGATGATACCTCATAGGTAAGATTAAATGCAATTCTCCAATGGTAAGTTTTATATACCCACTTTCAGTTATTTTCATTACATTACTTTAGTTTCATTTTTGGTTTTTTTTGTTTTATGTTTTTTTAATTCTGCGAATATAAAAAATCTGTTTTGCAGCTCTTCATAAAAGATTTCAATCCTCCACCATACCAGATTTTGAAGCCCTATACTATTTTCCTAATTTGCTTTCAAGAAGGAGCGATAATCTTCGTCAAAACAGCTATACTAGGAAGTTTCTGAACCTTTAGTTTGTTTATTTAAGCATTCCTTTTATTAGAAAATGATTAAGATGATGCTTTGAAACAAGAAGATTGACATCAGACAGAAATTTTTCATTGTGGCTGAATTTTATCATCACTGCAATCTGAAGCCTAAAACGCTTATAACCCTACAAGGTAAAATTTATTTGAATCTCGACATAAGAAGGAATGATTACATGATTATTTTCTTTTATTTCATCTTGTTGAGACATTGGTATTAATATTCTTGTTGGAATTTATCTTTAAAAACAAAAACTTAGATTTTCCTTTTTGTTCTTATCTTTTTTATTTTTATTTTTGTTTGTTGATTTCTTTTATCAATTCAAATTATGAATTCTTTTCCTTTTATTTTTCAGTTTTGATTTTGGTGACTCTACCATAATTTATACGAAAGGCCTTTTTGTTACCTAACAATAATCGGCAGATGCAAAAAAAAAATGTCAATAGTCTATTATTTCTTTTTTCTTAAATCTCTTAATAAAGTTTGTTTTTCTTATTATAAAGATAGACATACTTAAGGAAGAGATTACAAAAACAAAAGAAGTTAACAAAGTATCATAAAATCTGAGAAATTTCTTTTTCATCAAAATTGAAATTATTTTGAAATTTCAATATTTTATTAAAATCTTTCAAAATTCTATTATGAGTCAAGAAAAGTTATTTTTAAACCAAGTAAAGACACTTTACAACGAAGCACCCTTAACTCTGAAATTGCCATTCTTAACTCTTAAAGAGTCAATAATTCTCCTTATCCAAAAAAGTATTTTTTTTTAGAGTGTAATCCAAAAATATATTTAAACTTAAAAGATAATAGGTCTCATCATGAGCCTACTTACCATGATCATAGGGGAAAAAGAAGCTAACATTACCAACACTACTAAACAAACTAGGGTAATGGTTTATGATTGCCAACAATTATAAGACAAGGGGTCTCATCATGAGCCAGCTTGTTAAGTCCAATTATAACCAGTGAATGGCATTGTCAACTATCTAGCTACCAAACCAGGACAATGGCTTTTAAGAACTAAAAAATAAAAATAAATACAAAAAAACAGACATATATAAATGGATTTATCTCTAGGTCAATAATTCTTAAATAGATGGGATTCTAAATCGTTGATGATTAAAAGGTAACCTTGTCGAGACTATAGATGTTTGCTGGCAGCAGTGGCTCTACCTGTGACAAATGAGTATATTTTAAAAAGCTAAGTTGTAAAATGACCCCTGCTTTATCTCTGCAACTAATTAAAGACTTATATAGAGTTATGAGATATTTTGATTTATGAGGAATTTTAAGAAAAAATACAGTTAGATGATTCTTGTTTTTATTTAGACTAATGAACCTAGTCAAACATTTCAAAAATAATTCTCTCTTCTTTAATTATTTTTACTTTAATTTTAGGAAAATCTCATTCATATAAAACAGAGATAATTGGTTCTTCTCCCGTGTGTCGCCATTGTTGTGGTAAAACACAACCCCCATATTTTTTATTTTATGTACTCAAATAATGGGGACCCTTTCTATAAATTTTTGGCTAAGAATCTTTCTTCTTCTTCTTCTTCTTCTTCTTCTTCTTCTTCTTCTTCTTCTTAAGATTGTCTTACAATTTTGTCAAATTTTTTTCATTGGATTTATGTTTTGATTGTTTCACTGAATCCAACTTTTCACAAGCTTTCCATCGATACTTGTTTCGACTCATTTGGTCATCCGGGTTGTAAATGGCACTCCCTGAAGTTTGATTGTTTTCTTGCGTGGACTAAAAATATAAATCACTGTATAATATTTCAATTTTCTTAACTAATTAAGATTAATAGTTATTCATTTTAAATATTGGTTTTTAGTTAACTTTTATTAAGTTTTCATTTTTTCGCCAACAGTGTTACAAAATGACCCAACGAAATCATACAATGGATGAAATCATGTTTCGGGATCTTCGTAATTTACTCCAATTTATTATTTTAAGACAAAATGCCAAGACCAGATTCTCAAAAATGCAAAATAACTATAGTTCAATTTGTATGATTAATAATTCACGCGGGCCTCGCTCATCTTCATTAATTTAATAACTCCCGAGACCCAGATCACAAAAAACTTATAAGAAAAAACATTTCTCGCAAAAAACATATCTCATATCACAAACAAAATTTCTCGCAAAAAACTTTCTCACAAAATATTATCGCAAAAACTTAAACGTTAAAACATGAACATTTAAACATGTGATATGTGATAGGCCGATGGAATAAAATATTTTAATCTAAGTTTTTATTAATCGCCTTATACCTCCCGTACCTCCACCTTACTTCACCCTCACATCATACTCCACTCACTCCACCTCATCCTCCCTATTCCTCCCTCCTCCATTAACTCCACTCCTCACATGAGTTTGGACTCAAAACATTTCAAAGTTCTAAGTCACTTCGGATTGATTCTAATGGTTTGTTTATATACTGGATTGATTCTAATAGTTTGTTAAAATATTATATTTATATTATTATATTATAGTTATAATTTTAATATAATTTAAATTGTAATATAACAATATTTTAATTAGTGTTTAAATTTTAGTTGTGTTAATAATTAATCTATAAATAGTTTAGATTAATATCATAATTAAAATTAGATTAATATTAATTAAAATTATTTGTATATATTAGTTAACTATTAATTAAGTTAGAATTAATTAGTAAATAATTAAAATCTAATTTAGAATTAGAATTTAATTAAAAAACTCTGATTTTTGGGCCTAGGCAATAGAATTTCCAGAATTCTGGCACTGTTGACTCATCAATCATAAAGAATATTTCTGTGGAGGTTTCATTAATAGATTTGATCATTTATTGGGTCTAAAATTCAGCAGAAGATCAAGCTCCAAATTTTGAATAAAACTAATTTTCCTGAGTTTTATTTTCTGCATTTTCATTTGCCCAAGCCTCTTCTGAATGAAAATCCATTCGTCAATGATATCCTTGGCCAATTAAATCATCACAGATATTAATAGAAAGCTTGGATTTCCTTTTCAATTATTTATTTAATTAAATTTGATTAGATTTGTTTTAATTCCAGATTTGGCATTTTGATTTTATTTTTACATTTTAATTTTGTTTTGATTTGTTTTTACAGGAAAACAGTTGAAAAGATGAGGAGAACAAGATCTCAATCAATGAGAATGCTCCAACAATTGAAGAATGAAATTTTGAGCAAATGAAAATTGATTGAGCGGATCTCTTCTTCAACAAACTTTCTTGTTAAGAATTCCTTTGCAAATATTATAAATAGTAGATTGCAAAATGTAATAAGGGCTTTTCTCCTCTTCAATCCTGGAATTCTAAAAGCACTTCTGTAATAGCGATTTAGAGTTGTAGGTGGGAGGAGTAGAAATCTCAGATCTTGGGATTATTGAGGTTTTTCTTTTGCATCCTGAGTTATATATAATTAACAGAGTTTGCACTATTGTAGCTCTAGTTTTGAAAGCAGAAGTTCAAACACTGCAAAACACTGTTGGACACTGGAGCTAGAGAATGGATTCAATAAATTTTTTATTTCGAATACTATTATTTTAAATACTTGTTTCATTTTATGATGACAGGAATGTGTCAATTTACTTTCATATTTGTGCATTTTTGTCGATATGGATGATTTGTCTCTATTTTATGTTATTATGTATCTCTATTCTTATGGATTAAATTCTGATTTCTGAGTAACTATTTACTCAGAAATTTTTCTTTTAAAACTGATTTATTGAATATTGATATGTTGTGAACTTCTTCTGCATATTATTATTTAATTATTCAAGTTACTGATTAAATTATCAATATCATTTTGTGAACTTCTTCCTGAGTGTTGTTGATTGATTATTTTAGTTAAGAGGTCTCAATACAATGTGTTTCGGTATTCATAATGTCAATTAATTGAACTACTTCATTAACTTGATATTCATTATAAACCAGACATATTTAAGTCTCAATTATTCAAAATTATCTTGCTCTTAATTGGGTTAGATCTATATCTGCCTAATTGAGATAGGATTAAGATAGTTCATTTTGCTTACATCTTAAAATAAGTTTGCATTTATATTAGTTTCTACATTCTTTTAAGTCATCTTCCCAAAGAGGAAAACTTTAGTAGTGGCTTGATTGAACCCCAAATCAACTTAAGGATCACTTTCTTATCTGATCAGCAAGAGGGTTGACCTGATATCTATTATCCATTGGTGAATGAAATCATATTTTAAAGCCATTGGGGATTGAGAGAAGGTAACTGGACCTAGTTGAACCAGTCGGAACCACTATTCCAAACGGAAAAGGAGCTGCTTTAAGGCCCGGACCAAGTGGTCATCCCCCATGTCGTTGCACCGAATTTTGAGGCTTCAACACATCCATACATTTTAATCTCTATAAGTCTTTTTATACAAATACTAGTACCTAACTTAGTCTGTTCAGTAAGTTACAATTTGCGCTTGAAGTTTGGTAGAATTATTGGGACTTTTTCACTGTTTAAAAGACTAAAAAATACTAACAAAAATTGCTCCATAAAATTTGAAAAAAATAATTCTTTAGAGTGTTGCCTAACTAAATAAGTCTAGTGAAAAAATGACCATTAAATCCCCTACATATCATGTTTTTGCAACTGTATTTGAAGGATCTTGTCTTACTAATGATACCATAATAGATAGACTAAAATTGACTAATTCTTAAATGATCTCTCAATTTCAAATTTCAAAAATTTCTCATGAATGGTGTCTAAGAGAAACTGACTAAAATTGAATAAAATGGAAGGCTTCTTTCTTGGTGACAGAGTTTACAAAAAACCCAACACTACTTCATCCACAACTTCATCATTTTCATACCCTAATAAACAACATAACATGGATATGTCTAGAGATCTTTGGGAAAATATTTGAACAATAAGGAGGGTTGTGTTGGTGAATACTAGCTTCTTCTAGGAAAAAGGATTCAAATATAAAAGTTCTTTGTTTAGGGGTTAATCTTTAATAGGTTCCAACAATACCTCACTAGAGAATGGATGAAGAGAACTTAGAACAACAACCTGTAGGGCCTGTAAAATTGACTCAAAGGTAACATAAAATAAAATCTCTCTCACTCGGTAAGTATTTATCTGAACACCATACAACAAACTCAGGAAAATGATGGGTTTATGGAAACACAAATTGGAGAAGGAAGGACTCCCAAAGGGAAAAGTCATCATTGTTGTCTTGGAACCTTTGGAATGCCCAATTCTCCATTTCATAAAGGTCAAATTCACACTTTTTTTTCCATAATCTTGGCTTGTTTATTAATTAAAGGCATTTCATCGAGTTTTACTGACACATAAGGAGGTGGGTTTTTTAACAAAATTTCAGTGGCTTTTCCTTTCTGTGAACTCATTTTTCAATGTGAGCTCATTTTTTCAATGTGAAATGAGGGCAAAAGAAAATAATATTACCTATGAAATTGCGATGCGTGAAAACAACTTGCAATTGATTGCTTTTAGGTGGTGTAGTTCTTCTTTTGCTTTGACTCTTTGATAGGGGGGAAAATGGAAATGGCTTTAAATAAACAAGCACAAACAATATAATGGTAACATTCCATGGGAAGGGAAATTGGTAAAAATAGCAATTGGCAGCAATGAAATTTAGTAGTGGATAAAATGGTGGTAACTTAAAAGAAAGTTATCGGCAATGAGATTTTGGTGAAAACTGGAGGCGGATTTGCAAGGGAGATGGAGGGGGGTCAACTATTAACCACACACTACCATGTACTCAAACACGGTTTTACAAAAACAATCGATCACAAACACCACCCCCCTCCCTTAGTTAAATGTCGAGCAATTGGGGGGGCCCATTTTTTATTTATGACTACCTCTCCTTTCATTATAGATCTCTGCCGTGCAAAGGTGCGAACACTTTATCAAAGCACTTTATTCAAATAAAACCAAAGAGAGAGAGAGAGCTTATAAAAAATGCACTTATATGTATTTACAAAGTAGATAATATATATGTATTTGAAATTTTTGTTACAAGAAAATGTTACAACATATCTTTAGGATGGAATGATCATTGTTGCACTACCAATTAATTATAGGTCCTTGTGTGCATTTATTTGAGGCACACAATCCCTACCTTTTACCCTATAAAATAGGTTACCTATAATTTTTCCTCTCTCCACTCATAGATGTTTAATTTTATGGACCAAATTTGAAAACCATATAGTTTATTGCATTTTTCAACATTTACTCAAGCATATTCATCAATAACCATTAACCAGTAGAGTACTAACAATGTTATTTTTCTTAGGGCTAGAAGTCTCTGTTGTAAATAATTTCGTTTTAAAACATTTTCAACAAATTCACATTGGATTCACCCCATATAATCATAAGTAATTATGTAGAGAGAACATTAGTAATAACAATGCAACAAAACAATCATAGGCCTGCCATGATATCTATGTCATAGGGATCAACATATCTCCTTCATGTTGAAGTTTCTAAGTTTACTTAGTTAGAAACCCTCCATGCACTTAATATGATTTATTCCTACCTACTTGTTATTTTACTTAACAAGTTATTTACAATGTAAATACTGAAAATAAACACTAGTGCATGCTCAACATAAACAGAAACAATCACATCATATGACACCATTATTTTTGGACTAATGTCCCTGGAAAAACCCAATGTGGTAAAACTCGTGCAGCTATCTGAGGGTTTTCTTATTAAGCAATATTATAGTACAATCTGGGTGCCGAAATTTGCCTACCCAACAGAGAATTTCCTTGGCAGTAATACCTCTCTGTTTCTGACAAATCTCCTGGTTGAAACCCCGGATAATCCTTCTAGCAGCTACTCAGCATAAATCTGTCCCAGAAACCCCAGCATCAACCTCTCTCTACCCAGCACTGGCCCTACATCACCCCAGATGGGTCTGCGTCAACCTTAGGAGGCCTTGTGTTAGCCCTCTGGCCCTCTACGTCAGCAACGCTGGCCTCTTTGAGGCTCTACGCAGCTCCCGGTTGCCTCTGCGTGGCCCTGCGTGAGCCCTGGATGGCTCTGTGTCACTCTCCCCAGCTACTGCATTGTTATCCGGGCTCTATCTCTGCCTCTCTGTCTCTATGTACTCAAATTCCCCTCAGCTGCATCTCCCGATCACTAATTCTATCTCTCTTAGCAAACCCTGCTCTAGAGAATAGAATGACTCATCACCTTGGTGTGTTCTCCAAGTGACCCTCAAGCCTCCTCTTATATTTTTCCTGTTGACATATCAATGGCTGAGATTAAGTCCCTAACCAATGGCTAAGATTAGATCTAGCTTGATCCATGTCTTTTGGACCATTCTAACATAGTTTCATATTAATTCCCATTAATATTTTATTTTCCCTAAGTTTAGACTTAGGGACTCCATTAAAAATATTAATTATTTTATATCTCATGAACTGTTTAGAATCTAACCAAATCCTTTTTGAGTATTGGAGATCTCATGTGCCCAAACCTCTCCACCAAATTTTGTGGCTAGAGCACATCTGATGCTACCCCAAATCAACACTTCATATATTTGTCATAATATTTTCTCACATCACAAATAAGTAGGCCCAAAGAGGCCACTGTCATACCCAAGAACTGAGGCCCATTAGGGCATTGTTACACCACAAGACTGAGGCCCATTATGGCGTTGTTACACCATAAGACTAAGGCCCATTAGGGCATTGTTACACCACAAGACTAAGGTACAATTTCACAGACCCATAGGATGGAATGATCATTATATCACTGCCAATTAATTACAAATCTTGGTGTGCATTTATTTGAGGCACATAAACCCTACCTTTTACCCTATGAAATCCATGCAATTTAGAGTATTCTTGAACAACAAAAATATATATGTGAAAAAATAAAAACATTTAATTGTAATAATGTTACTTATGAGTAAAAAAATACTCTCTAAGTTGAATCATTCAATTTGGCCTTGAAATGAAGGTTGGACATGCATTTTTGTGAAGCAGGCCAAAATTGTCTTGCTTCACTAAAATGCATGCCCAAGCTTCATTTATTGGCCAATCTGATTGATTCAAATTGTAGATTGTTTATTTAATGATTTTACACACTTTTACATTGTTATATCTTTACTTTGAACTTAAATATTTATACTTCAGATTTCATACAACATTCTAAGTTTTGCTTCAACTTGCCTTATGTGAAAGTTGTGTATAAGTGGGAAACATAGTTATGTAGGATATTTGTTAGACATGATGCAAGGTTATATCCTAAGGTTAGGAATTTTCCAATCATGTCCCATTTCAAATTTCATTACCAAGAGTGTAATTGGTTTGGCCTGGGAGTGCATATTTTTTCCGACTGTGATCATTGGCAGATATGATCAATTGTTATTCTAGTGGACTTGGATTTTGGTATATAACATTTCCTTTTGGAAAATGACTATGATATGTTTCACAAACGGTTTTATATGTAGGTTGGAATAATAATTATCACACTGTCAATTAAGTACAAGTCCTCGTGTGAATTTATTTGAGGCACACAAACCTTGAATTTAACCCTACAAAATCGATCCAATTTGGCATATTCTTGCACAACAGAAATTTCTATGTGCAATACTAATGTTAATTGTGAGTAAAAAGTACTCTCCAAGTTGAATCATTTAAATTGGCCTTGAAATGAAGATTGGGCATGCATTTTTGTAAAGCAGGCCAAAATTGCCTTACTTCACTAAAATGCACGCCTAGACTTCATTTAATGTCCAATCTTATTGATCCAAATTGTAGATTGTTTATTTAATTATTTTACACACTTTTGAATTATTATATGTTTACTTTGATCCTTAAATAATTTTGCTTCAGATTTCATACAACATTCCAAGTTTTGCTTCAACTTGCATTATGTGAAAGTTGTGTATAGGTTTTTCTTTAGCTTGTTGTTGGGCAGAACAATTGTCCTTTTAATTCAGAGTAATAGTTCCAACTCTTCACATTAATTATTAATCCGGGTAGGTTTTGTTATTAAAAAGATATTACACAAAATATATGCAAGGGAAAATGATGACTAGTGCTAATGAATCTCAAACTCAATCATTGTAATCACACTCTCAACAATTCAACACTTTGGTTGTTACACTCTCAAACCTTGTTCACACTCTCAAGAAATAAACACACAATGCAGAATAAAACCACTTTGTCACACTGTCACTCTTATTCAGAAAAGAACAACACTCCTGGAAACCATTCTCTCAACAAATGTTGAAACACACATTCAAATGAAATGAACACACCATCAAACTATAACAGGAATTAAATAATTGTCACACTAACAAAGGGACCGATCCAGGACCTATGTTGTTACACAATACAAAGGTTAGAATTCTACAATCATTAAAGCATGAACACGACTAATAATAATACTAACAATAATCACACATGAATTTTAATTGAGAGGAAATAAACCAAACAACTACAATACCTTCTTAACCAATGGTCCCTACTAAGAAGGAGGGCCCTTCCTTCCTAATAGGGGTTGGTACACTACATAACGCACAAGTTATTCAACAGAAAAGTAAGGCACCACGAATGATTGAGATTGCATTAATGAAACATACATGATTACAATGTTGGTGCTCTCCCTCTCTATCATTGTCTATCTATTTCTATATGTCTATCTCACACGAGTAGAGAGCACACCTCTTTATAAATTTAGATTACAATGATAAGATCATCACGAGAATATCACTATTCTCATGTGATATAATTTGAGAATACATACTAACAATGTCCAAATCTAGGACAAAGTTGTAATAACTTTTCCAAATTACAATAATTATTAATAGAAAATCCTAACTGTTTCATCAAAATTTCACAAAAAAAAAATTATAAGCTTCAACAGCCCCCCCAACACAAAAATGTGGCTTGTCCTTGAGCCACTAGGTCCTCCTTCTATTCCTGTGGATCCAACAACCTCTATCCTTATTAAGGTTGTCTTCAAGCCTCTAGTACAACAATTGTAGGGGTGGTCAAGGAGCCTAGTTTCTTTGGAGCTCTTAAAACAACCTAGGAGGGGATGTCCAAATCCCCCCTCTCCACAACAACATGCCCATAAAAAGAATCATTGCCACCATTTTTGCTCCAGGGCTGAGTTCTATGTCTGTACCAAACCCTTGTCCCCTTCTTACTGCTACACCTACTCCTTTCCCTAGCAAGGAGTGGTTAGATTTTGATCCTCTAGCCTTCTCCATGATTTATTAATGTATATTAGAATTGTTGCATGTTTTACATCATTGGAATGACATCTTAGCTATAACTTAATTGAAATTTTATTATGGTATATAGGTGCACTTTGATACGATGGAATATGATTATGGTTTTGTTTCATATGTTGTAATATTAGACATATAATAGAAATATTAAATATTGCATGAAATAAATAATAACTTTTCATTTTGAATGTTTTTGTTTGTTTGTTTGCAAAATACAAGTTTTCCAGAAGATCCAGTTTATCCTGAGATCGATCCAGATTATGTTGGGTCTAGTTCAAACATTCAAGCTGATGATGATGATGATGATGAGGTAGATGGAGAGGAGATCGAGGCAAACCATGACGATGATGACATTGATGATGATCATGATGTTAATGATCACGATAGACATGATGATGATGATGAATAATTTGTTGGAAGTTACGAGTGACAATGATCATATAGGCTCCATCATGGATCATTGTTGATAAATCGTTATGATGCCTCTTTTCATGTTTATTATCATATATATCATTTTCACCTGCAATACCATATTGAGTTGTATCACTTTGACATGTATCATTTTGACTTATATCATTTGGACATGTATTATCTGAGCCTGTATTATGTGTAGTTGGTCAGGGACCATCAATTTTGTTTATTATAATATAAAAATACTAGTTATAGTTTAAAAAAAACTATCTTGCTATTTTATACCAATGTTGCAGTGTGGTCTATAACTGTAAGAAACCTGAAAGATCTTTGCTCCGGAAATATCTATGATGTGAATCTAGGCTTGCAGTATATGCAAATGGTCACAACCAACAATTTTTTTATTAATAACATAAAAATACCAGTTATAGTTTAAAAAAAATGTTGTTAGTTTGTATGGATGTCCATTTCCCTAAAAATTCTTTATAAATGGTATGCTATAAAATATTTCAAATGTAATATGACTTACTCTATAATCATATAAGTTATTTAAGAGGCATGATATACTTAACTAATTTAATTGAAAAAAGAAAAGAAAAAAGATATTAAATTAATAAATGGAAGCTACAAAGGAAGCATCATAAATTGTTAAAATGAAAGCAAAATGTGGCTCTAAAATGGAAGTAAAATTCAAAATTAAATTAGAAGCCATACTTGGAGCTATTACTGGCTCTAAATAGGAAGCTAAATTGGTTGCTTAACAAGAAGCAAAATTGGAGGTTGGTTAAGTAGCAAATCCCAACACTAAAAGGAAGCAAACCTTGGACCTAAAAAATAATCAAACCTTCCAACTAAAAGGAAGCAAACCATGAGACTAACAAGGAAGCAATTATGGAAGCAAAAAATGAAGCAACAATGGAATCCAAACTAGAAGCACACTAGAAACAATCTTGGAAGTAAAACTTGGCCTTACCTAAGAAGCAAAAAAAAGAAGAAATTTAGGTAGCAATCAAATAAGTAATAATAGAAACAATACTAGTAGCGGAACTTGGCCTTACTTGAGAATAAAAAAAAGCAATTCGGGTAGGAAAAAAAGAAGTAATAATGGAAGCAATATTAGAAGCCAAACTTTGTGTTCCCTAAGAATCAAACAAAGAATCCATTCAGGTAGCAAACCAAGAAGTAATAATGGAAGCAATACTAGTAGCCAAACTTGGCATTACCTGAGAAGAAAAAACAAAAGAAATTCAAGTAACAAACAAAGAAGTAATAATGGAAGCAATATTAGAAGCCAAACTTGGCGTTCTCTAAGAAGAAAACGCAGAAGCCATTCAGGGAGAAAACCAAGAAGCAATATTAGAAGTAACAAAATACACTATAATGGAAGCCATATTAAAAGCTAAAGGAGATGCCATAATGGAAGCGAAGCAAGATGTAACAAACGATGCCATATTGGAAGCTTCGAAGCAACAAAGGATTTTATAATGGAAGCATAAGTTCGCATAAATTAGGATGCCATACCAGAAGCACAACATGAAGCAAAATTGGGAGCAAAATTAGAAGTACAAATGGACACAACAATGGAAACAAGAATGGAAGGAATAATTTGTGACGTTATTGCCGACGCTATTCCCAGTACTATCCCTGGCGTTATTTCTGGTGCCCAAGTGAAGATGCAATGTAGGGCTGGGTTTTGCGCATCCAATTGAAGCCAATTTGTAGGCTTAAATACATTGAATTTCAACGTTATTTTTGGCGCTAATGGTCTATTTTGTTGTAGTGTTGGAGTGTTCAAGAAAAAGATACAAGATTTAGAATTATTGAGTTCCATACTTGAGGCGAGAGAGAACGTCTCTGGCACACAAAAAAATTCCTAAGCTTGTGAGACAATGAGAATTCCCATGCCCATTGTGTCATCTACAAACACTTGTGGGTAAGCGACAAGTCATCTCCAAATGGGTAAATGCCTTTGAGTTGGTTCCTATGAACTGTTGTTTTGAGGAATCTTCTGAGACATTCCATTACTAAAATAAATAGAAATGGTGATAGCGGGTCACCCTGTCTAATGCCTCGAGTTAGTTTGAATTGATTTGAGACAATGAGAATTCCCATGCCCATTGTGTCATCTACAAACACTTGTGGGTAAGCGACAAGTCATCTCCAAATGGGTAAATGCCTTTGAGTTGGTTCCTATGAACTGTTGTTTTGAGGAATCTTCTGAGACATTCCATTACTAAAATAAATAGAAATGGTGATAACGGGTCACCCTGTCTAATGCCTTGAGTTAGTTTGAATTGATTTGAAGGGGAGACATTTACAAGGACTGAAAAGGATGTTGATGAAAGGAGATTTCTGATCCATTCAATATAATAAGGGGAAAAACCAAAAGCCTAGAGAATTTGGAGCAAATAGTTCTAGCTAAATTTATTAGAAGGCTTCGAGAGATCAAACTTCAAGAGAATCCCTGGCTTCTGTTGCAACTTTAGTGAGTGTATGACTTTGTGAGCTACCATGATCCAATCAAGATTTTTTTGTCCCTCCACAAACCTTATTTTCTTGGGATAAATTATGTTAGGGAGGAGAGGCTTTAGCTTGTTAGCAATGATTTTTGAAATGATCTTACAATTGATGTTGCAAGGAGAAATAGGTTTGGAGCTACTTGGTTCCTCCACTTTATCTTGCTTCAGAACTAGAGTGAGGAATGTAGCATTCATGGCTTTTAAACTGGACCAGGATCTTCGAGATTCCTCCACAACTAGCTACACCTCTTCACATACTATTGGTCAACAAGCCTATAAGAATTCAATAGTGAATCCACTAGGCCTAGGGGATTTATTGCAAGGCATCCCTTTGGCAATTACTTCAACTTCCTCCATTTTTGTTTTGTAAATCAAAACCTTCTATTGACTGCAAATGTAATATTTACATAGTTGTTCCAGAGAATTATATTGGTCTCACCCTGACCGACTGACCAAGAAAAACATTCAAAAAAGCACATAAGCTAGCCGAAGATAGCCCAAAGGCCAAAAATGCCAAAAAACTATCAAAACTAATAAGACACTAGTGGACATAATCAATCATCAGAAGTGATAGAATTCAGATTGTCTAGCCCAATCCCCGGTGAAGGAGGAAGGTGGTAAGGGCAGTCGACATGTTGCTCCAGGTGTAACAACCAGGCTTCTAATTGCTCTAGTTTTTCCAAGATGCAGATGTGTCCACGCCACACCACCACTACAAGTTCTCTTAGATGACACTAAAAGTACTTAATCTGGGTCAGAGTTACCATCAAAGTCTCGTGCTCCTCCCAACGGTTCTTATCGTAATTATCTAACTGAGCTTTTAGAGACTCCTACTGTTAAGCTGAAATGGCACGAGGGGGTTTTCCACCCCTCCTCTACAATGGTTGATGGCCTCTGCGAGGGCCTGGAGCTCGCACCCTCCCTATCCTAATGGAACCGACAGGTAGTGTTGCCTTGTCCCGACGACGTCTGCTCAACATAGGCTCAGGGATCTTGCCTTTATCGTTGGTAACCAAACAAGAGCTTCATCTTGAGGCCATGGAAGAAGTGAACGAAGGTGGACCTCCTGAAAGTGCCTCCCTCATAGAGCCCCAAATCACCACCAGACATAGGAAGATGATGACTCCTCCTACAACTTCAGACCACACCTACACCACTGTCAACACCACACCAAAACAATTTATATTAAGTGCTCATCTGCTTCGAAACCAGACAGGCCCTTCAAGTGAACCAGGTACACTAGTAAGACTTCTACCTTGCTGATGAGGACCCAAAAATGCATGGATAAAATTTAGACCAGAGTTAAAGACCCCCACTGAAAACGACCAAACCACCACAATTTGAGTTGCCACTTCCGAATTCAATGTCTAAGAGCCAAACCACCCTAATAGTAGACAATGAAACCCACAAACAGATGCCAACCATAAACAAAACACACACACATTGGTAGAATCTAAAGACAAAACAAGGGAGGAGGCGGGGAAATTGGCTCCAAATGAGCTGCCAACCCAACACTCCATCCATTGCGTGGGTGAGACCTGCTTGTAGCTCCCCTCGACCTTCTCCATTTTTATTTTCTAGAGCAAGGCATCATTTTATTAAGAAATAACCAATCTTGGTATATGTTTTGTGATGTTGTGGATTACTTTGGTCCTATGAATATTAGGCTCTGTTAGAATTCCTTGGAAGTATCAGATGAGTTCCTGAGTGATTTCCTGGAAGTCATGCAACTTTTCCCTAGCATGGCTTTTAAAGGAGGCAATTATGTTGTGATGACAATGCTGCAACATAGATCTATGGAAGAAGGAAATATTTATTTCCCCCTATTTTAGCCAATGAACCTTGGACTTTTGTTGCCATTAAAGTTCCTCATGTTTTTGGTGCTCTTCCAACTAAGTGAGGGTGATAGCTTCTTCGACTTTGAGGGCATAACATATGCCATTTATGATTGCTTTTGGTTGGACGGTCTCTATTTTTGGCTTGAGCTTGTACTTATTTTCTAGGATATTATTGAATTTATACTTGTTCCATCCTTTCAATTGCCATTTGAGGTGTTTGAATTTTTGTTGGAGCTCGTAGATAGAGGATCCTCCTAAGTTATACTTCTCATCTCACAATTTCTTAATATTATATTGAAAGTCCAGATGTTGAAGCCAAAGTTTTTCAAAGTAGAATGGCATGTTGCGAGGTGTTGATTGGATGGCAATGCTAAGGCATATGGCCTAGTGGTTAGATCCATGGATCAAGAGAATGGATGCCTCCATAAAAATGCCCCAATTCATAATATATTTTGAGACTATGAAGTGATCAAGCTCAGAGGCAACTTGTTGCTCTCCTCCCTTGTGGTTAATCGTAGTGAACGTAACATTAATAGATTCTAAGTCTAGCAAAGACAAATTGGATATAAGCTCCTAGAATTGGACAGAGTCGACATCAAGTATTCAAAATTGCCCTTGTTTTTCCTACAATAACTTAATGAGATTAAAGTCTCTGCCCAAGATCCAAAGTAAGGGAGTTAGAGCTTGGTGCATACGAGAGATAGCGTGAAGAAATCTCACCTTGTCTCGCGGAGGAACAAGGCCATAAACATTAGAGAGAAACCATGTTTCCATAGATCCAATCAATTGAATCTGGATCATGAGATTGCGATAAGCGGTAAACATGTTTATAACTTGTACCTCTTGAGCATTCCAAATGATGGCAAGACCACTAAAGTGGTCCTAAGCATGTCTTATTGTCACACTGCAGTCTTTTCCCCATTGACTAACTATTTTAGGGGGAACTTCATTCGTTAATTTGATTTCATGTATTATCAATATATTTGGATGTTCTGAGTGCCATTTAATTTTAGGGGGCCTTTGCTTGCCTTTATAGTTGAGGCCTTGTATGTTCCAAGAGATGATATTCATTTTGAGGGTACGTTGGCTGCTGGAAACACATTTGAGATCATTCTGATACACTTTGAATTTACCAACATACCCCCTAATTCACTCAGATGCTGCAAATTTATTTTCACCCCTTTTTCTTTTCTTTCCGTTGGGGCTTGGGGGATTATTTGATGTTCTGAGCTTGGACCCTAGGCATGACCAAGCTGGAGGAGTCAATTAAGGATTTAACCCCCGACATAACTTGAAGTAGGTTTGTCCCAACAGTTTTACCTAATGCTCAAGAAGGGTATACATGTCTTTTTGCTTCCAAGATTTCACTAAATTTGGTAGATCTAGGAAGTCAAGTTCCATTTCATTGATAGGTTCTAGGGTCATTTCAATGATATCCAGAGGGGGGGTCTGCAGATAAGGATTAGAGGGCTACAAGATTGACGAGTCAGTTGTCGGGGGGGGGGGGAGCTGGGTCATAAAGGCATTGGGCGATTGATTCATTTCTTGCATATCAACCCCAGGTGGTGGGACGACAGGTGGGGGTTCAACAAAGGTTGGAGGGAGAGGGTTTTCAAATGGTTATAGGAGGAAGGGCCTGCTTTGTTAGCCGATGTTGTGGTTTGAGAGGGGCTCCGCTTAACATTTAAGCATTTACTGCCAACTCTAATGAATTCGTCCTTATATTGGCCATTTATAGTTGCCACATTTGCAATAGAATAGAGTGAGGGGCAATTTCAATATAGGTGAGCGTATGCATGGCAACGCTGACGATGAAAGTAAATGTTCTCATAGTTAAGTGTTTGCCTCTAGAGCTCATCTTTACAGACTTTGGTAACGACTTTGAAATGTTCATGTATACACAAATTCTTGCATAGGAGATATATCTTGCCTGTTTTGTTGACTCATAGGATTTGGCATAGTGCCCAAGAGTATTCCTGATTCCTGCCAAAGTATCTTCATCTGAAAATTCCCGCGCTAAAGAATACATATGTATCCATACCGAGGTAGCCGTGAAATCTTCTTTATTTGGTACAAACCTCTCTGTCCAGAATTAGAGGTAAAGTCTCGTTGAATTAAAAAAGTAAGGGCCATTCTCAAACACACAATTTCTATCTGTGAGATCTGCAAAAGAAATTGTGGGCTTGCACCTAGTTCAAGCTTTGTTTGACGTTGCGGCTTCCACTTAAGTTGGATCCATTGGGTTAGGGCTCTTTCAGTTGGCCAGATGCCTAAAAACTTGCCGATGAGGGTGTGGTCTTTCATAAATTAAATATAGGCTCCAATATAATTGGAGCTAACTTCAATTTTTGGATCCAGGACTGCCTTTGGAAGGCAGCCGCTGGGTTTGCGCCTCCTCGAAAGAGGAAACAAATGTTGAGATTTTTCTAGTTGCCATCAAGATTTTTCTTAACATTTGGAGGCTGAGTGTCATATGAGTGCCCTGGTTTGTTCAATCCAACAACAATTTCACTGTAGGAAGAGAAACCGCTCCCTTCACCGATATTTACCATGGATAGAATGGTGGAAAAGAAACCAATGATTTTGAAACTATGGTTTAAACATGACTATAATTTTGTAGATCCCAATGATATCCATTCATTTTTAAATATTATTATCATAGTTTTAAGCATTACTATCCTAGCTACAATGCATAAGTTAGAAAAAAATACAAGATAGTTACTAAATAATAATGTTTCAAAATCTTCCACAAAATTGATTTTAATAATTTAAAAAAATATATATTTAACTCATTTAAAACATTACAATAAATATAGAAAAATTGTAATTAAAATTTCAAACATTACCAAATCACTTATACGAAAAAAAAGATTCAAATTCAACATTTCAATAAAAAAGGCTCAAGAATATATCTCATCAATTAATTGACAACTTAGTGCTATATTGCTTCCACGCACTATCGAGTTTTTTCCACATTTTCTTTTCCATTTCTCTGTCAGCACCTTTTAATATTATGAGTTTATTTGATAAATATTTTTCAACCTGGTTAATGTGATTACAGGAGTGAAGTTTAGAACTATTTTCTTGAGGTTCGCTATGACACCCTTCAAAATTTATGAGAATTGTCATTTGATTTCAATAGCATTATAACGTTCTGTAGGGAGTAAGTTATTATTCGTCTGTGTAAGGTAATTTCAGTGGGACTAAGAGGCCGAAAAAACACCAGAGCATAGCAACCATGGCGACCACCAGAGTACAGAGGATTATGACCCAGCCCATTGTAAGCACTCTTTCTCATATTCGCGCTCGTTATAAATAAATTTCTTGTTTTGCTTTTTTTTTTTTTTTCCTAGACGTCTCTCATCCTTGTTTCTTCGTTTTTTTTTTTCTGTGTACAGAATCTCATTTTCCGCTTCCTGCAAAGTGTGAGCTACCCCCACCCGCATTTCACGGTTTTTGCATGTATTTCGTCTGAAATGTCTGTTCTTTCATTCTGGTTTGGTCAGAAATGGGGGTTTCAGCAGATATATAGATGGCTTAGGGTGTTTCCGATAATGTGAACTGGGGGAATCTGAGTTTAATTATGTGTATATTTGTTGCTGTTGAATTTGATATGCAGAAAGCTCGCATTCAGATTTGGCTGTTTGAACAGAAAGATATGAGGATCGAAGGTCGCATCATTGTAAGTTGAACTGGTTTCTTCATCTTCTTGTTTTTCTGGAAATTGTTATCTTCGGCTTAGTGTTTTAGTAGCTCTGAAAATCCATTTTACTGAATATTTCGGAGGGTTTAGGGTTTGTATATTTCCCAGGGTTTAGGTTTTAGGGGGATTGTTTTTAATCATTCCAGGAAGTTTGATTGCAAATCTTGTCTCGTGAGAGTAAAGTGCTCTGTAGTGTAATCTTGGAAGGGCCAAGGGTTATAGAAGGTTTTGATCACGTTCGTCTGAATGTAAATAATTGCCATCAGGTTTTAGGCTATACATTTTGGTTAGTTGCAACTTGCCTGAGTTGGCTGTGTAGCATTCTGCCAATTTTCTTTGAAATTTTGGCAATGTCCACTGGAGGTATTGTTTTCTTGCCACTTGTAATTAATCGATTGTATTGTGTTTGGATGCTCCTAAAGTGTTCACATACCTGATATAGGCATTCTGACCAGGTACTTGAGGAACATACCTATTTTTAAACCAATAAAATCGTTTGACAACATATTTTTTCTGGTCGCAATTGCTTGGTAGTTTCAGTAACTCGCAATGAGGCAATACTGGTTGAATTAGTTATAAACTTATAAGGTCAAAATCACCATCTATGCTTGTGAGGTTTTAGTTTTTACTCTAGCAATATCGCTGAGAACTGTTTTTCTATATCTGGTTTTGGTGAATATCACTGACAGTGTTGAGTTAGGTTTCACGTTGTATGCATCATAAGGCCTTGCAATTATAAATTACTGTAAATATATTATACACTCCTTTTAGATTTAGTATGAACAATGATGTAACCGGACAAATATCTGATATGGTCTCAATGGGAAAAAACTGAAGAAAACCAGGTGAAAACCATCATGAATTGAGAGCACAACCAAAGCAACTACATGCATGGTTGCCTTGCAGGAATGTTATAGGTTTTGTTGTAGACAAATTACTAAATCACCTGTCCAATTGGACATTGTTATATATGTGCAAGACATTGACATGGCTAGCCAGCATATTCATTTGCTACCGTTAATCTTATGGTTAGAATTGTAACTCTTGTTCTCATCTTGATCCAATCATTTGAAATTGAAATTTGAAGAGCGGTAGTGCAATAGGTCAGCATTGGACCAAGAAACAATCTTAATACATATCATCTTAACAGATTACCAAAGTGTTAAGGTCGCACAAATAAGTGTTTTTTATAAATTTCTGTGAGCGCAAGTGGGTAGAGTGCTAAGTTGCACGAAATGCAGAAACTTTTCTGAGTTTCCGAAATTAGAAACGTCACCTCCCAAAAATGGAAAAGTCAGCCAAAATCCCGACTGAAACGTCATATATATAAGTTATAAATAAGTGAATAACACATTATCTTGCAAGTAAAAAGGGAATAAGACCCATAGATGACAATTTAGAAGGAAAATCAAGTCTACATTAACTCTCATAGATGATTACATGATGGTCGAGTTTCGGCCGAGTTTTGGAGTTTTAGGTATGGGTACGGCCCAAAACGCTGGGTTCCTAGAAGTTTTGTGCAGCATAGGTAGGATGTAAGGTCTGTTCCTAACCCACTGTCTGCATGAGAAAAATTCACGGCTCATAAGAAACAGTCTTAGTGTCAGGTCTTAGAACTTGTGGGGATTCTATAGTGGTATTTCTATGTCAACCAATACTGTCTATCAAAGATAAGAAGTATTTCCATATCATTTTTGGTCACATTTGTTTCTGCTGCATGGTCTAATGCAAGATGCTTGTCAAATTTCTTGATGAAATTTATTGCATTGTTGCTTGAGAAAAAGAACATTCCTCTTGTTAACTATTGCGTTGATAAAACTAGGCGAATATTTTATTCTTTTCCAAATGCATTTCTTTATTTGCTTTTCTGAATTTTCCATCTTTAGAATGTTCTTTGATGATTCCTACCCATGTACTATGAATTTGATGAAATGACTTGGTGAACAAACCTCTCTAAAATTTCTGAAGGGGGTATCTTAATATTGATCTGTCATTCTTCTTTGTAGACCAATATAACTAGAGGAACATAGGGGCAATTCATGTCAGCAATACTTAAATGTGTTGGCATCTTATGTTAGTTGTATGGGTGACAACATCTAATGTTAGTCACAAGTGTTTCATTGACATTAAGTGTTAGTCATAATGTTGAATATTCCATTTTGATTTCTAGACAACTTGTTGGTACCTATATGGGAATTGAACAATTAAGTGTTTATAAATATTCATCTCTCTTCTTAGTAGAACTACATATGGATATGTTCATTGTTTGCTGAATAATAACGAGTTTGAAAGATAATTGTGTTAGTTGTGTTTTGGAGCCTAGTCATGATTTAGTAAATACTTATTGTTTGTGTGAATGTTTTTTTAGAATGGCCAAATGTATACTCCTGCAAAACAGTGCATATGCTCTCCATTAAATGGATGCCATCTTGCTTGAAGTTGCTTTGCATATGTTGGGTTTTAATTTTCTTTCCATGCTCGCTGAAATGGTTTTGGGAGTTTGTTGAAATGGTCAACAGGATGCCAAGCATCTTTGCTTGATAGTCAACAAACTTTGCCAATCTTGAAATCCTGATAACTGTTACGTCTGCTGAATTCTTAATGGGATATGAAATTTTGCTTTCTCCATATGAAGTCTAATGAGGTTGGAAGTTGGAACTACTCTCAAACATCCTGAAACAATTAATGGTAATCTTAAAAATTCAAGTAAAACTATTATCTATCCTTTTACATAAAAAAATAATATTACCATTATCTCTCAAACCAGTGTTTTACGACTCCGACTCCGACTCCGACTCGGCCGAGGATCGACTCCGACTCCGACTCCGACTCCGACTCGGCCGAGGATCGACTCCGACTCCGACTCCGACTCGGTAATGACTCGGCTGGCTCGATTTCAATGACTCGGTCGTTGTAAAAAATACATTAAATATTTTTTTTTTTTATAAAAAACATAATTTTAAATATTTTAAACATAATTTTAAAGATTTTCATTCATGTTTCCAAACACACAACATTATAATATAGATGGAAAACAACATATGATCAAAGTAGGCTCATGAACCAATCCATTATATCAAAATGGTACCCAATGGCAATACGTAGTCAACTGTCATACATGATCAAAGACTCAAAACAAAATACAAATAACCAAGGAGGCTAGAAATGGCCTCTACAACAAAAGTAAACTGTGATGGTGACCAGACTCCAATACTAGTACTATTGGCTAGTAGCTACTGCCAGAGGAGCCAAGATCATCTCGACCAATCTCTGGATCATCATCATCAGAGTCAGACAAGGGGCCCCATGGCTCCTCCTCATCATCATCGTCTCCAACTGCAACTGTAGAAGTGGTGCCAGTACCACTAGCAGGCTGTGCAGCAGATGCAAGCTGAGATAGAGTAGATATGCGGCTGCGCTTCTGTCGTGGCTGAGCAGAGGAAGCACCTACAACTGGAGTCCTACTCCTTGCTAGCTGTGAGACTGAGGCTGGTGGATTGGGATCTGCATTCAACTGAACAGGCTGAAGTTGATGTTCCAGTTCAAGTTCATCAAGATCCTCATCAGGATCAAACTCTGGTGGATGACTCTCCACTACCCAATCTGATGTTGGATCAATGTCTTCCAACACAATGGGATCTGAATCAGGTCTTTTGTTCAGCAATTAGTTCCGTCTGAGCCGAGGGTTGTATTGGACAAAAACTAGATCATTCAACCGTTTTTGCTCCAAACGGTTTCTCTTCTTTGTGTGAATCCTCTCAAAGACAGACCAATTGCGCTGACACCCAGATGCACTGCAAGTTTGACTCAAAATACGAATTGCAAACTTTTGCAATTGAGGGCACTGGCCACCAAAGGCCTCCCACCATTGTGCTGCAAAAAACATAGGAGTGTAATGAATTATGAGTTAGATGAAGGCTGAAGCTCAACAAAATTACAAATTATATCTAACTTTCAAATTATAAATGATTTAACAAACTTTAGTCTTTAATAAAAAAAGTAAAACTGTA
Organism: Pinus tabuliformis; assembly: GCA_031772625.1. Taxonomy (NCBI): domain Eukaryota; kingdom Viridiplantae; phylum Streptophyta; class Pinopsida; order Pinales; family Pinaceae; genus Pinus; species Pinus tabuliformis. Next base: position 1,415,946,293 of record CM062820.1, on the reverse strand, counting down.
AAACCATTAAGAAATTGAAAATTGAAATTTTTGTTTACCTGGCTCATCTGCTTCTCTTGCAATCTTTGCTAGGTTCTTCCCAAAGGTACCTGTTGCATTGCTGAAGGATGTGACCTGTTGATGTATCTGCAGCTGATCAGACTTCGATGGGATCATGCGTTCAATGCAATCAACCAGTCCATCTCTGACCTCCCCCCTTAAAGCTCCTGACTCCTTAGCTTTATAATGATACCGTGGGTTCAAAAAATACCCAGCTGCATGTATAGGGCGATGGAGTTGATTGTTCCATCTTTCATCAATGATTGCCCAAATGGGCCCATACTTTGCCACTCTATCCTTGTATGTTGTCTTTATTTGCTCCTTTGCTTGATCCATAGCCTCATAAATGAAGCCCATAGCCAACCTTTCCCCATCCACCAACCGCAACACCTTAACTAGTTGCTCAACAAGCTTCACAATCTCTGCTGCCTTTCTCCAAAAAGTTTCATCATGGACTTTCCTTTTCAATTCTCTGCCTTCTGGTTTGTTAGACCAATTGCTTTGATTCCATTCATCACTGGAAAACATCTTTTGCAAGTTTCTATGTTGGGAAAGCATAGATTGCAATGTCAAAAAATGTGTAGCAAATCTAGTGATGGCAGGCCTAATAATATCCTTGCCTCCAGTGTGTTTCCTCATGAGACTCAAAACCAGTGTATGATTGTAGATAAATTTTGTTATGCTTTTGGCATTATCTACAGTGTTTCTGACCCAATCTAATTTTCCAATATCCTCAAGCATGAGGTCTATGCAATGTGTAGCGCATGGGGTCCAAAAGATGGTCTTGTGTTTTTCCTCTAACAGTTTACCAGCAAGAACATAGTTAGAGGCATTGTCTGTGATGATTTGAACAACATTAGCCAACCCCACATCCTCAATAACCTCATCCAATAGCTGAAACAACAAGTGGCCATCTTTACCTTATCAGATACATCAACTGATTTTAAAAACATGGTTCCCTGTGGGCAGAAGACAAGAAAGTTTATGATGGTACGGTTTCTTTGATCAGTCCATCCATCTGACATGATGGTACACCTTGTTCTTGCCCATGAGTCCCTGAACTCTTGCAAATACTCATTAATGGATTGAATTTCTTTCTGCAAACGAAACCCCCTTAGCTCTTGCATACTAGGGCCTTTGAAGCCTTTTCCAGCAGCATGTATGGCATCAAACATAGGCTCATAATATGGTGAACGAGCAGCATTAAAGGGGATATCAGCATCATACCACCATCTAGCTATGTAGTCACAAGCAGCCCTCAATTCTTTCTTCCAATGGTCATCTAAAGTGGGCTGAATTTGACCTTTACTAACTTCAGGACCATGTGCATCTGATGGAGAGGAGGGAGTGAAATAACTTTTGATAGTCACATCACCCTTCATTCTACCCTTTCCCTTATCTTGAACAGAACCAAAAGAGGGAGGAACATAACGGAAAGGGTTGGATGCCTCAGTTTGAGGGATAGAGGAAGAACCCTCAAAATCATAGTGGGGGTTGGTAGCCATCATTCTTTGTATCTCCCTCTTCCTCCCAATTTCATCCTGTATCTCTTTTTGCCTAGCCTTATCTTCTTTAAATTTTTCAAAGCTGGCCAACAAATTCTTTCTAATCTCCTCAATTTCATGAGAGGGACATGCGGTAATTTGGCCTTTAATCCCTGCCAAGTGTTGTTTCAGCTTATGAATCCCCCCCGGACCTTCCTTAATTTTCCTATGGCAAAACTTGCAATGCATCTGACTATCAACCATTTCAACATATGCCCAAGCAGGATCTTTTGCTCTAGGTGCCATTTTTTGACTAGGAAAACAATCTGAAAATGAAAAAAAAAATAAAATTGATTCAATGTTCATTTATTTGACAACAAACACTCTCTAAGCTTTCTTGATATGCACCTAAAATTTACTAAGCAAAAACAGATTTATAGAGGTGGAAAAAAATACCTCCAGGCACAAACTGCCTCCTCAGGCTTGCTCCAAGAATCAGCTCCTCAATGCTGCTCCAAATGGCTGCCCAAGAAGCTCCTCACTCCAGCTACAATTCTCCTCCAAGACTCCTCACTGCTGCTCCAAAACAAGCTCAAGAACTGCTCACTAATTCTCAAAGAAGACTCTCACTCAAATGCATAAGACTGCTGTGAGAGAATGAGAGCATTTGGCTGTCTTAAATAGGGTTTGGGAGGGGGAAATGGACCCCAAAAGCATTTAACAAATTACAATTACCCTTTAGAATCCATTAACTGCATTTAACTTTTTCAAAAATCACATAAAAAGTGAATTTTTTTCATCTTTTACGCTGCCCAGCCGTAGGTTCATTGACTCGGCCGAGTCATAACGGACCCGGCCGGGTTGACCGAGTCACATATGACTCGGCCGAGTCATTGGATGACTCGGCCGAGTCATATGTGACTCGGTCAACCGAGCCGGGTTGCTGGCCGGGTCAGAGTTTTGGGTGATGACTCGGTTCGACTCGGCCGAGTTGGAGTCGAAACGGGCGGGTTGTAAAACACTGTCTCAAACATCCTGAAACAATTAATGGTAATCTTAAAAATTTAAGTAAAACTATTATCTATCCTTTTACTTAAAAAAATAATATTACCATTAATCACCAAGGTTCTAGACTCTTCAAAGTTCCATCCCTTAAATTTTTCTATCTTCATGGGTTGTTAGGCAAAAAATTTGGGTGCAGTGCCAAGCATCCCTCTTATAGGTGAGGGGGGCACTCAGATGTCCCCCTTTTGGGGAAATACATCCCCCACACTATGGAAAGTTTCCCCATGTGTTTCCCTGGGTTTCTCCCAAAGGGGACTTGGGGAAATGTTTCCCCAGGCATCTCCCATGCTGCGAGCGTGGAAAACGTGGGGGGTATGCCCCCAACTTGGGAGACGTGTCCTTGTGGAACATTGGTATATAGGATCCAGGAAGATTTCTTGGGATCTGTTATCACTCAGAAGTCTTCCCTAGAAGTTATAAAAGAAGGAATAATCTGAGGTAACCACAAACCTAATCTTTTAGACTCAGGTTCTAGCCAACCTAAGTCCAAAGAGGGCTCTCTCTTTATAATTTAACTTTGTTTTGGGTAGGATTTCAGGCTAGTTCTTAGTGCTCATAATGTTTTGGTTTGATTGGGTGGTGGACTTAAGAAAACAGATGGGTAGAACAAGTATTCAGGCCATTGGGCTATGGAGTCAATCAAAGAGTGGCTTAACTGGATCAGATCAATTACTAAAGTAAGAGTTCACAGGGTAGGCTAGCACAACAAAAAGCAAATCTGCAGGTTCAAATGGATGAGGTAGTCCTAACTAGGGCAAAGGGCAATGAAGAATCCTTAAACTGGGATTAAGATGAAGAAAAGAAGGATGATCAGTAGCAAAGGGAAACTAAGAATCCTTTACTACGGAAGTAAGGGAGCAATTAAGAATTCCCAGACTGAGATAGTTTAGCAGAAAACAATGAGAAAGTAAACAGTTAAAACATAGAGCATTTAAGCTAATTCTGAGATATCATTCCTTGTTTACTATTCAGATTTTATAGAGATAACATGTGAATATTTATAACATGACGAGAAAACAATAATTAAACATGAAGAGATAATACTTATTTGGTTCCAACTATGCACAAGAATCCAATGAAATGTCTTTAGCTTTATTTCATGACCCAGCAAAACCAGTCCAGTCTTGAATACAATAGCTCCTTAGCTCGATATAAAATGTCTACAAAAATGTATTTTAATCCACCCTAATTACTTCAATTTGTGAAGTATTTATACAAAAAATGTTACAAAATATCTCATAACAATATGAGAATTATTCTAGGAAACTGAAAATATCTTCAAGCATGAAGATAGAGACAGATGGAGAACTGTCTTCTTGCTGTCCCTTTTATTATGACTGTGCTGGCTGTTGTAATTTGGATTTGGTTCTTTCAGTTGCTTGATACTTATGTGCTGGAATCACTTTATGTCTTCTACCTACTGATACTCTTTACCTGCTACACTTTGACTCTGTTTTACCTGGCTACCATATAGATTTACTGCAGTAACTTTATAGTAAATCTGTTAGTTTCATCCACCATTCACTTTCAGGTAATTTCATCCTTATCATCTTTCTATATATCTCGTTAGCTTCAATATACTTGGCAAAATTTGGCCTGTTGATGAACAAGTGCTTTACCTCATGCTCTAGGAAAAACATATTTTCCAGATTATCATATAATACCTTTCCAGTGGGCAGAGCTTTTACCCCTGAAGTACTAGCTTGGCTGCTGGCCAACTTGTTTAGTCTTTCAACATAATCATCTTGGGTCATCAACTTGTCATGTATTACCATAGGATTGGGAAGTCCTTTTTCTCTTAAAATACCAAACTTTGTCATAAATCTATCAATGTTAGCTTGGATGCTTTGGCATTTTTTCTCAAGACTGAGCATAAGGTTCCTCTTGGTAAGAATCTTCTTGATTTCTATGATGGTTCCTATTCTATATTCTATGCCCAGTTCATCCAGCTGATACCTGTTTCTGTTGTTCAAAAATGCTATCAATTGGTTGGCCTCTTCAGGTTTATCTCCCAATTCTTCCATTGTCTTGTGAATTGCTTATGTAGCCACTTTTACCAGTTTAGTTTGCTCAAAAATTACTTGAATAGATGGCCAAACATCATTGATAGAGTCAATGATGTTGGCCCAAAGTATTTCCTTTATATCTCCTAGTGGCTGTTGCAATGTCAAGTCCTTTTCAAGGACTTTTATCCTTTCTCCCATTCTTTGATTCTTTTGAGCTTCTTCCTTCTGTTGTACTTGTGCAAGTTTGCAATCAATTTCGAAAATTGACACTTTTTTTCTAAGATTTTTGAGATCAGTAGCCTGGATGGTCATTTCCTCTGGCTTTTACCAATTCAACTGTCTTTTTTGTGGATGTCCCTGCGCTTGTAGATGTACCTGTAGCTGGTGGAACTGTTGGTGCTAAGGAAGCAGCCAATGTGGAGGGCATTGCTGTAGAGACTGTAGGAATTACAGTCTGAGGAGTGGTGGCCAACTCACTTTGTCTAGACTGTATCAAGTTATCCAACTCTTTCTCTGTTTCTTTTAGTTGATCATTCAACTTAAGGACTAAGTCCATAAGCTCTTCCTCCTTCCGAGTTTCCAATACTTCAGCTGTTTGTGGATGATGTAGAGGAGGAATTTTGAGTTGCTTTTTCAATGCAGCTATGTCATCGTTTTTCTTTTTAATCAGCTTTTCTGCAGCCTTTACATCCTTGGGATCATGCCCCAACTCTATGATTAAGTCCTCTAAGGACTTTATTCTGGTATCCTTGGCTTGTGAAGAGGCCTTCTCTAACTAGAATTGCGCTGATATATTATTCAACGAATTTTGGAGTTGGTGTGCTGCAATGGCCTTGCTGGTCAAGGTGGAATAGACCATTTCCCCAGTCTGCTTGTGTAATTCTATTTGGTCGATAGGATGGATATCCTTCGCCAATACTTCAAAGTCTGTTTTCAAGTAATTTGCTATTGACCTGGGCTGCTGTGTGGTAGGCTTCATGAAAGTCATCTGCATTTTACCTTCTTTCACATCAAAGGCTGACATTAGCCTTGTTTGATTAGTAGGAGCCATTTTAAGGTAATGTGCATAGCTTTGGGCCTTCAATCTTTCATTCCTGGCCTTTATTTCTTTGTATTTCTCTCTAATGTCTTGGTTCTGGCCAGTTGGAGCTCTGAATGAGGATACTTCCACGCTCTGTTGTCTCTCTAGCATTTGAGCCTGTGAAGTGGAAGGTTCTTGTGTACCTCCAGAGGGAGTGGTCTGCCTGCTTTCTACTCTTTCTGTACCTGTAGTTCCAGTTGTTTCCTCTGTGAACTCTTGTTCTGAAAATGGATTTAACCTTTGCCTCTTGACATAAGTCTGTGCAATAGGTCTGCTAGAAGGAGTGGCCTCCTCTCTATCTCTTTTGGGATTCTTCTCCTCATTTAGAGGAGTCTGTAAAATAGGAGGATTACTCATGATGTGTTTTGGATGAGCCAACTCTTCTGATATGTCTGGCTGCATTGATTCCTCTTGCTCTTGAGGTCCTTCTTTTGCTGTTTGCTCACTGTGTTCTTGTGATTCCCTTTGAGATTGGGATTCTCTTGGCACCTGTACAAAGGAATCTTCATCAAGTCTTCTTTCTAAATCAATCAACACATTATTGACAACAACTTCTGTGTTATCTCAGTCTACTAAGGTGTTCTCCACCCATTCTAGTTGATTTGTATACTATTCTATTTCAGGAATTTTGTGGTGGATATAAGGAGATAATTTGTTCTTTTGTTTTCTATTGCAGATGAACTCTAAAGGGTCATATCTCCATATAAAACTTTGTTTCAGTTTTAGCCTTTGAAGGATTTCTTCTGCTTCCTTTCTTGCTTCCCTATTGTTGCATATGAAGGGGCCAAGCTGATCTTTTATTCTGAGTTGAGCCTTTTTCTTGGCCTTCACAAAATGCACCTTATCTGAATTAATCATTTGCCTGTAGTACTCCAGAGCAAACAATCTCATGGGGAGGTATCTTGGCAGTTTGTAGGGTGCTAACTCACAACCATATATTCTGATTTCAGTGTGATTTTGGTACAAGTACCAATCTCCCACTCTATATTGTTTGGACAACTGTAGGACCCTCCTGATATCTGCACTGATTCTGGGGGGAGGACTTCCTAACAGCATAGTTGCCACTGGGTGCACAAAAAGATCTATGAAATCTGTGTAAGTATATGGAGAGTCATATAGGTGGATTAATGAAGTCCAGAAGACTACTGATCTAGGGTTGCCTCTGGTATCAAGCTTTTGGAGTGTGAATGGGAATTTATCAGCTTGATAGTATAGGAAAAGATGATATAAAACTGATGAATATTTGAACACTCTTTCATTGTCCATCCTCATGAATTGATCATGCATCTTATCTGCAATGAACTTAGCATAGTCAAACATGATGGCAGGGGGCTGTCCAGGAGTGTAAATGGACATAAAGGCTATAATAATCTCATCAACAAATTCACTTGTAGTCTGGCCTAACACACTGGATATCATTTCTATGATGTCTTGGCCAAGATCAGAGAATATGGTCGACATGTATGGGGGAGGGTCCTTTGGAATGTATTGCTCTTCCCTAATGAAGGTCTGGAATAACTGAGCAAGTTTGATGGAGGTGAGTGTAGGGAATCTATTAAGTAAGTCTCCAACATAAAGGGGGGTGAGGTTTTGGTTTGGTTGCAACTACAACATTTCGTTTATGGATTCAGTAGTGATGATAAATAATACAGAATGGTCAGGGGTCATCACTGCTCTTTGGCTGGGACTATAGTTCATATGGAAATAATGGATAATCTCTAGGAAGATATGAACTCTGGGGAATTGGTACTTGGGCAAACCTGATTCCCAAAGACCTATTTTGTCTGCATGGTTCAGGTACTGGTCTCTGTACCTGCAGTATAATTTCAATGGGGATTCTTGGACAGAGGTATCTTTAATTTGAAAGTCTTTATCAGCCAAAGGGAGGTGGTCTAAGTCCCTGTGGGGAGTAGAAATTGGTAGGACATTCAATGCAATTGGAGCAACCATCCTTGGTTCTTGTGGTTTCAAGGACGGGGGCGAAGGGTTTTCAGTAAAATTGGGGAAATTTGGTCCAATTCAGAGTATTTGGAGTTACTGGTCAATTGTTTCACTGAATTACTTTGTAGCTTAAAGCAATTGGGTAAAGGTTCGGGAATAAAACAAGGTTTCTCAGTGAATTTGGGTAAATACCTGGTTTCGGCTCTGAACGGATTGATGGGCGATTGTGCACGGTTTGCAGGAAGCACACGTGACTGAAAGGTGGTTTGGAGTTTCAGCAGCTTCCGTAGGTTGGCAGTTGGACGTGGGTTGACGGTTGCACATACTTTGGTGCTTGCATGGAGGTCTGAGCGGTCTTTTTCACGATAAAATTAAAAACAATGAGTTTTTTAGTTTTATTTGCAAAGTCAACTGTTTTGGCGGGTACATGGAGAAAGGTACAATTGGCGTTAAGCGGGGGATGAGACGTTTTGTCATCTAGTGGGAGGCAGTAAGCGGGTTCATTTCGCACTGCTTTTGGGCTGGAGTGGTTTTGGGGGGAGGCCGCCCGATGCCATTCATCGGGCGCCACGTAGCAGCGGGGTGAATAGTGAAACCACCCATATTGGGCAGGTAAAGGTCGGCCTTCGGAGGCCGCCTGATATGATCGTCGACCGTTGGATCAAAAGGGACCTGATCGTACGGTGATTGGGGGGGATTTGACATGGAGTTTAATGGAGGGGCTCGACGGGGTTTTAAATGTGGCGGGATTTAATTAATGATGGATTATGGAGGTTTAATGGCATCGGGGGTGATTTCATTGGCGGAGATAGATTATTAATTAACCATAGATTGATTAATTAATCTCTTTTATTTAGACGAAGGGTTTTGGTTATTAATTTGCCGTTGATCGACCAATTAACCCTTTTAATCATTCACGATAACCATATAGTTTATATTTCAAACTTTGGGTCGGGATATTAATATAGGGGTTTTTATTTATAATATACGGGAAGGGTTATATTTCTTTTTCGGGATTTAATATATAAAGTTAAAGTTAATATGAAGTGAAAGCGGAAAATAACTTAGCGCCAAGTCAAATGTGTATTTATAATTTATTTACTTTTATAAACACATTATAACCTAGGTGTTACACAGTAATTTGTCACCATTGGTCACCGTCCCTGTTACCCCTTTCCCGTACTTTGGAGGACTCATTCCGGGACCTATGAGCAGTGACATAACTTAAAAACACTTGCATTATGTTCCCCTAAGTATGGACTTCATGTGCCCTGAAGACACCTCCTGCAAAATATCCCTGAAAAGTGCCCTTTTTCCATTAGCGCGGGTCCACAATGTACTACCCGCGCCAATGAATGAGATCCTCAAAAGAAGGTGCGACCATTGGCGCTCTGTCTTAGAGTAACACCCGCGCCAACCAAGTTTGGAAAAGATTTTTAACAAACGCGCGTCCAGATGTTTTTTCCCTTCAAGTCATGAAGTCTTTTGAGGATAAAGCTCATCTTCTAGATGTCGAGAGTCATCATCTATCCTTTACATCTATCCACAGCGGCTTTTTGGAGATAATGCCAATCCATAATGGGTGTCTTGATTCATTGTATTTTCTTCCCCTTCTCCATCTATAAAAGTCTGTCCTCATGCATTTGACAAGCTAGTTTTGGAGTAATGCTAGTTGTGATAACGCTTGTTTTGAGTGATAGTAAGAGTCTTGGAGCATAGGGAGGTTATGCTGCCGGAAGTCTGAGAGAGAGAAGGTCTATTGCAAGACATGTATACCTGCTCGCCCAGCCAGAGGAGAGGTTCAACGTTAGAACTTTGGTTGTATCTTTCTCTGTTGATTATTCATTAATGAACGACTATCATTATGGTTCCGATCTTATTGTTCGCTATGATAATGTTTGATCTATATCCTTTCTGACTGATATATAGTTGTATTTAGTGGATTTTATGCTGGTATTCGCTTCGTTCTTTGCATGTGCAGGTATCCATTCGCGGAGATTGTGAGGATCGTGACCTGCCGGAGCAAGGGAACGGGAGTATCAACTCTTCTACGACACTAGCGTTGGACTCCAGGTTGGTTCTCATAATCCACTTTCAGTTTGCAACTAGGAACTTGCATGGTAGCGTGAATTGATTGTTGCTAGACCCATTTTGGGCTAGTGGGATCGCCTCTGTCCGCAGAGGGGATTTACCTCTCCAACACTAGGCTTAATGTTATTTTTGTGGGGTTTTTCGGAAAAGGGGTTTACTTGGGAGTAATTGCTTTCCCTTAGGAAAATAGAGTTTAAACCTTAGGAAGAGGGGTTTTATGAGGGGAATGAGGGGGAGTGAAGAGGGGTAAATGTTTATTAGGGGATTTTTTGTACTTAAAGTCTATAAGTCATTAGGCCGAGGGTCTGGTCCCTCCAGAAGTCAGAGAAATGCTCTGAGCCCCTTTAACTTAAGATTTTAGGTACTTTAAGACTTTCCTTGGAAATTAGTTAAGTGAAAAATGTAATGAATGAGGGAGGTTAATCAATTGACTTTGTGTACTTTGGTAAATGCTCAATTTTCATCCATACTTTAGAAATTTGATGATGAAGGTAAATGATATGATCTTATCTAATCAATCATCACAATTCTACAACCATTCAACTACTTACCCATCTACTCATCCTACCATTTTTTCTTCTCTTTATTAGGGTGCACTTAAGCTGGCAAACCCTTATCAAAACCTTTTCTTTTCTTTTACAAAAGTAATCTATCTAAGTCTAACCTTATTACATTCAAGGGCTCAAATTAAACAGTTGAGCTCCTTTTATTAACTCTACCTATCTACTTATCTGCCAAGATTAAACAGTTTGGTCAGATTTTATTCTCTATCTATAAACATGAAATTTAAACCATGAAGTAGCCAAGTTCAAACATTTTGACTATCCATGGATTGTGGCAAAAGTAACAAGTTGCACACAATCTTTTTATTCTACATCAAAAGTAAATGGTAGTGGCATTTTGACTTGCACACTTTCATGGTCTTTTTTCTTTCTTGGGGTTCATTTTTCATCTTTTTTGACCTTTTTTGTTCTTTTTGTCCTTTGATTTTTTTTAAGGACATACTCTCTTTACATTTTTTAATTTTTTTGATTTTTTGCATATGGAAAACATTTGCTGGAAGCAAAGGTATGTACATATTACCGATTTGACCTCAGCTATTCAAAAATTATGACTCCTATTGGTATAGGAACATAACAGGATCCACCAGGATAAGAAACTCAGTCTTCTTCTATTATTGTCTCCAAATGTCAGCGTTATCTGGATCTGCAACATCAACCAGTGTGTGAAGTCCTTGATCTTGCAAAAAGTCTATTGCCCCCAGAGGCAGAGAGTGCTGGCCTTTACATCCCACGCAGGGATCATTGCTAATTTAATATTCCTGCCATCTCTAATTCTCCATGCCAACCTGTTTCCTACCATGGGGAATGACAAAATTAGTGTTTTCCAGACAAGAGAAACATTTGAGATAAATTTTTTGCTGGTAACATAATCTGTCTTCAAATGAAAGTGGATCCAATCATGTCTGCTGGAGAACATTTTGCCAAGAACCTTCTACAGAGATTAAACTCCACAAATTCTTGGCAGCAAGGCTTTGCCAAAATGATAAATGTTTTTCAACCCCCACCCACCAGTAGCTGTGGGCTTAGATAACCTTTTCCATTTGGCTAGTGCAATGCATTCTTTCTCCTTTTTCCTGTCCCTTATCTCTGAAATATGATTGTATTTTGGGTGATCCATAGCACCCAAGCAACAACACATGGGAGGGTTTTCTGAGCAACAACAGCAGGATCATTCATCAGTTGTCTAAGACTCTAAGCATTCAACCAAATAATTACCATTCTGTTGCTCAGCTCCTTCAGATAAACATAATACCTCCTGCCAAACTTCTTTTGTGAAGGGACAGTCCAAAAGGATATGTTGGATGGTCTCCTCATTCATTCTGTATAAATAACAGAATCCTTGTCCATGCAAGGTTCTCTTTTGAAAATTATCCCGAGTTAAAGCTTTATTACTCAAAGCTAACCTGAGAAATTCCTAGACTTTATTGGAACCTTTAACTTCCAAAGTGGTTTGCACCACCAACATTCATTCGGGACCCAATCAAGAAACTTAGTTTTGTATCCCATACTGTCAGAGTACTCATAGTTGGTTTTGAAGATTATCCCAGTGATTCATCTTCTTCTCTAAATTGAACGTAATTTTCCATCAGATTTTCCCATCAATGAGTTCCATTGGATGGTCTCCTCTCGCTCCAGACCTAAATCCCTAGCTGACTTTGAACCTTGCTGCCACAAAGTACCTCTGCCCAAATCTGTAGCATTGGCAAAGAAGGTAATGTCCTGCTGACTTGGCTTCTTTCAGAGACCTTCAGAAAGAACATTGATACCTTCAGAAAGAACACTTGTTGATGATTACTTGTTTATTGATAGCTTCTTACTGAATCCTTCTTTAGAAACTTGATACAGTTTCAGAATGGTCAAATCATCAACATAAGGTATCGTGAATGTGCTTGAAATGCCTTCAGATCTCATGTTCCTCATCTTTTTATTGACATACAAGTCACAAACAATTCTCTTGGAGTTTACCACTCCATGAAGCTTCTCAACAACACAAGTATGCACTATGAATCACACCATTGCTTGCTGTTCTTGATCTCCAACAAACCTCTAGATGGAGAAACACACCTCTTAGTTCGGATTGGGCATTTTTCTTAAGTTGGGAGGACATCCAGTTGCATACCATTTTGAGACTGGTCTCAGGTCAAATTGAACTATGGCACCTCCAATACAGGATTTTTGCATTTGTCCAAGGCTTGAACTTTGGCAACCTTTCTTACTTAGCAGAGAGACTATTACTCAAACTTCACCCAGAGAATCCATAGTTTCCTAAGGGCTCTTGAATGATTAATGAAAATTCATTTCATTCATTTATCCTTGACTCACTTATTATTCCATTCATATAGTCCTATGAATCTTGTGCTGGATTGGATGCCAAGAAAACTCTACATTTTCATTACATTCATACCTTCAAGGCCACTCAAATCAGAGAGTTTCTAACTTGTTAGTTATATGAATTACTTAAATGTTGAATGTTCTTGTTGAAATTTCTTAATCCATTTGAAATTCCACTCTTCTAAGAGCTTTGCTTGCATTAAGATAGGAATAGTGTATTATCATTATATTCCTATGTAATACCTATTATATCATTATTGCAGTGTGTAGTGATGCAAGAAAGTATACCAATGTCATAACTTTCACTTTCATTCCTAGAGAACAACAAAGTTTGACACTAATGTTTTTTGGAATGCTTGAGTTATCCTAGTCTAATGTGTCCTTATTGTTAGGGTTATTGGGTGTTTCCATTATGTAATAATATGATGCGAGATGTAATAAGGCCACATGTGAAACTAATGCACTACAGCTTTAATTTGATGATGATAAAACCATTCCTATACAAAGTGTACAATGCCTTTTTACGTGTATTAAACCAAGAGACGAAGAAAGGGTTTCTGGGAATGACAGATATATCATTGACCAATGCATCTCATTCTGCTTCACCATGGCACTTTAGAGATGTTGTTGGAATTTAATTTGTTTTATCCTGGACTGGAAAACAAGAAATTACAAGTTGATAAAATAGGTTAGCTGGATTATGGATTAAGTGATACCTGAGGATTCTGATGTCTCTGATTTATACTGACCTTTAGCATTCTTCTGGTTGTGATATGTTTGAATTTGTTGCCTAGAAGTAAAGGTATTTTGTTGCCCTCTGACTGAAAAAGAATAAAAAACAAACCTGTAGTTTATGAAAGACAACCTTTGTTTCATTGCAACAAGTACAACTATTATTATCATACTAACTATATTGGTTATTTCATCTGATGTATGTTATGCTCTCTGCAAATAATGTAAAGTTAATTGTATATGGATGAGATTTGGAAAACATGGCATCTCAGATGCAAAATGAAAAATAAAATCTGCAAGGAACAAGGGAATATGATTTGGCATTTGGCTGACTCAATAGATCAAAGTCATTATAAAGACAGTTGGCTATGATCTAAAGTTTTGGTAGAACAATTGCATGGGGAGATCTCATTTGTGTAATGTAAAGATGCAATTTGTAGGCACCTGCAATGATGCTATTAACATGTAACTTTTGGTAAAATCATTAACCTATATGTGTGAACTTTAAGTTGGCAATAGAACCCCCCAAAAATGAAAGTGTTTATATTGCAGTAAGAGAGCATTTATTAAGGGTTTTCTATTTGTCTCTTACCTTTGCTCATGCAGGGGCAGTCTGTTTAGGTCTGACCAATGGGCCCTTTGCCTTAGCTGTCCCTTATCATCTTGTCCAGCTTGTTTTTTATAGTATCCAGTGAAAATTTTGTAGCCATTGCTTCTTTTCTCATGAATTCTGTTTCACTGTTGGGCAGGGATTTGATGAGTACATGAACCTTGTACTGGAAGATGCAGAAGAAATTTCTGTCAAGAGAAAGACGTGTAAACCATTAGGTAATTTATCTACTTGTTTGCATATATCAACAAATAGAAATGAAAAACGGAAAAACATACACTTATCATTTGAGGCATCTCTTTTTCTCATATTTTCTTGCAGTAGTCATTCTACAGTTTTTGTCATTTGTAGAGCATATTTTGAAGGATTGTTGACAGAGATATAAGTTAGATCTTTTTGCACACTTCTGACGTGCATAACTTTTTTATGGAGAGTGTTAAAGATCTAATTATTTTAATCTGCCTTTTAGGACGGATTCTTTTGAAAGGAGATAACATCACTTTAATGATGAACACGTGAGTAGTACGGTTATTTCAGCGTTTTATGTTTGTGTTTTTTGGTCAAAACTGTTTATGCTTCTTTTGTTATTTAAACTCTCTATTCCTTTTACATTGAAAAATTTCTGTTCTGACAGTGTATTTGTTTGTGCACTAGACGAGAAATAGTTTATGTTATTACAAGCTTACAAGCCTCGATGTTTTGTTCCTCTTATTTTGCAGTGGGAAATAAATTGCATGCATGAAATTGTCAAGAAGATCTGAGCGTATTCTAAAATAGTCTCTACATTGCAACTGCTGGATGGTCATACTAGGTATTGCCAATGTTCTTGATGCGTTCTAATTTTGTAGAAGTGCTTTAGGTAAAGCTCTAGTTGGGAAGTTTTCAGAGTCTTTTTTTGGTAGCCAAAGCCATGCTTTGGTCTAATTTTCCACTTGTATTTGTGAGGGAGTCATCTCGATGTCATTTTTCAATGGACGTCTAGGCACAGTTCCCATCGAAAATATTAGTTAATCAGTTAATTGGACTTCCAACTTGTATTTGGAGTTTTGCAACTGTTTCTTCTCAGGACATTTTTTTAATACTTTTCATGACAGTACCTGTTGAAATTATTAATTCCTTCTTGTTTTATGGAATGTTGTGTGATACTTATGATTACATGAGTGGGTTATGGTTTGTTATTTGTTGGTCATTGTTTTGTAGAGTGTCTCTACTTGAATAATCTTATTGTGTGTTTTAAGAGGTTGTTAGATTTAGTTGGACATGAAAGATTTTCTCTAACTAGTTTAGCTCCTAAGGTACTGTGTGGTCAAGATATTCCGCAACTAGTTAGCGTGTTGAGATAGTGTGCCTATCTTGAGACAAACCTTCATGTATTTATATTGTTGAATATATCAATCAGATATAGTTTTGGTTTGTGGAAATCATGTCGAATCTCCTATTTGTTAACATAGTGTTAGAGCTAATATGACCTTGACTCTCTCATGAGAGGGGTCTGTACTCATGGCATATTTTCAACATTAATAATTGAATATAGATATAGGACTAGTGTAGGTGTAGTAGCTGTGAATATTTGGCGTGTGCCTCATGGTTGGTTTATCTCAAGCTCATGTGGGTCGACAAAATCAATGCCATTCTATTTTCAAATGGATGAGCTCTTTAACCTTAGTGTAATATAATCATAGAGCAGTCAATTGATCTGCTGTCCAATATAGTTGTGGGAGGTTTGCGATACAGGGCACCACCACTACCAAGATTGTATAAATGAGTCATTAGTGGTATTGATTGCATCTTGTTGTTGCCTAGGAGTGTGGAGATTGGCTTTTTCCCTTGGAGTGGCAAAATTGAGGAGTGGCACATCAACTGTCCATGTTGATGAAGCTGATTGGTTGAGCTACTCATGGTTGTGCTTACCTCATTCATGAGAAGAAACACTCATGTTGATGGCGATTGGACAGATCTCGATCTATGTATGCAAGTATGTTGATGCTCAAGTGCTTGTGTACTTATTATGAATGGTGTAGTTCACAATCCATGTGCCTAGTGTCGAGCAGAAGGATTATTGACCAATTAAGTAGTTTACAAAGTATAGAAAGTTAGAATTGGTCATCCATTCTGTAATTTGATCGTATTTGTTTCCTTCAAATCAAGAGGAGTGTGTGATGCCTACAAGCTTTGACTATCAAATCAAACTTTGGGCTGTAAGTGGCCATCCTTTTCCACATGCTTAAGTGTTGTCCCAGCATTGGTTATGGCTTTAAGCATTTCATAACGTCAGTGTGAGTACTAATAAGCTTCTACATCTAACATGGTTGGGTAGTAGATTGTCAAGTGTGAAAGGTACTCAAACTACTTAATAGTGAGATTTTATTATTGATATGATCATGGACCAAAGAGCTTAGGGTTCTTTGGGTGCACAAGAGGAGTTTGTTGTAGAGCTTAATTGTAGGAGTGTGTCATTGACTTCATGTACCCTTTGAAGCATGGTCAAATAGCATCAAAATGATGCCTATGAAGCACACATGGAAAGTATACTCTTCTGCTAGATCAACTGCAAGATTACATTGAACTTGTTATTGATTGCAAGCTCTCGAAGTGAACATAAATATGTGCAAGTGTGAACTTGTAAAGCATGCATTGAACTTGTTATTGATTGCAAGCTCTCGAGGTGAACATAGATATGCTCAAGTGTGAACTTGTCAAGCATGAGGAACTACTCCACTGTTGGTTACACTATTTGAACATGCTTGATAAAGTTGTGACTTGCTCATTTATGCTTTGTAGCTTTAGATTTCTTGACTTGTGCAAGTAGTTTCTGACTGTGATCATTTAAGTGCGAAATTTCATTGCCCTTTTTTGTTGATTCTCTGTAAAACATATCCTCGAGCTCTTTATATTTTGTTGTGGTACCTTATCGCTTTGTTGAAGCTTTGTGGGTTTGTATTCTAATTTTTTTGTTTGTATTTGTGTATTATCTTTATATTCTTCTATAATGAATAATTTACCTCATATTGGACAACATTGTTTGCAATTTTTAGGGATCGACCAATACTCAAATATTGTTTCACAAAAAATGCATTAGTCGAAAATGTTGACTTATATATAGAACTCATAATTCAAAATTTACTTTTATTTATTTATTTAATATTTTATAACAATACCTTTTTATACCTAGCACACACTCTCTATATACTTAATAGATATGACCTTTTTGGTTTATAAAAATATGAGTCGCCTTTTTTTTAGCAGTACCTTTTTATACTTAATACACGCTCTATATACAATCACTTAATAGATATGACCTTTTTGGCTTTATAAAAATGAGTCACCGTCTTGGGCTATTTCAATTTTTTAAATGATAACTTAATACCTTCTTGGGTTATTACACAAAATGTAATGTAATCCTTTGATCCAGGTGGATATTGGTGGCCCCCCCGACTATTCCACCTAGACATCCAGTCAGTTTCATCAGTTTCCTTGTTTATTGCAGAATTTATTTTTTTTAGCAATTTTTCGGGTCTTGAACTTTCGGAGCAGTTTTGACCCTCTAAACAACATTTTTTTGAGGTCTGTAGCAGGCCAGTTCCAATGGCTACGGGTCTGTCGCAAATCCTATAATACTCGGAGAGATCTTTCCAACAAGTTATTGCACACGCCAAACAGAGATAATATGACCAAGTTACGACCCCGGGAAGTTGGCTACCCAACTAACCCCAATGAGGCCCACAAACTCTTGGCGTTCTATCTCTTGGGGTTAGGGTTTTGGTTGTTTAGGGTTTTCCCTTGTTGTTCAATATTGAATAGGCCCTTGAGCTTCATTATAACACAGTTCAGAGGCATGTGGCCGCCACATCTCTTCTCAGAGATAAGCTACAATTTCTCGAGCTAATTTATTTCCATTATTTTTGTAAGCATATTTCAGTATTTGATATTAATGAAATGAAGTGTTATTTCTATTGCATCTTTGTATATTTTATGGTTATATTTGTAGCTTGTTGCGTTCCTGTTTAAGTTCAAATCAGTGGTATCAGAGCGGTCTACTCTTTTTATCTTTTTATTTGCATGTCCCCAACAAGGTCGGGATATAAGGAGTTAGGGCTCGAACTGGTCGAACCTTTGCAAGACTAGCCTCACAAATCTTGATGACCTCCCATGGCAGAAGAGAAGAAAGATGAGGGGCAGGATATTCTTTCAAAATCTTGCTTGAAGAAGCTCTCAAGCGACAGAGGAACGCGATGATGGACAACTTTGCATAGATCCTTCAGCGACTACCCAAATTCGACGCATCTTCTTCCAACAGCCACTCTGGAAGCGCCACACCCTTTAGGGTACAAGTTAACTTTGACATCCCGATATTTGAAGGTCATAGATGTGGATGTTGTAGATAAATGGTTAAATATGCTAGAAGGATATTTTTCTCTTCATGATTTTTCTAGCGGAGAAAAGATTGCTTTTGTATTTCTCAAAGCCACCCCCACGTTAAGGACTGATGTGAAACCTAATGTGAGAAGAGGATGAAAGTACACCTTCACTATTTTCAGCCTCACCCACTTGGAATTCGTTTCGGGACGCCATCAAGGAGCAGTACTACCCTGTCGGGAGCTATGAGGATAAATACATAAAGTGGACCATGCTGTGGCAGGGAAGGGACCAAGATGTGGTAGAGTTTGCCAATCTTTTTCATACCCTTTCGCACGAAGTTGGGTATCAAGGGTTCTGGGCGACATCTAGTACTCAAGTACCGCATCTGTCTACATAGGTACATCCAGGGCGAGATGGAGTTCCTGGACATCTCCTTGCTCGACACGATGCACCAATACGCTGTAAAGATTTAGCAGAAGTTTAAACAGAAAAAGCGATACTTTGGATCTGTGAATTTGAAGTAAGGGAAAGGCGCCCCCAAACTATAGAGCAAAGGACAAAGTCAAGGTGGGGTGACCTAGAACAACCCGTCGAAGTTGCAAGCAAAGAACAACAACACGAAGGCAAAGAAGGACACGAGAAAATGGTGTGAGTTCCATAAGAGCTCCACTCACAACACAAGTGAGTGTCAGGCCAAGCAGTCACTGTTAGCTGAGTTGAAGCCTTCTGAATCAGACGCATGTTCCAACTCTGAGTCAGAACTCGATAAGGGGAATGACAAAGGGAAGCAGATCTATGTTGCAGTGATTGTCGATAGCGGGAGCCAAAAGAACCTCATTTCAGCAGAGGCCATGAAGTGACTGGGTCTACTGACTACAACGCATCCACAACCGTACACGATCAGGTGGCTTCACCAAGGATGAGATCTCCGTGTCAGTTAGCAGTGTTGCCTTCCCTACAACATCAAGCCCTTAACGGATGAGGTACTGTGTGATGTTGCTCCTCCTGAAGATTGTGATGTATTATTAGTACAACCATACTTGTGGAAGTGGCATGCTGTATATGAGTCTAGACATCACTCTGTGATTATTACTTTAGGCAATAAGTTGTACAGGATACTAGAGGTAGCCCCGCCTACTGCCATTTCTTTAATCTCTACAAAGCAATGCAGTAAGATCATTTCACAGACCATGAAATTTGTTTTTCTTATGATTCGTCCTTAGGGCAAGAAGAAGATTGTGGCCATGAGCTTCCAGATAGGGCTCCTCCGCACAACTACAACAGATTGACAAGGTCGTGGAGGAGTATAGGGACATTTTCGCCTCACCTACGACGGTACCTCTGCACTGTCAAGTCAAGCACTCCATCGATCTGACTTCAGGCGCGCCAGTACCCAATGGATCGATCTATTGACACTGTTTTGGAGAACGATGAGATCAAGAGGTAGATTCGAGAGCCGTTACAAAAAGGGCACATCGGGCCATGCTCATCATCCTGTGGAAGGTCGATTGTATTGATATAGAAGAAGGACAAGACCTGAAGACTCTGTATTGACTATCGGGTGTTGAACAAGATCATTGTCCGGAATAGGTACACAATCCCACATATTGATGACCTTTTGGATCAACTCAAGGGGGCCAAATATTTTAGCAAGATTGACTTGAAGTCCGGTTATCGCCAGGTGCTTATCAAACCTTCCGATGTGTGGAACACTGCCTTCAAATCCAAGGAGGGCTTTTTCGAATGGTTGGTCATGCCTTTTGGGTTAACGAATTCCCCCACAACTTTCATGAGATTGATGGACGACATCTTGCGACCCTTCACCAATGCATTTGTGGTGGTGTATTTAGATGACATCTTGATTTTCAACCAGAGTTGGGAAGAACAACTCCACCATATTCGACAGATCCTCCAAACCCCGCGACAACACAAAATGTGTGCCAATTTGGAGAAATGCACTTTTGGCATTACCCAAGTTCAATATATATGGGGTACATCATTGATGAACAGGGTGTGCATGTGGACCCAACCAAGATACAAGTCATTCGGGATTGGCCAGCCCCAATCACTCTAACAGAGATCCACAACTTTCTGGGTCTTGCCAATTTCTACCGTAGGTTTGTGTTGGGGTTCTCTCATATCACTTGGCCTTCAAGTCAAGTCACCAAGGGCAGAGAAAAAACAAAGTTCTTTTGGTCTGAAACCTAACAGAAGGCATTTGCCGAGTTGAAGCATTGCCTCTGCTCTGCACTAGTGCTTACATTATCAGGCCTGCAACAACCATTTGAGATTGAGACAAATGTCTCTGACTATGCTATTGGTGAAGTTCTTACCCAACAGGGGCAGTGAATGGCTTACCACAGTGAGACACTTTCAGACACAGTCCAAAAGTATCCCACCTATGACAAAGAAATGTATTCCATTGTGCAGGCCTGTCGTCAATGGAAGCATTACATTCATGGGAAGGAAATGATTATTTACACAGACCACCGACCCCTGCAGTTCATACAGACACAAGGGAAGTTGTAGAATGATCGCTATCAGAAATGGTCCACATACCTGCAACAGTTCGATTTGAACATTAAGTACAAGAAGGGCAACACCAATAATGTTGCAGACTGCCTCAGTCGACCACCAGTCATGGCGTTGATCATTGTGTTCGACTCTTGTGGGCACAAGACTTCGGGGTGGCCGCATCTTTACAAGAGCGATCCAAAATTTGGCAGCACATACCAGATACTCCTGGAAGGTAAGCAAGTTCCAAATTTTCACCTCCAGGATGCATTGTTATGCCACCTGGGACACATTTGTGTTCTTTCAAGCGAGTGTGCCAAGATGATTTGGAGGGGCACTACAGTCGGGTCATTCGACATTTTGGAGTAGAGAAAACCGTGGCAGTATTGCATAAGTATTTTACTGGCCGAACCTTCGTTAGGATGTTGGGAAATACATTAGATCCTGCACTGCCTGCGCCATTGCCGAACCAACCATCAATAAGCAAGACCTATATACTCCTCTGCCTACTCTTGGTCGACCTTGGAAATCTGTCTCCATGGGTTACATGTCGGGCCTTCCTTCTACTAAGCACGACAACGACTGCGTTTTCGTGGTCGTCGATAGATTATCTAAGATGGTCATTATGGTGGCCTGCAAGAAGAGTATCACAATAGAGGCCACTGCTAAGCTCTTCTTTGGGAGAGTCTAAGTACACTTTGGGATCCCACAATCCATTGTCTCAGATTGGGACAACAAATTTCGAAGTGCATTTTGGTCAAGTCTCTGGTCAACGTTGGATACCATACTTACTATGTCCACTACTTTCCACCCCCAAATTGATGGCCAAACATAGGCCATCAACAAGATGATTGTACACATTCTATGCATGTACAACTCGAAGTATCCACACAAATGAGATGAAAACCTCCCCTATGTCCAATGTAGCGACAACAGAGCTCTCCATAGCTCAACGAGCCACAACCCTTTTTAGGTAGGGCTGAGATTTAAGCCATTATGTCCCATTGATGTGGCCATACCATTTGTAGTTACTAAGGCAGATTTGGCTCACGTCGAGTCTAAATTTGACAAGGCTAACAACTTCATTGAGTGCATCCAACACATTTGCCAGCAGGTCCATGATATATTGGACAGAGCCAATGTTAAGTACAAGCAACACCATGATCAACATCGGGTGTCACACAAGTTTTAGGTGGGCGACAAAGGTTGGCTACATTTGCAGAAGGAGCGCCTCGCTGGACCTCACTGCTAGCTTTGCCTGCTCCTATATGGGCCATACACCATCACCAAGGCTGTAGGGGACAATGCCTTTGAGCTCAACATTCGATCGTTCCTTGGTTTGCACCCAGTGTTCAATGTAGACCACCTTCGGCCATACTTTCCACCATTGCTGGACACATCCGACATTGCAGAACAACTCACACCAACAGAGTTAAACCCAGACTACATGGACTAGCCACAACTGATCAAATCATGGACATGAAGATCAAGAACACTTGCCAATAGAAGATCCAACTATATTGAGTTGTCAAAGAAGATCAACTCCTTCGTTAGGGCAAGTGGTTCACCAGGGACCCGGTTCAACAAAAAATTCCTCACCTCATGGAGACTCTGCATGCAATGGGGACCATTGCTTCTAAGGAGGGAGGAATGATCCAAGTGGATATTGGTGGCCACCCCCTATTCTAGCTAGACCTCCAGTCGGTTTCATCCGTTTCTTGTATATTGCAGCATTTACTTTTTTTAACAGTTTTTCGGGTCCTGAACTTCCAGAGCAGTGTTGACCCCCTAAATGATGTTTTTTTGAGGTCCGCAACAAGCTTGTAGCCATAAGCATCGGCGCCTGCTGCAAATCCTGTAGTACTCAAAGAGATCTTTCCAACAAGGTATCGTACGCACCAAACAAAGATAATATGACCACGTTACGATCTTGGGAAGTTGGCCGCCAAACTAACCCCAACGAGCCCCACAAACTCTTGGTGTTTCATCTCTTGGGGTTAGGGTTTTGGTTGTTTAGGGTTTTCCATTGTTGTTCAATAATAAATAGGCCCTTGAGCCTCATTGTAACACAATTCAGAGGCATGTAGTTGACACATCTCTTTTCAGAGATAAGCTACCATCGCTCGAGCTAGTTTATTTCCATTCTGTTTGTAAGCATATTTCAATGTTTGATATTAATAAAGTGAAGTGTTATTTCTGTTGCATCTCTGTTTTTATTGTTTTTATGGTTATCTTTGTAATTTGTTGCGTTCTTGTTTAAGTTCGGATCACCCCTTATGTGTGTCCTTTTTTTTAATATATATTTGATGTTTTATAATAAGAACCTTTATAAAAATGTTCAAAGCCTTAACTCTTAATATTTATATTCAAATCAAAGTGTATATTTGTCAACACATATCAATGCTCCTCTTAATTTATGGTTGATACCCCTTGGAACTTTATAAGATCGTGTAGATATTTTTCCACGATATATTTAATGCCCCTTTTAAATATTTTTCAATGAGTCGCTAAGCTTGTGGAGAGTCATGTAATGTGGTGTATAAACTTTAATAGGCTCATGATCCACGTAATAGAGAATCAATAACTATCATTTTCCAAAACCATGATTTCCTTGGGCTATATATCCATGTAACTTGAGAATTAATGTTCTTGGGCTATATATCCATGCAACTTGAGAATTAATGTTCTTCGGCTATATATCCATGCAACTTGAGAATTAATTTTCTTTGGTTAGTGGGATTAATTTATTATTATTCTATTTCCAAGCAATTAGGTGATATCTCTGTGATTCTTTAGAATGGCTAAAAATATCTTTGAATGTTATGGATTAATCCTACAGAATAGTCACAACCTAGTGATATATTGATTAAACCCAATCAATGGCAGTGATTCTAGTTGTTTTCAACATGGTTTGCCTTCCCCTAATCAATGGCAGTGATTCCAGTTGTTTTCAACATGGTCTGCCTTCCCCTAATGACACAACGTGATCCTAATGACACAACATACATCACGTGGTATGTGGCTGTGTGTAGTATGGCTACTAACTTGAGCAGAAAGCAATTGTTCCCAACATGGTCTGCCTTCCCCTAATGACACAACATACATCACGTGGTATGTGGCGGTGTGCAATATGGCTACTAACTTGAGCAGGAAGCAATTGTTCCCAACATGGTCTGCCTTCCCCTAATGACACAACATACATCACGTGGTATGTGGCTGTGTGCAGTATAACTACTAACTTGAGCAGGAAGCAATTATTCCCAACACAACATAGTAAATCACTACTGTGAAATCATATGACTTATTAACAGAATGATGGTTCTCTTTCTCTTCACCCAACAGTGAATTTATTTGTCCTTGAAAATTGCTTGTTGGTTTTCTTTATAATCACTTTCTTTTGATAGGATTTTATTCTTGTAGAAACTTCACAATGATTCTTTATATATATATATTGTTTCCTTGAACATTAATTTCTGCTTTTAAATGTTTAATGGTGGATTGATTTTCCAATTTTCCTTATTTTCATTGCTATAGAGTAATTTTTTCTTCAATAGAAACTCCCTATTTTGAATGGCCAAAAGCTTGAAAGTGGTCAAAAGCTCCAAAATGGAAACTCATAGAATTTATATGGCCAAAAGTCAAAGTGGAATGGCTTGACTAGAGTGTGGCCAAAGGTTGGATAAGTTATAGGGTATGATACCAGGTGATACGAATACAGTTCATTAGCACACAAATATTTAAAATATTTGGAATGTGAGAATATTCATCATAGGATAAATAATATGTATATGTAAATGTTTAACTAAAAAAGTGAGATGATTGAATACAAATGATGACCCCATATACATATCTAGGTGGGAGTGTCCTTTCATAGAGTCATGTCTTTTTGTAAATATGAATTATTAATTATTAATTATATTATTTATGTTATTTATGTGCATAATAGACCCCAAGGATGTGCTTGAAACTGTGCATTGTAATTATTGAAATGGTGTGTAGAGTTGTAGCCCATACCTTGCTAATAGGGTCTTGGTGTTGTTGGTCACTTCTAGTTGGTGAAACATACTAATTCCGTGCTTCCTTTAGTTCTTTGGTGTACAACCTTCAAACTTAGCAAATAAGGGCATTTGTTAGTAGGATGTTGTTCCTCACAAAGTGCACATATCTCTACATTTTTAAGTGGACACTTATTCCGAGAGTATCTTTTAGTGCATTTTGGACATAATATAACCAATGCCCTTTCCGCCTCTTATTGCTTCTTTTGGCATGTAATGTGCTCATTTGCAAGGACAATGAGTGAAATATCTGTCTTCATATCTTCTAACATTCTTTTGATTTCATGTTTGGTAAATAGAGAGGATGAAGAAGGATTTACCAATTGGTCTCTTCTAGTTGATGAAGCACATTGATTCCATGCTTCCTTTAGTTCTTTGGTACACAACTTTCAAACCTAGCAAATAAGGAGATTTGTTAGTACGATGTTGTTCCTCACAAAGTGCACATATCTCTACATTTTTAAGTGGACACTTATTCTGAGGGTATCTTTTAGTGCATTTTGGACATAATATAGCTGATGCCCTTTTTGCCTCTTATTGCTTCTTTCTGACATTCAATGTGCCCATTTGCAAGGACAATAAGTGAAATATATTTGTCTTTATATTTTCTAACATTCTTCCTATTTTTTCGTAGGTAGAGAGGATGAAGAAGAAGGATTTACCACACCTAGATCTACCCTATTATTATTATTTTTTTTTTTTTGGCTCTGGAATGGTTTTTGAATATTTGCTCGATGGTTGCATGCCAACTAGTAGATGTCCCCATTATCCAAGAGGTTAAATGTCTCTATCAAATCATCCCTTACTCCTCTTAACAAGACAAGTTTCAGAGAGTCTTCATCCAGGGTACAATTATGTGCCCTCTTGTAACTCAATTGGAATCTCTCTTCAAATTCCTCCAAGAATTGATTGTCTCCTTAGGTCATCCTAAAGATATCATCCTGTGTATCTCAAGCCCTACAATAGTCTTTGTACTTGCTACTAAAGGTTTTTTCGTCTTACTCTCAACTAGTAATGGTGTTCCCTTCGAGACTCATGAACCATATTAGGGTTGCATCTTTCAAAGTGGAAGGGAAAAGTTTCAATATTTGTTCACTTTGTGGTATAGTCACAAGTCCTACATACTATAACAAACTTGAACAAAAACGTGTCAATATCTTTTGTGATTAGTCCATAAAAGTGAGGGAGTACAAATGGATTCATATTCTTCATCCTAGCTTGTCCAATGGTTTCATAGATAGGAAATTTAAAGATCCCAAGTTGATCTTCATCTTCAAACATTGTATAATGAGATGGAGAACTACCTCCTTTTGAGAGGGCCTTAAATTTTATAGCTTTCTCTTATCGATAGTCCTAAAAATTCTTGCTATTAAAGAAAGTGTTTCACAATCAACTGACTGCTAGTGATTGCTACTTATAAGCTCAGTAATGGGGGGTTTTGGTAGAAATTTCCCTAGCTTATCTCTAAGTCTAAGAAGCATGCATGCTGATTTTGAAAAATGTGGAACTTTTTTGCTTCTTCTTTTTGAAATTAAAACAAATGTATGAGAGAAAAATTATAGGATTCTAACACCTCCCCATCAATAATGCCAAAAAGTGATGGCCCTTCAGTTTTCCAACAACAATGTTGTATCCTTGACGGTCACAACTTTAATATGTCAATCATACAAATGCGAAAGGTGTATCTCACTATATATGCAAGCCATATTTATTCTTACATTTTAATGCATATATTAACGTATATGATGAAAAAAGATGTATCCATGATTAGGTGCAAGGAAGAATCATTTGGTGAATCAATTACTTAGTTAAACTAACTTGCAGTAATAGAACTAATCGCAAAAAGTAAATGCTATACTAGTTTACAAGAAAAGAAAGCTAACTTATGACTGTAGAGGAAAAAATATTTCAAGGGAAATCCTATTCCACTCTTGCATAAATGTGAACCTAATCGTACTTTTAACAAAACATGAATCAACAAAAATAAAAAAGAAATCCATAGTGTAGTAACCATAAATGAATTTTTAGATGAAATGTTTATTAATCATGAAAGGGAGTGCTAAACATAAGCTATTGAGAGTGTTCCTACAAGAAGTTCTAAAATGCTACAAGGAAATCTTACAATCCTACAAGAACTTCTAGATTTGACTTTAATGCAACAACTTAATGGTGGAAAGCCTAAAACTCAAAGAATTTTTTTTGTAGCATATATATTTCATGAGAAAAGCTCAACAAATCAGAAAGGACAAGCTTCTATGCTTCTCTAGGAACAGACAAAATGCATTACTCACTAAACTACCCCTAGCATAAAATGAAAGACATGAATAGTGTGGAAAATAAGCATGAAAATGAGAAAGAGAAAAGTATATAGGGATTTATAGAGCTCTTGTGTGTGGGCTCTCCCCAAGGTGTTCAAGGACCTAACAAGTATCTGACAATCGTTGTTTGGAAAGAAAGATTGTCCTTCCATTAACTTAAATGCACAATACATAAGTTTGAATAAAGGATGTTGCATAATTACAATATAATAAAATTTTTTTCTCTCTCCTCCTCAAGCCTAACGTTGACGTTTTTTTTATACAACGATATAGGGAATAGCCTCGTCAATATGAGGGTTGATTTTCCCCTAGAAATCTCTAAATCATATTTAGTTTTTTTTACCTTGGGATCTGTTGCATAGCTACATCAATCTTTCATTGCTATAATGGCTTGTACTCGAGAAGTTGTGGAGTTCCATATCAACCACTGAGGGAACAAGGTCCCTATTTGCATGGTTGGTTGCTAGTGGAATGATGGAAGAAGGCTCCTCCAAAAACCGATCAAATCAACATTCTTGTGCTACCAAAGGTCATGAAAACCATAAGTAGGATTAAATTACCTAGACTTTCACCTAACACAAGGTAGAACACATAAATAATCAAAATGTATAATGAAAAAGGTCATAAATGATTGTTTTTAAAGCGCTTAGAGATTTTACTTGTGCCTTTTCACATCCATTGATGGGGCTCATTAAGGACAATACTTGTTTGAAGGGGAGGGGCATGCTAAGGCCTATCCATGTTAACCCTAAAACCCCTTATTAATCCCTAGATATTGAGTTATTACTTTTCTATTGTTGTATTGTTATGTCCACTGTAACCTTTGGTTGTACCATTTCATTATAATTGTACCCTTTGTCTTACATATATATACACTAAGGAGATCTAGTCTTGGAATCACCAAATTTTGTCTTATATATTGTATTCATTGTAAAAGGAGGATTTCCCCTTGAAGTGGACTGTAATTATTGGTTTTTTATCATTTTTAAGGCACAAGGTTCATAATAGATTTACAAAGGTGACACAATAGGAGAAGGAATGACGCGTTAGAGCCTATACCCCCTAAATGACAACTTAAACTCCCAATATATATTGAATTTTAGAAAACCTTGTTTTTGTGAAATTTTTTTCCACTTAATCATTTGTAGGGAAAAAGAGCACTTCAATAAATCGATCATAAATGAGCTTTATGATGAAGTGAATTTGTAGCTCAATGTGTTTGCTATGCTAATGTTGGACTAGATATTTGGTGAGCTTGGTGGCACTTTGATTATTGCATGGAAGGGTGGTCAAATGCTACTATTGGAATACAAACTCTTTAACGATCTATTGAAGCCACAAGACTTCTTGACTTGCATTAATTGCTGCTCTGTACTATGCTTCTACTAAACATTAGGGGAATTTTGAAGTCTAAAATGGGCCTCCTAAGGAAATTATAAAATAATAACGGAAATAATAAAATAATATTAGGTTACATCATCAAATTTTAGAGGGAAAAAAAAACTTTTTTCAACTCGTATTTTCAACTTATCTCCCTATGGGTTTACGCAAATTTCAAGTGGGGACACTTGTTGGATGCATAATTTGATTTCTCATCCAATAAGTACTCATGTTGGATACTTTTGATGGACCCTGCTACATGAAAAATGAGAAATACATGAAAACCGTGATTATTTTTCGTGTAGTAGGGTTCATCGATAACATTTAACATGGGTACTCTTTGGATGAAGAATTAAATTTTGCATCCAACGAGTACTCTCGCTTGAAATTTGAGTAAAACCTTAAGGAGATACGTTGAAAATACAAGTTGAAAAAATAGCGTTATTGTTTTATTATTTTTACTTTTTTACCCCCAAAATGGTGAATCATCCCCCATGGTTGACATAATCATCTTAAATCCTATTGGTTCTTATAAAGTTTATTTTGGTTGTATATTTTTCTTAGGAGGCCCATTTTAGACCTCAAAATTCCCCTAATGGAAAGCGCAATACCCTACTACTTTTTACAAAGTCCCAAGTGAGAGGTCTAGAACCAAGATTGAAAACATAATCCGCAATAGACTTTCGATCATCAGGGTTGTCATCCCAGTTTGAAATAGTCAAAACAACCAACAATGAGTCTCCATTGAATTGTAATATATTCTAAACTAAACTATACTCTAGATATGCCAAACTATCCTTTTCGCTACTTTCTAATGACTTTCATGGGGTATTTGAATATACCAGGCAGCAAGACCAACAACAAATGATTCAAATATAAGAGGTTACCAACTATCCGACAATACAAAGTGGCATCAACTTTGGGTATAGTGCAACTGGCGATAGGTTTGACTCCAGACTAAAAGGAAGAAGGGGATGGTTTACAATCTTCCACGTGAAAATGATGAAGGTCACATGCATACTTAGATTGGGAAATAAAAATTCCTTCTTTGGTTTGCAATACTTGGAGACCAAGAAAATAATGCAAATAACCTAAGTCTCTTATTTCAAACTTCTTAGTAAGGTTTGATTTCACATGGGTTAAAAGTTTAGGGTCACTACTAGTGAGGATAAGGTCATCAACATAAAGAACAAGGATTATGAGATGGATTTCTACTTTCTTGGTGTAGACATTTGGGTCATAATGACATTTAGAAAAGTTGGTATCAAGAAGAAACCTATACATTTTTGGATACTGTTGTAGCTCTTTTATTTTTGATAAGTTAGCCATTAGTTGAAAAAATCAAAATGCCATAGAAAAATGATAAGTTAGGATATGGACCAAAAACAAAATTGAAAATAAAAATGTTAGGATTTATTATTATTTCAGGTCCATATCATAAAAAATGATAGGGTAGTTGCTCTAAAAAATAAAGGCAAATGATAAAATGTTAGATAAGAAATAAAAGAAAATATTTGCTTTAGAAAATAAAAATTAAGGTTGCCAGTTCAAACGCGCCTTTGAAATTTGTTGCTTATTTTAAAAATAGTGCTTAAATTCCTTAATCAGGGTTTAATTATTGTTTAATACTTGATCGCTTTGCAAATAGTCATAACATATGATTTTGTCGTATGGGCACAAGTGACAAAACATCAAATCAACACCAAATAACTGCCGGGCACTTTTCAACGGATACGATTCACCCCACCCGGATCAACGGTGGAGGAAGCTTTTCGGCCCCCCTTCGGTCGCTTCCCGTTAATGCGGGGGGGGGGGGGGGGGTGGTGTTCCAAAAAATTAGTTTTAATGGCCGCCCTCTTTTTCTACGTGGCAGTCACGTAGCGTTTCGGCCCCCAAAGCGCAAAATCGTAAACCACCTCACCCTCCTAAATTCCGCCCACGGTTTCCTCTTTTCTAACTGCTAACCTTGTTCTCACTCCATATCATCCACCCGTTATTTCTCACCCATTCACAACTTGCCACATCATTAATCTATTATCTCTCACCCATTCACAAATCGCCATGTCACAAAGCCATTGCGCCATATGCTCATATGCCGTTGCTAACCTGAATTAACCGTTCACCCTCCTGTTAGACATTAATCCTGCTCCTCTGCAGTAAATTGCCTATGGTTAGATGTAAACGGAAAATTAAGCCCCACTTCGCTTATAAATATCCCATGGCTATACTGTTTACCACCTTCTCTGCTTCCATTTAACTACCAAAAATTTTATTTGCTCTGTGTATATCTTCCCCCGTCATCCGTCTTTTAGTGAAAACAGTTTTCGAATTCCCCCCCTTGTAGCAAGATGGCTCCCAAACAGAAAACTGTCGAAGAAGGGAATCCATCTACAACCTTGCTTGACTTGGATCACCTCTCCCTTTTCAAAGTCACTGACTGTGAATGCGAATTTGATTTCCACGAATTTCATTTATGGTTAAAACAGAAATATGCAGATAAAGAAGATCCCATTCATTTCTGGGAAACACTTTTGCCCTTGTACTCCTTTCCCAAGACTCATCACTTCCCTGATTTGATCACTTGGTGTCAAGCCAGGTATGATCCTGTGCAAAGAACAATGATGACTCAAGATGGAAAAATCTTGATCACCATTACTGCTCAGAGTATAAACCAAATGCTAATGATACCTTCATCTGACTTCCTCAACCATTTCTCACCAGCAGCTCTCATGGAACTTTATAATAAACTCGCCTTCCCATAGAGAGCCCTTATTTTTGGACTTTTTCTGCCAGAAGATGCTAAATTACCCAAGAAAAACCCACCTTATTCATCTTCTATGTTCCTTGAAGCCATTAGACATATCATCTCACTGCTATCATATCTCTTAGGCAATGAAAATGATCAACTTGTTGATGAATCCATCCTTGGATTCTGTTCCATTTTTAGTAAAGACTATCAACCTGCTTTCATGTATAATTATAGCCAATATTTCGCTGATAATATACATGAACAATTTATGAATTTTACCACACAAGGAGTGTTCAGATATAGCTCAGTCATAATACATTTGATTTTGTTTCAGCAGGGAGATCCATTACACATTCAGCTTAACATGCAAGATGGACATGGAGTGAATCAATCAGTGATTCACTGGACAGAGTTAGTGAAAGCAACATCATCAAAGTTTACATTCTCTCAGTTCATAGATTCTTTTGTACATCCAATTCTTCAATTACTCAAGAGCTAGACAGAGCCCAAAATTGGAGAAGGGATTAAGAAGACATTGCACTTATCAGAACAAACCAAGACTGGTCACTGGGATCTGTACTAGAACTACACTGAAATTAGAATATATGGCAGTGAGTTAGCTCCATACAAACTGCCTTAAGTATGTGCCAATGAGGATATTCTAACTCGAATACATCAGGCAAATGATAAATATGGATGAAGTCCATTTTGTCTCAAGTAAGAAAAAGTCACAGTTCAAACTCAAGGCCAAGGTAGGAACATTTATCTATAATACTAGGTCTGCAGGTACAAAGGCAGACAAATTATTAAAGAGCATGAATCTCCAACCAAACTTCACCCGACCCTATGATCCTTTTGGGATCATTTCAGCCCTTAGAGTTCAGTTGAAGGCAACACCTTACAACCATACTCCCAGGCTAGAATTGGAGAAGTTTATGAACCAGGAGGAATGGTCTGAAAGGACTCTCGTAGAAGCAGATGAATAGGTTATAACCACTCCACAAGTAAATACTCTAGTCACTCAGGGTACTCAATACAAAAGATCTAGAGAGGAAACTCAGTCAGCTATAGAATCAGTTAAAGAGTACTATATACTACAAAAGAAATTGAACACTGGATTGTCAATGTCATCAGGGAGCAAGCCACCACAAATAATTGATCTTGGAGATTTAGAAGATGTTTCATCAACTCCTCCTTCAACTGAACCTATGGAGATTATTCTATCAACTAAGACTAGTTCAACAAAAGATACTAACATCTTCTCAACAATTTTGGAAATCAAACAAAAAAATGAAAGTCTTAAATCACAAGTATACAGTGAGTTTTGGAAACAGACATCCACTTCTCAGCATAGAATTCTCTCTGCCTTTGACAATGAAAGAGGAAGGATGCAAATGGCTTTTTTGCAAGCTCAAATTCCATTTCCCAAATCCACAGTAGATTACAAGAAGACCATATTTTCATTTGATGTAAACCAGGTACATCCTATTGATCAAATGGATTTGCATAGGCAATCAGGTGAAATGTTATTTTCAACTATGAATACAACTGCCTTGTCTCTTTCCAAGCTCAACACTGCCTTGTCAAATGTGTAGTCACATCTTAAGATTGAAAAACTATCATCTTTAGTTAAAGATAACAAATTAAAGTCTTTAGAAGATATTATTGTCAAAATTGGATATGATCCCCAAGACTGTAAAGCAATTGAAGAAATACTCTAGAAGAATAATATAGAGATAACAACTTTGAAGAAACAATTGAAACTGCCTTCAACTGAGGATCCACAAAGCAAAGAGATGGCAGAAAATGAACAACACAAGGAGGAGATGTTAAAGCTCATTATTGAGCAAAACATACGGATCAAGAAAATGGAAGAGCAAATAAAACAAATGCTTAAGGAAAAAGAGGCATCACAACTTGCTTTGACCTTAGTGACAACAATTCCCATAGCAATTGCTTCATCTTTAGCAATAGTTGAAACAACAAGGATATCACAGGAGTTACAGGCACAAAAACAACAGAATGAAAAGTTACTCCAGAAGTTCCAAGCCCTGGAGTCACAAAAGGTAAAGAATGATACCTTGTATGTAGAGGAAATGAAAAAATCACACAAGTTAGAACTCAAGGTCAAACAATTAGAGAGTAAGACTCTAATGGCAGACACTTTGGCCCAGGCCAAAGAGGACATCTGGTTAGATATCAGCCACTCCATAACAGAAGTATGGCCATCTATTCAAATTATTTTTGAGCAACAAGAATTGATTGCTAGATGCAGGACAAAGATAGATAATCAGAGGGAAGCATTGGGCACAAAACCCAAAGAAGCAGCAGGGATGATCAAAGTACTAAACTCTAAGACTAGGAAACAGTTACAAGAGATAAATATTCCAGATAGGACAACTACTATTTTGGAGATTAAGAAAGTCCTAATGAAGAAGAATCTACTGACTCAGCTGAAAGCAAAGTGTGAAGCTTTGAACATTGCAGTCAAAAGGTTTCATTCTAAATTCAATATTTTGAAAAAGAAAGGTTTACCAGAGTTAGTGACATCAGATGATCAGCTAGTAAAATTGGATGATTACTGTGAGAGTTTATATACTATTGCAGCATACAAAATTCAATTTGCAGGGATAGAAAGACAAATTACTGGTAAAGAGTTTTTGGAAGCTTTGAGCCTTGACCTCACAATCAAATAAGAAGTTGGACATCTTTTCTCACTAAACCCAATTTTGAAAGATATACCGAAGTTGATGAGATATTTAGAAGAATGGTAAATCTGGAGATACCAAGTGAGCAGAGGTGGGATCAATCGTGTGAAACAATTGATTAACTTTCCATCCTAACAAGAAGACAACACAACAATTTTTGAAGGAACAATCATCAACAACTTCCTACCTAATAGCGACATATCA
Source organism: Pinus tabuliformis (assembly GCA_031772625.1). NCBI lineage: Eukaryota > Viridiplantae > Streptophyta > Pinopsida > Pinales > Pinaceae > Pinus > Pinus tabuliformis. The sequence continues at coordinate 1,415,912,063 of CM062820.1, read as the reverse complement.
TTTAACAGTTTTCTTTTCCTATTTTCTTTCAGGCTATTTTTGTAATCAGTTTAGGATTATTTGTTCACTATCCAAACTAGTATAAATAACTCTCTTCTATGAGTTATTAAAGGTGGTACCTTTCCATAAGCAATTTTGTAAAGCATTGATATACAAGCTCTTTCTAGATCACTGATAATAAAGCAAAGGATTCTGAATTTGATATCATACAATCTCGTTTTCTTTTGTAAGTCTTTCATGTGTTCCATTCATTTTGTTAATTTTGCATATGTTTAATTTTTACAGAGATATTAAGTGAGAATAAATGTGTTACAGTTATTCTTAAAATTCATTCTAAAGTTATTATTATAAAGAGATTGAGATATTGGACTGTTTGTCTGAAAGACTCCCTCTAAATCATAAAATTGTCAGTATCTTATGTAATTTTAAGCATATTTTGTTTAACCTCTGAACATTGGTCAAAGGTTTTCCCACTTATGATGATTTATCTTTCTATCTAAAATTTAAAGTAATCATATCTCCTTACTATTCTTTATCCACATCTTATCAACTTAAATGACTGTGTGAAGTTAAATAACAACCCTTTGGTTATCTATTAGTACTATCTAAAAGGGTTAAATACATCATTTGTAATTTGTTTTATGTAATGGTCCTCCATAAAAGCCAAAAGCCAAAACCCCAAAACAAATATCTTAGATGCTCTGGCATGATCAATTGACCATTATCATTTCAGAGGTACAACATATACCAAGCTCAAGGATCTTGTTGAAGACCATAGATAAATTTCTTAAGGTGGTAAACAAAGTTAGAGTAAATCTAAACATAGATAAGAGGTTGTTCCACGTATATTTTTTCTTGTAGTTCCACATGCAAGAAGGTGCATTCGATGGACCTCCCATCCATGTGAGGTAGCAAGGGTCAGAACAAGGCAAATGAAATTCGTTTTTATAATTGGGGCAACCTTTTCATTATAGTCAATGCCTTAAACTTGAGAGAATTCTTTAGCAGCTAATCGAGCCTCATGCCCTTTAACACTTCCATTTACATATTTAGAATATTCAACATAAATACACTTCTCACTTTTAGGCTGAAAAGCTTTCATTTTTTTCATCGAGCCCATGCTACACTAACAAAGATATGAAGTGTCTTACATCTGGCTTAATGATAGTTCGTGCTTATTTTGGTGTTATATTTTTAAAAACTTTGTGGGAGTGCAATTTACTTAGTTGATTTTTTCTGCTCTTAACCCCTTAGATTGAATCATACAATTATCCATTTTATTTAATGTGTGATTCTTTATTTCATCAACACCATTTTACTGTAGTGTATTCAGGACAATATGTTGCATTTGAATGCTGTGTGCAATGTAGTAAGTTGTGAATTTGTGGTTGACATATTGAACTCCATTATCTATTCTTAACCTTCGTAGTTGATGTTCAAATTGTTTTTCTACAAGGGCCTTGTAGGCCAAGAGCAAGTCAAAAACTTTACTCTCAAGTCTTAATAAGTAAACCCGAATGCGTATGGAGAAGTAATCAATAAAATTTAATGATCAGTACACTATCATGGACTTTACACTAGACAATTTGTCAAAATAGATTTGTGAAAATAAAAAGGAATCTATACTATGAGGGGTTAATTGTTTTTAGATTATGGATTTGTTATTAGTGTTCTATGTTTATGCATGCAATAGATAACATGTGGAAAATAGAGAACAATGAAATAAAAAAAATGTGCCAATCATAATGAACACCAAGATATGTTATGGGAAACCCTTTTGGAAGAAAACCTAGTTGGGAGGTACCGTCATCCTCTCTTATCTCTAGAATAGCAATGATGCAAATACAAAGCATACGACAATCTCTAGGGAGTTACTTGCGACCTACGACTCATGGGCTGCTATAGAATAGAAAGCCCCTCTGTTATGCTCTATCTTTATCCACACTTAGCTACTATGCTCTAGTATGGAACAAAAATGCATACAAATAGAATGGAATCACTTTTACAGCGAATGGCTTGGTTAGAACATAGACTGATAGCCAATTAGGGGTTAAGTTTGACTCCTTCAAATCTCAATTAGAGTTACAAATTTGACCCTTCTAGAGTCTTCTTCATAGTATCCACGTGGCTATCCAATTTTCCATGAACAAAAGGCTAATGTGGCATAATATTGAATCATGGTGGACAAAACATGAAGGTCAACATTTTGGTGACATAACTTTTGCATACAGTCTCCATTTGACATCTTTCTTGCACCATTAACAAGGTATCTATTGTAGAATAACATTAGGGGGTTTGGTGCAATTGAGGGCTTTTGGACCTAAAAAAACTTCATTTCATGCCTAAAACTACCATGCAAGGTTTCAAACCCTAATTCTCCAAACTGGGGCCTATTGGTAAAAATGATCCTACATGTTGATTGCTTCAATTTTTTCTACTTTGGAAACATCCAGATGGATGAAAAATAATATAATGATTCGATTTGGATCAATTAAGAAGTATTTGAATAGAAAGAAAGAAGGAGAAGAAAGTTGACCACGCAAATCATTGTGAATAAGCTACAAAGGGGTTGAGGCATATCGAGAGGCATGTTTGTCCAAATTGTTCCAATGATGTTTGCATAAAACACAACTAGCACAAACAACATCTTTGAAAGAAATGAGAGGAATACTAGTCACAATACTTTGATTACTAAATTTTGGCAATGAGTGATAATTTAGTTGACCAAATCACGCATGCAAAGTTTACTCAAGTTATCATTATGAGCAATAAAAAATGAGGTAAAAGGTGATGACCTAAGTTTTCAAACTTGTACAACCTAGTAATATCATCGAATATTCATGTGGCAAGGAAATTCTTAGGATATTTTAAATCATTAATTAAAACTCGGCGAGATGAAAATTCTATTTTTTTAACTTAACATAAATGAGTGATTTGATAAACATATAGAAGGTTGTATGAAAGACTTGGAATACATAATACATAATTGAAATGACCATTATCTACTTGGATTGATCTAGACTTTACAACACTAATAGATCTATCATCACCAACAAATATTTGTTTGCTATTGCAATCATTAAGAGAAAAAGAATGGCTTTATCCTTAGCCATATGATAATATGGTCTAGAATCAATAAGCCACTCATAAGAAAAATAAGTAGAAGTTGCATTAAAGGAGAGACTAGAAGTAAAAAGTGTGTGTTCATGAGAATAAGTGTTTGAAGAAGAATGAATAAGTGTTTGAAGAAGAATCAAGATTGATGTTATGCTTCTTCATTGCTGCTTTCAAGATCTCCATCTTTTTAAAACATATATACTTTAGTTGATTGTCTTTCCCACAATATTGCGATGTTTGACAATCCTTTTAGCCTTTGATTTTGGTCCTTTGTCATCATTTGGAGTAGAACTCGTTTGAGAGGGTTTGGGACCCTTGTTTTGCTTCTTGTTGTGAGGATTTTGCCTCTTTGGATGCTTGGTTTTGTCTTTTTCTTGGGCCATTAGGGCTTTTTTAGATGTACCTATAGTGATGATCACTCTAATATGCAAGAGCGTGTCTTTATATTTAATCAAAGATTCACAAAATGGTTCAAGAAAAGGTTATTTATATGCACCCCCTATAGCTTCTCTAGCGGCATAAAATGTAGATACAAAAATAAAGTAGAACCAAGCTCAGAAAGAATAATATATATGTAGAATTCATCATTTATATTGACTTGAAAATCTTTAAGTAAACGTTCAAGTGTTTTGAACGTGGATAAATAATATTCAATGGAAGAGAAATCACTAGGACCTGAAGCCATGATTTGATTTTCAAGCTAATGAGATCTAATAATATTAGGCTTATAAAAAATTGTTTTCAACTTTTCCCAAACTTCATCTAGGTCATCAATTACGTGAATGTAAAATCACAAATAAGGAGAAATGGACATTTCAGTTAATCCACATGCTTTGTCATTCCTCTTATCCTATTTGGCTCTCTTCTCTGCATTAGTGGGGGCTTCTTCTTTTCCCAAGGTAATTTGATAGAATCCTTTACATTTTAGTAGATCCTCCATGTTGGATTTCCATGAGAAGTAGTTGGTATTGATAAACAACAATTTACTTGGAGTGACCATATTAAAATATGCATATAGTATTGTTTTAAAAGTTGAAATTGACTACCCGGATGCAGGTGAAATTCAAGGTTATTAATGGCGTTTCAGAGGAACGAAGGTGCTCAGCCTAGCCAGCTGCAGGCCAACACTAATCTCCACGCCTAGTTATGGCACCTATAGACTCACCTAAGGCGAGAGTAGGTCCGCCTGCATGACATCTTAAATGAACGCTCCGGTCGAGATAAGGATGTGGTTAGTTTAAACATGGCGCATATGCCCATCAACCCCATTGTCTGTCCTCCCTCCTTCAGCATAGGCCTGCTCCAAGCAGGAAACCCTTGCAGTAGAACTGTTACAGGCAATCGAGGTTCGCTTCTTTGCTGTCTTGACTTTGGAAATGGGTTTCATTATTCCCATTCCCAGCTTTGCCCTCTAAACCCTATTCAGGAACCCTTCGCGCACTCTCTGCTTCCCATCCAAGCACCCAATTCTACTGCGCTTCTCCTCTGCTGCATTACCATGGTTCATCACCGCATGAGAAGCTGTCATGGAGGTAGCCGAGGGGGCCGCACTCGCTCTCAGGCAGCGCAAAGCGTGGAGCAGCCACCGCCACCTGCCTCTCCACCTTCATCTCAGGCTAATTCTCCCCCTCCTAGCCCGCCCCGCAGAATCTATCCACACAATGCCTTCTAGTCGACTCACTTCAGATTCCATAGCAACCTGAACCGGCCCATTATCACTGCTAATATAACCATCATCTTCTCTGAAGAAGAAGAACAACACAGGGCTCCGGAGTGTAACCCGGCAGAGCAACCTCAGGATAGCCGCAAAATTGTTGGTAGTCATGGCTCAGAGCAACTCTCAACGGATAAAGGCAGAGCAACAAGGTGTGGCGGATAGCATGAGGAAGGTGATACTACAGGCGACACTCAAAAACCAGGAGGTATCTCTCATGGCGCCACAATTTCGATGGCCATTGTTGGCAGCTCGAGCGACACCCTTCAGGTGACAAAACCTCCAGGTGGCGGGGCGGAGGGCGGCGTGGCGAAGGAAGGCGAGATATGGTATTGGAACGCTTGCCCCGTGATCGAGGAGTCACTGGACTAGGACTTCCCTATGTGATGCCACATGGACTCCCACGTGCCATCTAAGAATTTTGTTGATCACTGGTTAGGTTCTGTTGCTAGTGGTTTTTGTGGTATTGTTTGCAGTTTTGTGGTTCTAGCGTTTGTGGTTCTGTTGCTGACATGTGTAGCAATTCTGTCAAATGATGTGGTCTCAAATGCTTCAAATGGTGTTGTCTCAAGTTCTCATTCTGGTTTTGCTGTTGTATTCCTGATCTTCTGCATGGTTTTTGCAAAGTGTAACTGGTTTTCCCAAATATGGGACAGTTTTGATAACCAGAAGAAACTCAGGTGTTCTCGGCTGAGGCTACAGCCTCATTGTAACTATATTTTTCTTTCCTTTTAATAGAATTAGTTTTTGCAGAGAAAAAAAGAAGAAGTTGAAATTGACTATTTGGATGGACATTTTTCGAAAAAATAGGTTGTTTAAAAAAAGGGAAGCAAAAACGGACTTCCGATGTGAAACTTATGCTTTTTAAGAAAAAAAGGCATTAGTGGTAACAAAGAGCCACGTGGTAGGTAGAACTTGGCACATGTGGTGATGGATGTTATGAAAAATAAAAAAAAATTATTTTCTCTCACTAGGTTTGTCTATAAGTTCACTTTTATAAATGAGAGTTGCATGCAAAAAAATAACTAAAAAAATTATTAAAGTCATTTTATAGTGATTCATTTTTATAATACAAGTGAAATGCACTTTACAATAAAGTTATGAAATAAATTAAGCTTGCATGATTTTTTACAAAAAACAACTTAAAAAATGTTATTTGGACTCAAGACCTGTTACTAAATAAAGTAACTTTTAACTAGATGAGTTAGTGCTAAACATATAAAAATAATTGTGAAGGTGGATGAGGATGGTGTTGTGTTGTTGTTGAAACTCAAGTGTGTGTTTACCACAAAAGGCGCTTATCCAAAAGCAAGGAACCGTTTGAAAAAAAAATAAAATTAATCAACAATAATGGGGTTATATCTCTGTTAGCTTACCCAAAAAATGCAATTTCTCTCTATTTTTGATTTGATGAGATCACATAGAGCGTATTTCAAAACACTTACGTAGCCAAGAAAACACTTTCCACTCTGTTTTTAATTTTCTGAGATTAGATAGAGAGTAAAAAAAACATACATAGATTGGAAAGAGTAACAAATCTAGAATATAAAAAGAAAAACGTATTATAAACTCTATAATTGAAAAAGAAGAAGATGATCTATTTAGACTATATACATCCAAACTTGACGAAAAAACCATAATTTGGGCAAATAAACATCTTTTTGAATGAAACAAAAGGCATTCTTAACTGAAAACAATGCTCTAGATTCAATGGAATAGTTTTCTCAGGCTAGAAATGTATGAAATAACATATCTTGGAAGTGTGGCAATGTGGGATCAAGATCTCATCCAACAATGGGAGAAACACTTGAAATAGACTTTGAAACCTTGTTCAAGAAAACAAGGTATTCCATATAGGAGGAACACCTTCAACAACCACTCATACAACAAGATCAAAGATCATAATGCCAATATTTTTACATGGTTAAAACCCTCTGAGATGGAAATAGTCCACAACTACAATCAACGTGGCCACTTGAGGTAATTTTATTAATGCAATTTTTTTTTTTTACGTAAGTGTTCTCACAATTGATCATCAATTATGACCCTCCATGCTCTTTAAATAGAGATCATGGACCAATTCGTTGTTAAGCCATGGATCAATAGTTGTTTGTATTGAGGAGAATATGGGTTGTCGAATCTCTCTATGTCTAAATCATATTGTGATTGTCAGATTACAATGCAACTAACGCGTAATACATAAACACACTTTTACTTAACAAACCCATTAGACCAAGTTTCACTTAACTCGTAAGTGTTTAAATATCCTAAGAAACACTTGATCCTTAACCAAGAATTGACCTATGATCCCTAAAAATGAACACTATATCTTTAAAAAAAACACTGATCTTCAATATTTAGAAAAAGAGCCCATGTTCCTTGGAAAAAATGAATATCCTTGATTCTTTGAAAATGAACACTATCCTTGGTCAAAATATTAATCTTTGAAATTTCTTGGAAAATAAGCACTTATCCTAGAAAAAGTTAATTCTTGACTTCCATTGATAATTGTTATTCTTATTAATGATCACTATCAAGAGAGTACTTTTTCTTGACTTCCATTGATAATTGTTATTCTTATTAATGATCACTATCAAGAGAGAATGAGTTCACTTTATGATATTCCATTGCTTTCACTTACAAATGGCCACCTTGAAATTTATATTAAAATAAGTGGGTCAATGGATTAAGAAGGTGGAAATAACAAATATTTCTTTGCTTGAAAAAGTGTACCCATGAAAAATTAAGTCATAAGGGTATTGAAGTCAAAAAATTTAATCATAATGGTTCACCTCAATGGACAGTTCGTCCAAATATGTCATAGAGGAATATACATACATGTGTAATAATGGTTCACCTCAATGGATAGTTCATCCAAATATGTCATAGAGGAATATACATACATGTGTAATATTGATTGCACAACAAGATGATATAGTGTAACACCTAATCTTCCATGATATAATGTTGTTTTCTTAGACATGATTGGCATTAAGTATAATGCCTTCTTAGAGGGTGGATGCAACGCCAATTTGAATAATATTGGGATAACTTCATTGTTTCTAACATGTTTGAATCTATTTGGAATAATATTGTTTAAGTCATTAAATAAGAGTGATGCCTCATGTTGCATTACACTACATGGCACAACAGGGTAATGGTTATCATAATAATATTGAATCACTTATTGTTTTGTTAGTGTTTTCATTCTTGTCCTATCGATGATGCTTGATCCTTCATGGCCTACATTAATACTAGACACTAGGAAAAACTTAGACCATGTTGTATAATTATTCAAGGTTGAGCTTCAAAATGCAAAGATCTTTGTAACAATCTTATAAAGTGTTAAAGAGTGGTTATCCATGTTGTTATCGTTTTTATCCTTTTCCTGAAGTGTTTTATCTTCTTTCTATTTCAAACATTAGCAAGAGAAACATTTAAGCTTAAGTTGAGTTTGTGGATCTTACAATTACTTGTTTTGAGCCTATGGCCCTATGCCATGGACCAATGTCGATTAAACTGTGAATTAATTATATTTTCCTTGGTTATTATGCATACATAAGAATGGAGGTACATGGAAATAATAATAAAATTTATAAATGTTGACATGCCTAATTTTTGAAAGTAAGGCCCTACTATTACCCCCACCTTGTTTGAAGTCCTTTAAAAGACAAATTTGTGCACCTTCGAGATGCCACTTGACTTGAGTTTGATACTATATAGAGTTTTCACTTAAAATGTATTTAATATATAATTTAATATGTAGTATTAAATACATCAAATATTGATATGTCTTGTGAGAGAGAGAATGGATAACAAAACCAACTATGATCTTGTTTCAAAATAAGCCTCGTTGATGACAAACTAACTTTTAGAGTCCAAACACCTTCCCTCACATACATAGACAATGCATTTACTCCCATCAGACTTTGAAACAAAGAAGTTTTCATGGCAGTGCACCATCCCAACCATAAAGTTACAACTAACCATTATCACCATTAAATATAAGGTATTACCATTAAGCTATGCCAACTCTATTAAATTCTTCGTGATCATGCCCATTAAGTAATTCTTTCATGATTTTCCACTTTATTTGGTTGTAGGATACAATTCTTACAATCATATTCACAGCATGAAATTTATTTCGGTCATGTGAACAAAGCTTTGGACCATTCTCTACCTCTTCTTTTGCAACAATCTTATGCAAATATTTTTAAACAAAACTAAATAGATCCTTTTCCAAGTCCTTATAATATAAGAAAAATTACATATTATTTGTTCAAAATATACTCACCATAAATGAGCCAGAAACAAGTGAATTCTTCTTCGAACTTTAATAATCAAGTCTTCATCTTCAAGGAAACGCAAGCTCTTGAGGAAAGGCACCGAAAAAGCATAAACTAATAAAGTAAATTTTGGCTAGATCTTGGAGGTGTTAGGTTAATGTTTATTTTATGTTGTTACTTGAGAGGTTTGGCACATGTTGCATATAGTGTGATGAATGTGATAAATGTTTTATAAATTTGTTAACATGGACAAGAGACAATAACAAGTGAATTATTCATCTAACATTAATATTCAAGCCTTCATTGTCAAAGAAACATAGATTCTTGAGGCAAGGTGCTAACGAAGAAAAAATTGATGGGGAAACATTGATTATAATACATAGATTTTGACTAGATATTGGAGGTGTTAGGTTAATGATTATTTAAGTTGTCAACAGTTACTAGAGAGGTTTGACACATGTTGGATGTGGTGTGATAAATGTGATAACATTTTATAAAGTTGTAAATATATAAGACATATCACTTAATTATGACAAAATTGATAAAAGTGTCCTTGCAAGTTACATTTGTCAACAAAATTATTTGTGAGGAATGTTACAAGTTTTCATGAGAATTTGTTCTTTTTAAGCAAATCCATTGAGGATTTGTCTCACTCCTAGAGTCCTCAAATGAAAATCTTATAAATACGTATTACTACCACATGGAAATTTCATGGCTTAAATATAAATTTGTTTGATGGTTTGTCGCTAATATTTTGCATTTTGTGTGATGTTTCCTCCATGCTCATAGATCTACATGAGGAGCTCTATTTGGTCTTCACTCTAATAACTTAGCAAATGTCAAGGGTAGGGCCAAACAATTAGATGGATTAATTTTTTTTTTAAATAAATATGGGACTACACTAATTTAACAAAATTACATTTACCCAATCAACAAAGTATAAGATTAGAAAAATTATATATCTAAATTCATTTGTCGTCTTGAGCATATTTGCATAAATACTTATAAGTAAAATAAACGAGAGTTTCTATTCAAAAGTTGGCAAGAGTGTTCCCTTATCATATTAATTGAGAACATTTTTATATAGACAAAACATCATAATAAAGTGAAACATAGATTCAGGGTTTGGGGTAACAACTTGTTATCGATTCCGTATGGGTGGTGAAGCTATCTTTTTTCTAGGTCTTTGATCAAGCGACGTGCTTCCTTTGGCACTGGGATAATCATCTCATGCATGTCAAATTCCACATAATTGGAGAGATTTTTGATGATCTTGTTTACCATATTTAGAATATCTCCAAATCCTTGTATTTCTCATGGAGATTAGTTAGGTCCAAATGAGGGCTTTCTTCCCAAGCTTCTTGCCATCAAACTTATAGGTGGATGTTCTCAGCTTCCACCGTTTCTCCTCTATGTCCTTTGGCCTCTAAATGATATAGGCTCACTTTATAATTGTGAACTAGCAGATCACCATGAGATGCAACAAGGTTTCCATTCTTTGGTTCTTATGATTTCTCACTCCCTTTAAAATGTCCTTTAGTAACTTACTAAAACAACAGGAACAACAAGTGGTCTATGGAGTCCTTTGTGATTAAGGTATGCCTTATATGTTCTAAGAGTACGAAGATATTAGTGTTTCTAGATGGAGATATATCAGGTGACTTGTCTCTCTCCTTCGAGCCTAACTCTTGCCCCACTATAGAAATTTTGGATTGGGTCAACCCCCTAGAGCACTTTTAATCAACCCTTTACTTTTGTAAAACAATTTTACTTAGCTACCCAATATTAGGGCAAAGAAGAGACTACATAAACATAGAAGAATACCCTTGAAGTGACTCCCAATGCACCATATGTGTGCTTTGATGAGGGAAACTTATGGGTGGGCCCTTCCAAGATCAAAAGGGGTGACATAGAAGACCCCATTTGGGAGTCCTTATTGGAATGGCTTATTGTTGGAATCCACACGTGTCACCAACCTACGCCTTTGATATAATTGTGAGGGATCCTTCATTGGAGGACTCCTTTGTTTTCCATCTTGTCAATCACCAAGTTATTGCCTCTCAGATATTGAAAATAAGAGACTTACATAAACTTATTACTTACGAACTTAACTTTTGGTATCATCATTGAAATGGATGAAGAAGACACATTTTCCTTGCCTCTCATTGCATTAATTTGAGGGAAGAGTCTCTAACACATAGTTGCGGGGGAGCGCCCCCCCCAATCCGTGCTCCGGGCGGGAGCGACTCGGGAGCGGGCTCCCTAAATTTTTTTTCGCTCCCTGCCTTTTCAGGAGCGTTTTGTCTTTTTATTTTTTATTTTTTCAGTTTTATTTTTGTAGTAATGTTTGAAATGCAATTTTTTTTTTAAAGAAACAAATAATTTTTGAGTGGGGTAGCTTAATGATCAAGTCATGGTAATGTAAGTAAAAGTGACATTCTCCTTAATATTCATTTTCATCCTTTTACTTAAATTTTTAACATTACCATGAAATGACTCAGGATGTTTGAGAGTGGTTTCGGCCTCATTGGATTTCTTATGGAGAAAGTAAAATTATAGATTTCATTCAAAATCCAACATACTTATCACTTTTTCAGGATTTCAGGATTGGGGGATTGCAATGTTTCCATTGAATTTTGTCATGTATTAGGGTATGGAACTCGTATTTAATCAAGAGCACCAATCCCTCTATGTACCTTGATGTTAGTGATATTGGTTGTCAAACTCCTCTGTCATGACCCTCCTAAAAATGTACGCATCACTTAAACAAAATCTTGACTTGACATGCTATGCTTTTTCTATCTTATGTTAATGCTTAGAGGGTGATATTAATGACAAAGATCCCTACACAGATACAAAGGTAATGACAAAGATACCTCTGGATATTAATGCTTAGAGGGTGATATTAATGACAAAGATCCTAATTTTCCAAAGAGACTAAAAAATTAGACATTTCTTGTGGTGGCAAGAGGCCCAAGCATAAGAAATAGATAATAGATTTTCTTCTCTTTACTAGTTTCTAGTAGTTTTTATAACTATTGACTCTTTCATATTTATTATGATATTTTTTTAAACAATATATAACAATTTAAGTTTGAAGTTGGCAATTATAACTCATTAGTAATGAATTATGAATATGGTGCTTCATGAAAGTTGAAAGTTGTTTCATTTCATTTCATGTTAGATATTATTTGTTGTAATGGTTACACTTAGCTTACAAGTACAACTTTGGTGATAAATGATGATAAATGTTATATATTGAATTTTGAAAGCTTGAAGCTTTAAGATTGATGAATCATGAGACTCAATATGTTGTATGTTACTATGTTACTAACTTGTGGACGTGGTTGATGAAGATTATAACTTCTAGATGATTGTTGTTATATGGATCAATCTATGTTATATATATATATATATATATATATATATATATATATATATATATATATATATATATATATATATATATATATATATATATATATATATATATATATATATATATAATGCTCTGGGATTCGCTCCCAAACCGGGAGCTTCTGAAAACGTCGCTCCTGCTCCTGCTCCCTGTTTTCGCTCCCGCTCCCAAGTAACACTGCTCTAACAGTTGTGATTGTCAACTCGGTTCAAGTTTTAAGAATTGAAGTCTTTACATGATCACAAGTGCCTCTTCCTTGTTATTTATTATGAAGCCAATTCTCCCCGCAGTGCCCATTCATGGGTAATGTGCTTTTTTCCACCAATAACATACACAGTCTCCGACCTTCATCACCCCCACTAGAGCCACCACAAGATTGAATTTGAATGATTTGTCAAAGAATGATTAATAATGTTTTCTATCATCTATCCATAGTCATAGTTATTCCCTACCCAAATGATTAATAATGCTTTCTATCATCTATCCATAGTCATAGTTATTCCCTAATCAATTTGAGCTTCTAGTTTTTTATCCATTCATAACATAAGATAAGGGGCAAGCCAACCCAAGAAACGAGACAACTTGATGAGGCATCAAACCATTAATTAAGTTTCACAACAATTTCCTCATATGCAATGTAGTTGTGAATCCAAATTTTCCCTTTCCTAATGGCCTTTATGGTTTCTTCAAGAAGAAAAATCGCTAATTTTTCCATTTCTAGTGGTGAACAAGTTTCATCTGGGAAGATGATTTTTTTCTTACATGTCATATTTTCCAAAAGAGGTACACGGGGAGCTCTATCCAAGATTTGTCCATTAGCAATTTCCTAGAGATTTGGTGTGGATATTCATTGCACCAAGATATTAGCATATGTCCCCAACGTCTTAGAAGGTGGGCTTCCACTTAGAGTTCAAGCAAATCTAGATGTCAAATATGTTTCATGGTGTGACATTTTAGAAATAGATGATTGAGGTTTCCTTTGCCTCCTTGTAGGGGAAACATCTCAAGGGGCCTTGGATGCCTCTTTTCTTGAGATTTTTCATTGTAAGTAGCTTATTATGGGCCATCGACCAATAGGAAAAATTGAATTTTGTTAGTATGTCTCCTTTCTTAATGATCAATAAAAACCTAATATATTGTCTTAATGCTATAATAATCTCCATCTCCACTTGGTCCCTAGATCTTAAAGGTGTCAAAGGTGCCACACTCAAACTACATTATGAGTGTGTCCTATAATGAAGTGTTGACCATACAAGAAATCTTGAAAGATGATAGATGTAAGATAAAAAATTTCAAAAATAAGACATCAAAGGAGATTTGGTGGAATATAAATCTCACATTAAGCCCTTATAAATGTGGTAAACATACCCTTACAACCTCTCATAACAAGATTTTTGCAAGTAACTTCTAACATACCAACACCAATTATAAACACAATATAAGCTTCACATGAAATAGGAAAAACTCTTACACCTCCATTATGTCTTCCAAAAAATTATACAATAGAGCTCAAATAGGAGGGGAAAACCCTCCCAAACCCAACCATGACAAATGATGGAGAGAACTACTCTCTAAAGAGAGTTGATTTTCATCTCTATTTATAATAAAATAATATTTTTTTTCCTAGATCCATTAGTTCCCCAATAAATAATATAAAATAGTTTTCTCAAGAACTTTCTTATTAAAAGTAGCAATGTGTTGTTGAGATCTACTTTCTTCTCTAATAAGAAACAATAAATATGCTAGGAAATCAATGCAATAATGCTCTTATGTAACCAACTCCACGAGACAAGTTTGTAGTGCCTCGCCTTAGTTGATGACCTGAGTTAGACTTTGTTTGTCTTACTTTGGCTTCCAAGACAGTACTATGACATACTTTATTCTTTAAGGAAATTAGACTTTGATAATTCTGTTATTATTATTTCAGTTGATGATAATTCATGATGTGCACATTTTGATTTTTAGTCTAGATCGTGTTGATGATATGTTATTAGTTTATCTTGATGATTTCAACGTTGCTTATCATGCATGTATTTTGATGACTTACACGTAATATGATGTTAGTGATAGTTTCTTGAGTGTGGCACAAACCACCTTGGTGTACATGCGCATGATGAGGCAACAATTTTGGTTTGGTTATTTGAAGTTGGTCTTGAAAAATTTAATTATGAATAATATATCATTAGTGAATATTGATGTTATGTTAGTGGTTGTATGCACATGTCAAGTGTTTGATCAAATGATTCATACATGGGTGATGGGGTTGTACAAAGTAGTTCAAATCTTCATGGGAGGGGTGGGATAACATCCCTTATTCCACCTAGTAGCACTCATGTTGTGGCATGGGCTGGAAGATGTTGGTCATTAAAGGAAATTTCAACTCAAAAATAGCCACCTAGGAAAAAATTAAGAAGTTAATAAAATAATGTGATGTAGACAATTTTTTAATATATCATTTTTATTATTTTAATTTTATCAAAATTATCCAAGTAAATGTCACTTTTATCAAAATAACCATCTATATGTATATTTTATCTTTAAATTAATTTATCAACACAAGATTTAATAAAATTTATTAATCCAATATTTAATATACAGTTTGAAAATTATTATATAATTTTCTAAATATAAGAGACAAATCTATCATTAAATTCCTAAATATGAGGAATTAAATTGGTCATCAATAAAAAATGATTAAAATTAATAATATTTGTTATATATTAAATATGAAAATGAATATACAAAAAATTAACACTCTTAAACACATTTTTCCAATTATTTAAATGGGCAATATTTTATTGTAAAAAAATGTTTGCTTCTCACGTTTTTTGAACCCTCATTCTCCAATATTTTGGTGGGTAATTTTCGTGGACAAAAATATAATAATATTTGTTTTTTTTCATGTTTCAGAATCTCTTACACTAAATTGAATCTCTTACACTAAATTGATTTCTCTTCACGTTTTTTGAACTGCTGGTCTCCAATTTTTTTACGGGCAACACGTTTTTTGAACCCTTAGTCTCCATTTTTTATGGGTAACGCATTTTTTGAATCCTCACTCTCCAATTTTTTTATGGGCAATTTTCGTGGATAATATTGCACTTCGAAAATTTTCATTTTTGAAGTTTATGAATCTCTTGTTTCACACTTTTGTGGGTAATATTTGATTCTAAAAAAATTCCCATTCCTCACGTTTTTATCTCTCCATCTCATAAGAACATAAAACGTTTTTCCAAACCCCAAAACTAGTCAATAAATTCTAGGTTTCAATGAAAATTTCATTGGTTCAGTAAAAACTTGAAGCCATGAAAATAACATTTCAATTTTGTGGTTTGAAACATGATGAAATCCTATATAATCTTGGTTTTGATCACCATTAAAAAGTTATTATTTCATATCTATAGATAAATTTCAAATTATGAAATTTGTTTTTTAACCATTAAAAAGTTATTATTTCATATCTATAGATAAATTTCAAATTATGAAATTTGTTTTTTAACCAAAAAAATGGCTAAACTATTTATAACTATTTTACTATCTTTTTATTGACACAATTCTTTAATTACAATTGAATATTTATATAAAACCAATTTTTTTAGTAATAATTTATTAAAAAATATTAATATTATTATTATTTTTTTTTGTGAATTGTAGCAAATTATATTACTTAAAAAAATGGTTACATGTCGACTACATCCATAGTCAACTTGATCAAGGATCAGAAGTCAATAACAAAGGAGCCTAGACATTCTCAATACATCAAAAAAGTTGGGCTCATCATGACTAACGAGACAACTAGGCTCCTCATAGCAAACATAGACCAATTTCCAAACTCAAGGGAGCCAAAATAGAAGAAAAAATAACAACTTAACCTAATTACCAAAATGCTATGAACCAAATACGACCGTGGAAGAAAAATTCCAAGAGAATCTCCATAAACCTTACAACCCAATATCCATAGACAATAACATAACAACAAATATGTTACAAAGAGAAAGGATACATGCCACATATGACACATTGTGCCAACTGCAGACATCTTCATTCGAAAAGGCATAGGTCGAACAATATTACATCGTTTCAAAGCTAAGGAAGTAGAGAAGACCATTATGAAAGGTAAGCAAAGGGCTATTAAGGCAAAAAGGCTGCAACAAACTTCTCACAACAAAAACACTTGAGTAATGAGCTTCAAGTCCCTGCACTCATCAAAACAAATGCAAAATTAGGGAGTCATCATATATAACCATTGAACAACACAAAGCCTTGCTGTTGAGAGAAAGAAAACCATTAGTGTCACTGAAAAAGAATTTCCATCAAAAGGAAAAATTGAGATACCAAGTTTTCAATCTTGATCAGAGGAGATGATGGTATAGTCTTGAACACAACTAACTAGTGGATCTGTAGCATCCCTAGGAGGGTCTGTGAAACCCCTCGAGGTGAATTCTGTAACCAAGAAAGTCTCCACTCGAGTCAGATGAGAATCAATGTTGCCAAGACAAAACCTGATATTGCTTAGCATCCACTTAACATATTCCAACCCAGAAAACACGTTATAGTTATCAACTCACTTTTCCTTGAAAATTAAATGAAGCAAAGTATCCACCTGCTGATGCGGAGAGGGAATACAAAAAAATGATCATTCTCTTCCAGAAATGACCCAGGTTTAGGATGCATTTCATCCCATCACCCATAATTTTCGAATAAGAGTGATAAGGCCTATCCCTTGATTCTTGAGACTCCAAAACAATTTTTTTTTTCGAACTTCAAGAGGTATGGATTCAAAGAAAGCTGCCACTATGTCAAAGGAAAAATACCGAGGCTATTTAACACCAATAGTACCTACACCACCTCGTCTACTCACCATTCGTTAATGAGGAGCCATAATGGAATGAGTAAGGGAATAATGCAAGAAACCAGTAAGAGCACCATGGCCAAAAAAGCAAGCAAATGAACAGACCACCACCCCTTTGAAACTAGACCAAAACACAATTAGGTCGTGTCCCAACCTCCACACCAGAGGAACAAATTCAAAGAGATTTTGAAATTTAGTACACTATAAGGACAGGAGACACCATAACCTCCAACACCATACCAACCTATGGTGACTGAAAATACCCAACAAGAACAGAAGAAAGTTTTTCACACCAAGAGAAAATGACAAGGTGCTTCTAGACAAAAAACAAAAAATAAGTTTCTCTATCAACTTAAGAGAAACCCAATTCAAAACACCATCGAACTCTAGGGCCAAAGACCAGAAAGGGGAAAACAAAACCTTGAATAAATACCAATTTTCCACTAACAGAAGAAGACTCCCCTTGATGTCACAACCAAACCGAAAAATCACCTGGGTACCAATAGTCACAAACAAGCATTGGGCAAGGACATGAATTACCTCTATATTCATTGTCCTAAGAGGGAGAGGTTGAATAGATGACCACCAATTCAAAAATAGGCCCAAGCTCTCTGGAATGCATATACATGATGAAAAACATCAACTCCACAATGACACTAGCTTAAATTGAATTTCACATAACACCAACTCCACACAACCCAACCTAAACTGTAGAAAATCATGTAGATTCACAAGCTAATGCAATTTTCTAAAGCAAGAGACAAGAATTTACTTCTACCCTTTACAGCGGAAATCCATAAAAATCAAGCAAATAATAATCAACATAGGAAGCGAATCAAAGGCACATAACACAATAAATATCCGGGGAAAGTCACAACTCAAAACCCCACTATCTGTTTTATGTTAATCCGGAAAATCAAGATGAAATTACAATGCTTGTTCTCTCTAGAGCAATCCCAACACTCAGAAAATTCAATCTCCAACTCATAAGCAAGCTCAAGGCCAAAACTTAGCCTCTTCACAAGCTCTCCAAATCTCTATTCCAATATGTAATTCCTATGAAGGATAGCTTGTATTTAAAGGGAAATAAAGCCTCTAAAAACTGCACAATCCCTTAACGATCAGTTCCTGATTGCATGCACTATCAGTGCAAGTCAGAAAAATCTAAAATAAATAGTACACTATCCCTGCACTCTACTCAACCAGGTCTTTCTCTAAATGAACATGCATAAGTTTCGGATGAGTAAATATTCAGTTAACTAGAGTAGCACTGGTGGAGGTAATTAGTGACTCCACTGACTGTTAACTCACAATTAGTTTGAGAACTAATTTAACTAAAATGACTCATGGAATTGAGTCTTCTATTTTACAACTCACAATTAACTCATACTAGACTCCTAGAGAGTAGGGAGAACATACACATGACTTCCAAAAGACTTCCAACTCGAATTTCCTAAGTTAAGTAAGTTTAATAAACTTAATTTAACTATTTTAAGTTGCTATGAGAATAGAATTCGAATTTAGTTTCTAGTTTAATTCAAGGACAAATTAAATTGGTCTCTCTTGTTGCCATTTATCAACACTCCCTGTCAACAAGAAAGGGTTTATCAACTACCCTGATCCTGTCTCTGTGAAACTCGAATTTACATCTTGACAATGCCTTTGTTAAGATGTAAACATATTTATCCTCAGTGGGAATGTAATCTAACAACATGATCCGCCTCAATACACAATCTCTGAGATGAGGCTACCGAATATCAATATGCTTGGACCAATAATGAAAAACTGGATTTTCATAGAGTTTGATACAAATTTAATTATCACAATAAATCACTGTCGGATTCATCTACTAACCAAACAAACCAACTAGGATATTCCTCATCCAGATAGCCACACATGCTTCCTGACTTGCAGCCATGTACTCTGCCTCTGCCGAATTGAATGCAACTGATCTCTATTTCCTACTGTACCAAGAAAATTCTACTAACCCAACATTGAAGATCCCTCCTGATGTGCTCTTCCTATCGGATGGACTCCTTGCCCAATATCCATCGGTTAAGCCTTGAAGCTTCACTCCCTCTATCCATTTGTACCATAACCTAAATTGAGTAGTGCCTCTGATGTATCTCAATACATGCTTTTCCACCTTCCAATACAGCTTGGTAGGCATAACCATCACTTGACTAAGCTGGTTAACTACATAACACATATCCGGTCCTGTGTTCACCAAGTACATGAGTGAACCCACAAGCTGACTGTAAACAATAGCTTCCACTACTTCCGCTGAAGTAGCATCCTCCTTCCTCTAGTTACTAGTTAGAGGAGTCTCCATGGGTTTACTACTCTCCATGCAGAATCTCTTGAGTATCTCGTTGGCATACTTTCTCTAAGATACAAACAACTTCCCATCATCCTACCATACCTCCATGCCAAGAAAGTAATGCATGAGCCCCATGTCCTTCATCCCAAAGTCTCTTGCAAGGTCCTCCTTGCAATATTTGATGAGATTCTCATCACCTGTCAGTATGAGATCATCTACATAAGGTATAATGATCAAAAACTTACCTTCCACCACTATGTGATACAGGTTCACATCCGCTTCACTCTTCGTGAAGCCCAACCCAGTGAAGTAGCTATCTATCCTGGCGTACCAAGCACGGGGTGCTTGCTTCAGCCCATACAACGCTCTCTTAAGTCAGCACACATGCAACTCACGGTCCAAGGTTTCAAAACCTTCGGGCTGCTCTATGTACACCTCTTCCTTAATCATGACATTGAGGAAGGCAGTCTTCACATCCATCTGATGGATCTTCCAACCCATTTGTGCTGATAGTGAAAAAATAGATTTGATTGATGAGTACCTTGAAATAGGAGCAAAGGTCTCATCATAATCAATCCCCTCAAACTGTGAAAAGACATAGGGCATAAATATGGCCTTATGATTCTCCACACTACCATTTGCAGCTTTATTTACCTTGTAAATCCAACAGGAGCTCACAACTAACTTGTCCTCCGGTCTTGAGACCACATCCCAAACACTGTTTCAAACTATGGAGTCATACTCCTCCACCATCGCATCAACCCAAACAGGCTGCTGCACTGCTTCTTGAAAGGAAGATGGCTTTATCACTACACATGCACTCGTAAGTGCCATGTATCCATTGTACCTCTTTGGTGACCTCCTCTGTTTGCGCTGAGAAGAGGGTGCTCCCACATTCTCCCATGCATTGTCCAACAATCTGTCAGCCTCTCTAGTGCGCCTTTTTCCCTCTCTGGAAGAATCTTCCTGAGTGGATGTCTCCACTCTTTGAACCTCTACATGTGGCTGCTCCACATCAATCTGAGGCCCCTCAACCTTAGGAGCTAAAAGCTCCTCACCCACATGTAGCTCAAGCTTCCTCTCAAGGGATTCTCACATGGCCTTCTCCTCATCAAACTTGATATCCCTGCGAACCACTGTCATCCGACTGTTCGACATGTACACCTGATAACTGTGGGGTGTATTAGTGTACCCCACAAAGATCCCTAACTATGTTGTTGGCTTAAGCTTCTTCCATGCATCTTTGGTCACATGGAAATAAACCAATTACCCAAAAATCCTGAAGTGACTAGCATATGGCCTCTTAGTGGAATAAGCCTCCTCTGGTGTCTTCATCTCAAGTATCTGATGTGGGCTACGATTATGAGCATAAACCGATGTGTTGCATGCCTCAACCACAAGTGTAGTGGTAGGCCATGATCATGCAACATCGCCCTTGCTGCCCCTACTATGATCCTATTCTTCCTCTTTGCAATCCCATTCTGTTGAGGGTTATGGGGTGCTGTTAACTCTTGTTTAATCCCTTCCACTGCACATAAGTTCTTAAACTCATTGGATATATACTCACCACAATTATCACTCCGTAGAGCTTTAACCTTCTTGCCAGACTCTTTCTCTACCAATGCTTTGAACTCACAAAACTTTGTGAAAGTTTAAGCATTTTTCTGCATAAAAAATACCCAACATTTATGAGAATAGTCATAAAAAAATGTAACATAATACCCATGTTTGGCCATGGATGCTGTCGAGAATGGTCCACACACATCTGAATGGACTCTCTCCAGAATATACTCTGCTCGACTATCTCTATCTCCAAAGGAAGACTTGGTGTATTTTCCCAAAGTATAACCCTTGCATGTATCAAATTTCTCAAGCGTACCTTTGGGAATACCGGTAGAGATTTGCTGCAATATCTTCAAAGCCCCATGATGCAAGTGGCCCAATCACTTGTGCCACAACTCATTGATGTCTCGCTCAACATATTTTCTGCTTTTGAACTCAAAGAAACACAATCCTCTACCTCTATCTTATAGAGATTCTGAACTCGAATCCCTATCTTCTTTACTTGACCTACGGTTATGTGTCGAAGGAATGCCTTTCCTTTCAAAAAGATCACATCATAGCCTCTATCCTCAAGCATGGAAATGGATACTAAGTTCTTCATCAGTCCAGGTACATGCATAGCATTCTTCAAGGTGAGTGGAGCCATATGCTCCTTTGAAAAGTAATAGTGCCCACACTAGTAACACTATACTTAACGTCATCACCCATCTCGGTATGAATCTTGAGATCTTTCTCCTCTAGTTCACTAAATAACTCTTTTTCGCCAGTCATGTGGAAAGAAGATCCACTGTCTAAGTACCAGAAACTTCCCATCATTGAAGACACCATGCATGCAATGAGGAAAAAGTCCAATTCGAATTGGGATGCCAAAGCCTCACCCGCCGCTCCTCCCGAGGACTTCTCCTTGGATTTATTCAAGGGACAATTTGTAGCAAAGTGTCCCATCTTGTGACAATGAAAACATTTAACTTTCGTCATGTCCTTCTTCTTACCTCCATGATAAGAATCTGATTTGGAATGGGAAACTTTACCTTTCCCCTTCCTTGCCTTAATTTACTAAGGCACAATTCTCTTCATCATCAGTCTTTGATGAAGAGCCATCCCTGGTATTCCTGCTAATCTCATCCTACATCAAATCCGACCATATTCGTTCTCAATTTGGTAGCTTCTCCCGACCATTGACAGAGTCCTAATAACTATGCCAACTCTTTGGGAGTCCAAGAAGATTAAGGCTCACCATATCCTCCTAGGAAACCATGATTCAAACACTTCCAAGTTCATCTCGACATTGAGTGAACTTGGTCAAGCACTTTGGAATCGTCTCGCCTTTCTCCATCTTGATTTTACGAAGTTTATCCTTCAGTGCCAACTTCCTTTGATTACTGCTATTCTGATACAACTCTGTCAATGTTTTCCACATAACATGCGGGGTTTCCTTTCCATGGAGCCTCGAGACAATATGATCTCGAAATCCCTCAAGGATTATCCGCCTTGCCTTCACCACACATGTCTTCCATTCAGCCAAGTTTTGTGCATCGGTAGCTACTCCCTTAGGAATTGCTTGCTCAACAAATTCCTTCAAGCCATTGCCCTCTAGCACAACCTTCATCCCATCCCTCCAGGATATGAAATTCGAGCTTCCTCCCAAGGCATACTCAAACCTTAACCCATGGAATGCTGTCTGCGGATCTTGAAGTATGTATTGCAAACTTGACTTTCACCTGTAACCGAGAAACTCAAAACTTTGAAATCTCCTCTAGAGAGCTGATTTTAAATCAACGATATCTCCTTCATCCGAACTCCGATTCGGTCGATTGTTTTTTTGAATTTGGGTATCGTTTCCTAAGGAATCCATATATGCAATTTGTTTCTGAATAATTTTCACATAAATTCTCAGATCTTCTTTGAAAACTCTTTTCCCAAAAAATAATCTTGCTCCGATACCATGTAAAAAATCTTGTATATTCACAAGGTAATGCAATTCGCTAAAGCAAGAGACAAGATTATACTTTTACTCTTTATAGCGGAAGCCCATAAACATTGAGAAAATTATAATCAATAGAGGAAGAGGATCAAAGGCACATAACACAATAAATATCTGGGGAAAGCCACAACTCAAAACCCCACTATCTGTTTTGTATTAATCCGGAAAATGAAGATGAAATTACAATGCTTGTTCTCTCTAGAACGATCCCAACACTCAGAAAATTCAATCTCCAACTCATAAGCAAGCTCAAGGCCAAATATTAGCCTCTTCACAGGCTTTCGAAGTCTCTATTCAAATGTGTAATTCCTATGAATGATAACTTCTATTTAAAGGGAAATAAAGCCTCTAAAAACCGCAGAATCCCTTAAGGATCAATTCTTGATTTCATGCACTATGGGTGCAACTCAGAAAAATCTAAAACAAATAGTACACTATCTCTGCACTCTAGTCTCAACTGGGTCTTTCTCAGAATTGACATGCATGAGTTTCTGATGAGTAAATATTTAGTTAACTAGAATAGCACTGGTGGAGTTCATTAGTGACACCACTGACTGTTAACTCACTATTAGTTCTCTTAATCAGTTTGAGAACTAATTTAACTGAATTGACTCATGAAACCGAGTCTTCTATTTTACAACTCACAATTAACTCATACTGGACTCCTACAAAGTAGGGAGAACATACGCAAAAATTCCAAAAGACTTCCAACTCGAATTTCCTAAGTTAAGTAAGTTTAATAAACTTAATTTAACTATTTTAAGTTGCTATGAGAATAGATTTCGAATTTAATTTCCAGTTTAATTCAAGGAAAAATTAAGCTGGACTCTCTTGTTGCCATTTCTCAACATGAACTCATCAACATGCAACAAAATCCACATAAATTCTCATAAACAATCGCAACGAAATAATTCAAGGTGCAAGAGGTAGAGGAATAAACCTCACCTCCGCTCCCATACATAATGTACCTTTGCCACCCCATTGAAATGATCCCACATTTTTAACGAACGGATGTCGAGTGTGAATACCAACCCCTCTCACCTACGCCCTTCCATTCCATGTACCTAATGAGACAAATGTACATGAGACACATCTCTCGAAAAATTTGCATACCCACCACCGTTCGCACCCTTTCGGGGATATTAAAATTACTTTTATATTAATAAAAAAACCAACTAAAAATTCTATTTAATAATTGGAAAATCTTTACTTTTTATATATTAAACCTCATATAAATATAAACTTACCCAACTCGTTTTCAAATAAATAAAACATAAACATAATTTTGACTAATTCATTTTCCACTATTATTTTTATGGTTTATATCGCTAAAACAAATCGTTATAATAATGTAAAGTCTGCTAAATTTTCAATTATGTTGATCTTACATCATACAATATCAGAGGTTGATCAAAATATATTACCTATTAGTAATTAGTGCATAATAAAAGATCACAAAAAGTAAACAATTTGCGCAGAATGAAAAAAGGTAATGAAACCTAAACAATATTTTTTATAACTACTTCTATAAATTATAAACCCAAAAAATGATTGGTTAGCCTTTGTTTTCCATCATTTTCTATGTCAATAGTGATTTCATTCATTGAAACAAAACCTAAACTTACAATTTGTATAAATTTTGAATAACAAAATTAATTAATTCACTAGATTCTACACAATCATCTTGTATTTTAAGTTTAGCATTTATAATTATTAATCAATGAATCAACGTCCACTCTATCACATTAAATGCTACATAAAATGATGTTTATTCACTACCCAATATTCTATCTAAAATAAATAGAACAATTGATTAACAATTTTAACGATGTAAAATATAATGACTATACACTCTTTTGGACTAAATGACATCCTCAAATGTGCCAGAATTCAAACCATTATGGCATTTTGGATTATAAACTACACAAAAAAATATGTCACCATAAGTCAGCAGAGACTACATGACCCATAAACTTTACAAAATCATGTGGAAATAACCATTACATGATCACTGCAACTTTTTTTAATATTTTAGAACATAAGGCACCGCTACCTTTAGCGATAACAATTGAGCCTGCGTTCTGGTTTATATTTACTGTGTTCATCATGGGAGTGAGAGTAAAAAGCTCTCTTATTCATTCCGTGATTGCATGGCTTATAACAATAATCCATGAAGCATCGTGGTTGGGAAGTCCCCACTAATTTGACTTCCTAACCATGGAGTCATGATTCATCGCTTTAAAAAAAGCAAAAAGTAGTTAAGAGATGAGATTGATGGTATCCATAGTAGCATCTAACCAAAATATTCCAATATTCTGTAAAGTCCTCTGAGATCTAGAGTTAAATGGGCTTTCTCTAAGCTATTGTACATATTAATATATATGAATTTGAAAAGTATATAAGATATTCATTCAATTTCTTAAAATCAAAAGTGGGATATCTTTAAGAAAATATTCCTTCACATTCTAAAAAACAAAAAAAAGAGAAATATTTTAAAAATTATAAATTTCTAAAACATAAAAAGAAAGAATATCAAAATAAAATTTAAAATGTTACAAATTGAAAATGTAAGTTTTCTTAAATGTGAGAAAACGTGATATTTAAAAATTTAAAAATATTACTAATTTTTTGTATTCTTTCTAAAATACTTGTGCATAGAAAACTATGTTATTAATATTATATAGGTTGGAAATTTTTAATTTTCTTTTCTAATTAATGCTCAATACATGATTTATGCTTCATTAAAAAAATAATCAACCCGTGATTTACACTTCATTAAAAAAACAATCAACCCATTATTTATACTTCATTTTTTTGTAAGCTGACTTTGGACCCTTTTATTTCTTTTTAAAAGGAAGATTGTACATGCAAGTTCAAAAATGAACTAGATGGTCTCAACCCGCCCGAAGGGAAATCGAGTCTATTGACCATATGGTGGAGTCATATCTTGACCAAAATTTAAAAGTCCCGATCAAGTCTAATAATGCTAAAAATGCTGCAATATCATGCTGACCTTTAACACTAACTTCACAATGCTCAGGAGGCTACTAACTGTAAATAAAAAATACTAATCATCAGATGATTCAACTAGGGATGGATCCTTTGTAGTGGATTCCTATTGGGATGACGGGGGAATACACGGGATGTGAGTGTCAATTCTTACCAGTCACCGTATCGCTTGATTCAAGCCAAACTTCACTTGTTGTATGTCCTAACAGACGAAGGCCAACTTTCCCTGTAACGACAGGGGGTCTTTTGGTTTTGTTGTCATAACTTTGACCACCAGGGTCTTCATTATCCAATATAGAAGTAGTTTCTGAGTGTATAGATTCCTTCTCCCTTTGGTTTGTCCCATGTCTATTACAATGTCTCCCCAATCTCGAAGTAGATTTTCCCTACTCGGTTCTGGTCCCAATTCAACATTTCCTCCCATTCTTCCAGTCTGGCACCAATTGTGGATGAGGACGTGGCTATGTATAATACTGTTGCCTCCACCTCTGCTCAGGACCCACCTCTGCGCCCCTTCCATCTGCTAGCTCGGTGTTAAATTCCATGTCAAATACCATTATTCAGATCTCTTCCTCAACCTCGACCTTGACTTGACGTGGTCATATCCCGATGCCTTAGACCCATGCAAACCATATCCTTCTTTATCTTGCAATTCCTATGATACTTTAGGCTCTGTCTTGAGGACTAGCCATCAGGGTTCTTGGAATGGTCTTCTCCGAATAGAAATCCTATAAACATCACATTAGCGGGAAAACACACAAAAAATTGAGTTAGCATTAAACCCTCTATAATGTGAGATCCCATGAGCCACACATTTTCTTCAAGCTGCTCCATGAACAATAAATTTTCTGGCATGCATGTCAAAAACGTAATAATTAACAAAGCAACTGAAGGTAAGTGTTCTAATAACATCCTTATAACGACTATCAGGAAGGTAAGGAAGGGTTCCCTCCCCAAGTGGTTCCTGGCCCTTGGCTGGGTACCATAAGCCAACCCTCTAACAAGAAATCCAACCATTGCTAAATATTTCACAATATCATATAACAAAGGCCATAAAATCCCCTCCTCCCTACTATGGGCTTCTTGGGAATGACCCGTCAGACATGGGAAGGAACCATAATTCCAATTGAAGGCCTTTCTCTAGGCTAAACAATTCAACACAGGATGAAAGTGATAAAGAGTCACAAGAAAAAAATACCAGTATCTATGAACCCAATTACATACATGCCACAAATATGCCTATTGGTGCTTAGGCCAAGCAATTAACCATTCACGAACTCGCCATCATCCAGGTAACACATACGAATCAAAGGTAGGGGAAAAGGAAATGTGACATACCCATAAGCGTACATTTCTTGGTGCCTGACCCTAGTTTTTATGGAGTAGGATCGATGTCCATCCTTTGTTGGTCCTGATGATCTCCCGATGTCTATTCTCTCGAGGAGGGATAGAACGTTATCTAGAATACCCTTGAAATAATGCCCGATTGCCAAAGTTTTCCACCTTTCCATATTTCATCTCGCGGGAGATCTCCCTTGCATTAATCCCGTGTAACTCTTTAGGGATTTACACATGTGGGTGCATGTGATGGGGTGGCTACACCAACTCCCATCCTTTATTACCTTTGATATTGTAACCATGCCAATGTGAATCCCATTTTTGGTCAGTCTTGGATCGCATCCCAATCAAGGGTCATGATTTATGCTTCATTAAAAAGATTCTCAATATTCTAATTTATATAGATTAAGATATTAATTTTATTTTTAATATTTGATGTAGTTTTAGGTCACTTGGGCCATTCACGATTAAGGTAGGTAAATCATGTTATTAAGAAATTTCATATATAACCAAATTAAATAATTAAAATTTGCCATGTCATATTAGGTGCCTAGTCACACCTGTATCTCTTTTAAATTTTAAAGGATTTTGATTGGCTTACACATTATGATGTGGAAGTTGCACGATGCCATGAGAGTTGGACCATGGTTCAATTACTCATGAGGCTTCACTGAGGGATGTGAATCAAGGTGGATATCTTGATCTTTAGCCACCATTAGTCTCACACTAGAGGACGACCTTGGAGTTAAAGATGGCCTCCACAGTCATGCTTATGTTCAACTCTATTAATCATAGATACTTAAATGGTAAGGGTTAAAGTGGCACCCTTGGAACTGTGTGGAAGTTCTTGAAGGGTAAATTTGACTTGGCACCCTTGGAACTATGTTGAAGTTCTTCAAGGGCACAATTGACTTGGCACTCTTGGTATCGGAAAAAAAGGAGAATTAGAAATTAAAGTATGGACTAAACGCTAGAGTCAAAGAGTATAAACTGTTGGAATATTCAACAATACTGGGGGGGTGAATCAATATTAACAATTTTTAACTTCAAAAATTTGTAAATGCATCCATAGATACAAAGAAAAGCACATAAATATACAAAGCACATAAATTTTTACATGGAAGCCCAAAGTAGGAGAAAACCATGTAATGCTTTTCTTAATATATATATAAAAAATACTTTGAATTTATCAACACCAACTGAAAGGACACAACATCTCCCTGGTTTATCAACACCAATTGAAAGGAAGCAATAACTCATTGATTGATCAATTTATCAAAGCTTGTACAAGAGTCAATATTAGTCAATGAAAGTGTTCCCTCTTAGCAGCTGCTCCTCTATCCTTCACATAAGCACTCAGTTTCCCAAACACAACCTTCTTAGCAACAAAACTTCCCTCAAAAAATGATCCTTGAACTCGACCTCCTTATCAAAAGATTTTGACTTTAACATGCCCTAAACTAAGACTAAAAATTGGAATTTAATGCACCTAAACTCAACCCTCAAGCAATTAGAACTCAAATTCTAGAACTCTACCTCCTCCACAGGTTTCATCCTCCTCAACAAAGAACAATGTTAGATCTTCAAAAATATACCTGAACCTTGCCTTCAAACACAATAGTATTTGGCCCTTAAAACAAGCATAAGTTCGATATTCTTTGTACCATAACCCTGGTCCTGAAATTCAACTACCATAGGGATAGGTCACTGATCTCAGGACAAGCTTGAAACTCGACCTTCCACACTGGAATTCAACCCTCTACACAGATATGAAATTCAACCTTCAAAGGGGACATAATTCATCCCTCAAGAACACGTCTGCAATCAACCTTCTAACCAAGACCAAAAAAATTCAAAAAGTGTGTCAAGGATCGTTCCAAAATAAGCCAAAAAAACATTTCCAAAATGAGCCAAAAACCCTTCAAAGTGTCAACAATCCTTCCAAAATAAGCCAAAAAAACCTTTCCAAAATGAGCCAAAAATCCTTCAAAAATGTGCCAAAATCCTTCCCTATAAAGTCTCCCCAAATCAACTCCTCTTCACTTTTGGTTCATGAGATATGAACCTTAGAACTCCTTTTATTCACTTGTTTGAATAGATCCAAACTTGCTTGAGTGAGTGACTTGAAATGATCCTTAGAGGATTGTATTATTCCTTCTTTATAGGACCCTTGAGCGCATCAATGTAGCTTCCTTGCTTTGCTTCATTTCCTTTCATCAAAGAGCTTAAACCTTTATCAATTTTTTTTTTAATATCCTATTCTAGGCTTGTCAATGAATGGATTTTGGTTGCTGATGATTTCATCTAGTATTTTGGTACTATTGTCAATGTTTTGCTAGATATCCTTCTTATATAGTTCCTTCCTCAAAGAGACTACCTCAAATTCTAGATTCATGGAAATTCTCTCCTCTTCCAGTTGCCTCTTGAGTGTTTCTTCAAATACTATGGCTTCTTCTAACTATACTTTAATATTTATTATAGTCTACTTAGTCTCTTTAAGGTTCCTGCTGGGAATTTCATTCTTTTAGTTTCTTTAACTCTTCCTTGAGTATGAGATTTTTCTTCCTTGTTCTTCTAATATCACTTAAGGATTGACCAATTCTGCTTCAATATCCACTTTTCCTTCTTCTTCATGATTTACTTCATAGTTTTCAAGAGTTTAATTCCGAGTATCTAATGTCATGAAGAGAATTGTATCAGAATCATGGTCACTATTATCATCTTCATCAAATCAACTACTATCTTCTCTTGAATAGAGACTTTTCTCCTTGAAGAATTTTCTCTTGTTATTTCCTTTGTTTCTTTTATGATGTTTATTTTCTTTCTTATAACTTTCTTCTTCATCACTATCTGATCCCCTTGCAAACAAACATTTAGAAGCATAATGAAAAATTCTACCACATTCAAAATATTTAAAAGGAAGCTTACCTTTATATTTCCCGATTCCTATTTTCAACTTTCTCTCAAAGTTGACTTCTTCTTCATCGTCTCAATCATCATTACAATCAGAGATTGTTTTTTACTTTTGCTTGTTCTTTGTTGTCTTATTGGAGACCTTGAAAGCTTCTTCCCTTTTGGATGGATTTTCCTATTCCATCCTCATTTCATTTTCTATAAGAATTCCATGTAGCTCATCCATACTCAACATAGCTGGATCTTGTCTCTCTTCTAAAGTTTGGATTTTATAATCAAATCTCCTTGGGAGAGAGCTTAGTATCTTTTGAACGATGACTATCTCTGTGATCTTCTGTCCTAGTCCTCTCATTGTACTCACAATATCATCAACCCGAAGAAAGTAAGTTGTAATGTATTCATCTTTAGGTGTTCAAACTGTCCTCTATATGTTTGAAGCTTGGCCCCTTTGACCTATTCATATCCTTCATACATATTCTTGAGTTTGTCCCAGATTTCCTTTATTGATTCACAATGCATAACCTTGACAAATTTTATAATGTTAGCCCTCCTAGAATGGCATACATAGCCTTTGAATTATTTTCATAAAGTCTTCTTCCAACTGAATCTATTGGAGTAGAAGCTGGTACCCTGTATTCATTTAGAACAACTTACTAAACATCAAATCATTGTGCTTGTAAGAACAATCTCATCCTTATGCTCCAAAAGAATAATTTTGTCCATCAAACAATGGAAGACCATGTTTGGTGCATTTTGTTTGCTTGTACACTAGTCTTACTGAGATCTACTTTCCATTAGTCAAAAGGTTTATGAAAGAACCAACTCCGAGACCAATTGTTGGAATATTCAACAATACTGAGAGGGGGGTGAATTAGTATTACAATTTTTTAACTTCAAAAACTCGTAAATGCATCCATAAATATAAAGCAAAGAACATAAATATACAAAGCACAAATATTTTTACGCAAAAGCCCAAAACAAGAGAAAACCATGAAATGATTTTCTTAATATATATAAAAGGTACATTGAAATTTATCAACACCAACTAAAAGGAAACACCAATTCCTTGATTTATTAGCATCAAATCTTGTACAAGAGTAAATATTAGTCAAATAAAGTCTACCCTCTCGGTAGCTTCTCCTCTGTCCTTCACATAAACACTTGGTTTCCAAAACACATCCTTCTTAGTAATATAAATTCCCTCAACAATTGATCCTTGAACTCAACCTTCTTATCTGTAGAACTCAATCTTAACAAGCCCCAAACCAAGAATAAAACTTGGACTTTAATGCACCTAAACTCAGCCCTCAAGTAATTAGAACTCAACTTCTACAAATTTTCCTCCTCCATAGGGTTTGACCTCCTCAACAAAGAACAATGTTAGATCTTCAAAAACATACGTGAAACTCGCCTTCAAACACACTAGGTTTGGCCCTCGAAAGAGGCATGAGTTTGTCCTTATTTGAACTAGACTTCGGTCCTGAAATTAGGCCTCAACAGGGACATGCAACTGCTCTTAGGACAAGCCCGAAACTCGACCTTCACCACTAGAATTCGGTCCTATACATAGATTTTAAATTCAACCTTCAAAGGGGATATAAATCGGCTCTCAAGAACAAATTTGCAATCAAACTTCTAACCAGGAATTAAAACCTTCAAAAAGTGTGCCAAATATTCTTCCAAAATAATCCAAAAAACCTTTCCAAAATAAGCTAAAAACCCTTAAAAAATGTTCCAAAATCCTTCCCCAGAAAGTCTCTCCAAATCAACCCCTCTTCAATTCTGGTTCACGAGGTACGAACCTAATAACTCCATTTCTTCGCTTGTTTGAACATATCTGAACTTGCTTGAGTGAGTGACTTGGAACTCTCCTTCACACATTTATTTATAATGCATTTGAGGTCTAGATTGGGCCGACTTGTCCACCAACTAGATTGGTTTGTGCATCTGGAAGAATGTATAGTGAATATTAAAATTTTTCCTTAAGTATGAGGAGTTAGAGGGAGTGCGATATACCATTGGAAAGGTCGCAGAATAAGCTTTCCAACCATATATGTTGCGATTCCATTTGAGCTAGGTAAATGGAGTAAAAATGCATTCAAAAATAGGGTATCTAAATGGGGCATCAAGAATCCAAAAACAATATTTCAGAATATGCTACTTGAATATGTAACTTTCTCTTTCATTTATGCAACAAGGTCCAATCATAGAGGGGAAGGGGAAGAACTGGAAGTTCTATGGAAAGATTGGTGTCCAGATCCCTCAACTCATCCTCATCCGACCCTCCCGCTCATCCATTTGAGCTAGGTAAATGGAGTAAAAATGCATTCAAAAATAGGGTATCTAAATCGGGCATCAAAAATCCAAAAACAATATTTCAGAATATTCTACTTGAATATGTAACTTTCTCTTTCATTTATGCAACAAGGTCCAATCATAGAGGGGAAGGGGAAGAACTAGAAGTTGTATGGAAATATTGATGTGCAGATCCCTCAATTCATCCTCATCTGGCCATCCCACTCATTATTTTTTGGGGCATATGGTTGGTTTGCAATAAAATCATCTTTCAAGAAAAATTAATAGTGCCAAAGAGAATTGCAGCTAAAGCTCTGACAATTCTGGCTCACTTTCCTTGGGAAAAATGAATTCCTCCTAGAATAATCATGGAAGAGTCCCCAAACCTCACAAAAAATGTGGGATTTATTTGATGGGGCCTCTAGTGACTTTGCAAACAAGAGTGGTGGGCGATATGTCCTCTTCCTGTTATCCATCACTCTTTTCATGCTAAAATGGGGTTTGTCCCAGGCACAAACAATAAGGCCGAATTATTGGCTTGTAAAAACTTATTGGTCTTTGTAAAGGAAAAGGGTTAACACAACTTCAAGTGTATGGTGACTCCATTGTAGTAGTCAATTGGCTAAACATAACACAATTTTGCAGGAATTTGCTTTTATGTGCAATCCTAAAAGACATTTGGTGACTAAAAGACTCATTCAATTTCTTTATATGTTCATATATCTACAATGAGTGAAATGTTATGGCTGATTGACTTTCAAAATATGGGCTAAACATGGAACAAGACCTATGGCACATCAAGGAGCAGAGGGACGACATTGCATATGAATTTTACGACTAGACTTTCATCGATCCGTCCAACCAAAGCCGAATAGACTTTTTTTTTGCTTTTTGTAATGTAAATATTCATGAAAAGCTGAGTATGTAATGCACTGTAAAAGTCAACCCTTAAAAGAGGCAAGTATAATTTATTTATTTTATTTTTTATTTTATTCTATTTTATTTTTATTTTTATTTTATTTATTTATTTATTTTTTAATTTTAATTTTTAATTTTAATTAATTAATTAATTATTTTTTTGAACATATATGATGTAAATGGGATAGCCAAGTCTCATAGTGCACGTTCCTTCTTTTTGATGGATGGTAATGGGTATTTACTTGTCGGTTTCATGAACAAAATTTGGATATGTCCCAGAATAGTCAAAATATAAATATTTTCTGAACCAAGCCACAATCCTGGGTTAAGTCAAACAATACATGGTGAGTGCATCTACAAAATGTAATTTTTGCATCTTTCTTGAAAGAATGAGAACCATCCACGTGGAGGAAGCATGGAATGAGAGTCTCCAACTAAACTTTGAAATTGAAAAATAAATATGGGTGGTTAGGGACATAAATATGGTACGTACTTGTTAGCTCTAGTTGAAGAAACACTTGAGCAAATAGGGGAATTTAAATTGGGATCAATTGACAACTAAGAGAAGAAATATGAAACATATTTGGGGTGAGAGAATTATATATTTTTAAAGAAATATAAGAAAATGAAATTCATGAGAGCCTTAATAAAATGGTGATACATAGACAGGGGAATAATAAGAATATTGGAATTCTTATTTGACTTATTTCATTTATTTCCTAATTGTCCTTTTTGACTTATTAGTAATAACTATTAATAAATTAATTAATAAATTGATTTTCATCAACAATTACATTTATCTCTAACGGTCATAATCATTTTATGATTTACTTTCTCCAGATATCCTTGGTCTGGCACTCTTCAATTCGTCATTTCAACTTTATGTCCTCAAGGATGGGTGATGTGTTCACTTGAATGTCAGACACCTCAACAATTTCACATCGTGCTCCAAAAGTGTCATGATCATTATTTACTTAACTGTGGAAAATCTACATGCTAAAAATTGAAATTGGAAAAATGATAAATTTTGCGTGAGTAGTTAAGTGGCTATTCTAATATCTTCTATAAAAGAAGAGAAAGCTTTGGGAAACTAATTTTTGGATGCATCCTAATGCTATATAGACATTCTAACGCTATTAAATTTGTCTTTGAGTGACTAATAGAGTTTTGTTGTGAGTTTGGTATGTGTGGAGTTTCGATTATGTGGGAACTTCTTGAGTCGAGAGATAACTTCCACAATTTAGTGTATTCATCTATGGTATAGTCGCATTGTAGTTTAGAGTGGGGTCCACAAGGAAGAAAAGTACCCACGAAGTAAGTAGAGAGATCACTAGTGAGTCAACGACGTTTTGTTGGTACCCAGTAAAGCAAGTTTCATGTCGTTCAATTGGTGTAGGATTGTATCAATAAACAACTGCAACAGTCCCTATTGTATTGACGCATTGATCGATTGGTGGATGATGTTTAAAATTTTTGTGTATATTCAATTGTGTATAGTTTATTTTTTTATTTTTGCAGAAAAATGACGAGTAATTTTATTCATCATACAAGAAGAAAATTATATTTTGCATATGCGTGAACTGCATTCCAGAAGAAAACAGTCTGAGAAAAAAACATATGCCATGTGAGAAAACCCCGAAGGGATAATATAAAAAAACTAAAACCTTAGGCAAAATAGAAGCCCTAGGGGTGGAAAATGAACGTGATGCTAAGTTACGAGTCATTATAGGCCACCCTGGTAGCAGAAAAAAACAAGCCCAAAACCGGGCATTAAACAACATAGCCACAAAACCTCGGGAACACCAATGATGAATCCGAACCAACACCAACGAATACAACAACAGGCGATGACAAGCGAATCCTTGGATGACAAGAAGTAGCGCTGAAAGTCCAAGAAGAAACAATGACATCCCCAAAAAATAGTGACGATAAACACTACAACACGACAATACAAAGGCACCGATAAGCCAAAACCTTGACCTTAGGGAAGAAGAAACGAACCCGACTGGACGCACAACAAAACCACCACCAAAAGGGTACCTGTGGGAAGTAACATCACTAGTATGTGCAAATGGAAGAAAAGCTTCCACATTGAAAGGTGGCACGAACCAAAGGGCCAAAGCAGCTAGGGTTCCAATTGCCCCATCCTCTGCTACCTCAACTCCAATTCGTATAATATTTATTTTGTTATACAATACTCAAAATTTGTTAATGGTTAAGGAATATATTTATTTCTATGGATTAAGGAAATTTTGGATATATTCTATTGTGTAAAGTCTACTTCACTATACAATACCCAAAAAAAGGTTGAGGGTTGAAAAATATATATTTATTTATAATAACTCAAAAAAATTTGGTGTACTTTCAATTTTATTAAGTTTATTTATTTTACCATACCCATAATTTTTGATGATTGAAAAATATATTCATTTATATGGATTGCGACTACATGGATGGTGATGTTCATTTAAATTAATAGAGATCTCCCTGAGTTAGTAAGATTTGACTGCACAAGGTAGTGGGTTAATTCTTGAAATTAGGAAAAAAATGTTCACTATCTGAAGATTGATTTGATTAATAAATTATACCCTATGATCTTCATAATAACTACATTCAAGAATTCTCATGAGAACTGATAAATTCTTATGCATTCTCAATGGTTCATAGGTTACATTAGCTAGTGATGTTAAATCTAAGCAGTGAACAGAAGGTTAACGAGTGTTATGGTTTGAGTGGCATGATAATTCCAAAGTCAATGAATTTACAATTTACCCAACTCAACTTCAATCAACTTACATGCTATCGCTTTTATTATAACTAGGTATTAGATTACTCAACGATAGAGAGGCAAAATGTTTTTAAGAATTACAATTTAGGAATTTATTGGGGTTATGCTCTTCAAAGTAATGCATCTCACAATATTTTAGATCGACATTTACATGTTGATTATCTATTTCTGTTGAAGATTTAATTTTTTATCCTTGAGTCGCTTCACCTATATGGTATGAGAATATAGGTAAATGATTACTCATGCCAATCCCTGGAGTATACAAGAACATCGATCTATAATTACATGTACCCATATAACATGAGAATACATAAATATTATTGGATATATTAATAATTGAGGAAATGCTCATGAAACTCTTGAATATTAGTTATATGTGTATGCTTCACAAGGATAACTACTAACTTTGGAATAATATATACTCTATATATCCAAAGGCTTCCCACCTCTTAAAACCTCAATCAAAGCCTTAAACTTCAATATACTCTAGCTTTTAAATTCTGTAATTATGAGAAGTTAACTATTTAGTGAGATATTACCATGCTAAGAATGAATAGGGCCATTTGATTGTAAAGTTCAACTAAGGCCATTTATTAACTGTAGAAAATCTTGTAGATTCACAAGCTCATGCAATTTACTAAAGCACATGACAATACTCTACTTCTACTTTCAACCAATGAAAGCCAATAGATTGATGAAAACAATAAGAATAAGAAGAAGATAAATCAATGGTACATAATACAAGATGTATCTGGGGAAAGCCACTGCTCAAAACCCCACTATCTGTATTGCATATATCAGAGATAGGAGTGAAGATACAAAGCTTGTTTTCACTAGAACAATTCCGCACAAGTATTCTCAACTCTCTAAGCTCACAAGCAAGCTCTTGGCCAACACTTAGCCAATCCTGCAGCTCTCCAAGCCCCGATTTCCTTGCGCAATTCCTATGGCTGAATAACCCATATTAATGGGAATCTAGTGCTTCTAAAACTACACAATCTAAACTAGGTCTAGTTCCTGATTGCATGCATGATCTATACAACTCAGTAAATCATACAATTGATAGTACACTGTCCCTGCACTCTAGTCTCAACTGGGTCTTTCTCTGAACTGACATGCATGAGTTTCTCATGAGGAAATTTTCAGTTAAATAGAGTAGTACTAGTGGATGCATTAGTGCACCAATTGAGCGTTAGTCCTCTATTAGTTCTAAAAACAATTTAGAACTATTTTAACTGAACTTAACTCAGTAAACTGAGTGATCTAATTTCCAATTCAATTTAAACTCATACTGGACCCCTAAAACTTAGGGAGAACATATACATGACTACAGAAAGACTTTCAACTCAGAATTCCTAAGCTAATTAGGTTAATTAAACTTAATTAACTATTTACAAGTTGCTATGAGAATAGAATTCGATTTTAATTCTCAGTTTAATTCAAGGACAAATTAAACTGGAATTTCTTGTTGCCATTTCTCAACACTCCCTCTCAACAAGAAAGGGATTATTAGCTACCCTGATCCTATCTCTGTGAAACTCGAATTTACATCTTGACAATGACTTTGTCAAAATGTCAGCATCTTGCTTCTCCGCAGGAATGTACTCTAACAACATAATCTGCCTCAATACACAATCTCTGAGATGATGATATCAGATATCAATATGCTTGGACTGATCATGAAAAAATGGATTTTCAGAGAGTTTGATACAACTTTGATTATCGCAATAAATCATAGTTGGATCCATTTGCTGAACAAACAAACCAACCACGATTTTTCTCATCCAGATGGCCTCACACGCTGTCTGACTCGCAACCATGTACTTTGCCTCTACCGAACTAAGTGCAACTGATTTTTGTTTCCTTCTGTACCAAGAAACTGCCGCTGACCCAATACTGAAGATCCTTCCTAATGTTCTCTTCCTGTCGGATGGACTCCCTGCCCAATCTGCATCGGTGAAGTGTTGAAGCTTCGCTCCCTCTGTCTGTCTGTACCATAATCCATACTGAGAAGTGCCCCTGAGGTATCTCAACACATGCTTTTTCGTCTTCCAATACAACATGGTAGGTCTAACCATCGCTTGACTAAGCTGGTTAATTGCATATCACATATCCAGTCGTGTGTTCACCAAGTACATGAGTGAACCCACAAGCTTCCTATAAACAATAGCTTCCACTACTTCCCCTGAAGTAGCATCCTCCTTCCTCTAGTTACCTACTAGAGGAGTCTCCATGGGTTTGCTGCTCTCCATGTGGAATTTCCTGAGTATCTCGTTGGCATACTTGCCTTGAAACACAAACAACTCCCCATCTCCCTACCATACCTCCATGCCAAGAAAGTAATGCATAAGCCCCATGTCCTTCATCTCAAACTCTCTTGCAAGGTCCTCCTTGCAAGATTTGATCAGCTAATCATCACCTGTCAGTATCAGATCATTAACATAAAGTACAATGATCAACAACTTACCTTCCATGACTATGTGGTACAGGTTCGCGTCTGCTTCACTCTTCGTGAATACCAACCTGGTCAAGTAGCTATCTATCCTAGTATACCAAGTACGGGGTGCTTGCTTCAACCCATACAACGCTCTCTTGAGCCAACACACATGCGACTCATGGTCAAAGGTTTCAAAACCTTCAAGCTTCTTTATGTACACCTCTTCCTCAATCATGCCATTAAGAAAGGCTGTTTTCACATCCATTTGATGTATCTTCCAACCCATCTGTGCTGATAGTGCCAATATAGATTTGATTGATGAGTACCTTGAAA
Source organism: Pinus tabuliformis (assembly GCA_031772625.1). Classification (NCBI taxonomy): domain Eukaryota; kingdom Viridiplantae; phylum Streptophyta; class Pinopsida; order Pinales; family Pinaceae; genus Pinus; species Pinus tabuliformis. The sequence goes on along the minus strand of CM062820.1, from coordinate 1,415,872,778 downwards.
TAGGAGCAAAGGTCTCATCATAGTCAATCCCCTCTACCCGTGAAAAGCCACGGGCCACAAATCTAGACTTATGCTTCTCCACACTACCATCTGCAACTTGCTTTACCTTGTAAAGCCAATGGGAGCTCACCACTGAGTTGTCCTCCGGTCTCGGGACCACATCCCAAACACTGTTACGAACTATGGAGTCATACTCCTCCACCATGGCATCAACCAAATCCAGCTGATGCACTGCTTCCTTAAAGGAAAATGACTCTGTCATAATACATTCACCCATAGGAGCCATGTATCTAGGGTACCTCTCAGGTGACCTTCTCTACTTGCGCTGAGAAGTGGGTGCTCCCACATTCTCCCGTGCATCATCCAACAATCTTTCAGCCTCTCTGGTGCGCTTTCTTCCCTCCCTTGAAGACTCTTCCTGAGTGGATGTCTCCACTCCCGCATCCTCTACATGTGGTTGCTTCACATCAATATGAGGTTCCTCAACCTTAGGAGCTAAAATCTCCTCATCCACATGTAGATCAAGCTCCCTCTCAAGGGAAACTCGCATGGACTTCTCCTCATCGAATCTGAAATCCATGTGAACCACTATCATCCTATTGGTCGAAAAGTACACCCGATAGTTGTGAGGTGCATCAATGTACCCAAAAATATCCCCAACTCTGCTGTCAGCTCAAGCTTCTTTTGTGCATCTTTGGTCACATGGAAATATACCGATGACCCCAAAATCCTGAAGTGATTATCTAGCCTCTTACCAAAATAAGCTTCCTCTGGTGTCTTCATCTCAAGTATCCGATGTGGGCTACTGTTCTGAACATAAACCGATGTGTTGCATGCCTCAGCCCACAAGTGTAGTGCTACCCCTACGATGCTTCTGTTTCTTCCTCTCGACCACCCCATTTTGCTGAGGGTTATGGGTTTCTGTCAATTCCTGTTTAATCCCTCTCTTTGCACATAAGTTCATAAACTCGTTTGAGAAATATTCACCACCATTATCACTCTGTAGAGATTTAACCTTGTTGCTTGAATCTTTCTCCACCAATGCTTTAAACTCACAAAACTTTGTGAAAGTTTGATCCTTTTTCTGCATGAAAAATATCCAACATTTATGAGAATAGTCATCAAAAAATATAACATAATACCTGTGTTTGGCCGTGGATGCTGTCGAGAATGGTCCACACACATCTGAATGGACTCTCTCTAGAATAGCCTCTACTCGACTGTCTCTGTCATGAAAGGAAGACTTGGTGTATTTTCCCAAAGTACACCCCTTGCATGTATCAACTTGCTCAAGCGTACCTTTTGGAAGATCGATAGAGATCTGCTGCAATATCTTCAAAGCTCCATGATGCAAGTGGCCCAATCGCTTGTGCCACAACTCGCCAACGTCTCGACTCTGTACCCTTTCTGCTTTTGTTATCAAAGAAACACACTCCTCTACCTCCAATTTATAGAGATTCTTCACCTGAATCAATATCTCCTTTACCTCACCCGTGGCTATGTTTCGAAGGAATGCCTTTCCTTTCGAGAAGATCACATCATAGCCTCTATCCTTAAGCATGACAACAGATACCAAGTTCTTCTTCAGCCCGTGCACATACATAAAATTATTCAAGGTGAGTGGATCCTCACGCTCCCTCTGAAAAATAATCGTGCACAATCCAGTAACACTATACTTCCCGTCGTCACCCATCTCGATATGCATTTGGAGATCTTTCTTCTCCAGGTCACTAATTAACTCTTTGTCGCTAGGCATGTGGAAAGAAGCTCCACTGTCTAAGTACCATACACTTCCCATCATTGATGACCCCATGTATGCAATGAGGGAAAAGTCCAATTCGAATTGAGAGGCCAAAGCCTCACCTACCGCTCCTCCTGAGGTCTTGTTCTTGGACTTCTTGAGTGGAAAATTTGTAATAAAATGGCCCAGTTCATGAAAATGAAAGCACTTAACTTTCGTTATGTATTTCTTCTTACCTCCATGATAAGAATCCAATTTGGAATGGGAATCTTTTCCTTTCCCCTTCTTCGCCTTAATCGCTAAGGCACAGTTCTCTTCATCATCAGTCTTTGATGAAGAGCCATCCCAGGTGTTCCTCCTGATCTCCTCCTGCATTGAATTTGACCGTAGTCGTTCCCAATCTGACATCTTCTCCTAACCATTGACAAAGTCTTGATAACTATTCGAACTCTTTGGGAGTCCTAGAAGAGAAAGACTCACCATATCATCCCTGACAACAGTTATTCCAATACTTCCAAGTTCACCACGACATTGAGTGAACTTGGTCAAGTATTTTGGCATAGTCTCGCCTTTCTCCATTTTGATTTTCCAAAGTTTTTCCTTCAATGCCAATTTCCTTTGGTCACTATTGTTCTAATACAAGTCCGTCAATGCTTTCCACATAACATACAAAGTTTCCTTGCCATAGAGACTCAAGACAATGTGGTCTCAAACTCCCTCAAGGATTATTCGCCTTGCCTTCGCCACACACTTCTTCCATTCGGCCAAATTCTGTGCATCTGATGCTGCTGGCCTTAGGAATTTATTGATCAAAGAATTCCTTCAAGCCATTATCCTCTAGCATATCCTCCATTCTGTCCCTCCAGACTATAAAATTTGAGCTGCCTTCCAAGGCATACTCGAGATGCAAACCATAGAACACCATCTGCCATTCCTAAAGTATGTATTGCAAATTCGAATTTCACTTGTAACCCAAAACTCAAAACTTTGAAATATCCTCTAGTATACTGTTCTCAGCTCTGATACCATGTAGAAAATCCTATAGATTCACAAGCTCATGCAATTTACTAAAGCACAAGATAAGAATCTACTTCTACTTTCAACCAACGGAAGCCAATAGATTGATGAAAACAATAAGAAGAAGAAGAAGATAAATCAATGGCATATAACAAAAGATTTATCTAGGGAAAGCCACTGCTCAAAACCCTACTATCTATATTGCATATATCAGAAATATGAGTGAAGATACAAAGCTTGTTTTCACTAGAACAATTCCGCACAAGTATGCTCAACTCTTTCAGCTCACAAGCAAGCTCTTGGCCAACACTTAGCCAATTTTGCAGCTCTCCAAGCCCCTATTTCCTTGCACAATTCCTATGGCTCCAAAACTACACAATCCAAACTAGGTCCAGTTCCTGATTGCATGCATGATCTATACAACTTAGTCAATCATACAACTGATAATACACTGTCCCTACACTCCAGTCTCAACTGGGTCTTTCTCTAAACTGACATGCATGAGTTTCTCATGTGGAAATATTTAGTTAACTGGAGTAGAACTAGTGGATGCATTAGTGAACCAACTGACTATTAGTCCTCTTTTAGTTCTAAAAACAATTTAGAACTAATTTAACTGAACTTAACTCAGTAAACTGAGTGATCTACTTTCCAGCTCAATTTAAAATCATACTAGACCCCTAAAACTTAGGGAGAACATATACATGACTACAGAAAGACTTCCAACTCGAAATTCCTAAGCTAATAAGTTAATTAAACTTAATTAACAATTTACAAGTTTTTATGAGAATAGAATTTGATTTTAATTCTCAGTTTAGTTCAAGGACAATTAAACTGGAATTTCTTGTTTCCATTTCTCAACATTAGCAACTTAAAGGTTGATATATTATGTAATGATTATTGCATTAGTTATGTGTTATTTACTAGGGTAAGCATATGTATATATATAAAGGATTTTGAGAGGTGAGACTTCCATATTAGACATCATTTGAATTATTAGAATCAAGTAAGGGGTGTAACAAAGTCAATAATAATAAAATAAAGGAGTTGGTTATGCAACAACATTCATAAAACTTTCCAAGGTGAAAAGTCGTATCAATAGTGCATAAAAATGTGTGCCATGTGTCCTAAATCTCCACCATAGGCATACATCTATAAAAATTTCCCTAAATAACCGAAGTGCTCAAAAAATAACAATGGACTGTTCCTCAAATAAGTGGTCAAAATGCACAAAAAAATGTGCGACAATAATTTTGAAAATGTCACAACTCAGTCAATATTTTCCAAAATTTATATTAGAACCACAATTATGAATGTCACTACAATTTTGTATCTAATGGAATTCCGAGTAATTTTTCAAAAGAAAACTACTCTTGAGTAAAGAAAACCATCAAAATATGTAATGAAACCCTAGATATAGGGTTTGGAATCTCCTATATCTTCACCAATGACATCCTAAAACCAAGAATAAATGAATGGACCCATGAAAAAGGTATCAAATATATGAAGAAAACATGTGGAATATGATTAATTCTCCATAAAGAAATAGAATGACCCCTTGTCAATGAACTAGATGCAATTTACTACTTTAGTGCCTCTTGCTATGCCTACTCCAATGAGTTCTTGGGTAAAGATTGTTCTAGTGACATTCCAAATGCTTCCACCATGATGATGTACATGGTAGGCAATAATGTGGACCCCTTCTAGAGTCCTCTAGATCCTGAAGAATAAGGCCACACTTTTATTTATTGGAGGCATTATCTAAAGTGCCCCAATGCAAGCCTAGATTTGGTCAATGAATTCTTCAGCAAAACCAAATCATTTAAGGACTACCAAAAGGAAGCGATGCATTACTTTGTTAAAGGAATTCACCATATCTAGCTTGATGATCCCTTTCTCCTTGGATTCACTACTTGAACGGATAACTTCTTAGTTTGAATGGATAGCTTCTTAGAGTAGGATAATATTGTTGTGGATTTGTTTTTGTTTTATAAAACCACCTTGCTCTAAGGAGTTGAATTGGGGAGGATGAGGAGGTGAGGTGGGGAAGGAGATTGTTGAAATTTATGTCTAAAATATTTTTGAAAAACTTATAGGATACATTATGAAGGGATATGGGGTAGCACCCATTAAAATTGATGGGAAATTTTATCTTTGGGGATGAGAGCAAGAAAAAAAGTTGATTCCTACCCCCTGTGGAAGTTTCTTCCTAGATCTTTCCAACAGTCTACCCAGGTCTCCCTTGTTTGTATTTGAACATGCTTTGTAGAAATGGGATATGAATCCATTTGGACCTTGTTCTTTGTCCAAATCCATTGCCCAAATGACTACTTTAATCAACTACAAGATAACCTTTCGTATAAAGGTGATTTAAATGGGAGTGGGTTGCCCCAAGGGATCTTCAAACTAAGCCATTCTTTCTCCACTAGGTAATTCAATCTCTAAAAAAGTTTTGCGGATACATAGATCATTTTCTTTATTGTGAAAGGACTTTGTGTTTATATCCCTACTTTGACCTAGAAACAATGAGATTTTTGTCTCCATTGTTCTTTTTCCTCCCTTTTTTTCTAAAACAACTATTGGATCAAGTATAATTCTCTCATTTATTGAACTTTGGTGATTCCTTGTTTCCATTTTACATTGCAGATTGAAGAACCTAGATTGGAAGTGCTCTCTACCCTGCAATGGGAGAGTAACTAAACCTTGACCCATTCCTTCAGCTTCCTCTCCATCTTTGATTTTCTATCCCAATACAAAAAGTGGAGCCCATGATAAATATTCCCCAAGTTTGATCAATAATTTCCCATGCCTCTTGAACCAAGGGAGGATCGAAATCAAATGGGATTTGTCCTTGATCCTCCATTCTTGTGATGACCAATGGTGTGGGCTTGTGGTCTAAGATTCTATAGGGCAAGCTATTATATTTGATCTGCACGTTCCTTAGTAGAAATGAACTATGGATAAAAAATTTGTCAAGCCTTTCTGAAATGTGATCTGGCTTGAGTCAACGATTGTTCCGTGTGTTTACCTCTACATTGTCGAGGATATTCTTATATTTTGTAGCTCAGACATGTGTTCTAGTCTCAAAAGGTATCGCTGAGGCTAAAAGCACAAAAGAATAAAATATCTCTAAGCCCTGTTAAATTTTCTAAGGGAAATGTCTTAATTATATAATTAATCAGTTTTTAATAATTTTCGTAACTTAGGAAAATAGGTTAATTAATCAAGTTTAATTGAGACAAGTCGATTTCTCTCTAGTAACTTCTATAAAAGGTGCTTGATAGAGTAAAGATAATCTTATCCATCAATCGGATTAGACCTTGGGCATTGAATTTTCAATGAGAGATTATAACATGAAATCAATGGGCATCTTGGAGACACAACAAAAGAGTTTAGGTGCAACAATAGCATGGGGTTTGACACCAACAAGGGTTCTAGTAGTTATTGAGCGAGAATAATCTTTCTAGATTTGTTCTTTATCTGAGATACTTCTAGCTTTAGAGGGAGTTTCTCTAGCCAATTTATTTTTTTGTAGAGGAGGCCAAAATTGTCTCCAAAAAGCTAGTACAATTTGTCAGAGAGCCAAATCGAATTGTTGGAGGGAAGTGCGAATTTTCAAAGGTCACACGAATTTTCAGAGTGAGGTAGTGTGAGTTGTTGGACATAGTGCGAGTTACCAGAAGGGTAGTGTGAATTTCGAATGATTCCATGTGAGTTTCCAAAGAGGCCGTGCACATAGCAAGGGAGGTAGTGTGAATTGTAGAAGGGTCGAGGGGTTATTCCCTAGCTGATTTGATCAACAAAGGAGAAGATACAAATGTTTTCTAGAGATTCGCCATTTCACGACAAGTAGTTGTAATCTCTATAAATTATAGATTTGTTGAAGAAATAATAAAATCCTCATTTGCAGAACTAGTTTTGCCCACATTGGAGGTTTTCTAGGGACATTTATTAAAAAACATCCGTGTCCATTTTCATGTGTTTGGGTCAGTTCCTCTGAATTTTTAATTGGTGAATATTGCAATAGTGTTTTTATTCAATATATTTGCAGTAAATAAATTTTGTTGTGACAAATAATCTTTAAAAGATAGGAGGATAGTAACCAGATAACTGCAATAAATCTAGATTGGAGTTAGATTTTGGATTTTTCACATGGTATCAAATTAGATCTAAAAAGTAGGGTGCATGAGACGAAACCAAGGGTTTGTACAATCCAAATCAATTTGTTCCGAATTTACTTGGGGTTTGCTTATTTTATTCCATGGGTTTTAGATTGTTGGACACCTAATCCACTAAGGGTTATGGTGTGCAATTTGAACAATCATTGGAGTCCAAGAGACCAGTTGGAATATGAAAACTAGGGTTCATAAGGTTGTATAAATATCTAAATATTTATGAATAAAATGAAACTCACGATTTATCCTATATGATGACCATTATTTTTTGTGTTTAACATGGTGTTAGAGAGGGTGAATTTTGGCCCTGTTCAAATTTGAGCCACTAATTTTGTGGCCATCTCATTCCTGCCATTCTGAATCCGTTCAGTCACTTCACCTAGCTGTTTCTTTGTAATAATATTCTTAAAAAAACACCATTCTAGTCAATCTGCTAACATTGACACAACATTTCTATTGCTATGAGCGCTTATCAATCCTGCACTCTGCTTTTCTTTTGCTGTGTTCGACCTCTGCTATTCTAAGTCTGTCATTCTGGTATCTTCACATGACATCTCTGTTTATTTAATTTGTGCCCATTTCATTCATGTGCTTTAGCTATGCACTTCTTCCACTCTACCCTCTCCTTAGTCTTTGCTCATCTTGGTTTCCAAAACACGCAGAAGGTAGTTCTCTAACACGGTTGTTTACAAGGCCATCTCATAATATATCACTTGACCAGAAGTTAGGGCGATACTATTGATCAGAACGAGTGAAGATTAGACACTTTAGATATATAGAAAGTGATATGAGACACAATGGGAGTTTGTATGCCTTGATAGGTAAGAAAAACATTATTGGAGTATAACACAAAGGTTACCTTTTCCCACTGTCATAGAATCAACTTGTAAACGAATTTTCTCATCGAGAAATGGGCAAAAGTTTTACAACTTTGGGCGTCCTTTTATTTTACAAAGCATTTCAATCCTGGACACAGTAGTGCTCAAGGGCCACGAAAGGTGAAATATAAGGACCGTTCAAGACATGTGCGTAGAGAAATCCGAATTCTATCAATCTCTCTAGCTAGCACGACATAAACTAAACTCGAGATAGTGGCATCATCTGTTATAAACATTCTCAAATGCCTGAAGGGTTCAATTTTGTTCCTGTTTTTTGTATGCATCTGTCATTATTTTGGGAATATGAGGTAGACACACACTCGCCTCACAGGCCATGGCCTTGGGACAGTCGCAATGATCCTTTTGAGAGGCGACATGATCCTCCATTCGAAACAATGCTTTTCATTACTGTTTGTGCTTCCATTCTTTGTCTTGTCATTGTGTTATTTCTTCCTACGTTAACTGTCACTCTCTTGGATTTCCACATAAATTCGTTTCTCTCAAAGTATTTTTTTCATATTTTGTTGGTAACAGTTGCTAACTATATATTGCAGATCAAAAGATGACGTAGCATCTCTATCTCGCAAGTGAAAATGAGACGCTGAATTTCTTAGACTGAGGTACTTTACAATCATCGAAATGAATATTTTCATGATTTTATCATCAACGAATTTATAAGGCATATGTGCACGGTAATAACATAAACTACAAGAGGAGTGTTTCCATACTCTTATTGTTGAATTAAGATGGTGAGGTTCATTGTATTTATATATATTTGTCTCCATTAAATAATTAGTTAGCCGACCTTATGCATCGAATATTTGAAATCAACTTTAAAGGTATGCTAATGTAAACACTTGACTTGTTGAAATACTCAATCGAAGATCTCATAATGTGAGAACTATCAAATATCGAGTTGGAGAAGCAACTCAAGAGCTAGCTAAAGAATCTACAACAACACTGTCCACTTTATCTCTTATCACTCTTTCTTATATGACTTAAGAAGGTGCATTTTTAGCTGAAACTGATGCTCTACTAATTTGTTGAGAATGATTTGTAAACTAAAAGACTGAATTTACTAAGTTAATAAAGGTTATAGATACTCTCATACTCTCCACTATTGTGTTTGGTACCATCAAAATCAACAAAAGTGCTCTTTTTGACATTAAAACCCGTCTGCAAAATGCATAAGAAAATATTGATTTTTTACAGCTTGAGTCACAACTGCAACTATATGAGCTACAATAATATAGACATCATTATGGACTTGTTTTTGTTTAGGACAATCCTCTGTTTGATTTTAAGACAGGCTCCCATCCGCTGCCAAAAACTAATAAGATCAGTGAGGTTGAGGTAGAGTCACTACCTAGTGCAAGAGAAAAATTTCATGCGTGTTATAGGCCATTTTGTCACATCTAGTTAATAGGCTTACAAACTAAATCAATCAACATCCTTGAACACCTTGTCATCATCCCTAAGTACGACTCTCCCAAATCCATGAGTTTTCGACCTTGACTACTTCATTCCAGTGCTTTTAAGGCCCAACACACCCTAGCCCTTTAGGGACTTGCGTTCAACAACATGTTTCTCAGTTCTGCACCTTTTATGATTAGAATAGCTTGTCCTTTGTTGGGGGTGGGTTGATTCTAGAAATTCAGGAAAAATAAAAAGAATCCCAAAGCTTCCTCTTCCAAAAGCTTCCAGGAGTTGTTACAACCATTTACCCTGGATAAGAACTTTGAATCATATCTCATCCTACCTTGGATATTTCACTTCTTATCCCTTGAGTTCATCCTCCCATCAAGAGTGGATCTCAAGCCTCGATAGGTAAATGGATAAGAATTCCTAAACTACCATCCTCTCCTATATATTTACTGCGATCCACAAGCTAGAGGTTGGATTTTGGAGACTAATCATACCCTTATGTTGCTGCTTTGGTCATAAGAGACTTATCATTCCCACGCATTAGGGCGACCTTTAAGTATACATTGTGGCAAGGAAGGACAAGTCAACTTGGGAGATCTCTACAAGATCAGCTTCCACTTTTATTTGTAAACTCTCTCCCTTTCATATTTATACAAAGAGTATATCATTTTCCTATATGTGTTATGTTATGTTCACATTCATATATTTCAATGCTATGCTGATCCATTGAATAAAGTGATTAGATAATGCTACATAGATGTTGTAGATCTTTGGCTTGTGTTGATTGTTTGTGCAAGTTCTAATTATAATGATCAGAGTTACGGTTGGAGCTTACAAGACAAGAGGAGAGAAGAGCTTGCGACGAATCACAAGTAAGCATCTTTCCATTTTCCAATTTATTTAAGGAGAACTTTGTAGTCTTTCATTTCTGTTGTTCTAGACCAGATCACTAGGTATAGGGAAGATACTTATGTTCGCAGTCATAGATTTTGTATAACAAATTGGCGACTCTGATGGGGATCAATTCATTCCCTTAGTGGTTCCATTGACTTTTTCCCTTGTTACACCTCTTGAACAGACCTCCAATGTCTCACTCAATTTGAGTTGACCCCAAGAAGACCTTTCATTGAGCTGCATTTGATTTTTTGTGTCAAAAACTCCCTTTTCTTTGATCAGCGTACACCTTGGTATGCTGATAGAGTGTTGCAGAGCATTCTGGCCTTCTCTGTACCTACGTTGCAGAGCACTGGTAGCCTCTTTGCACCTGTGCTGACCCCTGTTTCATGCAAAAAATTTCCTTTTCATGATTTTATCTTTGATTAACTTAATTCCAGTTGGTCCTCCTTGTGTCCTTGAGTGTGTTTAGCTCTCTCAGAAGCCTTCATCTTGTTTTCTTTTGGTTTTGAGTGCCTTTGATAATATTTTTTTTAGATTTTGATTTGTTCTTGTCATTAGGTCATTAGAAAACTGATTGCTTGATCATTAGGTTGCTTGAAGGTATTGATGTTTCAGTCATCGTTATGAAAAGTGTTTTTAATCAGTGATTAGGCGAATATCGTAGTTTTCATTTGAAAATTAAGTGGAATTGAAAAGAAAAATATTATGCATCATGCATTCCATATAAGGCTTTGATTTTGATTGGAATAATGAAGTTGAGGAGATTGATTATTGCATCACTTGTTTGTTGCATTTTTGATTGATTTATTCTTCCCTTATTTAGTTAGTCCTTTCATTATTAAAAGGAAAATGAAAAGATTTCTTTTTATCATATTAGTTGCGTCATAGGTGTGTTCAGGTGACGTTAAGTTTTGAGCCTTGAAATATAAACATAATCTAAGATAAAATCTAAAATTCATCTCAATTAACCTAAGGAGCATTTGAAACTTAACGACACACTTAGAGGTTTAAGATAGAGACATGTTCCAACGTATTTAAATGTATGAGATGTTGTTCTTTTTCAGCGTTAGATTCTAGAGGTGATATCTCATTCCACATACGTAAGTGTATCATACCGTTCTCCATGTACCTTCAAGTATATCATATGGCGCTCCATGCATGAAAAGTATATGGGAACATTCTCATCGTACAGTTACACATTAGAAAAACTACTATGAACTGTGCTTCCACGTACTATCGAGCATATTTTGGAAATCCATCATAGGTTGCTATCCTCACCATAGGTAACTGAGTCGATCGCCTTGTACACTGTGATACACTGAACACAACATTCAGGGAAATTTGCTTCCCGTACGTAAATCCTTGGTTCTCCAAGGTTGTATATTATAGTTCATAGTTGCTTGGTAAACCTTTATTCCTAGTTTACCCTCTTTGATTTATTTTTGTTGATAATTTCTAAAATTAATTGATCACAGAACAACATCCTCACCATGGAAAAAATCCTTAGTAGATATTAGGATGAGACTAATGGCAAAAATCCCTGACTATGCCAATCAAGGAAACCCCTCTGATGGGAATCCTAGTCCTTTTCCTTGTTTTGGAAATATTAGTGCTCCTTATATGGCAACGTCGTCCCTTTCCGGATTTACCATTAGTTTTCCAGTTTGGTTGTTTTCAACCCCTATGGTTTTGAATGTCCAAACTGATCTTCAACTAACTTATCCTCCACCTGAATAATATCAACCTAAATTTTATCCTAAAGTTAACCTTTTGCCTTCTTCACATGCTGTTTCCTAATCATTTTATTCCTCCTCACCTAGTGAAAGTCTTAATTCTAGCAACCAGGAAGCTAAGAAGAAGAAGAAAAGGATGAAGAAGAAGCAAAATAAGAAGGGGAAACCAATAAACCATTTCTACCCATGCAACTAGTATGGAGGAACCTTCCAATGAGCCCTGCAAACTTAAATTCCCTTGCAAGTTATGTAAGGGTGATCACCTTCTTAGATATTGTCTTGTATTCCAAATATATGAGAAGTATGGTCAACATGATCACATCAACCCTTCTCATCAGCCTCTAGATATCATGCTAGTCCCCTGTAGGTTATGTGAAGGGAATTATCCTATTCACCTTTGTCCTTATATGGATGAATCCTTAAAAGTGTTGGAAAACCTTACAACTTGTCAGCCTCATCTCTTGGCTAGTTACCGAAAGCTTTCCCCTAATCCTACACTAGTTGATGAAGTGAATGATCATAATCCATCTCTAGTCAATCCCACTCTCTCTGAAGGTGAATCCCATGAGTCCATTCTTGACCAACCATCAGTCGAGAAAATGGTTGAATCGACTCCACCTTAAGTTGATCGTACCTTTCTTGTAGAGAGTGAACTTCATACTGCTCAGGTTCTTATCATTTCTTCAGATTCCAATGAACTGGGGGGAAATCCTCCTATTCCAATGATATAGGGGGACAATCCTCCCATTCCCATGCACAAGGGAGGAATCCTCCCATTCCTATAACACAAGGGAGAAGTTATCCCATTCCCATAGCACAAGGGGGAAGTTATCTCGTTCCCATCAGAACCCCTCCAAGTAGTATGGTCACTTCTTTTGATTGGAGTCAACTGACAGGATATCGTCTTCCTCCTTACATGCCTTTTCAAATCATAATATATGCTTATAATATGCATGTACTTGTCACAATTATAAATGAAGGCGCATCTGTTAGTATCTTGTATTCAACTGCTTGGAAAGCTTTAGGTTCACCACAGCTTGTGCCCGTCACCCATAATCTGTTGGCCTTTAACAAAGGAACCAGTCAAACATTAGGGATCCTTCCTCAATTGCCTATTAATTTGGGAGGAAAGGCTGTCTATAAATATGTGATGGTAGTCCCTTTGGATTTTAATTTACTCCTTCAGCGTGACTATGTTTACGAAATGAGAACTCTTGTCTCTTCTCTATTTCGTGTGATGTTTTTCCCACATGAAGGAAGAATCATGACCATTGACGAACCTTCCTTCATTGGTCCTAATATAGATCCCAATCAACCATCTTCCCTAAATGGTTCTTATATGCAAGTGGTATCTTCCCCACCAAAGATTAATTATGTGGCAACCTGTTCCATGCCGCGTCTACTGATGATCTAGTAGGTGATGTGCATCATTTACTAGGGCATTGGAGTCTAATATTTCCATTGGATCCTTTGATAAATTCTAGAGTGTTGTTCTCCCACATGATGAGAACCTCTTGGAAGCCATGGTGTTCTGTAGATCATGGCCAAGGCAATGAAGTAGAGTTCCTTTTCTTGTTTCAAGCTCGTTAAAAAATGAAAAATGGTGCCCTAAGCAAAGTTCCTTTTCTTGTGTCAAGCTCGTTAAAAAATGAAATATATCTCCTTCCAATTCAAGTCTTTGATTATATATTGTAAATTCCCAGTCGCGTCTTTCACTTGATCTCGTAAATGAACCTTCATTCCATCCACCCAGTAACCAATAATGTACTTAGGTGAATGAAATGAAGCTTGGGGGGCATGTGCCTAGAATTGAGTCATTATGCTAGGGGCATGCAAACCTATTTCAAGCATAGTTTTTCTCCATTTCAAGCTTGTGTAAAAATGAAACCACTCTCAAGCATAGTTTTTCTCATGTTTCAAGCTTGTGAAAAAATGAAACCATCTTCAAGTATTCTCAAGCAAAGTTTCCACAAGTTTCAAGCTTATGTAAAATGAAACCATTTTCATCCTACCTTTCATGATTTCCATTTTTATCAACCTATTTTTGCCAGATGAGCCTTGGTTTTCTCATTCCATCGTCACCATATTCTTGGCCAATCATACACTTTCACTTAGTTTTTTATCCTTGTCTGGGGAACTGTTGTGATGAGTGGTATTATTAGCCTGCCCCTTGACCTCTATGTGTTTTGAGCAGTTCCATCGTGTTTTGAACCTGTTTATATCCTTTTATACCACTTGTTCCTTCAGGTGGAGTCCTCTTTCAACTCTTTTCAAACTCCTAAAATATGAAATGATTGTCAATCTATTGTCTTTTCTAACTCGTTAAACTAAATGAAAATACGTCTACTCAGTATAAGTTTAACCCTTTTCCAGATTGAGATAGACTAATTATGAAAAAGGAATATCTTAGTCAAACATGGATAAGAGGTTCTCCTAAGTATTGTTTTCTGCGTTTTTGAACTCAAGAGACTATTTAAGAAAAGGAAATTTTGGAGTTTTATTTTTCGCCTCTGTTTCAAACTCTCTAAACATGAAAAAGGAGCTAAGTTAGACCCTCAATGGAATCGTTAAAACATCAAAAAAGTATGGACTCATCGAACATGATGGAAACAAACCACTCCTTCTAAGGGTTTGTTAAAGATAATAAGAGGGATTCATCCAAAGGATGAATATATAGATCAAGCATGTGTTATCCTCCTCAATGTTGTTAAAAAATAAAGAGGTACTAACCAGCAATGGTTGGGGAATTTTGGAAAATGGGATATTCTACCTATAACAACAACAAGTCGCTCTTGAATATGATACTTTTCCACTTCATCGCCGTGGCTGTTTGGTTGGGAAATCTTCTTGTCTTTTGGTTCATCACACCATTTCAAAGCCTCCGTTTTCAATTTTGGATCAATGTTGCCAACTCCATTCAGTGTCGCTAATGTGTTCAAGAGAATTCATTCAGTTGATATCTGCTACGATAATATTAAGCATTCATTTCATGTCTCTCATTCCTGAACTATTTCTACATTGATGCCATTCTGTCTCAAATCATGATACCTGTTTCATGTCATTGATGGGGGATACATCAAGGTCCTCCTGTGACAGGTTGCTTTTCATCGACATCAGCTCATTATCCAGGAAGTTGACTTAGAAACTCATTTTTTAGTACCTTGGGACTTGTATACATTAATAGCAAGTTTCCTCGATCTCGAAGACAAGTTTTCATCATTGGCCTTCAACCAAAAAATTCTATGTGATGTTCAGCTTCAAATAATTTATTCACACCATACAAATTGTACTATTGTACCTTGTGAATCATTAACATCATCAGTCGTTTCTCTCATGTCCGTTAATGACTTAAATCATTGGACGGTAATCATATGGTGTATGCCATGTTCAAATCCATCTCCCTTATTCACATGGCTAGACTTTTACATTGGGCAATTAGGTGAATGAGATAGAAGACCCCAGGTCTAGTTCCATCCATCCAGGCAACATGCAAGATTACAATGTTAGGTCCCTATAGTACTAGTGTATTCCCTTATTATTATTTTCATTGTACCCCTTATTGTTATTGTTGTGCCCATGTTGTCCCCATATTGTTATTATTGTGCCCCATAGAAGCCCACTATTGTTATTGTTGTGCCCTTACATTATTATTGTTATGTCGGCTCTGATTATATTGTGACCCCTTAGAATACCATATATAGAAAGGAGGCCTTGTCATTTGTATCACCCAAGAATTGTTCATTTGTGTAATGTAAAGGAGTTTTCCCCCTCAAAGAGGTTGATTTTGAAGGCGTTTATCTCTCTTTTCTTATATTTTGTGAGCTGGTAGCATAACATTTTGTATCAAAGCTTTAGATTCTAGGGTTTCGCTGCTCCAAACAAGTCATCGTGGAATTTTAGCTATAACTTGTTTTCTACGACATTTCAAAAGCTAAAAAAAACACCCATTTGAACTAAAATCCTTTAGAACCTCGGGTCCGAATTTCAGATCTTGTGTCACTATATTGTAGGTGATATGATCCAAGGAAGTTACTGTTTTTGTAGGCGTCCGAATTTCAGATCTTGTGTCACTATATTGTAGGTGATATGATCCAAGGAAGTTACTGTTTTTGTAGGCTCCTGAATTATATCTCAAACAGGTGACCTGGGGAAAATATTCATAACTTTATCTCTGAGCATCAGATTTATTCCGTAAAAATTTATAGCAATAGGACGACTTGTAGTTTTCGGTGTATTAGTTTCAGGTCCTAAGGTCGAAATAGTGACACGTGGAACTTCGTACACGTTCGATCTATTGAACTAGTCTATAGTCAGGTCATTGTAGGAGATTTGACATAACTCTTCTTCGGAGAATCCAATCGTGATCGAACTTGCGGGGTTGGAAAGAGGAATTCGAGGCTTACTGCAGGAGGAAATTTCAGACCTTGGAGATCCGAAATTACAGAGATACAACAGATTCAATTTCGAGCTCCTACAAAGTGAAAAACAATGTGCAGTTTTTTTAAAATTTTGCATAAGTTTGGTCTAAAAAAGTAGTTTGAAGGAATTCAAAGGGCATATTGAAGCATTATTATCATTAATTGATGCCCCAAACAAATAAAATGGAAACACCTAGTAAGCAACTTGGAAGCTCTAACATGATTCATGAAGAAGAGGAAGAAAAGCAACATGATATATCAAAATTACAAGACCAAGTGCAACAAAATTCACTCACAAAAAGTAACAGAAGCTAAGATGGATAGATTAAAGAAAGATGTGGAAGCTAATATGGATGGCATGGAAGCTAAGATGGATGGTTTAAAGAAAGATGTGGAAGATAATATGAATGGTTTAAATAATGGAATGGAAGCTAAGATGGATGGCATGGAAGCTAAGATGGATGGTATAAAAGAAAAACTTAAAGGCAACATGGAAGATATGGAGATAGATTTGACAAATTTGCTACAAGAAATGATTACTAATGGCGAAAGGGTTGTAAAGGAAACTCGTGATGAGAAAAAAAGAAATGTTAGTCATGATTTCATAGACTCTAACGTTGGATTGAAGACCCACCATGTTCCAAAGATAGATATGAGGAAGTTTGATGGCAAGGATCCTGTAACATGGATACTACATATGGAGTAATATTTCAATCTCCATAATGTGCAAAGCACAAAAAAGGTATGCACTGAAACTTTATATTTGGAACCCAATCAGTTTGTATGGTATCGATGAATTTGCTCTAGTAAAAAATTTGTCACTTGAGAATTTTTTATGGAATAAATGATAGCACATTATGAGGATACAAAAAGCAATACTTTTTTTAGCCAATTGATAAATATCAAACAAAAGGGTTCAATGGTGGAGCACATTGAGGACTTCCAAAAATTGAATATAAGGGTAAAAGATATTCCAAAGGAGCATAGGATTGATGTGTTCATAGGGAATTTAAAGGATAACATTCAACATGAGGTTAGCCTTTGGGAACCTGATTGATTGGAGGAGGCATTCAGGTTGGCAAAAAAAATTATGGCAACAAGGAAGCCTACCGCTCACAACTATAAAGATGGAAGTGTTGTTTCACCTAGCCTTCCACAACCTACAAGGTTGACACAACAACAATTGGAAGAAAAAAAAACAAAAGGGCTTTGTTATAGTTGTGATAGAAAATACACTAAAGGTCCTAAGTGCATTGAGAAGAAATTATTTTACATAAATAGTGAAGAGGAGGAAGAAAAGGAACAAGAAACATCAAAAGAAGAGGATACACACCAGGAACAAACCCTAGAGAAAGAAGAAATAAATCCAACCATATGTTGTAATGAATTGGCTGGAATTACCACTCCTCAAACTATCAAGATAAAAGGACATATCAAGAAGAAAAAGGTAATAGTGTTGATTGATTCGGGCAGTGCCCATAATTTTATTCATTGTAAGATAGCCAAGGAATTAAATTGCTTCGTATATCCATCACTAGAGTTTCAAGTGATGGTTGCAAATGGAGGAACCATAAATTGCTATGGAAAGTGCCATAATATCAAGCTATCCATGGGAGAATATGTGTTGAATAGTCCAATGCTTTCCATTCCAATGGGTGGTGTTGATGTTGTACTAGGAGTCCAATGGCTATAATCTTTGGGTACGATAACTTTTAATTTTCAAGAAATTTTCTTGAAATTTGTTTTGGAAGGAAAGGAATTTGAATTAAGGGGCATCACATGGAAACCAGGAAAGGTAATAAGCTCTAACGACATGACAAATATTCTAAAGAAAGAACAACGAGGCATAATTACACAATTATGTTCACTGGAGGTTCCCACATTGGAATCATATACTTCTCCAAAACTCCAAAAAGTCTTGGACAATCATTCTAGGGTATTTGAGGCTCCCAAAGACCTCCCACCTATTCGTGATCATGATCATGCTATTCATTTGATTCCAGGAAGTTCCTCCAAACATCAGGCTTTACAGATATCCCTATACCCAAAAGAGTGAAATTGAACGTATGCTTGCAGAGATGCTAGAGGTTGGTATAATTCAACCTAGTTAAAGTTATTTTTCTACTCAAACAGTATTGGTGCACAAGAAGGATGGATCATGGCACACGTGTCTAGATTATAGGGAGCTAAACAAGCTCACTATTAAAGATAAATCCCCCATTCCTGTCATTGATGAATTATTAGATGAATTGCATGGAGAAATTTACTTCACCAAGTTAGACCTTCGTTTAGGATATCATCAAATCAGAATGAAGATTGAAGACATTCCAAAAACAACATTTAGAAATCATGAGGGTCATTATGAATTTTTGGTCATGCATTTTACCCTTACCAATGCACCTTCTACATTTCAAGGTTTGATGAATTCCATTTTCAAACCCTTCCTTAGAAAATTTGTGTTAGTATTTTTTGATGATATACTAATCTACAACAAGTCTTGGAAGGATCATGTTCAACATGTTGACAGAGTGCTCAAACTATTGGAGGAGAAACAATTATATGAAAAAACCTCCAAATGATTTTTGGAGTAAAAGAGGTGGAATATTTGTGTCATATTGTATCTCATGAATGTGTTAAGGTAGACCCTAGAAAAATTAAAGCCATTAAGGAATGGAAAATCCCCACATCCATAAAGCATCTGCGAGGATTTCTCAGGTTGACACGGTATTATCGCAAGTTTGCTAATAATTATGGGAAAATAGCGGCACCTCTAACAACATTACTAAAGAAAGATGCATTTTCTTGGACTCTAGAAGCAATGAAGGCCTTTGAACATCTTAAAGAGGCAATGTGCCAAGCACTAGTCTTAGCTACGTCAGGCTTCACAAAAACCTTTATTGTGGAATGTGATGCCTCAGGAAATGAAATTGGAGTTGTTTTAATGCAAGAAGAAAGACCCATTGCTTTCGAAAGTCGTCTAATCAAATGAAAATATTTACACAAAGCTATTTATGAGAAGGAAATGTTGGCAATACTACATGCACTTAAGAAATGGAGACCTTACCTAATGGGAAAACACTTCAACGTAAAAATAGGTCATGATAGTCTTAAATAATTTCTAGAACATAGATTATCTTCAGAAGAACATACAAAATGGGTCACAAAGATGTTGGGTTATGACTTTCAAATCATTTACAAAAAAGGGAAGCAAAATGTTATTGCAGATGCACTCTCAAGAAAGGATGAGGACGTGGAAGCATTTCTTTGTTCCATTTCTATTATCTAACCAGATTGGATAAACGAAGCAAGGGATGAATGGAAGAATGACGAAGAAGTGTGGGCACTCATTCAAAAGTTGTAGCAAGATCCCAGTACATCTGATACATTTTGCTGGAAAATGATTCGTTATGGTACAAATATTGCTTATACGTCTTTAAGAATTCCCAACTCAAACAAAATATTCTTAGGGAATTATACACATCTCCCTTAGGAGGGCATTCAGGATTTTTAAAAACTTACCACAAGGTTAAGAAGGATTTTTTTTGGGATGGCCTTAAATGTGATATTCAAAATTTTGTGGTAGAATGTTTGGTTTTCCAACAAAATAAAGTTGAGACAATTAAGACTCCAAGTCTATTACAACCTTTATCCATTCCAAGTCTATTCAATGGATTTTATTGCAGGTTTACCCAAGTCCAAAGGAAAGAGTGTCATCATGGTGGTAGTTGATAGGCTTACCAAGTATGCACACTTTTGTGCATTATATCATGCATTTAAAGCTAGTATTGTTGCTAATGCATTTATGGAAACAATTTAGAAGATACATGGAAACCCAAAGATTATTGTGAGTGATAGAGATCCTATTTTCACTGGAAATTTTTGGATAGAATTATTTTCTTGTCTGGGTACTCAGTTAGCTCATAGCTCATCTTATCATCCTCAATCTGATGGGAAAATGAGATTGTGATCAAATGTTTGTAAGGATATCTCTGTTGATTTGTGTCTGATAAAAAAACACAATGGGTCAAATGGTTTCGTCTGGCTGAATGGTGGTGTTAGTGTCGGTCTTGAGCCCTCCATCGGTGATCAAAAGCTCTTTGCATATGCATAGGTAGGTGTCTCATCAGTGTCAGTTTTGCATCCCGTTAGGCATGCCATAAAACTGATGGAGGAGTTGGTCCTTGTTCCCTTCTTGGCTTTGCTGGATCAGGTCATATCATAATGAGGTTGGGTCATACTTGTTTTTATTTTTGTCTTGAGGTCCCAAGCCTTAGGTCTAGGGTTTTGGTCAAAAATCACTGCAAGGTCACGAGTCAAAGGTCCATGAGTGCCCAGCAAGCCAGAAGGAGGTTTGTACATATGTTCCATTGATATTTTTCATCAGGTACAGATCATTTATACCTTGGATTTAAAAACCCTGTTTTTAAACCCAAGGTCATGTAATATTTGTAAAAAATAAGGAAAATTTCAAAAGTCTTCAAAATGCCGGCAATAACCCTGGTCTCCTCGCCAGAGTCCATCAGATGGTCAACCTGCAAAAAGAATGAAGTTAAAGCGCCTCAAAAGCTAAATTCAGGACAAAGCAACTCAAGAAACAGTGTTAAAGTGAATGCCAAAATAGAACATTGGAGAGTGGGTTTTGTGATTTAATTTTTTCAAATTCAACCTACAAGAGCTAAATTTCCCTCTAAACATTTCATTATGCCTCTATGAGATAACAAAGAGGAGCAAGAGGGCGAAAATAGTGAAGGAGGTCGAATTGCAGTGAAATTGGAGAGTTTCTCTGGTGCACGACCACTCGGGCAGGGTGCGTGACCACCTGGGCGGTGCGCAACCACTCGAGCCCTCCTCCGTAGTGCAAATTTTACACTGGCGCGACCACTCGAGCTGCGCGCGACCACTCCAACCCTGCGCGCGACCACTCGAGCTGTAACTTGCAGAACCGGCCCAAACTCACTCAAATTGCCTTGTGACTTGTAAATTGCTCGAGGTAGGCCTCTCAAATGTTTTGAATGTTGAAAATAAGGATGATGAGCTTGTGTTTGTGCATTTTTATCATCAAAATTATGAAGAGAAATAGGTTAAGTGATTGCTTGTTCTTGTAGGCAATTTTGCTAGGGTTATGTTTGATTTCAAGGTTTTTAATTCCTTTTATTCCCTCCATTACTCCTATTAGATTCACACTTGTCATCATGTGTCTCAATTTCATCTCATTTGCAAAGAATGAATCTCAATTCCCCATTCCCTACACCTAAAACCCTAATCCCTCTCATATGCATCCCTAAACCCTAAACCCTCTATACAAATCTGTCCCAAAACCCTAATTCATTCCCCACAGCAATATCATTATAAAAATATGTAAAACCACAGCAAAGATCAGATAGTGATGTGTAAAAGGAAAGAGCAATTGCAATGGTAAAAATAATAAAACAAAAAAGACAAAAAACAGAGGAAAAGATTACTATGTGTAGCCAAGCCATTGCAAGAACAAAAGAAACTTATTGCTGTGCATAGTCCTCACAAATACAGTGAAAAGGAGGCTGTTATTCATAACAAAAATAAAGTAAATACAGCTGTACCTATTTGTTAAAGGACAGGTTGCCTTGAAATACTGTTTGTAAAGGAAGATTGCTGTGTTTTCAGACCCAAACCTATGTATCTTTTTTCCTTCTATTCCCCTAGATGCAATACATCTCCTTTCTCTTTGAATCTGTCAAAAAAAGCCTTTCCCCTCCCCTTATGACAAATGCAAATTAATCCCTTATTGCCCCTTAGCATCAAAAGCATATCAGTCCCTTGGAAAAATAGAGTATGCTTCAAAATGTACAGTCAAAGGACATAATTAAAAAGCAAGCTGTTGATGCTAGTTATCATTGTTGCCCTATACCCCTGTATCATGCTATCCTTTACCCCCTGTTGAAAATTGTATTGTCCTTTCCCTTGGTGACCTTATTACATGTCTTCCCTATGAGATAACATGTTTGAAATTTTGTGAATTATTCCTTAAAAGTTCCCTGTTTTTATATATTTTCCCATTCCTTATGAAAAAGTCCCTCCCCTAACATTTCCCTCATGATTTTTTCCCCTTGAAAACAGCATACTTCTCAGCATTTTGCAGGCAGGGCAGCAGTCAACTTTGTCTATTTTCTCCACCTTGCTCAATAACACCATGTCAACCACTGAAACTGAGCAAGGTGATGACCGGTCTTCTTCTACGGAGGTTGAGGCACAGCAGAGGCCTCGTAGGGGTGGCAAAGGTGGTCATCATAGGAGAGAAGAGCCCACATCTTTAGCAGAATTACAGGCTTGCCCATTGGTAGTGACTTGTTTCCAATACATGTCATGTTTCCAGTTTTGCGAGAGGCTTGCCCAGATTCAGCACCACAGGGAGTTGGCCCGGCTATTTGTTTTGCGCCTTCATGATGGGCAGGTTACTCTTGCAGGGTGAATTTTGTGTTTTCTCCTGAGATGATTTCAGAGGCTACCGGGATACCCAATGTGGGTGAGGTGTGGCCAAAGCGCAAATGGCTGGATTTTGTTTATTTTGAGCCATATGTCAGGCCAGCATTCGTACATCACTTGTTAGGGAACTTTCCTTTCAGATTCCTCCGAAAGGAGTATGCTCCGATCATGCGGCTTATCATGCATTACTTCACATGTGAGGGAAGGTTTTCACGAGTCTTTGCTTGTCACATTCGCCTGTTGATGCACTTTACCCGAGTGAGGATGATGAACATCCCGGTTTACTTCTTCCATGATATTCAGAGGATGGTGTCCGTGTTTCAGAGGCAGTCCCCAGCTCAGCAGTACAGGAGTTTGTGCCATCATGGTCTCATTCAGCTCATTGTTTCCCATCAGTTGAGTCAGCAGGGCATTCCATGGGCAGACTTCATTTCTCATGAGGTTTTTACAGTGCCACCACAGCCACAGCCAGAGCCAGAGGTCATTCATGAGGCGGGAGGTCCATCACACTAGCCCGAGATTATTGTTCCGAGACATGTGGCTTCTTCACCTCGGGTCACCTATCAGAGAGGTCCTAGGACCTTATTTGCAGCAGCTCGACGAGTATTTTCTCCACAACAGGTGGAAGGGGTCTCGTCATCTTCTTCAGATTAGCGAGTGTTATCTCCGCACTAGGTGGAAGGGGCCTCGCATTCTTCATCAGCAGAGGCAGTACGGGATGGCAAGCAGCCCATGATTGAGGATGAGAGAGCTGGTGATACACATGATGATTTCATTGGTCATGATGCCCGCTCTCCTTCTTCAGATTTTTATGAGATTATCAGGCAGAGAGAGGAGGAGAACCTCGTGTTGCAGCAAAAGCTCCAAATGGCTCAATGGACCATCACTTATCTAGAACAACGCACCAAACAATTAGAAGAAGAAAAAGAACTTGATGAGCTATGGAGGATCCGCGGTAATCGAGGTTTGAACCGTAGGAGGCCTGGGGACCCATTGCCTGCTGACCGGGAGTCTTTGCTCATTCAGGCAAATGCTCGCTTGGAGAAACTGTTGGAGAAAGCCAACCAAGACAAAAGGCTGCTACGGAACATGAAAACTCATTATTGGGCGAGAATGCATGTTTGCAAGGCAAAAATGAAGATACTCCAAAGGAAGTTGTCCGAGGCCCGCAAGAGGAGGAAGAAGACCAACCCACTCTGTATCTTGGCTGAGGCCTCTCTTACTCACCATGATACTCATTAGCCTCCTCCTGGCAGCAAACTCAAGAAATTTTGAGAGTTTTGAGGCATTTTTGGCATTTTTGAGAATTTTACAGGTTTTGGCCATTGGAGTGGTCTCACCCCGCGCGCGACCACTCGTGGGGACAGCTCAGAACGGGGAAAACTCTACATTTTTGGAATTTTCATGCAAAAATACACTTGCCTATGCATGGGGTCAAATTTTTATGGAGATTTGGGCCTCCAAAAGCTCAAAATACATGCAAATTTTGACTTTTTGCCTTTTTTTTGAGTTGCAGAAAGCTGTCTTGGGAGAAATGACTTTTGAGGGGTCAAATCAACTCCAAATTCAGAAATTCCAGTTGGGTTGGAAAGTAGACTCATAGAACTTTCCAATGAGCTATCTTGTACTTGAGTTGGACACCAGGAAGGCCCTCAAACACAGCTGCCAATGTGCGCGACCACTCCAAGGCAGGGGCACGACCACTCAGGGAAATTTTGCCAGTTTGACCATTTCGGCCTGCAAAACTCAGTTTTTACTATGGTTGAATCTTAATGCTTGTAAATGATGGATTTTTGGATAATTTTCATGGCACATGGATACATTTACTCTCCTTTAACACTTCTAGAAGTTTCCTTGATGTAAATAGTGAATATTAAATGCATGGATGGGTTACCTAAGTTTTAGAGGCAAGTTGTTTTGACTGCCTATTATCTAGTGCTCAGTTTAGAATTAGTTGAAACAGCTCCTAGGAGGCTGAGCTCGACCCCTAGAGGTAGGGAAAGAAGTTAGATCATCTATATTATGCCTTCTCTTGCTCATTTTCAGGGTTGGACTCTTGAGGGAGAAACTCTATTGTATATTTTACTTGTATCTCTGCAATTTGAGAAAAAGGAAGGCCAGGGTTTTGCAGACATCATTGTGGATTCTTGTGGATTATTGTGTTGATGGTGTTGTTATAGACAATTTTGTGCCTTACAGCAACAAGCATGAATTGTCAATAATCCAAGGGATCCAAAGTTCCCTAAACATGATGTTCCTACCCCTAGAGGAACAAGGTCAGCAAACCAACAGCTCTCAGATCAGTTCTCCACCTGAAAACACTCAAAAACAAGCAATCCTGAAATCAAAGCAGGTGCTCCACTAGGTTTCTGCGCTGAAACTCAGTTGCTCCATGGTGTACCTGCGTTGCAAAGCAAGTGGGACAAAGGCCACCTGCGCTGAGCGAGATGGGACAAGTGGCACAATGAGTCATTGCTTTGGAATCTTCCAAAAATGACACTTGGATCAGGGATTTCTCCTTGTGATGAGTCAGAGGCTTTGTTTCTCCAAGTGGAAGCAAGCTTCACCAAGTGGACTCAAGAACTGAAGATCAACCAAAGATTAACTGAAGAGAGAGAGGACACAAGGCAGCTACACATCAGTTGCAAGCTGACTCATCCTTTCTCAATTCATCTATATATTGAGCTCTCTCCTATGAGCTCAGGAGGCTGGAATTTTGTGCAAAGTAATGATATGCTGTTGGTTTCACTATAGAACTATTGGGTGATTGTTTGAGAGAGGTGAAGAGGAGAAATTCTTTCTGCTGGGAGGTGTTGCTGGGTTGGAGCCTTCAATGGTTGTAATACTCTCAGAACCTTTATTTCTTCATTAATAAAAGCTATTGAGGTTCTTCTATGTGCTCTTGTTTCAATGATATATTGCGATGATTGCATGTTTGGTTTACACTAATCCATGAACCAGTTATGATTGCATGCCTCTTGTAGTTTCCTTCTTTGTTGTTTTGCAGGATCTCATTGTAGCTGGGCAAGCAAAAGAACAAGGAGCTAGGAGCAAGCGGCCAAAGAGAGGAGTTTGGATTCGACATTAAGCGCAAGGAAACGGTTAGTGCATTTCTCCATTCTCTTTTGCTTTCATAAAGAAGTAAACCTTAAGTAGTTTGTTTTACAGTTGTTGCTAAGGAACTATCACCCTTAGAGTGGGATAGGGTCATTCGAGTCAGATACTTTTCCCTACAACAAACTGGCGACTCCGCTGGGGATCGTATCCATTTGATTGTGTTTGTAGTATCTTGCTATTCATTTCCTGAACAAAAGAGTACCAAATCGAAAAGCTTTTGACTATATCAAAAGCGAAGTAGAGGGCAGCTACTCTAGCTCATTTCTGAGCAAGTTCATGATTTGAAGAGCTGATCTACAAGGATCCTTGTAAGCTCTTAGTGATAGCTTTTTACCTTCCTAATCATCCCTTTGAGTGTGCTTGACTGATTGCTTCTGATTTGAGCAAAAACTGTGCATTTTTGAGAAAATTATGACCCGGAAACTGTGAAAACGCAACTTTCGTTTTCCAAAGCAGGTAGTACACAGGCTACCTGCTTTGCAACGCAGGTCCCGAAGGGGCTACCTGCGCTGAGAGCCAGACTGGCTGTGCAGCACCTGCGTTGGCCCAAATTTTCCTAGTGCATTTGGGGTTTCCTCCCTTTTTCTTGCCTGTTTTCACTATTGATTTGGCTGCCAGTTACCAGTCTTGCACCTGTTCTGAAACCAATATTACTTGCCATCATTCCGCCTCTGTTATATAACAAAATTGTACTTGTTATTTGTATTTCTTACTCATTTACAATTTCCCATAACGAAAAGTAAACTAGTCTTGCTTTTGGCCTCTTAGATCTGAACCTGTGTTAGGCATTTTGCTGGTCTAAAGAGTTAGCTTGTCTGCTGTCCATAGCTGATTAGCCTTTTTACTTTCGTTAGTATGGTTTGATTTCATGTATTTCCAGTGATTAAGCAAGTGAATCTTAAGGTGTCTTTTGATTTTGGACAAACTTGTTTGTTTTCGCTCTAAATCGAAATCAAAGTTATATAACCACTTTCTTTTTGTAATCCATCCACATTAAGAAAGGGAAAAGAAAATACATGCATTGTGCATTTTTCATTTGAAAAAGTTTGCATGATGATTTAGGAGAAAGTGCATTAGTTTGTGCTGTATGAACTGTGTGAAAAGATTTGCCTTTCTTCTCCCTCAGTAGTTAAGATTTTCATTAGTCAAAAAGATTTGAAAAAGCTTGCTTCTCATCTTAGGCTGCATTTAGGAATTGTTCATATACATCTCGTGGTGAACCTTGAAAGGAAAACTTTAAAAAGATCAACTTAAAATATACTGAATGAACCTAACAACGCATTTGAAACATAACGCAAACATCTAGAGGTCTAGGTAGAGACGTGTTCCGGCGTCGTTAAACATAGTGACTGTCGATCTCTACGAAGGTGGGTGATTCCTCCTGAGAGTCGGTGGCACTAATACGGACTTGTGCTCCCACGTACCGTCGCATATATATTGGGAGACCCCTATAGGCAATTATCCTTTATCCATAGGAAGCCGTGTCGGCCGCCCTACTGATCGCGATGCAGTGAACACAACATTCACGAAGATCGACCACCCGTACCGTAAAACGTATTCTGTGGTTTCGCGAAAGGTTTGGCACACCCTCTGCCTAGATCTCCAGAGCAGTTTCTTTTGGCCCTTTTCAAACTCTATAACTGAAAAGGTCCAACCGAGCATTTGTCACTTCAGGCTCGTTAATACATTGAAGGAGACTAGAGTCATCTTTAGCTTTTTCTCGACTCTTAAAACATGAAAAAGCAAAGTTATGTTTAAAAGCGTCTAATAAAATTCATTCAAAACGGAAACACAAATTTTTCCCCTTTATATTTTAGTTGATCGAGTAATCCGCAATCGTGGAAGAAAGTCAATTGAATATCCGTCGTTCTTGGAGGCTTGCGAGTCAACCGTCTTTGTCTCCGGAATCGAAAATAATCCGGACAAAGCGAGCTCGTCGAACCAGTTCAAAATCTCCTTTAAAAGTTAGAACAAGTGTTCCGACAACATCTGAGATTCTGGTTACTCCAAACATTTCCGGAAATCCTGCCTCTATAGAAGAAGTTCAACCGCCACAGAAGGACAGTAATACTGATCCTAGTCTGGGGGAAAATACTTGTATAACTGAACCAGTTCCATCTGTAACTGGTCCAGAGAGTTTTGTTCTTCAAACATCTGTCGCTGTTGATACAACCCCTTCTTCGGCACCAGAAATCTTTTACGGACCTGACGGTCTTCCTCTTCCACCTGGTCTGATTGCGATAGAGGAAATTATAGAGGAACCGCAAGTATCCACTCCAATTCATTTTGGAGTAGAGGTCACTCTATTTCCTGCTACAACAGAAGTTTGTCCATCACCAGTGGAAGTTCCTGTAGAATCACTAGGCAATCAATTGGATAGACTCAAAATGTCTGAACAACCGTCGACATCTAGGACTGTGTCAAATGACACGGCGACAGCAGAATTACCTGCTGCAAATCCAACAATGTTCGCCGGCATACCATCTGTCCCAACTAGCTCTCAATCGCTAGAAGGAGTCCACTAAGGGACTATATCGACAGTATGGTCTGTTCCTGTTTGTTCCGGAGTAATGTCTGGTAACTCTTATGGTGAGACTCATCAAATTGACCCTTTTGGGAATCAATTTAGGCCATCCAGTCCTCCAGGACAATCAATTGCCTTGAGTTCTGGATTACCACCGTATGGGGGGCAGTATGCCTTTTCATTACCCCCTCCGGGAGGGTACCCATACGGGAGTTCTCAACCTTACTCAAGTTATGGTGGAATTGCAACGAGTAGTTGGGTACCTATGCTATCCCAGCCACCAAGAGTTGTATATTCTATGCAACAGTGTGTACCTGCGACGAACATCCCAACTACACCGACTATTGTAACCGTGTCGCAAATTCAAACGATGCCTGTTGTATGTCAACCTCAGATTTCTCAGGTTCTCATGCAACAGCCCCTTGACCCTGCGACCCAACCACAATCGCCTACTGGTGGGGCAACACAAGTACAATCGGGTACAAGTACCCCACATCTTGGTCCAATGGTTAGTGTAGCACAACAACCCATGGTATCGCAACCATGGATAGTGCAATACCAACAGCCACAATTCCAGCAAGTGTACCAAGGTTCTGAACAACAAATCTTTGCGAATACTGGACAACCATATATCCAAAATGGTCAAAATCAACCACTTTATAGTGGTCAAGTCCATCAACCGTATCAGTCATACCAACATCAACTCCATTACGCTGGTATGCAAAGACCAACTGTTCAGGCGATTCCATCGTACCCTGGTTACGCTTCACCTAACTTGAATCAACAGTTACCATTCGTGGCGACTTTAGAGTTGCCTGATTTACATCGGTTAACAAATGATCCAATTGCTTACGCCCCATGGTGGCCAGTGATCCCACACAAACTTCCATCCGACATTCCTAAATTCAATGGAAATCCAGGTGAAGACCCGTCGAATCATGTGATGACATTTCATCTGTGGTGTTCGTCGTACACTCTAAATGATGATTCAATAAGGCTTCGCCTCTTTCAGAGGACATTGACAGGTCCAGCAGCAAAATGGTATATAGAATTGCCAAGAGCTTCGTTCGACAATTTTAGCTCCCTTGCCACGACATTCTTAACCCACTTTCAATTACCAATAAGGTATGAAACGGGAACAGAAATATTGACTAACTTCAAACAGACAACCGCAACTCATATATCAGATCATATACATGAGTGGCGACGTCGACGAAGAATGGTTAAAACATACGTTCCTGATCAGCTTTTAGCTGAGTGGTTTATAAAGTCGTTACTTCCGGCCATAACGGAAGATGTGGCGAAGGGGGGAGTCGTAACAGAAGAGCAGGTTATTGCTCGTGCACAATATTTGGACTTAGTATATACTCAGTCCGGCACGCTCTATGACAAAATACCAGACGCCCCTAGACCAGAGTTTTCAATCCCTCCTCCTCCTAAATCAAATAGTGACTCCCATGCCGGCGACGGCGTGATTGGCACGGCAAACACGAATCCGAAAAGGACCCATCAAAAGAAGGCCCGTAAGGATTCGAACCAAAATGCGCATGAAGAAGTTCTTGCTTCGGAAGTAAATGCCATATCGACAGATAAGGGCAAAGAAACCAATCAACCAGGAAGCAAGAAGAAGCAAAACAAAGGGAAGAAAGATCAAAGAAAGTCATCTCCTCGAAAAACTCCTCATAGAGAGGAGAAACCACCTGGGGGGTGTCACATATGTGACGATGATCATTGGACGGCAGATTTCCCGTACAAAGCTGAGTTTAAAAGATTCGTAAAGAATCCGCATACTCCAGCTGTGTTGACTGATCCTTTTCCCGATCCAAGTCAGAATCTGGTTGATAGTGGAAATGCTTCCCCATCGCAAGTCATGATGTTGTCAAGTTTTGAGCGCCAAGATGATGCTTTAATTTCAACATTAAACAAAAGTCATGGGAATTCACAGTTATTGAATGGCGAGAGAAAAGGTCGATCAGGCAGTTCGACCACGACTTCAACAGAAGTTGTGCCACCATCCAATACAAGAAGCATTCCAACAATCCATGGAGGCAATCATCCTCTCCCATATATCGGAGTAATTTTCCTAAAAGGCCCTTCTTCAATGGGTACTTTTGCTCCACCACCGCCGAGTAATCTAGCGGAAATGGGTGCAGTGGAATATGAAGCCTTCTATTTTTAATGGATCTAAAGAGATGAGGATAGTTCTTATATCATGTCAACCTCGTTAAAAAATGAAATAAGGAGTTAAGAGGATAGTTCTTTACGATGTCAACCTCTTTAAAAAATGAAATGTCCCCTCAAGGATTAGGGGGCATATGCCTCGTCTGCATTATTATGCTAGAGGGCATCCATTTCGAGCAGTTTTAGCACACAGTTCATGCTCGTTAAAAAATAAACGCAAGATCCGAGCAGTTTTAGCGCATAGTTCATGCTCGTTAAAAAATAAACATAAGTTGTGAGCAATCTTCCCCTAGAGTTCAAGCTCACCCAGAAAAAATGAACCGGTAAATAACCTTGGTAAATGTAACCTTTGACAGCCATATTAAAGCCCTTTGGTCGTGTTCTTGCAGTTTCACCTCCATCCGTTCATTTGGCCAATCGTTCATCTCCATATGTTTGTTTACCCATTTTGAGGAACAGCTGCGAAGAGTGATCTCACTAAGCCATCCTTGTGACACTGCCGTGATTGGAATATTCCAACCTGTACCTGGAATCTGCTGCTGCCCTGTTAATCACTCGTTCCTCAAAAGACGAGTCTTCTTTGAGCTCTTTTCACTGACTCGTAAAATATGAAAAGTTTGCCGAGTTTTGGCCTTCCAGCTCATTAAAGCGACCGGAAGAGCTATCCCTCCTCTAGATTTTAATCTTTTTGGACCTGAGGGATTATTGCACAAAAAGATCGAGCGCTTGTTTTGTTCGGCTCGTTAAAGCAATCGAAAATTCATCCCTTCTGTATTGTTTTATACTTTTTCGGACTTAAGGGATTAGAAGACGAAAAAGGAATTTTGGAGTTAACTTTCCGTACCTTTTCAGACTCTCTAAAAATGAAAAGGACCGAGTTTTCCTTGTCGTTAGACTCGTTAAAATGATTAAATAGCGACAAACTTGTCTTTAGACGAGAAC
The DNA here is from genome assembly GCA_031772625.1 of Pinus tabuliformis. Taxonomy (NCBI): domain Eukaryota; kingdom Viridiplantae; phylum Streptophyta; class Pinopsida; order Pinales; family Pinaceae; genus Pinus; species Pinus tabuliformis. Next base: position 1,415,841,268 of record CM062820.1, on the reverse strand, counting down.
GAGTTTCCCTATCGCTAGGCTCGTTAAAACATAGCGATGGGCTTGCCCGAAGGGCAGGTTATAGAACAAGCATATGTTATCCTCCTCAAGCTTGACAAAAATAAAGAGGTACTGGTCAGCAATGACTGGGGAAAAATTGGGAGAACCTCACAGCATTAATGGTAGCAAGTCGCTCTTGAACATGACACTTTGTCCTCCGTATCACATCGGGTTGGGTTGTTTCATTCACCGGTCTCATAACTATGGTCCTCGCCACACCATCCACAATTGGGGTAATGCTACCGATCCATCACATCAGTGTCGTTATATGTTCAAGAGATGTGGTTCTGCAAAGAGTCAACCGTGTCCCACCCACTGCCATACATTATCCTTCATCCACTTCATGACCGCCACCCTGAATCATACATCACAGTTTGTTTTCACCTCATCACAATCACTAGCTCCGTTCCGTTTCACTGATGTGGGATTCATTTAGGCCCTCCTTTGACGGATCGCTCCTTGTCGACATCAGCTCATTATCCAAGGAGTTGATCTAGGAACAACCCCTTCAGTACTTTGAAGCTTGCATGCCTCAATGGCAAGTTTCTCACTTCCGGCGACAGGTATACATCAATGACCTTCGACCAGAGGATTTTGCATGGTGGTCGACGCCAAGTCCTTTATTCCCACCATGTGAATTGTACTGCTGTACCTTGAGGGTCATCATCCTTATTGGTGATTCCTCTCGCGCTTGTTAACGGTTTACATCATTGGCCGGTAATCAAGCGATGTCTTTCCATGTTCGACTTCAAGAAATTCTCACATGGATCGACTTGTACATCGAGTGAAGATCGGAAGAGATTGAAGACCCCGGATCTAGTCTCATCCATCCGGGCTGCGATATATATTCAGGATATAAAGACATTTGATATGTACATCATTGCAGCAGATGATCATCCTTCTCAAAGGATGATAATTTCAGCAGAGAATTATCAGTCTACAATCAGACGATCGTCTGTTCTATGTACCAAAATGTATTTATAAAGCTGAGCATGGGAATGCCCGCCTCAGCTAGATCATGAAAATGTATGAAAAATAATGTATCGTATTGTATCTTATTACAGGACACTTCTCAGCAGATTGAATGAACTTCGGATCCTCTCAATAAAGCATTTCACCCGATAAATGACCTCATACTTTAGGGGGCATCTGTTATAGACAATTTTGTGCCTTACAGCAACAAGCATGAATTGTCAATAATCCAAGGGATCCAAAGTTCCCTAAACATGATGTTCCTACCCCTAGAGGAACAAGGTCAGCAAACCAACAGCTCTCAGATCAGTTCTCCACCTGAAAACACTCAAAAACAAGCAATCCTGAAATCAAAGCAGGTGCTCCACTAGGTTTCTGCGCTGAAACTCAGTTGCTCCATGGTGTACTTGCGTTGCAAAGCAAGTGGGACAAAGGCCACCTGCGCTGAGCGAGATGGGACAAGTGGCACAATGAGTCATTGCTTTGGAATCTTCCAAAAATGACACTTGGATCAGGGATTTCGCCTTGTGATGAGTCAGAGGCTTTGTTTCTCCAAGTGGAAGCAAGGTTCACCAAGTGGACTCAAGAACTGAAGATCAACCAAAGATTAACTGAAGAGAGAGAGGACACAAGGCAGCTACACATCAGTTGCAAGCTGACTCATCCTTTCTCAATTCATCTATATATTGAGCTCTCTCCTATGAGCTCAGGAGGCTGGAATTTTGTGCAAAGTAATGATATGCTGTTGGTTTCACTATAGAACTATTGGGTGATTGTTTGAGAGAGGTGAAGAGGAGAAATTCTTTCTGCTGGGAGGTGTTGCTGGGTTGGAGCCTTCAATGGTTGTAATACTCTCTGAACCTTTATTTCTTCATTAATAAAAGCTATTGAGGTTCTTCTATGTGCTCTTGTTTCAATGATATATTGTGATGATTGCATGTTTGGTTTACACTAATCCATGAACCAGTTATGATTGCATGCCTCTTGTAGTTTCCTTCTTTGTTGTTTTGCAGGATCTCATTGTAGCTGGGCAAGCAAAAGAACAAGGAGCTAGGAGCAAGCGGCCAAAGAGAGGAGTTTGGATTCGACATTAAGCGCAAGGCAACGGTTAGTGCATTTCTCCATTCTCTTTTGCTTTCATAAAGAAGTAAACCTTAAGTAGTTTGTTTTACAGTTGTTGCTAAGGAACTGTCACCCTTAGAGTGGGATAGGGTCATCCGAGTCGGATACTTTTCCCTACAACAGGTGTGTTTCCTACTTGTCATTGTAAGTGTGTTTATGTGTTCCATCTCTTATTCTATTGCTTCCAATTAAACAAAAGAAGTGATAAAGTTTGAATTCATGCATGCCATGCTCAGCTTTCAATTTTGTTTAATATTTATGTTTTCCACCGTCTAAAGAGGATTCAAAGTCATTGTTTGCCCTCTTTAGCTCCCTCTCTTTCTTCCTTGATCATCCATATCAGCTTAAGGCATCAGCAAAAACTCCTTCCTTTCCCTAAAGACCCACCTGCAAAAACTGAGCTCAATCCCCACACCCTGAATTGCACTCCCTCGAATTGCCACCAAAAACCCCAAAAAGCTTTAAATCAACCCTCCTCATCAGTTTACTAGCCTAATATATTTGATCCTAATTGGTCTGCTCACCTCATTGAAAAAATACCTTGAGTCTGACCGGAGAGAGCCTTCTCCTTCCTCGTAGGTCTAGCTACGAGGTGTAATGGTTTGATGTAGCCTTGAGATTTGTCTATCTCAGCCTAGGTGAAATTTCAAGCGCTAACAGGTGGTATAACACTTCCTTCCATACTGAAACAAAAATGACCCCATTTATGGCGCTTTATGGATATCATCCACCATCCATCACGTCACATTTAAGAGAAAATTCTAAGGTTCAAGCAGTGGAAGATCACATCGATCATCAACAAAAAGTTCTCCAACTCTTAAAGGATAACCTCACTTTGGCACAGAATAGAATGAAACAACAGGCATATCAACATCGAAACGAAAGAAGTTTTGATGTAGGTGATTGGGTATTTCTATGGCTACAACCATACAAAAAAATGTCCCTCAAGCAAGCTAAGAAGGATAATAAATTATCACCAAAGTATTATGGTCTGTACAGGGTGTTGCAAAAGATTGGTACTATGGCATACAAATTGGAACTTCCTGCATCTTCCTGAGTGCATCCAATTTTCCATGTTTCATGCTTAAAGAAGGTTATAGGTGACAAGCTCCCAGTTCAAACAATATTGCCAAAGCTTGATGAGGAAGGAAAAATCATATTGGAACCTAAAGCAGTCGCAGAAACAAGAACTCAACAACTACGAAATCAATCAGTTTCAGAGTATCTCATCAAGTGGAAGAACTTACCCGCTAAAGATTCTACATGGGAGGATGAGAATTTTATACAAAAGCATCCAGAACTACTGAAGCGTTGAGGAAATTTTTTTTTGAAGGAGAGGGGCATGTTAGGTCCATATAATACTAGTGTATTCCCTTATTATTATTTTCATTGTACCTCTTATTGTTATTGTTGTGCCCACGTTGTCCCCATATTGTTATTATTGTGCCCCATAGAAGCCCACTATTGTTATTGTTGTGCCCTTAAATTATTATTGTTATGTCAACTCCAATTATATTGTGACCCCTTAGACTCCTATATATAGAAAGGAGGTCTTGTCATTTGTATCATCCAAGAATTGTTCATTTGTGTAATGTAAAGGAGGTTGTCCCCTCTAAGAGTCTGATTTTGAAGGTGTTTATCTCTCTTTTCTTTTATTTTGTGCGCTGGTTGCATAAAATACAAAGCATGATGGCTATGATCATACAAAAAATCATCCAATCATGTATCCACCCTTTGTCATCAGTGGACATATATTCTTGATTATTGTACATGTAATGTTAGGTTATGTGTTGAGCATGGGTATGCCTCCCTAAAAAAGAATATCGTGATGTAAATGCATTGTGATAAATGATGATCCAACAAGTTTTTGTTGATTCAAACTTGTCACAAGGTAAAGAACTTCAGTCAACAGTTGCAATTTCTGACTTTGCGTTTTAGGGGGCAATCTTTTATAGGCCATTTTGTCACATCTATTCATAGGCCTACAAACTGGATCAATCAACATCCATGAACACCTTGTCGTCATCCATACACAAAGCCATAAGCACGACTATCCAAAATCCATGATTTTCTAACCTTGACTACATTCTAGTGATTTTAAGGCCTAATACACCCTATCCCTTTAGGGACCTACGTTCAACAACATGTTGCTCATTTCTGCACCTGCTCTGATAAGAGTAGGTTGTCCCTTGTTGGGGGTGTGCTGATTCTAGAAATTCAAGAAAAATAAAAAGAATCCCGAAGCTTCCTCTTCCAGAAGCTTCCAGGAGTTGTTACAACCATTTACCTTGGATAAGAAATTTGAATCCTATCTCATCCTATATTGGATATTTCACCTCTTATCCCTTGAGATCATCCTCCCATCAAGAGTGGATCTCAAGAATAGATTGGTAAATTGATAAGAATTCCTAAACTAACATATTCTCCTATATATTTACTTCCATCCACAAGCTATAGGTTGACTTTTGGAGACTAATCATACCCTTATGCTGTTGCTTTGGTCATAAGAGAGTTATCATTCCCATGCTTTAGGATGACCTTGAGGTGTACACTGTGGCAATGAAGGACAAGTGAACTTGGGAGATCTCTAAAAGATCAACTTCCAATTTTGGTTGTAAACTCTCAACCTTTCATATTTATACAAAGAGTATACCATTTTCCTATATGTTTTATGTTATATTTACATTCATATATTTCAATTCTATGCTGATGCATTAAACAAAGTGATTGGATAATGCTACATAGATGTCGTAGATTTTTGGCCTGTGTTGATTGTTTGTGCAGGTTTTAATTATAGCGATAAAAGCTACATTTGGAGCTTACAAGCCAAGAGGAAAGAAGAGCTTGCGACAGATCACAAGTAAGCATATTTCCATTCTCCAATTCCTCTAAGGATAAATTTACAGTATTTGATTTTTGTTTTTCTAGAACAAGACACTAGGTCTAGGGAAGATACTTCTATCTGCAGTCTTAGATACCGTATAAAAATGCAGATGCAAAAATTCAACATGCACTTCTCAAGTCCATCATCAGACCTTGGAAAGAGTTTGTCTTCAACAAGAACATAACAATCATTGGATATGAAAAGGAGGTGTCATTTCATACTCTAATTTTTTCAAAGCCCATTCAATTTCAGAGTTGGATTTCTTTAGGACAACTCATTTTCACTTGTTTCTTTTCTACAACAACAAAAAATTGTCAAATGCTAACATTGTGACAGAGTTGTCCATGTGAAAGATAATTATTTTGATCTTCACCCATGTGAGACTTGTGGTAAGCATACTCATCATTCAAACATATGCTTCAGAAGCAAGCCTTATGCAAGAATGAAGATTCACTTTGGATGGTTTGATTCTTGGAAATGGGCTTCAACAACCAATAAGATATTTTGGTCATACCATAAAATTTGTTCTCGAGTATTAAGAAGTCTTGCAGTTGGGTTTTATTCATATTCTCACCTTGTATATGACAGGGGGGAATTGAGGGTAATCTACAAGCTTCAAATATAAATCAAGTGAGCCTTAGCCACAACCTGAACCTGTTGCCTGAGCCTAGAGCTAGATTAAGCCATACCTAGATTCAAAGTTGTAGATAGAGACAAAGAATCCCATGAGAATGCCTTTTGTTGGTGGCCTTCCTTAAACCATTATAGGTTGAGACCTAAATGGTCTCCCTTTCCAGAACACTTTCTATAGTAGAGGAATTTAGAGTCTAGTCAGATTTAGAAGAGTTCTATGTTGAGACCTCAATGGTCTCCCTTTTTTAGAACATTCCTCTAACAAAAGACTTCAACTTCTAGCCAGTTTTGGAACTATTTGAGGAACTGCATCAAGCGTTCCAGTTTGAGACCCCAAGGTCTCTCTTTTCATAACATTAGGGAGAATTGACTTAAACTTATATCCATATTTGGAACTGTTCCAGGAACTACACTAAGTGTTTCAAGTGTTGGTGGTAATCCTTAAACAACCATCAGTTGAAACCTCAAGTTCTCCCACCTTATTCCATCATTTCAGAGAGAAAATTCAACCAATTGCTGCCATGAATTCTTTCATTTTTTGTATTTAAACTGTCCTCTTGGAACCATATATACCCCTTCATATTTAGATGGGGGGGGGGGATGTTGGAAACCTAATCCACTAAGGGTTATGGTGTGGAATTTGAACAATCATTGGAGTCCAAGAGACCACTTGGAATATGAAAACTAAGGGTCATAATATTGTATAAATATGTAAATATTTGGAATAAAATGCAACTCAAAATTTATCCTATCTGGTGTCCATTATTTTGTGTGTTTAACACATAGATATGGCTTCTGTTGGTTTATGTGATCATGACAGATTAGAGGGATCATCTAGCTTATGAAATCCTATTAATCTTGGAGGATAATGGTATAAAGGAGTATGTGACCAATTTTGTATCCATACTAATAGATGCAACACAAATCCTTATCTATAAGAAGGAAGATGCCAAAACCATACACATAATTTGGGATGGGGTCAAGGATCACATTGTGCCTCATATAAAAAAAGAAGATACAAGGAAGAAGATGCATGATGCAGTTTGTAAACTCAATCAAGATTCCAATGTAACCATGAATTTGATCATGAGGTAGAAACTTAAAAACACGAAAAAAAGTAAGGGTGAGAACGTTGTATCTTACCTTACTATGGTAAAACACGTCAAGGAAGAGTTGGAAAGAGTTGGTGAGAAAATTGAATATGATGGGATCGTCAGGACAAACCTCAATGGGGTTTCTAAGCAATGGGGTTTCTTCATACAAGTCATTAAAAAAAGGAAAATATCTTCCATATTGGGAAACACTATGGTCATATTTTACCTAGGAAGAGCTTAGGGGGTGTCTCGTCAGCAGAATTGGTGGTAGCAGCCATAAGGGTGAGGGGTAATAGGAAAACATGGCTCTTGCAAGGAAAAACAGAGCAAAGAAGGGATCCAATAAAGGGTCCAAATCTAAGAGGGACAAGAAGAAGGGCCTTTCAAAGGTCAAGTGCTATGCTTGTCACAAATTTGGTCACAATGTCAGCTCTTGCCCACAGAGAAAGAAAGGTGACAAGATGGGCAAGAAGCATATGCCAACTTCAGTGAATGTAGATGAAATTTCTAGTAGGATGAAATAGGAGTTCACACTCATAGCTTACCCGAATAGCTCAACCTCATAGGGTCTTTGGGATATAAATCATGGGGAATCATTCCATATGATAGGAGTAAGAGAGTGTTGATTTTTCAAACATCCTCTAAACTGATAATTATTTCTTATGATTTTTCATAGGTTAATATTTTCTTGCATTTATATTCATCATAAAAAACTTACACAGAGGATGTCAAAAATAAAACAAAATGCCAATAGGAATGTAAAGAGTTATCCAAACAAGAACACAAGAATTTACCCTGAGAAAAACCACATGGGAGAAAAACCCAACAATGTTTTCTTAGAGTAATCATTAAGTTCAATAGAGATACATCAAGTCAACATAAAATTAAACAAAGACCTAGCTGCATACTTGGTCAAAATTCCCTTTAGATAAGTCTTATATCTCCTTGTTCTACCTGAGATCTCTACCTTAGGTTTTCCCTCTGTTCTGCCTTAGATCTATACCTTAGATACCCCCTTTGTTTTGCATTAGATGCATCCTCTATTTTGCCTCAGATTCACCTTCTATTTTGACTCATATTCGCCTTCTACTTTTCCTTAGACCCATCCAATATTATACCTTAGGTTCGTCCAATGCAATATCTTAAATGGTCCAAATTGTGTCTTTGTTGAAGTTGACTGAATTGTCCTTTTGAGGAGGTCAAATCCTTTACTTATACTTGTCTAGGAGGCTGAATGGATGTGACCATAGGGGAAAGTTGACTTGAATTCTTGGAGGGTCGACTTTATGTTTTGGGGCCATGAAATTCAATATTATAAATTTAAACTTTCTCTTTTAAAAACTTGTTAATTTGGAAACTTAGGGACAAATTCCCTTCTTTGGAAAATAGTCCTCATCAAGAAATACCCCTCCTATCCCTTGGAAGAATTTAATTTGGCTAAAGAAAAATATATTTTTAATATGGAAACCCACATGTGCACAAAAGGACAGGTCGGTCCTAAAAGGAATTTGGACACCCTTGAATGGCTATAAAAACAAGTCAAGTGACCCTCATTTGGAGATTATGATCAAGCATTTTTCTTCTTCTCTGTTCTTTGGTTTGGATCACACAAGTCTAAAGCTGGTTCACAAATATGTGTTCATATAGGATCGATATTGCAAGGTTCGAAGCTAGCACGTGCAGATTAGGGTTTTGGTTTGTAGCTACAGGGTTGATACAGGAAAATTTCAGCTCTAGCCGCTCCCATGCAATCCTTTCCATGTGAATGGAACACTTCACCTGCATGAATAATAATTTGCTACGTGCGACTAGAAACTAGGTTTTCTTCTGACAATTGATCATAGATTCTGACAATTGATCACAGATGTTGAAAACTGACCATATGCTTGTGAATGATGATTTTAATTAGTAATGTTGCTAGGTTAATCTCTTGGATATTGTTTGGTTGGTTTTACTGAATATTCTTGTGAATGAATAATTGGATCATTGTACTCTCTCTTTGCTGAACATTTTATGGAAATCTAATAAGAAGAAGAATTTTAAAGGGTTTTCCACTAGTCTCTGGCCAACCTTGGCATCTCTATGTGTGAATTCTTTTCTTATATTGTTCCTTTATGTTCCGATCTATTGTTGATGATATTATTCTTTCTACATAATTGCATATGATGTAATAATGTTATAATTTTGTGGGGTCAATTTAATGTAAATGATGTAATGAAATTATCTAAGCAAAGAACAATATAGCTCTAAGAAGTTGACATGATATCATATTTGCGATGAAGAAAAGTGATTGAGATCACCCCTATGAAGACACATTTGATGGAAGCAAGAGAAGTCACAAGAGACCTAAAATAATGCTAGGGTCTGAAGGAAACCCTAGGAAATCTAGTTATTAAGGTTTGATAAGGTATCATGAGGTTATGGTTTGGAAGAAACCTTGGAATATGATAAAGGCTTGATTTTTGCAATATTGAAACCCTAACATGATTAATCAGAAGTTGTTTTAGCACTTGTGGCAAATTTAGTCTAACCCTAGTTGGCCTAGTCTCAATTAGCCTTGCTCGCTGATCAAGATGGTGGAAATATTAAAGACAACATTGTTACATGGATAATGGACAATACTAACTCTTGAAGGTTGGTTCAAGAGGGAGATGATCACCTCTCGTTAAAGATAAGTACCTTTTAGATTTATGTCTTCATGACACTATTCTTGTTTAGATTTATTGTTTTGATTATTGCTTAGCCTTCCTGCATATTTGAGTATTTGAATACTTCTAACCTCTAGATGAGATGTGATAAACAAATCCTTCTTGAGGATCATCTAAGGTGTAGGAAAAGAAAGCTAGTGCAGGAAGAGAAGAGTTGTTGCTGGAATAAGAAAAAGTAGCTGATGTAAGTATTTACAAAGTTGACAAAGATCCAGAAATTACAAGTGCTACAACTGTCAATGAAAAATAAGTATCACATGTATCTGAATATTACAAGGTATGTATAGTATATTGTTTCAGTATTATGATTTAGCTGCAATATTGGATGGCAAGTTAAGCCCTAAGGTATGATGAGAATATCACCTTCATAAATGACTCATGCATGCATATGAAAGTAAGTTTGATTTCTGGTACATGTGATATATTGGTGCACTTGATATTTGGCAAGTATCTTACATTTTATTAGACATAGTGGATTCCTATTTTTATAAAGCAGGCTAGACACATTGATTTTTATATATGAAAACTTGATACTATTATTAATGCTTGTGATAAGCATGGTAACCCTGATGATAAAGGCATGCCAATAATATTGATACTCAAAATCTTCTTGTTGATCTTAGTTAGGTTTTGATAAACTTAGTAAATGAGACAAAAATGGATGCCCTGATTTAATGATGTTAGGATTCTGAAGAAAAAAGGTATGATACACTTGTCAGTTGCCCTAATTATATGAAACTAGCCTTTGATGAATAGTTGATGACATGTTTCATATGTGACAATGAAGCAATTGATGATGATTTGTTATGACTATGATGCATATATGTTTGATAACCTGATATAGTTTGAATCCATGAATTGATAATTTTATTTATGTACGACATTATTATGTTAGACCGGTTGATGTCGTGAATGATGATGATTGAATAGGATTTTCATTTAGAGGGAGAAAATATCCATAAGATCCCAACACCTATTATTATTTGCAGTAAATAAATAGAAGATTCTTGATTGTCGATGCAAGTTTTATGACAAGAATAGATGACCATATGATGTTGTTAGTTTTGACAAGTTCGGTATGAGCAGAAAGGGTTTCTCCTAGTCCAAGCTCTAACCACTAAGAGAAAGGCTTAAAGGTGTGGCTATAGGCCTCCCAGTTTCACAAAGGAAGCCCTGTGGGTGTGGTTGAGCCTGTAGGATTCAAAAAATAAAAACTTATGCATGAAACCAGGAACGCACTAGAAGTATGACATATATAAAGACATGATAGAGAGTTCTATGGGCAGGGAAGTTAAGGAACAATGAAATCTACATAATGTTTGACTTGTTGCAGAGAATGTGAATGTCTTAACTCATCTTGTGCTTGTAGGAGTCTATGGTATGCATATAAGTATGTTATTTATCTTGAATTGATCATTGGAGCTAGTATGGAAGTAAAGGATTGCTCCTTAGTATGTAGTTATTTTATTGCAAAGATCTCACAATGGATGGATGGAAGAAACTTATATGACTTGTCCTTGGTGTATGTATTTATATTTAATAATAAAAATGATTCATATTATAATCATGTGGATGACTTGATAAAGTTTGCGCTGATAGTGCTTGGTGAATGATAGATGTTGACATGACAATAGATAAGACTGTAACTTGGTACTTGGGTTTGACAATGATATTGGCAGAAACTGTTATGGCTTTTATATTAGTTTAGTTTGAAATTTAAGGCATGATAAGAAGCGTTGGTTGATTTGATTGCACAATATTTATTTGTTTGAGGATGATTATATTGGTTAGGTTAGTATTGTGTTTGCATAAAGTATTATATGGTTTGAAGAAAGTTCCTTAAGTGTCGTATGCCTACATTGACAGTTACCTGGTGAAGCCTAGAAGCAATACCGATCTAAACCTTTACTTCAAAGTGGTCCAAGTTATGTCTTTGATTTTGATTTTATATGTTGACAATCTATTCTTGACAGGTAATGAGCCTCTGGTGATCAAAGTAAGAGGGAGTTAGCCTTTGAGTTCGAGATGTAGGATCTTGGCATGATGCATTACTTTATAGGACTAGAAGTTTGTCAAAGACCCAGAGAAATATTCAGTTCTCAAGGAAAATATGTCGTGAAGCTATTGGAGAGATTTGGAAAGACCAAATACAAATCCTTGGACACCCCGATGAAAATGGATTTCAAGAAATTATGCAGAGATGCTGCAGAATTTGAATACTCCTTTGAGTATCGACAATTAATTGAGGCATTGATGTTCCTTGTGAACACCCTTATGGGTATATGCTTTTTAATGAACACCTTGAGTCAGTTCTTGTATGAGCTGCTTCATACAAATTGGGTTGTTGGTGAGCACATTTTGAAATAACTTTCATGGAACAATCATCTTGGTATAAGATATACTATAGGAGATGTATGATTTCATGAATGCACTGATGATGACTAGGCTAGAAACGTTATTGATAAGAAGAGAAAATCTGGGTGCTCCTTTAGCTTGGGATCTACCATGATATCTTGGATGAGCAGGAAATAGAATTCTGTAGCTTTAAGCACCTCCGAGGTTCAGTACATTGTTGCTAGCATGGCTATATATGAGAAATTTTAATTAAGGAAACTCTTCGAGAGAGATGTTTGAGCAGGTTCTGGATACGAGAGTGATATATTGTGACAAAAAGAGTGGGATACAATTGGAAGTAAATCTCATATATATATATCAAATCGATATATCTTCATATATTGAGACATTGCTACTATATGAGGTAAGGTTAGGCTTGTGGTTGTAGCGTCCATGCGAGGAATAATTGATCAATAAGATATCCTTTCGTGTCTAACATAATATTTTGATTCGATGTCCCATATGAACATGAAAATAAAGGACTACTGCTCTTTGTAAAGTATGAGGTAGTGTGACTGAACTCTTCAGTGACTTGTTTAATTCGGTACCACATATGAGCACGTTGATATGTTTCTAATTTACAAAGAGCAACATGGATTGATGGATGTGACCCTCTTGGGTAAGGGTCTAGGCCGTTTGAGGACACTGAGCTAGCTCTTCCGCTTGTATAAGCTCCCATGGTAAGGAATTGAGCTGGAGAGCTCTTGGGGTCGAGAGAACTCTAGACAATAGGATATTTGTGATCCTTACCTCACGGTAAGTAGTATCCTGCCTATTGTCTGGAAATAGGATAGTTGAGATCCTTACCATATGGTAAGTAGCATCCTGCCTATTGTCATCTTTTGGTCGTGACATAGTATACCCCAGTAGGCATCCTACCCAAAAGCTAGGCTTGTTGGGATTTTTCCTCTCCATCTAGCCAATGGGTTGAGAGGTGACTTGGGATAGTTGCGATCCTTACCTAACGGTAAGTAGTATCCTACCCAAGTGTTGAAGTAAAAAATTGTTCTCTTTTTGACAACCCTTTTTTCCATCCTTTTCATCCTTTTCATGATAGTTTTCTACATTTCCAGTTGAAAGGTGACTCAGTTATTCTCAAACATCATAAAAGGTATCAATCATTCATGGTTTATAATCTACTAATTCTTTATGAAATTTAATCAAAGCATTCCTATAGCTATTGAATCGAACTTATTCTACAACTAACTGAAGATTCTCCAGCTACATCCATGGCTAGACAGGTTCTAATACGTTGGAGAAGGAATCAAAGACACATGTAGATGGAAAATGATGGACACATGGAAATCCAAATATCATAATGCTTTGGCAAGTCACCCGGTTCAAGATATCTAATGGTCAAACTAGAATTCAACTCTGGTTTGAACACTCCAACGATGACAATATTTGAAGGCGGTTCGTAGAAATGTGAAGCGAGCATGGAATTGGATGAGAAGAATCTGGGGTTGATATGTCAAATCAAAATCTTTGCATGATTTTCTCTTTTTGTAGAAAATCATGAGAAGAAAGACTCCAAATTCCATTTTATTTATGAGTTGTTAAAGTAGAAACTTGCCTCTCGACTTATGATTCTTTAAGATAATCATGTAATAGAGGACTTAAAAATCCCCGAGGTGAAGTAATGGACACCCTTACTCTTGTTAATTTAGAAATCATTTTGTTGTTGAAGACTTCAACATTTAATACAAATACTTTGTTCTTTGGTGATCAATATGTGGCTAAGTAATTTGACATTCAATTTCTTGCTTACACTCAATAGGAGGGCCCCTTGGAGAGTTGTACTATTATATTAGTTTTTGGTTATGTTCATTTCAATTCAATAGATGAATAGCCCGTTCTTCACTGCAATTCATTAATGTTTTTGATTAGTATTTTGTCCATTGAGTGCTAGTTTAATTCTCAATATTTTGAACATGTTGAGCACTCATAAAAGGAGAAAAACATTTACTTTTTTATAGTTGATTTAATTCAGTTGTTTTCATTCTTATTTCATGAGTAATGGATAGAGAAATCTTGAATTCTAACTGTGCACATTAGTAATCCCTCTGAGTTACATTTTATCTTGTCATTTTCCTGAAGTAGTTCAATAAAAATTTATTCTTCCATTGAGTATAATTTCAATTTGCAAAAGCATTTAGAATGTTTTAAATTCCTACAAGTAGAATTAAAATTTCAATTTTGCCATTAGAATAAATATTTCAATTCAGTTCAAGTAGAATAATCTATAATTCTTGCTGCAATAGATTAAATATTAATTCAGTTCAAGTAGGGTATTTTTTTATTCTTGTTGCCATAGATTAATTTTTGATTCTGTTTGATAAATATAATTTTCTATTGATTTCAATTTGAAGCTTGATTTACTTTGGAAAGAGTAATTTTGATGGAAAGAACATGTGTGTAGAGATTTTTTGAGTTAATCTAGTCCCATTTACAATTGGTTTAATTTGATCTTTTAAAATAAAAAATTGAACTCCTAGCATATATTGTGCACATGCACTTCATAAGTACACGAACCTTGGTTGACAATTAATGAATTAATTTAACCATCAATTAAATTACCCAACATTTTGGTGTCGTTTTCGGGGAAGCATATATAGGAATTTATTTTTGGTTTGGATATCATTTTAGATGCATTCAATCTTGTAGATGCATAATTAAAGCATGTTAAAGATAATTTAGAATGCATGAATAGAGAACGAGATTCTAGGGGTAGATTTGTAAGTAGAGGTAGAGGACAAAGTTTAATACAACATCACCAGTCACTCCCGCTAGACCACGTAGTGCCACACCATCCACTGACACTCACATTCCATCCATAGTAGGTAGACATAGACTTCCTAAGGTGCATAGATCTGAAATCCAACCTAGGGACTCACCAACTTCTTCCACTGAAGTTGTAGTTGAAGAACCTACATCCCCAACTGAAGGAGTTATATTTCTCTCTTCAATAGGAGAAAAAATCTTAGGAAAAGAGTTAGAAGTGCCTAGTGAAGAAGAGGAAGAGGTTTATTCTGAAATAACATTAGTAGAAGAACCAAAGCAAGAGCTAGATAATCATATTGTTGAACCTTATGTTAGCTCTGAAGAGTCTACAATGGCAGGGGAATGGGATTCAGGAGAAGTACATAATTTAAATGGTGACATTAGGATTGGAGGTGGAAGAGGCAGAGGAGGAAACAGAGGAGGAGGTGGAGGAGGAGGTGGTATAGGAGGAAGGGGAGAACCAGACCTTTCCAGATTCCCTATCTTTGATGAAGACACCATAGTCAAAATGAAGAACATCTCACCTTCCATTCTTCCTAGTTTTCATGGCTTAAGAACTGAGGATCCCAAGACATTTCTTTTTGAGTTGGAAGTATTATGTAGATCCTGTGACTATTTACTTGATACTAAAAATTTGAAACTATTTCTAGCTACTCTAAAAGATGGAGCCCTTAAATGGTTTATGGGACTAGGGACACATAGTATTAGAACATGGGAAGAAATAAAAAGAGCATTCCTAGAAAAATATAAAGATTATTGTATGCCCCATAAGCTTTAGGATAAATTCTTTAAGACGATGCAAAAAGAGGATGAAAACCTTGAAGACTTAGAGGAAATATTTTCCTATAATGTTAAAAGGGCTAGGATGCATTATTTAGATGAATAAATGTTGAAATCTCTTTTGTTAAAATCTATAAGAGATGAGTGGATTGACCTCCTCAACTTAATGGGAAAAGGATATGTTTCTCGACTTTCATTTGAAGAAACCTGTGATTTGGGAAAACATATTTCGAGAGGTAAGACTAGATATGGTAATAATCTAAGAGATCTAGCAATGCCAAGAATTAGTAAATATGCATCTGGAACAACGAGTAGAGTAGAATTAGGAAATTTACTTGATAACTTCAAAATAAATATCCTTGGGAATCTTAGTGAACAACTAGATACTCTCAAAATACAAAATAAGCAAAAACATGAGAATGTTGCATTACCTATCTTTTGTCCTAGGTGTAGGAAAAAACAACCTATGAGAGAATGTCCTCTTTATAATGTATAAATTTGTGTCATATATGCTGAAAATCATGAAACAAGGGACTGTCCTTCAATACATGGACTTAAAGTTGTCTTTCAGGATGAAGTTGGACTAAGCCAATCTAAATCACTTTGATTTATTGCTAAAAGAACATGGCAATCCATCATCTAGGTGTGAAACAAGGTTTTAACACTTAATATAAATTATATGTACAACCACAAAATAATTGGAATGCACCTATGCCTTGGAAACCTTGACCACCCCAACCTCAAAATACATCATGGGCATAAGGGTGGAAAAATTCTTATGGTAGAAATCCTCAATATCCTCAATTCCAACAAACTTACACCCGTTATCCACCTCAATACTATCCTCCTCAACCAAACCAACCTCCTCAATTCCAAGCTCGACCACCAAATCAACCACTTTCATTACCATCCACTTTCCTAAAAAATCTAATCAAATACCTGCTCAACTACTCCCAAACCTAGCTAATACAAATCAACAACCTATCTACAATGTAGAAGGTAAAAATTTTCAGTCTTGTATGATAACCCCATTAGGTCTAGATGATGTCCAACTTAGATTTGGTAGGGTTTTGCAAAAGAAGTTACCACCAATTTTCATCCAAAAATCTAAAGAGGATGAGCTTCTTGAAAAAGAAACATTTCTTAATCAAGAAAATACGTCTCCATGTTGAATTTCCACGACCTTGTGTCTAGGATAGAATCTTAAAATATCTGATGCTACTAAACCAAGAATATCAATGATACAACAGAATATAAACAACAAAAAATCACATATCCACAGAATATAGACAAGTTTTTACAATTTTTAGAATAACCCAACTTCATTATATTAATCCAACTAATATAATTAAACAGCTTAGGGATCTCATACAAGGGATAATGGTCCTCATACATGCACTAGTACAAGATATAAAATTGGGGCTTGGTGTCAGTCCATCGACAACCAATCTGCCCTCAACAAGATACTCTCACCATATGGATGTCGCATTCTCTCTCATCTCCTCTTAGTCGTACTTTGTACCTACCTGGTTGTTCGCTCCTAATTTGCAACAATTTCCTCTATCAATGCTCCAAGTCCATCTGGCCACTAAACCTCGACTATCAATATGCTCTCTAGTTGTGCATTAGTCCATCAAGGGCACAACACATCGAGATTCCTGTCGAGTTTTTCATAGCTCGACTTGTGAACAACTCTCAACCACTGCTACTCACCTACTGAGGGACTTCTGCCCACTATGGTCTTCCTGCGCTGCTCCGATGAAGACCAACATAGGGCATGTAGGGTTGCCACCTATCACTACAAGATGTCAATCTCCCACAATGAACATGGGCTAGGAGGACCACCCATATTATATTGTAGATGTCCTTCTCCACACATAAGTCTTGGGGTCCCCAAAATACTCCTGGTTGATCAGACCCTTGACCTCAACAATTGCCTCTCTCACAACTACCTTTTTCCATCAAGGTGTTGCTCATCGGGCTCCAACTTGGACACTATCACGTTTTCCTCCAGTAGACCATAAGTGCCCAATACATGTTCACACTTGGTCCACTCTCACATTTCCCTCTAATAGTATACGAGTGAACAATTTCATGCTGTAGCATCTGCACCTAGTAAGGGCATCCTCACACCTAGGAGACCCTTACATATGGCTACCAACCAACTTCTCCACATCTTCCCTTTTCTTTGCAATAGAGAAGCTATTGCACAAATATAGGCTCCAATGTACTACTGCAAAATATATCCACTGATTAGCGCATCTGAAAATCCATGTCACCCAAATCACTTGGTTGCTACAGTCCTTCAACATTCATCATCTGAACTGGTCTATCATTGAGTTTCACTGTGGAATATGCCCACTAATAAGGGCTGCTAACTAACATGTTAACCCTTCCTACTTGGCTTCCATATGCTGCTCATAAACCCCTGATCAAAACTAGCATCAAATTCAAATCAACATATCAAAACATACCTCTGTATTCATCTTGGATTAAGGTTTTTACTGTTGTAATTTCTGTGTTCTAGTTAGGGCATGACTGTGAGTGACGTCAACCCTACAACCCACCTTCACAGTCCATTTTTATGCTGCGGATAGGGTCCTTCAAGTCCTCCTCTTCCATGCTATTGTTCAAGGCTAATAACCATCCCCAAAACACTCTTAATTGACCCCTGTTTAGGCCTGTGGCTTATTACTTTAGGTCGCTAGGGCTGTGACCTTATAAATAGGGACACAACTCCCTCTTAACCACACAAAAATACCTCAAATTTTTTCTAGGGAATACGACATCCATCTGCTCCTCTTTAGGACCTGCAACAAATACCCGAACACATGAAATATGCCCAGCATATTACACATACCTTGCGTCTATCCTTCTACAACAACTCGACCTCCAAACAAACTTCAATCACCTTTGTTTTGTCCTCTTCTAGAGCTCGACTGTCACAAGGATATATATCTATGATTTGATGCACATTGGATGAGGAAATGTCCTCGACTCCACCTCTATATATACACATAAAGACAACTCCACAAATTTGGTGAAGAGACACGTCTCTTGGACCAAGCTTGCATGACTTGACTGTCCATAACTAATTGTCAACTTCAAAAAGTCATATCTCAAGTTCTCGATCTTTGATTTTGGTAATTTTCAAAGCGTTGAAATCGATATGACAATATTTATCACCTAAAATTTTCTAATTCTCAAATTATTCATGGTTTTGGCCCAAATCCTGATGGGTGGAAAACCGCATCCTTGGGTTTCAAGCCCACAAGCCTACTTGTGGTTCTTTTCCCTCCAAACCCCCAACACTAGGGCTTAGAGTACCTCCAAAGCTACATAAAAATCAACACTCCATAGGAAGATGTTCCTACACATTTAGATGATAACCAAATAAGTCCAACCCCTACAGTTCCTCTAGTAGAACAACCTTTTGTTTCCCTACAAGATCCACCTTTTCTTGAGAGGCTTAAGCTTGATAAGGGAATATAAAGGCAAATTGTTTTATCATAATATGATATGCTAGATGAATTAAAAAATATTTAAATCAAAATTCCTTTACCCTAAGCTATAAAGGAAATACAAATATTTGCAAAAACAATTAAGGAGCATTGCATTAGAAAACTATGAAGAAAAAGAAAAGATATCAAGAAAATTCAATTGGTAGGAGAAATTGCTGATATTATGATGGGGAAACCAATAGTTCAAAAATATTTAGATCTAGGTAGCCCTATTGCAAAAATTCACATTTATGGTATTGAAATTCCAAACACCTTGATTGATTTAGGAGAAACCATCAATATCATGAGCAAACAAACTATGGATCAATTGAAGCTTCTCAATCTTCAATATACGCTGACATTACTACAATTAGTTGATAGAATTGTTATCAAACCAGATGATATATTATAAGATTTATATATCTCTTTGGATCCATGGGAATATCCTATCGATTGTATGATTTTAACTTCGAATAATAATCTAGGAGGTCATCCATTGATCCTTGGTAGACCTTGGCTAGCTACAACTGATGCATTCATAAGTCGTAGATTTGGTGATATGTACAACTCTGATTGTAATTCTACTAAGAAATTCACATTGTATCCACTTGAAAAAACAATAATTTAAGTATAAAGTGAAGTTTGAAAAGATGATAATGAAGACTTTGATGATATTTAACCAACATTTACTCTGTCACAAATAGATGAGGAAAACCAACTAATAAATTTAATGAACAATAATGATTCTTCTTCATATTGTGAACAAGATCAAAGTTTTCAAGAACAATTTAATATTGAATATTTATCATCTCATCAAATGGATTTGCATTCTATGGAAAAGTTTGGCAATTCTTTAGTAGAAATATTTCCAGGTAAAACATTAAATATCAATAATAACCGAGAAGAGTTTCAAAAGAGAGTTGATAAAGATGCTACAAAAACATTCCTCTGTTTATGCATGAGAATACACTGATATGAAGGGAATTGACCCTAAAACATGTATGCATCATTTTTATATTGAAGAAAATGCCAAACCAGTTAGACAACCTCAGAGAAGGATGAATCTTAATATGAGAGAAATTGTCAAGAAGGAATTACAAAATTTACTAATGTGAATTTCATTTATCTGATATCAGATAGTCAATGGGTTTCACCTTTGGCGATTGTTCCAAAGAAGAATGGAAAATGGAGACTATGCATTAATTATAAGGGATTGACTAAAGCTAATTTGAAAGATCATTTTCCACTACCTTTTATAGATCAAGTACTAGATACCTTACCAGGGAAGAAATACTTTTCATTTCTTGATGGTTTTAGTGGGCATAAAAAAATCCAATTGGCACCAGATGATCAAGGCAAAACAACCTTTACATGTCCATGGGGTACATATGCTTACGAGATAATTCCTTTTGTGTTATTTAATGCACCTGCAACATTTCAAAGAGCAGTTTTAGGTATCACTTATGATCTAATTCATGATTGTGTGGAAGCTTACATGGATGATTTTACCGTCTAGGAAACACTTTTGAAGGTCTTGAAAAATTATAAAATCTTCTCATTATGTGTGATGAAGCAAATTTTTCATTGAGTCATGAGAAATGTTTTATGTTGTTTAATGAGAGAATTGTTTTAGGCTGCCATATTTCAGGTGATGGAATTAAGCTGGATACATCTAATGTAGAAGTAATTTCTAAAATTTCAATTCTTACCTGTCAAATAAATGTGAGAAGTTTTCTTGGTTTTTTTTGGTTATTATAGAAGATTCATAGAAAATTTCACAAAAAATAACCTCTTCAATTTTCAAAATTATTATGAAAGATTGTGATTTTGTTTGGAATTTGGATTGCTAGAACGCATTCGAGACATTGAAGTAGAAAATCACTTAAGCACCAATTTTAAGGGGACCTAATTGGTCTCTTCCTTTTCAAATTTCAACTGATGCTTCAAATACAACTTTAGGAGTTGTATTGAAATAGAAAGATATAACTCCTTATGCTATTTACTGCAGAAGCAAAAATTTGACTCATGCAGAGTTAAATTATACTGTAATAGAAAAGGAGTTTTAGCTATTGTGCATGCCATTAACAAGTTTTGACATTATATCAATGGTTATGAAATTTTCATTCATACAAATAATTTTTATATTATATATCTAATGAACAAACCAATTACTAATGGAAGGATTAAAAGATGGTTATTGTTGTTGCAGGAATTCAATATTACTATTCTTGATAGACCAAGAAAAGAAAACACAGTTTCTGATTTCCTTTCTAGGATGCAAAAAGATAATAATGATGTTCCTATAAAAGATAATTTTCCTTACTGATATCTTTTTGCAGTATCTATTAAAACTCCTTGGTTTTCAGATATTGCTAACTATTTGGCTACAGGAAAGTTACCCCCACAATTATCAGCCAAAGAGAAGCAAAAAGTTATCAAATCCAGTGCACCTTATTCTTGGATAGATGGAGAATTATACAGAACAAGACCTGACTTAATCATCCAAAGGTGTGTTCAAGAAGATGAAGTACCAAAAATATTGAAAGATTGTCATGAAGAACCATGTGGAGGACACTTTGTCGATAAAATAATTGCTTACAAAGTCCTTCTTTTGGGATATTATTGGCCTTCTATTTTTAACGATGCAAAGGAATACACGAATAGATGTGATAGCTACCAAAGAATGGGAAAGCCTATTCCATCAGATGAGATCCCTGTACAACCACAAGTACTTGTAGATCCTTTTGAAAATGGGCTCTAGATTTCGTTGGTCCAATCAATCCTCCATCTAAACAGAAAAGGTATATATTTGTTTATACAAATTATGTTACAAAATGGGTAGAAGCTAAACTACTTCCATTTACAACTGAAAATGATGTAGTTACGTTTCTTTTTGATGATATTTTTACTTGTTTTGGTGTCCCAAGAGAAATTGTGATAGATCAAGGTACTCAATTTACATCCAAGTTGGTGGAGAAAATAATGGAGCAATACAAAAGCAAACATCAGAAGTCTACTCCATGCCATCCACAAGCCCATGGGCAAGTGGAATCCACCAAGAAGGTACTTGAAGAAATTCTAACCAAGACTGTGCATTTCCATAAAAGGGATTGGGCAGAAAGGCTTTAAGAGGAACTATGGGCATACCATACCACTTGGAGAAATACAACTAGACATACTACTTATGAGATTTTCTATGGGAAGCAAGTTCTGCTTCGAATTGAGTTCTAAATTGAGACCTTTAGGACATAAGAAAAATTGGACCTTGATCTATCTAAAGCTCAAAAACAAAGGTCAACAAAATTAAATGAGCTAGATGAGGTTCGACAAGATGTTATCCAAAGATCCAACATAGTTCAACAACAAAGATCAGGATGGGATGACAAATTCATTAAAGCTAAAAGGTTCAAGCCAGAAGATTGGGTTCTTTTTTTTTACGCTAAATTCAAAGATTTCCAAGGAGAATTTCAAACTCACTCGCTTAGTCCTTATGAGATTAATATTGTCTTTGATAATGGAGTACATCAAAACCATTGATGAAGAAAAACTTACCTTCCTTCTTCATAGTTAGAGATTAAGGATATATCATAAACCATTAACAAGAGAATAATTTGTCAAATATTAGCAAGTTAATTTTGATTTCAAGTTGGTTGAGGAAGGAAATCCTTCTCCTCATCCTCCAACCTAGTTAAAATTTTATTTTCTCAAAACAATATTAAAAAAAAAGAAAAAAAAGAGAAAAAAAAAGAGAAAAGAAAAAAATAATAAAATAAGTATAGACATGAAAACCAACATTGTTGGCATGTCTATACATAAAATATTAATTTAAAACCAAGAATTCTTGGCAGCTTAGATTTTCACATTCCTTGTCTTTTTCCCATCTTCTTGTTACTCATATTTATCTAATAAATTTACAGGTCTAAAGAAGCACTTTTGAGGCCTAGTTTTCTTCAAATTCCATCAAGAATCAACACCAATAAATATTCCATTCCATTCAACAACAAATTGTTGAAAAATGAAAAACTACTAAATCAGTGACATTTTGCAGCTAATTTTAAATTCTGTAGCCAACTTCAAGTTCTACACCCCATATCAACTTACATAGAAAGAAGCTTCTAGAACATGCAGCAGAGGAAAATTTATCAAAATTCAAAAAAAGGTATGTGCTAAGGTATGTAACTAGGATGTTAGATTATTTTTCATCTAAGAGCATTAGGTTTTTAAACTCATTGAATGATCATGATACATATAAAAATTAGGCAAATCCTAGACCTTATAACACCTCCCTACCACTATACCTCTATAATCATACCCATTACAACCTCATATTGTCATCATATCCCGATTTGTCACATCAAATCTCTCAAAAACCACCTAAACTCTCGTGATCCTATAAAATTGGATCTAAGGGTCGTGGCAATCATTAACAAAAAAGAAGAGTTTAATCATGAACTGAACACCATCACAAGAAACATGTTTAATCCTCACTTAACAACCTTAGACTATCCAACTTATCAACCATATTTCCGTTTTCCTCCGCCACCCCTGTCAAGGAGAGACTGTAGGAATTTACAGGGTAAGTTCCTCAGAAAGAACACCAAAAGGACACCGCTCACAACCAGATCACAGATCAATACACCAGTATTTTTGACGTGGTTGAAACCCTCAAAGAGGGAAACAGTCCACAGCCTGAGCCAACGCGGCCACTTCAGGCAATTTATTAATCAAAGAATGAAAATTTACATAAGCTTCTCTCATGCACGGATTACCCTACAAATGACCCTCCATGCGCTTTAAATAGAATTCATGGACCAATCGGGTGTCAAGCCACGGATCAAGTGTTGGTAATACCGAGGAGAGAATGAACCGTCGGATTGTAAGTTACAAAATGTACAACGGTAAAGAAACACACTTTACCTAACTCTATACCTAACTCTACACTAGACCAAGTTGTACTTAACTATTTCCTATGTGTCGGAATATCCTAACATCCCCCCTTAAGAACAACTTGGGATAGGATTGAAGGATTTAAAAATATGACACAATAGGAGAGGGAAGGAGGCACTAGAGCATATCCCCCCTTAGTGACAACTTCCTGAACTCCAACCATAAATCGAAGTTTAGTGAACTTCGCCTCTGTGAGAGCCTTTGTGAAGATGTCTGCAACTTGATCATCTGTTGAACAATATTGCACTTCAAGAACATGGTCGTGAATGAGATTTCTGATGAAGTGCATGTGCAGTTCAATGTGTTTGCTGCGCTGATGTTGGACTGGATCTTTGCATAGCTGAATGGCACTTTGATTATCACACCAAAGTGTAGTCGGATGCTGCTGCTGAAAGCCAAATTCTGACAGGATCTGACGAAGCCACAAGGTTTCCTTACTAGCTTCTACGGCACCACGATACTCTGCTTCTGCTGATGAAAGAGAAATGGCAGCTTGTTTCTTACAAGCCCATGTAATAGGTCCTGAACCAAGAGTGAACACATAACCGACAGTAGACTTCCGATCATCAGGGTCACCAACCCAATCGGAATCAGTGAAACCAACCAATAGAGGAGATGCTTCGGAACTGTAATGAATCCCAAACTAAACTGTACCTCGAACATAACGAAGTATTCTTTTAGCTGCTTTCCAATGACTTTCACGGGGGTTTTGCATGAACCGAGCAACAAGGCCAACAACAAAGGAAAGGTCAGGATGAGTATGAGTTAGATACAAGAGTTTTCCTACAAGTTGACGGTATAATGTAGCATCAACTTCAGGAGAAGTACAAGTGACTGAAAGTTTGACTCCAGACTGAAAGGGAGAAGGGGCTGGCTTACAGTCTTCCATGTGAAAATGACGTAGAATATCACAAGCATAATTGGACTGGGAAAGGGAAATACCCTCCTTGGATTGCAAGACTTGAAGACCGAGAAAATAGTGTAAGTGTCCTAAGTCTGTCATTTCAAATTTCCTTTTGAGGCTAAACTTCACATGGTTTATAAGGTTGGGATCACTACCAGTAAGGATATGATCATCAACATAAAGAACAAGGATGATAAGAGAGTTGCCCACTTTCTTGGTGTAGACAGTATTATCAGAATGACACCTAGAAAAGCCAGATTCTAAAAGAAAGCTATCCATTTTGGCATACCAAGCCCGAGGAGCTTGCTTGAGACCATAAAGGAATTTCTTAAGTCGACATACAAGGCTGGAGTCTGTTTGTATGAAGCCAATGGGTTGTTCCATATAGATTTCTTCATGCAAGTCCCCATGCAAGAAGGCAGATTTAACATCCATCTAATGGACTTCCCATTTGAAAGAGGCAGCAAGGGAAAGAACAAGGCGAATAGAGTTCATTTTGGCAACAGGGGAGAAGGTTTCAGTGTAGTCAATGCCTTCAACCTGTGAAAAACCCTTAGCAACAAGACAAGCTTTATGTTTATCAACTTTCCCATCTGGTCCATACTTGGTTCTGTAAACCCATTTGCATCTAACAAGTTTTCGTCCCTTTGGTAGAGGAACAAGATCCCATGTATCATTTGCCAATAATGAATGATATTCTTCATTCATAACTGCTTCCCAATTTGGATGGCCTGAAGCTTTTGCAAAAGTGTCAGGATCATAATTTACTGGAGCTTGAGCCAGTAAAGAAGAGGCTCTCTCAAATTGAGAACGTGTGCGTCGCTGATCTGTAGGATCACCAGCAAGATCACCTGCTGCATCTCGAGTAGCACGAACCCATTTTGGAAGCTCAGGAGCTGAAGGAGGATCCTGAGATGGTGGGGGAGGATTGTCATCCTCACTTTCATCATCTGAAGAGGAAATGTTTTCAAAGGTAGAAGAGATAGGGAGAGGTGGCACATCCGCCGGACTAGGCTCGCAGGCCCATATATTTTCATCAAATTTTACATCTCTTCTAATGATAACATTTTTGGACTTAAATGGAATAAGTCTATAGCCTTTGACATCTTCAGAATATCCAACAAAAGTACATTTTTCACTCTTAGGTTCTAAAGCTTTATGCTTTTCATCTGGAATATGGGCCCACGCTTCACTTCCAAAAACACGAAAGTGACTTACATCTGGTTTGATTGAGCTCCATGCTTCTTCTGGAGTGATATTCTTTAAAGCCTTAGTACGAGTGTGATTTATTATGTAATTTTCACAGTTAATTGCTTCTGCCCAAAAACTAAGACCAAGTCCTTTAGATTGTAGCATACAATTAGCCATTTCCTTTAAGGTGCGATTCTTCCTTTCAGCTACACCATTTTGTTGTGGAGTATATGGAACAATATGTTGCATTTGAATTCCATTCTCAGTGCAATAGTTGATGAATGTGTTTTTAACATATTCTCCGCCATTATCAGATCTTAACTTAAGAATTTGATGTCCAGATTGTTTTTCAACAAAGGCCTTGAAGGTCAAAAAAGTGTTAAATACTTCACTCTTGAGTTTTAAGAAGTATACCCAAGTGCGTCTGGAGAAATCATCAATGAAAGTTAAGAAATACTTACAACCAGAGAATGACACAACTGGAAGTGGACCACATAAATCACTATGCACAAGCTGTAAAGGGGCTGAGGCATGCCAAGAGGCACGTTTTTCAAAACTGTCCCGATGATGTTTTCCGAGTACACATCCGGAACAAACACCATCTCTGCAAGATACCATAGGAAGACCTGTCACCATATTTTCTTTACATAGATGCTGAAGGGAGCGATAGTTTAAGTGACCAAATCGCTCATGCCAAAGTTTGCTCACTTCATCGTTATGAGCAACAAATACTGAGGGAAGATTTGATGACCCAAAGTTGTGAAACTTATACAACCTTGTAGAATCATCAGCAATGCCAGTAGCCAAAATCTGTTTAGGATCTCTTAAGTCCTTGATTACAACATCATGAGGTGAAAATTCAACGATTTTACCTTCACCTGAATGAGTTATCTGATATACAGATAGAAGGTTGCAGGATAAGGTTGGAACACATAATACATCATTAAACTGACCATTGTCTAGATGAACAGTTCCAGTCCCTACAACATTAAGAGATCTATCATCACCAACATATATATTTTTGGTGTTACAATCATTTAAAGAAGAAAACATGGCTTTGTTTTTGGCCATGTGATAAGAAGCTCCAGAATCAATGAGCCACTCATGAGAATGAGAAGAAGAAGATGCATTTAATGCATAGCCAGACCGAGATGCTTGACAACCACAAGCAGAAAGTGCCATTCCTGAAGATGAAGTTGAAGTTGAAGATTGCCCCAAATGGATGTTATGCTTCTTCATTGCTGCTTCCAAGGCTTCCATCTTTTTAAAGCATTTTGATTCTAAGTGGCCATCTCGATTACAAAAATTGCAATGTCTATCAGTCTTCTTCCCTTTGTTTTTATTTGTCTTATCATTTTGTTGAAATGATTTTTCATTTTAGGGCTGAAATTGCTTAGGACCCTTGTTTGGTTTAGGACCATTCTTTTTAGGATATGACTTCTTAGGATTCTTTGAATTTGGTTGCTGCTGGGCGGCTAACGCTTTCTTGGAAGAGTTTCCAAGATTAAGAAGACCAAGGTGTAAGAGTTTTTCTTGTTCTCTTATTAAAGAATCACAAAAAGAGTCAAAGGAAGGGGGCTTGTAGTCTTTTCCTTGAGAAATGAAGGCTTCTCTTGTAGAATAGAAGGTGGAAACAAATACAGAGTAGGCTGGTCCCAACTTAGTAAGGATGGAATAAATAAGGTTACTATCTTCTTTCTTAACCTTAACACTTTCCAAGAGATATCTAAGGGTCTTGAACTTGGACAAGAAATCTTCAATGCAAGAAAAATTATTAGGGTCCAATGTAAGCAACTCATTTTCAAGTTGATGGGCTCTAATTTCATTTTTAATCCCAAAAACTTTAGTGATTTGTTCCAATGCTTCATTAGGAGTATCAAGTTCTGCAATATGGAATCTAAGATCAGGAGAAATATACATCCCTATCAAACCATGTGCTTGATCTTGTCTATTTTCCCATTTAGCAACCTTATCTTCATCCTTCGGTTTCTTCTCTTGGCCTGTGGCTATTCTGTAGAGACCTTTACTTCTAAGTAAATCCTCAATGTAGGACAACCATTGGAAGTAGTTGGTGCTGTCAAGGGTAACTTGGTATTGACTTTCCATTTCAACAGAAACTGAAGCTGAAGATGCTGAAAGTAAGTGTTCCAATGGATAGATCTCGAAAAATTAGGCTGGTTTAAAAAAAACGGCTCTGAAAAAGGCTTCCGGATGAAGAAGTTATGGCTTTTTGAAAAAAAGTTGTTGAAGTTGCCGACGAAGTGCGGGAATGAGCGGAAATGAAAAAGTCCGCCCCCACAAAATGGAGACTTGAACCCAAGACCTCTACTCTCTTAAAATAGCTTTACACCAATTGATCTATACAAAAAATTTGAGAGAGAGAGAGGGAGAGAGCAAGAGGGGGGGGCTTTGGGTTGCGTGCTTGCTTTGAGAAAGCTCTTTTTCCCTACAAAACAAAAAACACAAAACCCAACACGGACATGCAAAGAAAACGAACCTTACGGCTCGAAGTTAGCTTTACCAAAAAAGCTAAATATTTTCAAAAAATGAACCTTGCGGCTCAAAGTTAGCTTTAGCCGAAAAACTAAATATTTTTCTCAATGTTTCTGATTTTCCGAGATCACACTAAGGCACAGGGAAAAGAGCATACGCATGAGAAAAATCCTTCCTTTCTGTTTCTGATTTGCCCAGATCGCACAAAGTCGCAGGGCAAAGAGTATACGCAGAAATGAAAGGTATAGATCCGGTAATAAAAAGGCTAAATAAACCGAAACCGAAATAAACAGAGAGAAAATAACAGTAAACTGCAAATAAACACTGTATACCTCCAGATCTTAAAAATGACGCAGCTAGGGCTACCGGAAACCTTTTCGCGTGAAACGAAAGGGGTTCCTCACTGGAACAGATGCTCCGAACACAACAGAGCAGTCCTCTCCGCCCGAAAGCAGTCAAAAACAGCAGATCTAGGAAACGACAGTCGGATGCAGTTCTACCGGCTTCAAATTTGGATCACCAACGGACGCGGCCCTCAAATAGCTCTGATACCATGTAGGAATTTACAGGGTAAGTTCCTCAGAAAGAACACCAAAAGGACACCGCTCACAACCAGATCACAGATCAATGCACCAGTATTTTTGACGTGGTTAAAATCCTCAAAGAGGGAAACAGTCCACGGCCTGAGCCAATGCAGCCACTTCAGGTAATTTATTAACCAAAGAATGAAAATTTACATAAGATTCTCTCATGCACGGATTACCCTACAAATGACCCTCCATGCGCTTTAAATAGAATTCATGTACCAATCGGGTGTCAAGCCACGGATCAAGTGTCGGTAATACCGAGGAGAGAATGAACCGTCGGATCACTACATATCGTGACCGTCGGATTGTAAGTTACAAAATGTACAACGGTAAAGAAACACACTTTACCTAACTCTACACTAGACCAAGTTGTACTTAACTATTTCCTATGTGTCAGAATATCCTAACAGAGACAATCCAGGATTTAAACTCCTTCTTCACCATGGGTGCCATTGCCAAAGTAGAGCCCAACGAAGCCAAATTCCTTCAAGCATATTCTCCGGTTAGAGATTAGTTGCATCAGGTGGTTTGGATCAGTTTCTTTGAGAAATTCTATGGGCATGATACAAAGGTTACAAAATAATTTGCACGAGATTTTGATGGACTAGAAGTAGAAATTGGCGACATAAAGCTCATTACAGAATCCATAGTGGCAGAAGAAACAAAATTACCCAAGAACGAAGAAAGTGGTTGAAAAATAGAAAAATTAAGGAAAAATCGGACAATCTTGCTCTGAGACCGAGGTATGGATACTTCTATGTTCAAAAAGTGGATACCAGTGACTGCATTGAAAACTAAGAGGAGTAATTTGTTGCTAGTTATTCAAAAAAATTTGACTTTTGAAGGGAGATATGACACCATGTTTTCTACCATGTTCAACTCAAACTGCATTTCATTAATGGGAATGAATTAAATGTGTTGTCCTCTGAGATGACTCTAGGTTAGTTAGTCATGCCAGCACATCTAAAATGTTTTGTTTGTTTTTAAAGTTTTTGGATGACCAATGTTATGAACAATTTGAAACAAGTGCTTAAGCCTTAACAGTTGCTAAGTTTGATGAAAGGGCTGCTATTCGTCTAAAAATAGTTAATTGATTTAAAATGCGTGGATATCAAAGTCATGACGAAATATAACTTGCTAAATATTCAGATAGAATATTTGATTGGTTATAAGAAAAGAATACAAAAACCAACGTTTCTTGTAGAACAAAATATATTTAATCGAATGCAAATGGGTGTGACAATTAATTGATAAAGAGGAGTTTATAATAACAGATAGTCTTTTAATCTAGTCCCTAATTATTGTTTATAACTTCACAGGGGATTTAAGGCTGAACGATACTCCGTGTGATCTTACCCAGATCTCTGCATAAAGACTTAAATATATGAAGAAAGACAATGAAATAAGCACATAAGAAAAACTTACTAGGAGACAAACTATAGAAGGAAAATTCAGAATCCTTTCATTAACTTGAATCAAATCTCGAGCTCGGTTACAATTCTGTTCAAAAAGCTCATCCAAGGGTTCAACCCTTAATAACTCAAAGGAGGAGTTATTTATAAAAAATAAAAGTTCTTCTAGATATTTCTAAAACAAAAATACAAAAATAGTACAAAACTATAGGAATTTTAAAACTACTAAGTTCTAGCACTATCCTTTAGGAATCTATTGATGATGTGGTCCCCAAAAAGTGCTGCCAAAATGTCTGTCAGTTATTGATGAAATTACTCGATAACTTCACACAAGTGATCACATATCTTTTCACTTGGTATAGAAAGATTTACCAATTTCCTGTAAACTTCATCAACCTCGGCGTACTTTTCAAAAGTGGGCTTATTTACAAAAATGTGTTTAATATCATGCTTAATTGTTAGGTCAAAATCTAAAGCCTCTAACATTTTTTTTTCCTGTAATATGACCGTTTATACTTGCAAAGCTCGTTTTATCAGTTGCTATCATATAAAGATTTTGGAAGTATTCCTCCAAAATGATCAACTTGTCATTTGGGGCCGGTAATCATGGTAGTCCTCTTTGATTGAGTAAATTAAACTTAAAATGAAACTTTTGAACAAAAGTCTTCAAGGTTTTTCACTTAGTCTCTAACTGAGTCATAAAGTTTTTTTCTACAAAACCTTCTTGATCTCCAAAATGGTTTGTTGGGTCCCTATAATACTAGTGAGTACCCCATTACTATTGTAGTTGTACCCTTTATTAATATTTTTGTGCCCCTATTATCCCCATATTGTTATTACTGTGCCCCATAGAATCCCTCTATTGTTATTTTTGCGGCTTTATATTATTATTGTTAGGTTGGCTGGGTTATATTGTGACTCCTTAGACTCGTATATATATAAAGGAGGTTTTGTCATTTGAATCATCTAAGAATTGTTCATTTATGTAATGTAAAGGAGGTTTCCCCCTCGAAGAGGCTGAATTCTAAGGCGTTGATCTATCTTTTCTATCTTTTTTTGAGCTGGTTTCATAACATTTGGTATCAAAGCTTTGGATTCTAGGGTTTTGCTGCTCCAAATAGGTCATCATGGAATTTTTGCTATAACTTTTTTCTGCGACGTTTTAGAAGCTAAAAGAAAACCCATTTGATAAGAAATCGCGCTGCACCTCGGGTCCAAATTTCAGAGCTTTTGGCACTATATTTGAGGAGATATGATCTGAGGAAGTTGGTCTTTTTACAGACTCCTGAATTACATTCCAAACAGGTGACTTGGGGAAAATCGTCATAACTTTCTCTCTGAGCATCAGATTGAAATTTCATAAGAAGTTATAGAAAGAAGATGGCCTATAGTTTCTTGTATATATATTTCAGAGCCAAAGGTCGAAACAGTGACCCGTGGCATGTCGTACAACTTCGCTCTACTGAACTAGTCTATAATCAGGTCACTGTGGGAGATTTCGCATAACTCTTCCTTGGAGAATCCAATTTGGATCAGACTGGTGGAATTGGAAAAAGGACATAGAGGGCTACTGCAGGTCGCAATTTTAGAACTGGATGACCTGAAAATACAAAGATACATCAGAGGCAATATCGAGCTCCTACAAAGTGAAAAAAGGTGTATAGATTTTTTTAAAATTTTTGCTTGAACTTGGTTTGAAATTTTATTTTAAAGGAATTCAAAGGGCATAGTAGAGCATTATTATCGGTAACTAATGCCCTGAGGAAAGAAAATGCAAACATCTAGTAAGCAACCTGAAAGCTCTAGCATGACTCATGAAGAAGAGGAAAAAATGCTACATGATATATCAAAATTACAAGACCAAGTGCAACAAATATCACTCTCACAAAAGCTAACAGAAGCTAAGATAAATGGCGTGGAATCTAAGATAAAGGGTGTGGAAGCTAAGATGGATGATTTGAAGATAGATTTGAAGAGAGCCATGGCAGATTTGAAGACAAATTTGACAAATTTTCTACAAGGAATACTTACTAATGGTGAAAAGGTAGTAAAGGAAACTCATGATGCGAACAAAAGAAATGTTAATCATGATTTCATAGACTCTAATGTGGGATCGAAGACTAACCGTATTCCAAAAATAGATATGAGGAAGTTTGATGGCAAGGATCCCGCAACATGGATATTACAAATGGAGCAATTTTTCGATCTCAATAATGTGCAAAACACACAAAAGGTACGTATTGCAACTTTATATTTGGAACCAAATCAGTTTGTATGGTATCGATGGCTTTGCTCTCGTAAATAAATTATCACTTGGGGAATTTTTACGGAAGAATTGACAGCACATTATGAGGATATAAAAAGCAACACTTTTTTTAGTCAATTGATAAGTCTCAAACAAAAGGGTTCAATAATGGAGCACATTGAGGAGTTCCAAAAATTGAACATAAGGGTAAAAAATATTCCAGAGGAGCATAGGATTGATGTGTTCATAGGGACTTTAAAGGATAATATCCAACATGATGTTCGCCTTTGGGAACCTGATTCATTAGAGAAGGCATTCAGGTTAGCAAGAAAAATGGAAAGCAAAATTATGGCAACTAGGAAGCATACCACTCACAACTATAAAGATGGAAGTGTTGTTGCCCCTAGTCTTCCACAACCTATAAGGTTGTCACCAAAAAAATTGGAAGAAAAAATAGCAAAAGGGCTTTGTTACAGTTGTGATAGCAAATACACTAAAGGTCATAAGTGTGCTGAGAAGAAATTATTCTACATAGATTGTGAAGAGGAAGAAGAAAAGGAGCAAGAAAGGTCAAAAGAAGAGGATATACTCCAGGAACAAAGTGTAGATAAAGAAGAAATGAATCCGACCATATCTTGCAATGCATTGGCAGGAATTACCACTCCTCAAACCATCAAGATAGAAGGACAAATCAAGAAGAAAAAGGTAATAGTGTTGATTGATTCAGGAAGTACCCACAATTTTATTCATTGTAAGGTAGCAAAAGAATTGAATTTCTTCTTATATCCAGCACCAGAGTGTCAAGTGATGGTTGCAAATGGAGGAACAATAAATTGCTCTGGAAAGTGCCATAATATCAAGCTATCCATGGGAGAATAATATGTATTGACTAGCCCAATGATTTCCATTCCAATGGGAGGTGCTGATGTTGTACTGGGAGTCCAATGACTACAATACTTGGGTACAATAACGTTCAATTTTCAAGATCTTTTCATGAAATTTTCTGTGGAAGGAAAGGAATTTGAATTAAGGGGTATTGCAGGGAAACCGGGAAAGATAATCAGCTCTAACGGTATGAAAAAGCTTCTAAAAAAGGAACAAAGAGGTGTAATTGCACAATTATGTTGACTAGATGTTTCCACATTGGAATAATCTATTTCTCCAGATCTCCAAGAAGTCTTGGACAATCATTCCAAGGTATTTGAGACTCCCAAAGGTCTCCCACCTATTCGTGATCATGATCATGCTATTCATTTGATTCCAGGAAGTGTTCCTCCAAGCATCAGGCCATATAGATATCCCTATGCCCAAAAGAGTGAAATTGAACGTATGGTTGCAGAAAAGCTAGAGGTTGGTATAATTCAACCAAGTCAAAGTTCTTTCTCTGCTCCAGTGGTATTGGTGCACAAGAAGGATGGATCATGGCACATGTGTCCGGATTATAGAAGGCTCAAAAATCTCACTATTAAAGATAAGTTTCCCATTCCTGTCATTGATGAATTACTGGATGAATTTCATGGATCAATTTACTTTATCAAGTTGGATATTCGTTCAGGGTATCATCAAATCAGAATGAAGACTGAAGACATTCTGAAAATAACATTTAGAACTCATGAGGGTCATTATGAATTTTTGGTCACGGCTTTTGGCCTTACCAATGCACCTTCAACATTTGAAGGTTTGATGAATTCCATTTTCAAACCATTCCTTAGAAAATTTGTGTTAGTATTTTTTGATGATATACTAATCTACAACAAGTATTGGAAGGATCATGTTGAACATGTTGATAGGGTGCTACAACTATTGGAGGAGAAACAATTATATGCAAAAAGATCCAAATTTTTCTTTGGAGTACAAGAGGTGGAATATCTGGGTCATATTGTATCTCATGAAGGAGTTAAGGTAGACCATAGCAAAATCAAAGGAAAATCCCCACATCCATAAAGCATCTGCGAGGATTTCTCGGGTTGACAATGTATTATCGCAAGTTTTTTAAGAATTATGGGAGAATGGTAGCACCTCTAACAACATTATTGAAGAAAGATGCATTTTCATGGACTCCAAAAGCAACAAAGGCCTTCAAACATCTTAAAGAGGCAATGTGCCAAGCACCGGTCTTAGCTACACCGGACTTCACAAAAGCCTTTATTGTGGAATGTGATGGTTCAAGAAATGGAATTGGTGCTTTTTTAATGCAAGATGAAAGACCCCTTGCTTTTGAAAGTCGTCCAATCAAGGGAAAGTTTTTACACAAAGCTATTTATGAGAAGGAAATGTTGGCAGTACTCCATGCAATTAAGAAATGGTGACCCTACCTAATGGGAAGACACTTCAACGTAAAAACAGATCATGATAGCCTTAAATATTTTTTAGAACAAAGATTATCCTCTGAAGAGCAACAAAAGTGGGTCACAAAGATGTTGGGTTATGACTTTGAAATCATATACAAAAAATGGAAGCAAAATGTGGTGGCAGATGCACTCTCAAGAAAGGATGTGGATGTGGAAGCATTGTTGTGCGCCATTTCTATTATCCAGCCAGATTGGATAAACGAAGCAAGGGAGGAATGGAAGAATGACGAAGAAGTGTGGGCACTTATTCGAAAGTTACAACAAGATTCCAGTATGTCTGATACATTTAGCTGGAAAAATGATTCGTTATGGTACAAAGATCACTTATACCTCTGTAAGAATTCCCAACTAAAACAAAAGATTCTTATGGAATTGCACACTTCTCCCTTAGGAGGGCACTTAGGATTTTTAAAAACTTACCACAGGGTTAAGAAGGAATTTTTTTGGGATGGCCTTAAACCAGACATTCAAAAGTTTGTGGCGGAGTGTTTGGTTTGCCAACAAATTAAAGTTGAAACAATTAAGACATCGGGTCTATTACAACCTTTATCCATTCCAAGCCAACGTTGGGAGGAGGTTTCAATGGATTTTATCACAGGTTTACCCAAGTTTGAGGGAAAGAGTGTCATCATGGTGGTAGTTGACAGACTTACCAAGTATGCACACTTTTGTGCATTATAACATCCATTTAAAGCTAGTACAGTTTCTACTGCATTTATGGAAACAATTCAAAAGCTACATGGAAACCCAAAGATTATTGTAAGTGATAGAGATCCCATTTTCACTGGAAATTTTTGGACAGAATTATTTTCTTATCTTGGTACTCAGTTAGCTCATAGCTCATCTTATCATCCTCAATCTGATGGGAAAATTGAGATAGTAAACAAATGTTTGGAAGGATATCTTCGTTGCTTTGTATCTAATAAATAGACAAAATGGGTCAAATGGTTGCCTCTGGCTGAATGGTGGTATAACACTTCCTTCCATACAACAACAAAAATGACCCCATTTATGACACTTTATTGATATCAGCCACCATCCATCACATCATATTTAAGAAAAAATTCTAAGGTTCAAGCAGTGGAAAATCACATCGAACATCAACAACAAGTCCTCCAACTATTAAAGGATAACCTCATGTTGGCACAGAATAGAATGAAACAACAAGCAGATCAACATCACAGCGAAAGAAGTTTTGATGTAGGTGATTGGGTATTCCTATGGCTACAAACATATAAGCAAATGTCCCTCAAGCAAGATAAGAAGGATAATAAATTATCACCAAAGTATTATGGTCTGTATAAGGTGTTGCAAAAGATTGGTACTATGGCATACGAATTGGAGCTTCCTGCAACTTCTCGATTGCACCCAGTTTTCCATGTTTCATGTTTAAAGAAGGTTATAGGCGACAAGCTCCCAGTTCAAACAATATTGCCAGAACTTGACGAGGAAGGAAAAATTATATTGGAACCGGAAGCAGTCACAAAAACAAGAACTCGACAGCTACGAAATCGATCAATTTCGGAGTATCTTATCAAGTGGAAGAACTTATCCGCTGAAGATTCCACATGGGAGGATGAGAAGTTTATACAGAAGCATTTAGAACTACTCAAGCGTTGAGGACAACACTTTTTTGAAGGAGAGGGGCATGTTGGGTCCTTATAATACTAGTGATTACCTAATACTATTGTAGCTGTACCCCTTATTAATATTGTTGTGCCCCTATTGTCCCCATATTGTTATTACTGTGCCCCATAGAATCCCTCTATTGTTATTTTTGTGGCTTTATATTATTATTGTTAGGTCGGTTGGGTTATATTGTGACTCCTTAGACTCCTATATATAGAAAGGAGGTTTTGTCATTTGAATCATCCAAGAATTGTTCATTTATGTAATGTAAAGGAGGTTGCCCCCTTAAAGAGGCTAAATTCTAAGGCGTTGATCTATATTTTCTATCTTTTTTTGAGCTGGTTTCATAACATGGTTTCTGTTCTGTCCAGAATCTGAATCTGCTCCAACTCAACCCTGGTTTTGAATTAAGAACTCTGATCATGTCTGTAGCTTCACTGGGTTTGCCTTTAAGAAGTTCTTTAACTTATTCAATACCTATTTGACATTTGTTTATAAGCTCCTCTTGCTCAAAAATAATCTGTATGGAGGGCCATACTTCAATTATGGCCTGACTAATATCTGCCCAAATATTTTCCTTGGCTTGGGCCAAGGTTTTAGCCATTAATGAATCACTTTGCAACTCTTCTGCCCTTCTGGTCAACCTATGGGTCTTCTGCATTTATTCAACATACAAAGTGTCATTTTTTGTCTTCTGAACCTCCATATTATTAAATTTCTTATGAAGCCTTTCTGGTGCAGGGAAAAAACCCGCACATACCCACAGTATGCGTAAAATTCACAACACAACTGCCCTAGGTATTTAACTCTAAAATGGAGTCAAATCTACATCCATAAATGGTTAAGGCCCTCTTAATCAACAATTCCTTTTTATTGGAACACAATCACCCTGCTTAAACCTCCAATCAGGACTATTATCAATATTCACGCCTTCTTATAAGCCTTCGTTACCATTTAACCACATATATATAACCTTTCCCTTCATTACATGGTTAAATAACACTTATCGCATAAAAACCCTTCCATCGTTGGACTTATATATAAGATCCCATATATCGCGCTAATTCCTTCAAGGCTCATTTACAAAGGAAAACACGCAATACACATCATTCTGCCTCGCTATAGTCTTTGCACAAACCCTGAGGTTAACCTCATCGCAATCGGCTATCGCTATTTCCATGATCTTACCATATATGTGCCATATCACCCCTTCCCCTTCGATATGCGACTATCGGGAGCATTCATATAACACATGAACCTTAAAAGGATTGGGAAACACTTTTGCAAAATACAAAGAATACGTGGAATTACATGAAACCTCGCTCCAAACAGAGATAGCGGATTTCAAATTCTGTGCACCCGCATATATAATTATCATCAGGTTCGCTCATCACTGGACTCCCTGTCGTGCCACTCCTACAATCTCCGATTTGTTGACACTTCTGAACTCTGATCGGCTATTTCTATATCGAGGGTTCGCGATATCGTAATATTGTTATCGGCCCTTCGTTATGCACCATCGATAACCTTTTACCTCCTCCGAAATGCGATTGCGATTTAAATCATGACCATTGATCGAGTTCCGTTCCAGTGGTCCACGATCAATCGACAGTCGCTTCATTGATTTTGATGCCTCCAAAAGGATTCCACCGATGCGATATGATATGGACCATTGATCTCATAGATCTAACGGCTCCTAAGTGATTAACACTTCATTTCTCCGCTCGTACTTTACTTAGTTTTTACGCCATTCTGCAGTTCTTTTGCGTTCTTCAGAGGTTCTTCCTCCTTTGTTATTTCGTTGCGACTCTTCCTCCTAGCTTCACTTCACATTCTCCTCTAATTGCTATCACTTCAAAGTAACTCTTGATCCTTTAAGTGGATCAATACAATTTCTCTGAATCGTTCTTCTTCTCTGTGTGTCCTTCAAACTCTGCCTACTGCTTCCACTGCTCCGATTCCTTTGAGCTAGACTCCTTACCGAATTCTTGCTTCACAACTCCTCTCCAAAGCTAACTTCATCTCTTCACTTGGATTCAATGATCCCTTTATGATTCCTCTTAATCATTTTGCTCCTCTGCATGTTCTTCTTAACTCTGTCTGTAACCCCCTGTTACAAAACCTACCAGTTCACATAAAATCCAACACTGGTTACATAATGAGGTCTCTGTGCCTCAAACACAGGCTTGTTCTTCAATATTGTGGCCTTCCTAATGACTCTGCCCATAGGCTTACATATATCCAGCATTGGTTCTGTTGAACTAATTCTGGGGTAAATCCTAAACTGACTCCTAAATCTTCTGTCCATTATGTTCACTTCAATTAATTCCTAAAAGCTCTCTCTCATCCCTCGAATCATGGAATGCTTTAAGAGTTCTGATTGACTTTAGAGTCTTGTCATTTATTCCCACTCATGTTCTCATTTATTTGAGAGAACTTACAATTCCTTCCATTATCTAATTAAATCACTAAAAGGACTAAATTACATTAACTTGAGACTTCGGAAAACGATTTCCTAAAAATACATGAGCCTCCCATGTCTACTTAATTACAGTTATTTTCCCTTGGGTGAATTCTCCTGCATTAGACTCCCAAAGTAGAAAATATTCATGATCCCCTGATCATGTGTCTTTTGGTCTTTGTCTTCCTGGATCCCACACTTTGTTCTGTAGTTGTCCACATGCTTTGTTCCCTTGTCGCTGCTGTAATTTTGCTGTCTTTTGCTCCATTTTCTTCTTCTTGTCAATCAGATTCAAGTTCTGATTGATCTTGCTTCTTGCTGCTACCATTTTCCTCCATTTGAACTGCTTCATCATCAACTCCCACATTTCTTCAATTTCTGTCTCCAGTACATCTTTGGACTGGTTCATATTCTGCTTCATATTTCTTCCTCCTTCTCTTTGTTTGAAGTTACTGTTGTTGTCCACTATTTCTTCAAACTGTTGTTGGTTTCCTTTACTTGTTCCAACTTTTTCCTTTCTTGCTTTGCTGACTTCTATGCTAACTTTTATGCTATATCTTATGTTGACTTTTGCTTTGTTTTCTTCAACCTTTGCCTTGGTTGCTTTGTTGATTGCCTCCCTATCATCCTTACCCTCTTTCATGATTGAATCATGACTGTTCAGCACTTTCTCCAACAAATTAATTTCTCTATTCCATGGATTGAGTTCTTCCACAAAATTTTCTTCTTTCACATATATTTGGCTGTTCACTTGTGCCAAATCTCCTCTAGAAATTGCAACAAAACCTGTACTCACACAACACTTTTAAAAATAAAAAACATAAGCTGTTGTGCCTTATCTTCCTTTGGCAACAATTCAGCTTGCTGCTCTGTTTCTTTCTCCTTTGTCAGCACATCAGTATGATGTTTTGAATTCTCAAAAGAATTCATGAGACTGTCCATTAGCCTCTCCTCCTCACCATCTGTCCTAACGATGTCTTCCTGTCCTTATCCACTGTAGTGAACTCCTTTTTCTGCAATCATACTGTCATACTCTGTATTCTCCAGCAAATATTCCAACAATGCAATTTCTTTGTGACACTTTGCCATTATTTCATCATTACTTCCAATTCAAAGTTCTTTCTGCGACAATAATTTACTGCTTCTATCATTTAAGAGACATTCTTCATCCTCCTTTACTTCAGTGTTTTTATCTTTTGAAAGATACTCTTCCATACTTCTGGCAGTTTCTAGAGATTGTTCATCCTCTGCAAACTGCTCCTTTATTAGTGTTCTTTCTCCCTTTGCTAAGCATTTTGCATAGACTTCTTCCTTCTTAATATCTTTCAGTAGATGTCCTTCTTTTTCCTTGACTGTCTCTACAGCTTCCATGGCTACTTCCACTGTGCCTATCATCATAGTGAATTGATGATCCTTTGCTATGTTTTTAGTTAACATAGTTTCTTCTTCAAGTTTGCCTTTAGTCTCTTGCTGTTTATCTTCTCCAAGAGCTATCCTTGTCTTGCCATCTGCATTAACATTCTCTTGCATTTGCTTTTCATCAATAACATTAATCAAACTCATTTGATTACCTTTCTGAGAGAATATTTCTTCATTCCGCATCAGAATAAGATCCTGATTCCTCACCTCTATGACAGCTCCTATAGACTCATCCATAGACCTTTTCTTCTATATGTAGTCAAATTT
Organism: Pinus tabuliformis; assembly: GCA_031772625.1. Classification (NCBI taxonomy): domain Eukaryota; kingdom Viridiplantae; phylum Streptophyta; class Pinopsida; order Pinales; family Pinaceae; genus Pinus; species Pinus tabuliformis. The sequence continues at coordinate 1,415,800,455 of CM062820.1, read as the reverse complement.
CTCCTCTTCTGAAAAGTTTTCTTTGTCACCTTTCATTTCTATATCTTCATCTCCTCTGAAGACATCTTCAAAAGGTTGCTTTTCTCCTGTAATATTTTCCATCATACACAAACTATCAGTTTTAAAATATAAGACCAAGTGGCCTCACTTGATGGTTCAACCATCACATTTCCTTGCTGTTCTAAATCCTTCATATGATTCAGAAATTTTTCGATGGTCTTTTCTTCAATCTCTTCAAGCCCTTCACTTGGTTGCTTGATATCTTCCCCCAACTGCATATGAGACCTATCTATCTCATTCTCTTCCAAAACATAATTTGGATTTTGCTTGTCTTCTTTCTCCTTTATGACAATATCAGCAAATTGCCCTTCTTTATATGTTTCACCTGAAAACATACACAAATTGTCAGATTTAAAACCATGTGACCCTTTGGCTTCACTTAAAGTTTTATGTAGAAATTTTGAATAATAAACACTTATTCACAGAGATTATCCCGATTATACACTATTGCGGAATACATGCATAATACATAACCTCCTCTATGTTGATCCTCAATTTAGCAACATTACAAACAATGAAACATCAATCGCATGCGCACATTAACACAATATGTAACTCGGGGAAAGCATACAGCTGAAAACCCCACACTATCTGTATATTATAATGATTGAGAACATGTAACAATACATAGTACAATACTCCTCACAAGTACTCAGTACTGTCTCCACCTGTTACACACAAACTAGCTCAGATTTGATGCCTCAATTCTCCTCCACTGTTTGCCTGCCTCCACTGCGCAATCCTGCATGAGAATAATTATGAATGGCTGAAGAAAACCCGTCTTTTTCTTGGCTGAAACATGCAATCCTCATTGGCATTACTCAATCCATGCATGTGCAAAATCTCATGCACAACTATAGTCACAACTGATAGCAATCTCAACCTATAACACCTGTCTCCACTGAACTATCCATGCATTGAGTTTTTAGATGTATTCCTCAGTTGCTTTATGAGTTAATAATTAGTGAATTAATTAATAATTAATTCACACAACTCATCACTAGTGTATTCTTTAGTTAGACTAAAATACAACTAGTTCAACCAAGTCAAACTGAACACAACTCCATCAACTCCACAATCAACTCCATCAAACTCAACCACATGAGTTCTAACTGAAGTCCACCATGCAATAGCTCAACTGACCCATAAGAAAAGCGTATTTCCTTCTGACAGCTGAATGTGCCACATCTGTAGCTCAAAATGAAGTGCTCCAAGAGGATAAGATAATGTTTATAGTCCAAATATTATTATGAGCTAATAATATTCGACTGTTCTATTTTTAGCCTGGTAGTCTAAAAATAGAAACCTGCCCATATGTCTAAAAATAGAAGTCCATCTATTTTTACCAACATGACCAACCATCCACAAGTAGCATCCTGGAACTCATAGACCATGATCCATATGTCTAAAAATAGACATAGTCTAAAAATAGACTTTGCGCCAAAAATAGCTCGCGGGTCCACTTAGTGAAGGCGACTCCTTTCCACTAAGCTCCATCATCTTGTTGCATTCTCAACATTTCAGTCTTCAAGTCTTCATCTTCACTTTCTCCCAAAATTTCTCCCCTTTCTGGTTCACAAATGAACTCTTCCATTCCCAACTCAACTTCCTTGAGTTTTTCCATCAACCACTTCACTTTCTTTTGCTGTAGCCTTCTCTGCATCTCATGCCACTTCAATGGATTCTTCCTCAAGACCCAACCTATTCTCTGGTTTTCTTCAAGTATCCTCCTTAATGTATCGAGTTGTTCCTTTAACTCTGCAACCTATTTGTCAATTTCTTCTTGACTCATCCTCTTGCCATCTACCTTGGCATCCTTCTTGTCATATCCTCTGCTGTGGCTTCTTTCTGAACCTCTGCTATGACTATCAATAGTCATCTTCTTCTCCTATTTCTTCATGACCCTTATAAGGCTCGGGCAACACTTTTGTGAAATACAAAGAATGCATGGAATTTCATGAAACCCCGCTGCAACCATAGATAGCGGATTTCAAATTCTATGCACCCGCATATATAATTATTATTGGGTCCGCTCATAACTGGACTCTCCATTGCGCCACTCCTCTGATCTCCGGTTCACCGACACTTCTGAACTCTGATCGGCTATTTCTATATCAGGGGTTCGCGATATCGCAATATCACCATTGGCACTTCACTATGCATCGTCTCCAACCTTTTACCTCCTCTGAAATGTGATTGTGATTTAAATTGTGACCGTTGATTTGGTCCCGATCGAACGGTCCACGATCAATTGGCAGTCGCTTCATCGATTTCAATTCCTCCAAAAGGATTCCGCCGATGCGATATGATTTGGACCATTGATCTCATAGATCTAACGGCTCCTGAGTGATTAACACTTCATTTCTCTGCTCGTACCTTTACTTAGTTTTTATGCCATTATGCGGTTCTTTTGGGTTCTTCAGAGGTTCTTCCTCCTTCACTATTTCGCTGCGACTCTTCCTCTTGGCTTCACTTCGCATGCTCCTCCAATTTCTATCACTTCAAAGCAACTCTTGATCCTTCAAGTGGACCAATATGATTTCTCCAATTCATTCTTCTTCTTTGCGTGTCCTTCAAACTCTGCCTGTTGCTTCCATTGCTCCGCTTCCTCTGAGCTAGAATCAACGAATTCTTGCTTCGCAAAGCCTCTCCAAAGCTAACTTTTTCTCTTCACTTGGATTTAATGATCCCTTTATGATTCCTCTGAATCATTTTTCTCCTCTGCATGTTCTTCTTAACTCTGTCTGCAACCCCTTGTTACAGAACCTACAAGTTCACATAAAATCCAACACTCGAAACACGCATTCCACTCAGAATTGAGATGATTATATTAATAATATAAACAATGTTTACAGAATGAGGTCTCTGTGCCTCACACATAGGCTTGTTCTTCAATATTGTGGCCTCCCTAATGACTCTACCCTTAGGCTTACATATATCTAGCATTGGTTTTGTTGAACTAATTCTGGGGTAAATCCTAAATTGACTCCTAAATCGTCTGTACTGACTCCTAAATCTTCTGTCCACTATGTTCACTTTAATTAATTCCTAAAATCTCTCTCTCATCCCTCGAATCATGGACTGCTTTAAGAGTTCTGATTGACTTTGGACTCTTTTCATTTATTCCCACTCATGTTCTCATTTATTTGAGAGCACTTACAATTCCTTCCATTATCTAATTAAATCACTAAAAGGCCTAAATTACATTAACTTGAGACTTAGGAAAACTATTTCCTAAAAATACATGACCCCCCTATGTCTACTTAATTACAATGATTTTCCCTTGGGTGAATGCTCTTGTTTCACTTTCACTTTCTTGTTTCTGGTGTGTCAGCTCTTGTAAGACTTTGTTCAAATTTCCCGCTGTTGATGTAGATTCTCCTGTGGCTGATGTTGATTCCCCTACTGTTCTAGACAATGTAATAAGAATAACTGTAATGGGAGCTATAACTAACTGAGTAGATTTCTCTTTTTCCTTAAGAAATTTCTCAATTTTCTCTTGCATGGTATTTATCTGCACATGCTGCTCAATGATCAACTTGAGCATTTCTTCCTTGTTTTGTTTACTTTCTTCTATCTCCTTGGTCTAAGGGTCCTCTGTAGAAGACAATTTGAGCTGCTTCCTCAATGTTGTAATATCTGAATTTTTCTTTTTGATAATATATTCTGCAACTTTAACATCAGTAGGGTCATATCCAATTTTAATCACTAAGTCTTCTAATGACTTGACCCTGTTATCCTTTGCTAAAGATGATATCTTTTCAATCTTTAATTGTGACTGCACATTTGATAGAGCAGTTCTCAGTTTTGTCAATGCCATAGTAGTATTCATCATGGTAGAGAAAAGCAACTCCCGAGATTGCCTATGCATGTCCATTTGGTCATTTGGGTGTATTTTATTAGCATCAAAAGAAAATACAATCTTCTTGTAATAGGAAGAAGCCTTGGGAGAAAGCACTTGAGTCTGTAGAAGTGCCATTTTCATTCTACCTGTTAGGTCCCTATAATACTAGTGATGCACCCATTACTATTGTAATTGTATCCATTATTAATATTGTTATGCCCTATTGTCTCCATATTGTTATTATTGTGCCCCATATAATCCCTCTATTGTTATTTTTGTGCCTTTATATTATTATTGTTAGGTTGGCTTGGTTATATTGTGACCCCTTAGACTCCTATATATAGAAAGGAGGTTTTGTCATTTGAATCATCCAAGAATTGTTCATTTTTGTAATGTAAAGGAGGTTTCCCCCTCGAAGAGGCTGAATTCTAATGCGTTTATCTCTCTTTTCTATATTTTTGTGAGCTGGTTTCATAACATTTGGTATCAGAGCTTTGGATTCTAGGGTTTCGCTGCTCCAAACAGGTCATTGTGGCATTTGCACTATAACTTTTTTCTACGATGTTTTAGATGCTAAAAAAACCCATTTGGGCCGAAACTATGATGAACATCGTGTCCAAATTTCATAGCTTTTCGTGCTATATTTGCAGAGAAATGATCTGAGGAAGTTGGCCTTTTTGTAGACTCCCGAATTTCATCCCAAACAGGTGTCCTGGGGAAAATCGTCATAACTTTTGTTTTGAGCATAAGATTGAAATTTTGTAAGAATTTGTAGAAAGAGGACAGACTTTAGTTTCCTGTGTATATTTTTTAGATCCGAAGGTCAAAACAGTGACACATGGCACTTCATACAAGTTTGCTCTTCTGGAAAGGTCTATAATCAGGTAATCTTGAGAGATTGTGCATAAATTTGCCTTGGAGAATCTAAATTCAATAAGACTGGTGGCATTGGAAAGAGGACACAGAGAGCTACTTCAAGTCACAATTTCAGAACTAGATGATCTGAATTTACAGAGATACATCAGATTCAATATCGAGCTCCTACAAAGTGAAAGAAAAAAGTGTGTAGTTTTTTTTTTTAAATTTTGCATTAGCTTGGTTTGAAAAATTCGTTTGAAGGAATTCAAAGGGAATAATAAAGCATTATTATCGGTAATTGATGCCCCGAGGAAAGAAAATGCAAACACCTAGTAAGCAACCTGAAAGCTCTAGCATGACTCATGAAGAAGAGGAAGAAATGCAACATGATATATCAAAATTACGAGACCAAGTGCAACAAATGTCACTTGCACAAAAAGTAACAGAATCTAAGATGGATGGTTTAAAGAAAGACGTAGACGCTAAGATGAATGGCATGGAAGCTAAGATGAATGGTATGGATGATAAGATGGATGGCATGGACGATAAGATGGAAGAATTGAAGATAAATTTGAATAAGTTGCTACAAGAAATGGTCACTAATGGTGAAAGGGTAGTAAAGGTGCTGGGTCCCTATAATACTAGTGATTACCCCATTACTATTGTAGTTATACCCCCTATTTATATTGTTGTGCCCCTATTACCCCCATATTGTTATTTCTGTGCCCCATAGAATCCCTCTATTGTTATTTTTGTGGCTATATATTATTATTGTTAGGTCGGCTGGATTATACTGTGACTCCTTAGACTCCTATATATAGAAAGGAGGTTTTGTCATTTGTATCATCCAAGAATTGTTCATTTATGTAATGTAAAGGAGGTTGCCCCCTCGAAGAGGCTGAATTCTAAGGCGTGGATCTATCTTTTCTATCTTTTCTTGAGCTGGTTTCATAACATTTGGTATCAGAGCTTTGGATTCTAGGGTTTCGCTGCTCCAAACAGGTCATCGTGGCATTTTCGCTATAACTTTTTTTCTGTGACGTTTCAGAAGTCGCAAAAAAAACCCATTTGAGAAGAATTGGCGCTGAACCTTGGGTCCGAATTTCAGAGCTTTTGCGTGATATTTTCGGAGATATGATCTGAGGAAGTTGGTCTTTTTGCAGACTCCTGAATTACATTCAAAACAGGTGACCTGGGGAAAATCGTCATAACTTTCTCTCTGAGGATCGGATTGAAATTTCGTAAAAAGGTACAGAAAGAGGACGGACTGTAGTTTCTTGTATGTGTGTTTCAGATTCAAAGGTTGAAACAGTGACTCGTGGCACGTCGTACAAGTTCGCTCTACTGAACTAGTCTAAAAGCAAGTCACTGTGGGAGATTTCACATAACTCTTCCTTGGAGAATCCAATTTGGCTCAGACTTGTGGCATTGGAAAGAGGACGCAGAAGGCTACTACAGGTAGAAATTTCAGAACTGGATGATCTGAAATTACAGAGATACATCAGATTCAATATCAGGCTTCTATAAAGTGAAAAAAGGTGTGTAGTTTTTTTTTAATTTTTGTGTAAGCTTGGTTTAACGGAATTCAAAGGGCATAGTAAAGCATTATTATCGGTAACTGATGCCCCGAGGAAAGAAAATGCAAACACCTAGTAAGGAACCTGAAAGCTCTAGCATGACTCATGAAGAAGAGGAAGAAATGCTACATGATATATCAAAATTACAAGAACAAGTGCAACAAATGTCACGCTCACAAAAGCTAACAGAAGCTAAGATAAGTGGCGTGGAATCTAAGATAAATGGCGTGGAATCTAAGGTAAATGGCGTGGAATCTAAGATAAAGGGCATGGAAGCTAAGATGGATGGCATGGAAGCTAAGGTGAATGGCATGGACGCTAAAATTGATGGCATGGATGATAAGATGGATGAATTGAAGAAGTTGCTACAAGAAAGGGTCACTAATGGTGAAAAGGTAGTAAAGGAAACTCATGATGAGAACAAAAGAAATGTTAATCATGATTCCATAGACTCTAATGTTGGATCGAAGACTCACCATGTTCCAAAAATCGATATGAGGAAGTTTGATGGCAAGGATCCCGCCACATGGATATTACAGATGGAGCAATTCTTCGATCTCAATAATGTGCAAAACACACAAAAGGTACGTATGGCAACTTTATATTTGGAACCAAATCAGTTTGTATGGTATCAATGGCTTTGTTCTCGTAAACAATTTATCACTTGGGCAATTTTTACGGAAGAATTGATAGCACATTATGAGGATACAAAAAGCAACACTTTTTTTAGCCAATTGATAAGTCTCAAACAAAAGGGTTCAATAATGGAGCACATTGAGGAGTTCCAAAAATTGAACATAAGGGTAAAAGATATTCCAGAGGAGCATAGGATTGATGTGTTCATAGGGTCTTTAAAGGATAATATCCAACATGATGTGCCTTTGGGAACCTGATTCATTAGAGAAGGCATTCAGGTTAGCAAGAAAAATGGAAAGCAAAATTATGGCAACTAGGAAGCATACCACTCACAACTATAAAGACGGAAGTGTTGTTGCCCATAGTCTTCCACAACCTACAAGGTTGACACCACAACAATTGGAAGAAAAAAGAGCAAAAGGGCTTTGTTACAATTGTGATAGCAAATACACAAAAGGTCATAAGTGTGCTGAGAAGAAATTATTCTACATAGATTGTGAAGAGGAAGAAGAAAAGGAGCAAGAAAGGTCAAAAGAAGAGGATATATTCCAGGAACAAAGCCTAGATGAAGAACAAATAAATCCGACCATATCTTGTAATGCATTGGCGGGAATTACCACTCCTCAAACCATCAAGATAGAAGGACAAATCAAGAAGAAAAAGGTAATAGTGTTGATTGATTCAGGAAGCACCCACAATTTTATTCATTGTAGGGTAGCAAAAGAATTGAATTGCTTCCTATATCCAGCACCAGAGTGTCAAGTGATGATTGCAAATGGAGGAACAATAAATTGCTCTGGAAAGTGCCATAATATCAAGCTATCCATGGGAGAATATGTATTGACTAGCCCAATGCTTTCCATTCCAATGGGAGGTGCTGATGTTGTACTAGGAGTCCAATGGCTACAATCCTTGGGTACAATAGCTTTTAATTTTCAAGAACTTTTCATGAAATTTTCTATGGAAGGAAAGGAAGTTGAATTAAGGGGTATTGCAGGGAAACCAGGAAAGATAATCAGCTCTAATGGCATGACAAAGCTTCTAAAAAAGGAGCAAAGAGGTGTAATTGCACAATTATGTTCGCTAGATGTTTCCACATTGGAATCATCTATTTCTCCAGATCTCCAAAAAGTCCTGGACAATCATTCCAAGGTATTTGAGACTCCCAAAGGTCTCCCACCTATGCGTGATCATGATCATGCTATTCATCTGATTCCAGGAAGTGTTCCTCCAAACATCAGGCCGTACAGATATCCCTATGTCCAAAAAAGTGAAATTGAACGTATGGTTGCAGAAATGCTAGAGGCTGGTATAATTCAACCGAGTCAAAGTTCTTTCTCAGCTCCAGTAGTATTGGTGCACAAGAAGGATGGATCATGGCGCATGTGTCCAGATTATAGGGAGCTCAACAAGCTCACTATTAAAGATAAGTTCCCCATTCCTGTCATTGATGAATTACTGGATGAATTGCATGGATCAATTTACTTCACCAAGTTGGATCTTCGTTCGGGATATCATCAAATCAGAATGAAGATTGAAGACATTCCGAAAACAACATTTAGAACTCATGAGGGTCATTATGAATTTTTGGTCATGCCTTTTGGCCTTACCAATGCACCTTCAACATTTCAAGGTTTGATGAATTCAATTTTCAAACCATTCCTTAGAAAATTTGTGTTAGTATTTTTTGATGATATACTAATCTACAGCAAGTCTTGGAAGGATCATGTTGAACATGTTGACAGGGTGCTACAACTATTGGAGGAGAAACAATTATATGCAAAAAGATCCAAATGTTTCTTTGGAGTCCAGGAGGTGGAATATTTGGGTCATATTGTATCTCATGAAGGAGTTAAGGTAGACCCTAGCAAAATTAAAGCCATTAAGGAATGGAAAATCCCCACATCCATAAAGCATCTGCGAGGATTTCTTGGGTTGACAGGGTATTATCGCAAGTTTGTTAAGAATTATGGGAGAATAGCAGCACCTCTAACAACATTATTGAAGAAAGATTCATTTTCATGGACTCCGGAAGCAACAAAGGCCTTTGAACATCTTAAAGAGGCAATGTGCCAAGCACCGGTCTTAGCTACACCGGACTTCACAAAAACCTTTATTGTGGAATGTGATGCTTCAGGAAATGGAATTGGTGCTGTTCTAATGCAAGATGAAAGACCCATTGCTTTTGAAAGTCGTCCAATCAAGGGAAAGTTTTTAAGCAAAGCTATTTATGAGAAGGAAATGTTGGCAATACTCCATGCACTTAAGAAATGGCGACCCTACCTAATGGGAAGACACTTCAAGGTAAAAACGGATCATGATAGCCTTAAATACTTTTTAGAACAAAGATTATCCTCTGAAGAGCAACAAAAGTGGGTCACAAAGATGTTGGGTTATGACTTTGAAATCATCTACAAAAAAGGGAAGCAAAATGTGGTGGCAGATGCACTCTCAAGAAAGGATGAGGATGTGGAAGCATTGTTGTGTGCCATTTCTATTATCCAACCAGATTGGATAAACGAAGCAAGGGAGGAATGGAAGAATGACGAAGAAGTGTGGGCACTTATTCGAAAGCTACAACAAGATTCCAGTACTTCTGATACATTTAGCTGGAAAAATGATTCGTTATGGTACAAAGATCGCTTATACCTCTGTAAGAATTCCCAGCTAAAACAAAAGATTCTTATGGAATTGCACACTTCTCCCTTAGGAGGGCACTCAGGATTTTTAAAAACTTACCACAGGGTTAAGAAGGAATTTTTTTGGGATGGCCTTAAATCAGATATTCAAAAGTTTGTGGCGGAATGTTTGGTTTGCCAACAAAATAAAGTTGAAACAATTAAGACACCGGGTCTATTACAACCTTTATCCATTCCAAGCCAACGTTGGGAGGAGGTTTCAATGGATTTTATCACAGGTTTACCCAAGTCTGAGGGAAAGAGTGTCATCATGGTGGTAGTTGACAGACTTACCAAGTATGCACACTTTTGTGCATTATCACATCCATTTAAAGCCAGTACAGTTTCTACTGCATTTATGGAAACAGTTCAAAAGCTACATGGAAACCCAAAGATTATTGTAAGTGACAGAGATCCCATTTTCACTGGAAATTTTTGGACAGAATTATTTTCTTGTCTTGGTACTCAGTTAGCTCATAGCTCATCTTATCATCCTCAATCTGATGGGCAAACTGAGATAGTAAACAAATGTTTGGAAGGATATCTTCGTTGCTTTGTATCTGATAAACAGACACAATGGGTCAAATGGTTGCCTCTGGCTGAATGGTGGTATAACACTTCCTTCCATACAGCAACAAAAATGACCCCATTTATGGCACTTTATGGGTATCAACCACCATCCATCACATCATATTTAAGAGAAAATTCTAAGGTTCAGGCAGTGGAACATCACATCGAACATCAACAACAAGTCCTCCAACTCTTAAAGGATAACCTCGTGTTGGCACAAAATAGAATGAAACAACAGGCAGATCAACATCGCAGTGAAAGAAGTTTTGATGTAGGTGATTGGGTATTCCTACGGCTACAACCATATAAGCAAATGTCCCTAAAGCAAGCTAAGAAGGATAATAAATTATCACCAAAGTATTATGGTCCGTACAAGGTGTTGCAAAAGATTGGTACTATGGCATACAAATTGGAGCTTCCTGCAGCTTCTCGATTGCACCCAGTTTTCCATGTTTCATGTTTAAAGAAGGTTATAGGTGACAAGCTCCCAATTCAAACAATATTGCCAGAACTTGACGAGGAAGGAAAAATTATATTGGAACCGGAAGCAGTCACAGAAACAAGAACTCGACAGCTACGAAATCGATCAATTTCAGAGTATCTTATCAAGTGGAAGAACTTATCCGCTGAAGATTCCACATGGGAGGATGAGAATTTTATGCAGAAGTATCCAGAACTACTCAAGCGTTGAGGACAACACTTTTTTGAAGGAGAGGGGCATGTTGGGTCCCTATAATACTAGTGATTACCCCATTACTATTGTAGTTATACCCCTTATTTATATTGTTGTGCCCCTATTACCCCCATATTGTTATTTCTGTGCCCCATAGAATCCCTCTATTGTTATTTTTGTGGCTTTATATTATTATTGTTAGGTCGGCTGGATTATATTGTGACTCCTTAGACTCCTATATATAGAAAGGAGGTTTTTTCATTTGTATCATCCAAGAATTGTTCATTTATGTAATGTAAAGGAGGTTTCCCCCTCGAAGAGGCTGAATTCTAAGGCGTGGATTTATCTTTTCTTGAGCTGGTTTCATAACAAAAGGAAACTCATGATGAGAACAAAAGAAATGTTAATCATGATTTCATAGACTCTAATGTTGGATTGAAGACCCACCATATTCTAAAAATTGATATGAGGAAGTTTGATGGCAAGGATCCTGGAACATGGATACTACAGATGGAGCAATTTTTCGATCTCCATAATGTTCAAAACACACAAAAGGTATGCATTGCAACTTTATATTTGGAACCAAATCAATTTGTATGGTATCGATGGCTTTGCTCTCGTAAACAAATTGTCACTTTGGAAATTTTTATGGAATAAATGATAGTACATTACGAGGATACAAAAAGCAATACCGTTTTAGCCAATTGATAAGTCTCAAACAAAAGGGTTCAATGATGGAGCACATTGAAGAGTTCCAAAAATTTAACATAAGGGTAAAAGATATTCCAGAGGAGCATAGAATTGATATGTTCATAGGGACTTTAAAGGATAATATCCAATATGAGGTTCGCATTTGGGAACCTGATTCATTGGAGAAGGCATTCAGGTTAGCAAGAAAAATGGAAAGCAAAATTATGGCAACCAGGAAGCCTACCACTCACAACTATAAAGATGGAAGTGTGTTGCCCCTAGCCTTCCACAACCTATAAGGTTGACACCACAATGATTGGAATAAAATGGAACAAAAGGGATTTGTTACAGTTGTGATAGAAAATGCACTAAAGGTCATAAGTGTGCTGAGAATAAATTATTCTACCTAGATTGTGAAGAGGAGGAAGAAAAAGAACAAGAAAGGTCAAAAGAAGAGGATATACTCCAAGAACAAAGCCTAGATAAAGAAGAAATGAATCCGGCCATATCTTGTAATGCATTGGCGGGAATTACCACTCCTCAAACCATCAAGATAGAAGTACATATCAAGAAGAAAAAGGTAATAATGTTGATTGATTCAGGAAGTACCCACAATTTTATTCATTGTAAGATAGCAAAAGAATTGAATTGCTTCCTGTTAGCCCCCTATACTGCTAGGGTAACCCCTTATTGTTATTAGTACAACCCCATTATTATATTGATGTACCCATGTAGTGCCCATATTATTACTATTGTGCCCCATAGAAGTCCACTATTGTTATTATTGTGCCCTTACATTATTATCGTTATGTCAGCTCTGATTATATTATGACCCCTTATACTCCTATATATAGAAGGGAGGTATTTTCATTTGTATCATCCAAGAATTTTTCATTTGTGTAATGTAAAGGAGGTTTCCCCCTTGAAGAGGCTTATTTCTAAGGCGTTCATCTATATTTTTGTGAGCTGGTTTCATAACATTTGGTATCAGATCTTTTGGATTCTAGGGTTTCGCTGCTCCAAATAGGTCATCATGGCATTTTCGCTATAAATTTTTTTCTGCGACATTTCAGAAGTGAAAAAGGAAACCCATTTGAGATGAAATTGCACTGAACCTCGGGTCTGAATTTTAGATCTTTTTGTGCTACATTTGCGGAGATATGGTCTGAGGAAGTTGGTATTTTTGCAGAATCCTGAATTACATTCCAAACAGGTGATGTGGGGAAAATCGTCATAAATTTCTCTATGAGAATTGGATTGAAATTTTATAAGGTACAAAAAGAGGACAAATTGTAGTTTCTGGTATATATTTTTCAGAGCCAAAAGTTGAAACACTGACACGTGGCACGTCGTACAAGTTCGATCTACTCAACTAGTCTATAATCAGGTCACTGTGGGAGATTTGGCATAACTCTTCTTTGGAGAATCAAATTTGGATCAGATTGGTGGAATTGGAAAGAGGACACATAGGGCTACTGCAGGTCGAATTTTCAGAACTGGAAGAACCAAAATTACAGAGTTATTTTCATTTCAAGATCGAGCTCCTAAAATCAAGAAAAGGCGATATGAGGAAGTTTGATGGCAAGGATCCGGTAAATTGGATACTTCAGATGGAGCAATATTTTGATCTACATGGTGTACCACTGTTACAAAAGGTATGTATTGCATCTTCATATTTAGAACTGGATCAATTTTTATGGTATAAAGGGTTTTGTTCTCGTAAACAACTTGTTACGTGGTCAATTTTCACGGAGGAAATGATGGCACATTATGAGGATACAAAGAGCAACACCTTCTTTAGAGCAACACCAAAACAATTGGAAAGAGTAAAAGGGCTTTGTTACATAGTGGAAAGTAAAATTATGGCAACAAGGAAGTCTACCCCTCACAACTACAAAGATGGAATTGTTGTTTCTCCTAGCCTTCCACAACCTACAAGGGTTATACCACAACAATTGGAAGAAAAAAGAGAAAAAGGGCTTTGTTACAATTGTGATAGCAAATGCACTAAAGGTCATAAGTGTGCTGAGAAGAAATTATTTTACATAGAGTATGCAGAGGAGGAAGAAAAGGATTAAGAAACATCAAAAGAAGAGGATATACGCCAGGACCCAACCCCAGAGAAAGAAGAAATGAATTAGACCATATCTTGTAAGTCATTGGCAATAATTACACCTCCTCAAATTCTCAAGATAGAAGGACATATCAAGAAGAAAAAGGTGCAAGAAGTGAAAGAACACATCGATAAAGAAGAAATGAATCCAACCATATCTTGTAATTCATTGGTCGGAATTACCACTCCTCAAACTATCAATATAGAAGGACATACCAAGAAGAAAAATGTTCAAGAAGTGAAAGATCACATCGAGCACCAAGAAATGAATCTGACCATATCTTGTAAAGGATTGGAAGAAATTACCACTCCTCAAACTCTAAATATAGAAGGAAATATCAAGAAGGAAAAGGTTCAAGCAGTGAAAGATCACATCGAGCATCAACAACAAGTTCTCCGACTTTTAAAGGATAATGCCACTTTGGTGCAACAGGTAGATCAACAATGTAGTGAAAAATGTTTTGATGTAGGTGATTGGGTATTTTTACTGCTACATCTCAAGCAAGCTATTTATGAGAAGGAAATGTTGGCAATACTACATGCACTTAAGAAATGGCGACCTTACCGAATGGGAAGACACTTCAAGGTAAAGTTGGATCATGATGGTCTTAAATACTTTTTAGAACAACTATTATCTTTAGAAGAACATAAAAAATGTGTCACAAATATGTTGGGTTATGACTTTGACATCATCTATAGAAAATGGAAGAAAAGTTTTGTTGTAGATGCACTCTCAAGAAAGGATGAGGATGTGGAAGCATTGTTTTGTGCTATTTCTATTATCCAACCAGATTGGATAAATGAAGCAAGGGATGAATGGAAGAAAGACAAAGAAGTATGGCCACTTATTCAAAAGTTGCAAAGGATCCCAATTCAAACAATATTGCCAGAAATTGAAGAGGAAGGAAAAATCATATTGGAACCTAGAGTAGTCACAGAAATAAGAACCCGACAGCTACGAAATCGATTAATATCAGAGTATCTCATCAAGTGGAAGAACTTACCCTCTGAAGATTCCACATGGGAGGACAATAATTTTATACAGAAGCATAAAGAAGTACTCAAGCGTTGAGGAAAACACTTTTTGAAGGAGAGGGGCATGTTAGGCCCCTATACTACTAGGGTAACCCCTTATTGTTATTAGTACAACCCCATTATTATATTGATGAACCCATGTAGTGCCCATATTGTTACTATTGTGCCCCATGGAAGCCCACTATTGTTATTATTGTGCCCTTACATTATTATCGTTATGTCGACTCTGATTATATTATGACCCCTTAGAATCCTATATACAGAAAGGAGGTCTTTTAATTTGTATCATCCAAGAATTGTTCATTTGTGTAATGTAAAGGAGGTTTCCCCCTCGAAGAGGCTTATTTCTAAGGCATTAATCTATCTTTTCTATCTTTTTGTGAGTTGGTTTCATAACACTTCCTATATCCAACACCAGAGTGTCAAGTGATGGTTGCAAGTGGAGGAACCATAAATTCCTCTGGAAAGTGCCATAATATCAAGCTATCCATGGGAGAATATGTATTGATTAGCCCAATTCTTTCCATTCCAATGGGAGGTGTTGATGTTGTACTAGGAGTCCAATGGCTACAATCCTTGGGTACAATAGCTTTTAACTTTCAAGAACTTTTCATGAAATTTTCTTCGGAAGGAAAGGAAGTTGAATTAAGGGGTATTGCAGGGAAACTGAGAAAGATAATCAGCTCTAATGGTATGACAAAGCTTCTAAAAAAGGAACAACGAGGTGTAATTGCACAATTATGTTCGCTAGATGTTTCCACAACAAAATCATCTATTTCTCCAGATATCTAAAAAGTCTTGGACAATCATTCCAAGGTATTTGAGACTCCCAAAGTTTTCCCACATATTCGTGATCATGATCATGCTATTCATTTGATTCTAGGAAGTGTTCCTCCAAACATCAGGCCATACAAATATCCATAGAAAATTTTAGGGGCGATACAAATATCCATAGAAAATTTTAGGGGCGAATGTTCGCCCTTTGGCGAAATTAAGGGGTTTTAAATTTTTAGTGGGCGAATATTTTGTATCATAGTTCATTTTTACAAATCACCTCAAACAACCCACCTTATTTTAAGGGAGAGGGTAAAAAAGGTAAATTTAGCCCTTGAAATTAGGAGTTATAATCTTCCATTCGCCCATTTTCAAGAATAGATTTTATTTAAGTGAATCCATTCGCCCATTTTCAAGAATAGGTTTTATTTAAGTGAATCCTATGGGCCAAATACCATATTTATAAAAGAGGTATGGTAAATTAATAAAAATAATAATAAATTAGAGGTATGGTAAATAAATAAAACATTTTTTATATTTACTCCATAAGTCACCTTATATACATGCAAGGGTGTAAACAAATAAAAATATAAGTAAAGTGGAGGTATGGTAAATAAATAAAACGTCTTTTTATATTTACTCAAAAGGTATTGTAAATAAATAAAAATATAAATAAACTAGACGTATGGTAAATAAATAAAACCTCTTTTTATATGTAGTCCATAACCCTCATTCTATTTATGAAGGCTCAAGAAAGAGGTTTTATTTAAGTGAATTCTATGGGCCAAATACCATATTTGTAAAAGAGGTATGGTAAATTAATAAAAATATAAATAAACGAGAAGTATGGTAAACAAATAAATTTTTTTTTATATTTACTCCATAAGTCACCTTATATTTACGAACACTCAAAAATGCTTTATATTTAGGTGAAACCTATGGGCAAAATACTATGGGACAAATACCATGGACTAGATTGTTATTAATACCATGCAAAAAAAACATTATTAACCCTAATATTAGTATTAATAAAAATAAAAATGGCACATGGTATTGACCCATGGTATTCACCAAAATGGCACTTGGTATTGAACCATGGTATTCACCAAAATGGCACATGGTATTGACCCATGGTATTCACCTGGAATGTAGCTTATTTAAATGGGGGAATTAAACCAGCATAGATCCATCTTTACTCTGGATCTACTAACCCCCGAGAGGTATCAAATATCGTGATATGCAAACTAGCATAGAGTGAAAAAATATTTGATCCCTCTGGGGGTGGATCAAGAGTAAAAATGGATGTTGTAATTTAATGTATGTTAAACATTTTAGCTTGGTTAAAATAAAAAATAAAATAAAAATCAACTATTGATTTTATTAATTTTTATAAATTACTAATAATAACTTTTAAGCTCCAGGTTTGTAATAACCCATGGTATTGACCCATGGCAATACCAAGATCTTATAAGATTTTATAATTGAGTAAAATATTCGCCATGCCTAGCGAGAGATTCGCCAAAAAATTATGTATACATATTATATTATTGATAAAATCGCCTTCCATTTTTCCTATATACCATGGAGATTCACCCATTTATTATATATATAAATTTAGGGGGGGTTGTTAAAATTTTCCCTACAAATATCCCTATGCCCAAAAGAGTGAAATTGAACGTATGGTTGCAGAAATGCTAGAGGTTGGTATAATTCAACCAAGCCAAAGTTCTTTCTCTGCTCCAGTAGTATTGGTGCACAATAAGGATGGATCGTGGCGCATGTGTCCAGATTATAGGGAGCTCAACAAGCTCACTATTAAAGATAAGTTTCCCATTCTTGTCATTGATGAATTATTTGATGAATTGCATGGATCGATTTACTTCACCAAGTTGGATCTTCGTTTAGGATATCATCAAATCAGAATGAAGATTGAAGACATTCTGAAAACAACATTTAGAACTCACTAGGGTCACTATGAATTTTTGGTCATGCCTTTTGGCCTTACCAATGCGCCTTCTACATTTCAAGGTTTGATGATTCCATTTTCAAACCCTTCCTTAGAAAATTTGTGTTAGTATTTTTTGATGATATACTAATCTACAACAAGTCTTAGAAGGATCATGTTGAACATGTTGACAGGGTGCTACAACTATTGGAGGAGAAAATTTTTTATGCAAAAAGATCCAAATGTTTCTTTGGAGTACAAGAGGTGGAATATCTGGGTCATATTGTATCTCATGAAGGATTTAAGGTAGACCCTAGCAAAATTAAAGCCATTAAGGAATGGAAAATCCCCACATCCATAAAGAATCTGCGAGGATTTCTTGAGTTGATATGGTATTATCGCAAGTTTGTTAAGAATTATGGGAAAATAACAGCATATCTAACAACATTATTGAAGAAAGATGCATTTTCATGGACTCCAGAAGCAACAAAGGCCTTCGAACATCTTAAAGAGGCAATGTGCCAAGCAACGGTCTTAGCTACACCATACTTCACGAAAACCTTTATTGTGGAATGTGATGCTTTAGGAAATGGAATTGGTGCCATTTTAATGCAAGATGAAAGACCCATTGCTTTTGAAAGTCATCCAATCAAGGGAAAGTATTTACACAAAGTTATTTATGAGAAGGAAATGTTGGCAATACTACATGCACCTAAGAAATGGCGACCCTACCTAATGGGAAGACACTTCTAGGTAAAAACAGATCATGATAGCCTTAAATACTTTTTAGAACAAATATTATCCTCTGAAGAGAAACAAAAATGGGTCACAAAGATGTTGGGTTATGACTTTTAAATCATCCACAAAAAAGGGAAGCAAAATGTTGTGGCAGCTGCACTCTCAAGGAAGGATGAGGATGTGGAAGCATTGTTGTGTGCCATTTCTATTATCCAACCAGATTAGATAAATGAAGTAAGGGAGGAATGGAAGAACGACAAAGAAGTGTGGGCACTTATTCGAAAGTTACAACAAGATTCCAACACATTTGATACATTTAGCTGGAAAAATGATTCATTATGGTACAAAGATCACTTATACCTCTGTAAGAATTCCCAACTCAAACAAATATTCTTTTGGGATTTCATGCTTCTCCGTTAGGAGGGCACTCAAGATTTTTAAAAACATACCATAGGGTTAAGAAGTAATTTTTTTGGGATGGCCTTAAATAGGATATTCAAAAGTTTGTGGTGGAATGTTTGGTTTGCCAACAAAATAAAGTTGAAGCAATTAAGACACCAGGTCTATTACAACCTTTATCCATTCCAAACCAATGTTGGGAGGAGGTTTCTATGGATTTTATCACAGGTTTGCCCAAGTCTGAGGGAAAGAGTGTCATCACGGTGGTAGTTGACAGACTTACCAAGTATGCACACTTTTGTGCATTATCACTTCCATTTAAAGCCAGTACAATTTCTACTGCATTTATGGAAACAATTCAAAAGCTACATGGAAACCCAATGAGTATTGTAAGTGACAGAGATCCCATTTTTACTGGAAATTTTTGGACATAATTATTTTTTTGTCTTGGTACTCAGTTAGCTCATAGCTCATCTTATCATCCTCAATTTGGTGGGCAAACTGAGATAGTAAACAAATGTTTGGAAGGATATATTCGTTGTTTTGTATATGATAAACAGACACAATGGGTCAAATGGTTGCCTCTGGTTGAATGGTGGTATAACACTTCCTTCCATATTGCAACAAAAATGACCCCATTTATGGCACTTTATGGATATTAGCCACCATCCATCGCATCATATTTAAGAGAAAATTCTAAGGTTCAAGCAGTGGAACATCACATCGAGCATCAACAACAATTTCTCCAACTCTTAAAGGATAACCTCGTGTTGGCACAGAATAGAATGAAACAACAGGAAGATCAACATCACAGCAAAAGAAGTTTTGATGTAGGTGACTGGGTATTGCTATGGCTACAACCATATAAACAAATGTCCCTCAAGCAAGCTAAGAAGGATAATAAATTATCACCAAAATATAATGGTCCGTACAAGGTGTTGCAAAAGATTGGTACTATGGCATACAAATTGGAGCTTCCTGCAACTTCTCAAGTGCACCTAGTTTTCCATGTTTCATGTTTAAAGAAGGTTATAGGTGACAAGCTCCCAGTTCAAACAATATTGCCAGGACTTGATGAGGAAGGAAAAATTATATTGGAACCAGAAGCAGTCACAGAAACAAGAACTCGAAAGCTACGAAATTGATCCATTTCGAAGTATCTCATTAAGTGGAAGAACTTATCCGCTAAAGATTCCACATAGGAGGATGAGAATTTTATACAGAAGCATCCAGAACTACTCAAGCGTTTAGGACAACAATTTTTTAAAGGAGAGGGGCATGTTGGGTCCCTATAATACTAGTGATTCCCCCATTAATATTTTAGTTGTATCCCTTATTAATATTGTTGTACCCCTATTGTCCCCATATTGTTATTATTGTGCCCCATAGAATCCATCTATTGTTATTTTTGTGCCTTTATATTATTATTATTAGGTCGGCTTGGTTATATTGTGACCCCTTAGACTCCTATATATAGAAAGGAGGTTTTTTCATTTGAATCATCCAAGAATTGTTCATTTATGTAATGTAAAGGAGGTTTCCCCCTCGAAGAGGCTGAATTCTAAGGCGTTTATCTCTCTTTTCTATCTTTTTGTGAGCTGGTTTCATAACACTACCCTTTTCATGCCAAAAGTTGTCAAAAATATGTGCTCTGAAGTAGAAGTCTTCTTCCAAAACTATGCATAAACATTTGCCTTTAAAGATTCATTCTTTTGCTTAATTTCAAGTAAATTCGTGAAGATGTTTGGCTCCTCTGTTTCACTTTCTCCTGCGGATTGGGTGATTTCTAACAAATTTTGTGAAGCTAAAGAAGAAGATGGAGTAGTAATTACAACTTCTTATGTCCCTATAGAAACCTGTGAATCATCCAAATTGATGATTATAGGGTCCTTTTGACCCTGGGTAGTAGATGTGACTTTGGAGTTAATCCTTGATTTCTTTTGATATTGAATGAATTCCTTTTCTCCAACTCCTGATGATGAAGATTCTTCTTTGGGCCTCTTGTCCAAGCTTGGTGTGAGAAGTAGGAGTCTGAAGAGTAGAAGGAGGTAAAACCCATTCTTCTGCTTCTTGAAGTGTATTCTCCTTCCACTGTTCTTGATTTCTATACTTCTCAATCTATGGCCTTGGTGTATGATTGTAAGGTGTGGTTTTGAGTTCCACCCTTAAGTTTGAAATAATACTGAATGGATCATAAGGCCAGGTGAAGCTTGGTTGAAAACTCATCTGTTTGAGAATTGCATCTGCTTCTAAACACGTTGATCTAGTATTACAAATGAATGATCCTACCTATGAGTTTATCTTAAACTAAGATTTCCTTTTATATGAAATAAAATGAAGTTCATCCATATTAATAATTTTCCTAATATATTACAGAGAGAAAATTCTCATTGGAACATATTTGGGAAATTTATATAGGGCCAATTCGCAGCCATATACTCTAATATATGTATAGTTCTGTTGAAGATACAAGTCTCTTGGTCTAGCTTGATCACTGAAATGTAGGATCCTTTTGATTTCTAGATTGATCCTGGGTTCACTCTGGCTATTGAGAAGATGTGCAAGTGGGTGAATGAAACAATCAATGAAGTCTAAAAATTTGAACTCAATTGAGTTCTTTCTAGTCAATGACGTCCACTGTGACTGCTTGATACACTTGCTGATCATTCTTCTTGTGTACAAAAATAGGTAACCTGTCTCCTTGCTGAAAAATAATCATATGTACTAGCACAAAGGAGTATTTAAACAACCTTCAGTAGTAATATTCATCAAATTCTCATGCATATTTTCAGCCAAGAATTGGATGTAATTATACATGAAGGCAAGTTTGTTTTCTTTAGAGAAAATGGACAAAAAATCGAAAACCCTAGGATAGCTTCATCTACCCATTAATTTGTTTGGTAGCCTAACAAGAAAGAAACTAGGGAAATGATGTGTTTAACTCTCTCATAGAACATGGATACTGGATAAGGAGGATTCTTTTTAGGGAGTTCAGCATCTTAAGGGAGAAAGATCTCAAAAATCTGTGCTCTTTGAGGGAAGGTGAGCTTATGATATAGGTCCATTAATACTACAGTGGAGAAAAAGCTAAGGGAATCATTTTCAAGGATCAGAAGCATATTGTTGATAATATTTGGGGTGATAGATATTAGAATGTCTCCATTCTGAGCTACCATGGTTCTCTGCAAAGGGTTATACTTAGCTTAGCACCACATGACTAGATTAGGAAAATAATGGGTTTGAGGAAATATGTACAGGGGCAAAAGGGATTCCCATAGATTTATATCATATTTAGAGTCAATATAGGTTTGTTTAAACCAATTGTGTAATTCGAACATGTCAAATTCACACTCTGTGTCTGTGGTTTTGAAAAACTGGTCAATCATTGGAATGTGATCCAGGTCTAATGCATTGAAGTCTTTTGGGTTTTCCTATAATGAAGAAGTACTAGTAGATGGATTGTCTTTTCACTTAGGAGCCATGTTTACAAAATTGTAATGAAGGATAACAGAAAAAGGAGCACAAAAACCTTAAAGTGACGTGTACTGGTTATAAGCTCAGCAGTGGCGTAGAATGTAAAACAAAAATAATGAACTCAATCAAATAGTGAAAAGAGCAATTTAGGAAAAATGGCATAGCAGGGCAAGGGGACTATTTATAATCATGATTAGTTTACTGTTATGGGGAAGTCGTTACTGATCAAGAATATGTGCATGTAATGCAGAGGGAGAACAATAACGGGAGGAAACTTATAGCAGATAACGGATCAACGACAATGGATAGGGATAGATGACATGCAATGGTTGGAAGTGGAAGGCGTGGGAAGATATTACCGTTGACACGGTATTGGGTGGCAGGGGAAAAAAAATAGGAGGATTTCGGAGGGGGTGGTGGTGGTAAGTGGTAATGAGTGAGGGGGTTGTGAAGCATGGATGTGGTAACATGTAATGGGGATCCCACACAGACAAAACTGCTTTTTGCACCCCCCTTGTCGTTATCTTATATCATAGCGAGGGGGTGTGAAATCGCTTCCTCACCGTTGATCTGGGCGAGGAAGAGGATCACCGTCGATTTGAGTTTGAACTTTAGCGCTTCACGATTTTTTTTTTTTTTTTTTTTTTTTTTTTTTTTTATGACTTTGACTAAAATCATTTCAATGTTTATTTACACAAAATTAATCACCGTTTTAAAGGCAATTAAGTCCTAATTAAAATTAATCTAACTTTGGCGCATTTAGACTGACAACCATTATTTGCCCAATTCATTTGTTATCCTAATCTATTGCAAATTTGGCCAAACTTTGAGCATATTAGGCCATTAATTTATTCTATTCTATCCCATCTTCTAGTGTTCGACCAAGATTAAACAATTTGGTGAACTTATTCTCTAATCCAAAACAAAAATTTAAATGATTTGATCAATATTAAACTGTGTGATTCAAATCATAAGAAGAGGTTGTGGCATGTAAACAAGATGCACACAAAACCTTGATTTATTACAATGCAATTTATTTCTATGAATTGGCATTTAGACATGAACACTCATACAATTTTGATTTTCTTTTGATGGGGTTTTATTTCACCCTTCTTTTTTTCATATTTTCATTTTTATTCTTTATTTTTTCATACCCTCTTTTATAAATAAAAACTAAATTATCAAAAACAAAGCATGTTACAACATCGACTCTAACTGGGGATTTCTTCCTCTTGTGGGTTGTAAAGAGCTTGCAGATCCATGTGCCTTTTCCTCGGGCTAATGGGGTATTTGTTGAAACAAATACACACTACATGTAAAATAAACCCTCCGATATTATACAAGGATGAATTAATGGAAACCTCTCAACACTGAATGTAGTGCTTCAAGTATTTCCCGTTGACAGGCAATGAAGAATACTCTCCCTCCAAATTCTGCAGGATGAAAGTGTAATTACCCTTAACCTCAACAATGCTAAAAGGTCCCAACCAAAGGTTGTCAAAATTGCCATGGTTTCCTTTGTCTTCTCTTCTAGCATCCCATCTTAGTACCGAATCACCTTCCCTAAAATCTCTTTCCCTAGCTTTCCTATCAAACAAGCTTTTCATTTTACTATGATATTTCTTAATCTTGTAATGAAATTCATCTCTATCCTCATTTAGTTCTATGATTTGATTTATTATTCGAGAGAAATCTTTAGGCTCTTCATTTGACTCTTGTAAAAAATTCATGAAAGGAAAAGCTAAATGTGTGGGAAATATAAATTCTTTACCATAAATGAGTTGAAAATGGGATTTATCTGTCAATCTTTTTGGTGAAATCTTGTTGGCCCAAAGTGAATAAATGAGATGACTGTCCCAATTTATTTTATGATCCTCAAAAGTTTTCTTTATAATTTAACCAGACTTTTGTTCGAGGACTCTACCAATCCATTTCCTAGTAGATAGTATGGAGTAGAATGATGCAACAAGATTTGATATTTCTGACAGAACTAAATCATCTTAGTACTATTGAATGTTGTTGCATTGTCTATCACTATTTTCCCAGGGCATCAAAATCTACACAATATGTTTTCTTCAATAAATTTGATAACAATAGTATCACATTGCATTTCTGACTGGAATGGTCTCCACCCATTTGGTAAAGTAATCTGTAGTAGTCAATATCCATCTATGCTGACTGCTTGGTGGAGGATGAATTTCACCAATGAAATCCAATCCTCATTGAAGGAAAGATGCTTAGACTAATACTAGAACCAATGGAAGCACTGCTAATCTCTGCTTTCCAACAAACATTTGACACTGTGTACAACTCCTAAACTTTCCTCCCACTCATACAAATAGAGTAGGCCAATAAAACCCCGCCCTTAAGATCTTGTATGCTTTAGTCCTCCAAGCATAGTTCCCTCCACAAATTCTTGCATGAAATTGATCAATGATCCCTTCTATATCATTTTCTATTAATAAAAGTAAAAGGATGGTAAGAGGATCATTCCAATACAGATTTGAATTAACAATATAGTACTTTACAACCTTCAACTTCAGTGTTTTACATTGATTCTTGCTAAATTCAGGTGGACATTCAAATACTCTAAGAAAATTCACAATATCAGAGTACCAATCTGATAATAAAATTTTTTCACCAATTGGAATCAGAATTGACTGATCTGATGCAGAAGGTTCTTGTGGATTCTCCTGAGCTGGGATTTCAAAAACAAAATTTATTTCCTAAGATCTTATAATTAGACTCAACAAGGAGCTTATCCAGGCCTTGACCTTTTATCAGCTTGGTAGTCTTGATGATGAGATCATGCTCTAAAATATTAGTTAGCCATATCCCTCTCCTTCCATCAGTATCAGGCTGAGTTAAAACAATTTTGACAACGCTATTGGGTACATAAGAAATAATAGAAGAGTGGAGGAGATAGACTGAAAAGGCTTTCAGAGCTTGAACTAAAGAGTAGACCTATTTTTCAATAATGTCACATTTTAGCTCAACATCTCTCATAACTTTGCTAAAAAAGGCAATGGGCTGGTCATCTCCATCTTTATTCTTTTGCCAAAGAACAACATCTAAGGTAGTTTCAGAGGTAAAAGAAAAGACACTAAAAGGTTCAGAGTAATTTGGAATGGCTAAGATGGGGACTTTTGCAATGGCATTTTCAATCTGATCAAACTCATACCTTTTAGGAATAGTCCATTTAAATTCATGGTTCTTTTTCAGCATATCAATTATTTCCTTAACTATTTCAGTGTAATTAGGGATAAACCTTCTTTAAAAATTAATTTTCCCGAGGAAAGCTTGAAATTCCTTCTTATTCCTTGGTAATATAACTGTCTGAATTGCTGAGAATAATTTAGGATCAATAACTACTCCTTTAGAAATGATGTGTCCGAGAAGTTTTCCTTCTTGGAGTGCAAACAAAGACTTCCTGGGATTAAGAGGAATCCCAATTTTTCTGCACCTGTCAAAAACCTTTCTCAAATGATTTAAATGCTTATGGTCAGAATTGGAAAAAATAGTCAAATCATCTAAATAAATAACAAAAAATTTGTTGGTCTTGCTCACAAATGCTAGGTCCATAGCACGTTGAAGTGTAGCTCGAACTTTAGTTAACCCAAAAAGGCATCCAGGCATACATAAATGTGCCCCAAGGAGTTGTGAATGCAATATTTTCTCTATCCTATGGAATAACCATAATCTGATTATATCCAGAAAAACCATATAACATGGAAATAGTATTGGCTCCTGAAACTTTCTAAAGTAATTGGTCCATTTTGGGTAATGGATAATTATCTTTCAGAGAAGATTTATTCAAATTCCTAAAATCCACGCATAATGTAATTTCACCATTCTTTTTTCTCACTAGAGCTAGATTGGCTACCCAATCAGAATATCTCAATGGAAGTATTATTTTAGCATCAAGTAGCTTCTTAAGTTCTTTTTCAATAACAGGAAGAAGAACAAGATTAATTCTCCTCAATTTTTGTTTGAAAGGTTTTGCCTATAGTTTTAATGGAATTTTATGTTCAATAAGAGATATATCATATGTTTTTAATTCATTATAAGACCAGGCAAAAACATATTTGCAGGCTCTAAGGAGGGCTAAATATTTGTCTTTGGCTTCCATTGATAGGGATGCATAAATTTTAACATTTCTGATTTCTTCAGAGCTTTCAATGTTATAAATTTCAATATTTTCTAGGGACAACATTATGATCAAAGAGCTTCTCAAGAGGGACTAACCATTTTGGAAAATTACTAGATAATTGAATAATGCTATGATTAGCAATTTTAGAGTCAAATTGTGGTGTTTGATTTTCGTTGTCAACTTCAAGATTATCAAGTTATTCTTCCTCAACTTGTGGGTTTGAGAATTCATCAATGACTTGCAAAATGGATTTTAGCTGCTTGTCATCATCAAAGATTTCCCAGTGATTAAGATAGTCATGAATATATGGTCTATACTTGACTTGAATTTGATAGTGGACAAGCATTTTATCAGGAACTTTAAAAGAACTAGTAGAAACAACCTAGGAATCTACATGCATGTTTTGATCTCTAAAAATAACGGTGATATTGAATGTTGAAAATAAATTTTGAATTGAATCCCAAATCTCATTCCTATAAGATCTTAGTCTTGGGTGATTAGTTGGACACTGATTCCTAACTTGTTTGATAATAAGTTCAGAATCACTGTATACACTTAAATTATGCACCTTAAGACTTTTTACTAATTCCAATCCTAGCAAAAAATCTTCATACTCTTCTGCATTATTAGTTACATCGAATTCAAGTTTATATGATTGCGTAATATTTTCTTTATCTAGTGAAATTAATACAATTCCAGCTCCTGCTCCTTCCTTTGAGCAAGAACCATCAAAGTACAATTTACAAATTTCAGTTTCAATGGTAAGCTGAGTATTTTGTGAATTATTAGTTGATAATTCAAAACACCCAAAGTCTTGGTCAACCACATAAATAGGATGATTCCTAGCTTGATTAGATTTACAAACAATATTCATAAATCTAACTTCTATGTATAATCTGAGATTCTCACCCCCATATATCGGAATAGAAGCATAGGGCATGTCCATTTGTAGGCTTCCTCCTAATTTAGCACAACAAGATCTTGATAACAACATGCCAAATTTGGGAGGGATGTTAGTGACTACAATGTCTAAAACCACACTTTTGATAGGGATTTGAGCTAAAGTAACCACCAAATCTTTAATAAGTCCAAGACAAGGTACTTTCTTGGAGTCAAAAGTGTAAAGATCATGGTAAGTTCTAGTGACTTCTAATTGTAGCTGGTCCATGATTACCTTTGGCATCAGATTATGGGAAGCCCCAAAATCTAACATACAGTTATATAACAAGAAATCATGAATTTTCAGAGTCACATAAAAAGGTGGTACATTCTCATCAATCATGTTCTAGGCTAGGACCAAAGACTACTACAGGTTTTTCTACTTGCAGACTTATCACATCCCCTTCAGCATCAACACTGGATGACTAAATCCATTTAGAAACTTGGTTTTTATACCTTGGGTTTTTTTACAATTGAGAAAGGGGAATTAGTATTTTAACTCTTTCCAGTTCTCTTTCAACATTGAAAGTTGTCAAAATAGTTTTATCAATTAGGCTTGCTTCAACTGTTTGATTCAATGGTTGGATGATCGTTGTATGGGTTTCAACAGATATGATCTGAGGTTCATCTACAATGGGACTTTTTGGAGGTCTACCAGGCCCTAACCTAGGTCTTAGATCATATCTCCTATTCAATTCTGCAATTAAAAATTCAGAAAAGGCCTGATATTTAGAAATTTGATGGTCTTCTTGATCTTGAGAAGACTGATTTAAAGAGTGAGAAACAATAGCATTATGTATAGATGAATGATCCAAATTATTTCTATCTTTCGAAATTAAAGATCCAATGTCATCTGGTTGTTGGTCATCAATCATCAATGGGGGTTGGATCTGTTGATCAGTATTCGGTCTCTTCAAAATTTGAGTTTGAGGGACTCTTCTAAATTGAGTTTAAGGTCTAGCAATAGTTTGTTGTATCATTCTAGGCTGAGTTTCTATCTTAGAAATCCTATTAGAAAGGTTTCTAAGTAATGATGTTATTCATCTATATTTTGATCATCGCTTTTGGTTTTTGAAGAAGATCCTTTTTCCTTAGCTTTCAATTTTCTTTCAGCCTTTTTAGCCTTGGCTTTGAGTTTAGATGATGCTAACCTATTAGCCTAAACTTCTATAGCATTAGTTTTCATGTCCTGTAAGGTAGGGGATGTCCTTTCCCTAAGCATGACTGTAAATTCATCATCAAAGGGTTTGGAAAATCTAACTTTTGCTGCTATAACTGGAGGTTTACAATTAGGAGGCATCTTATGGTAAAGTTTATTGAATCGTTTAATGAAATCTGCCACTGGTTCATCATGGTTTGTTTTAAGCTCTTCAAATTCTGCAAGACAATAAACTGGATCCTTTTTAACACCCCACTGATTATTGAATATGGTAGTTAATTCATTCCAAAATGAATTGAATCATCTCTCAGTTGTCTAAACCAAATCCCAACGTTACCCTATAAATATTGAATAAATAATTGCATGTATACATCTTCATGTTCTATGTTCAAACAATCATCAAAATCTAAAAAAGCAGCTAGATGATCTTTTGCAGACAAACCAATTTCCCCATTAAACCTTGGTAGGTGTTTCAAATACCCATCAGGAAAATTATTGAGCTGGTTGGGAAGATGCAAGGCAACAAAACTAGCTTGAATAATAGTCTGAAAGGTCATATATGAAGATGAAGATGATTCAATAGAATAGGTTGGAGAAGATGTAGTGGAGGATGAAGAGGAAGATTGTGAAGTTGTGGGTGAAGATGGAGGTCTAAAAGTGGGAGGAGGAGGATGGGAAAGTGGAGGATCCCTAAAGGTTTTAAAATGTGTTTTAATAACTAACTTCTGAACCTCCGTTTCAACTTGTTCTTTATTTTCCAACAAACGGTTTGAATATAAAAAAAAAATTTCTTTAGGTTGGGTAGAAGTAGATCGAAATGTATAATGAGCGGGGGAGATAAAATCAGTAGGTTTTAGCTCCTTTAAATGTACATCTAGTTCTTCCTATGACTTGGGTGAATCTAAAAATATTTCAGGGAGTTTGTATGATTCCAAAGATTGGACTAAGAGAGCCAACTACATATTAACTCCTTTTGATAATAGTTCTAAAACCCTAGGTGTTAGATCAACCAAATGTAATTGGGATGGAACAGAGATAAAGGGATCAGAAGCTGAAATATCTTCAGGCTATAATGGTACAAAAGAAGAAGCAGAAGCTTCAAGTCTCCTTCTAAAGGAGGTTTCTCTCACCAGTCTCTCTAGATTAGATAAAGGGGAAACAATTTGAGAATCAGAGTGAGACATGGTATGTTTTGAAGGAGCCAACTTGGTCTTGTGGAGTCATCAGGTGAAATATGTTAACCTACAATTCCTTTATTCACCTTAAATAAAAAGTATTAATCATTGTCCCGAGGAAAATACTTCAATTTTCACTCCTTGGCAATGCCAACAATATTTTTTTGTCCTCTGAGATGAATCTAGGTTAGTTAGTCATGCCAGAGCATCTAAAATGTTTCGTTTGTTTTTAAACTTTTTGGATGACCAATGTAATTAACAATTTGAAATGTTGCTTAAGAATTAACAGTTGCTAAGTTGGATGGAAGGGGTGCTATTTGTCTAAAAATAGTTAATTGATTTAAAATGGTTGGATAACAGAGTCTTGATTAAATATAAATTGTTAAATATTGAGACATAATATTTGATTGGTTATAAGAAAAGAATACAGGCAAACAACGTTTCCTGTAGAACAAAATATATTTAATCGAATGCAGATGGGTGTGACAATTAATTGATATAGAGGAGTTTATAATAACAGATAGTCTTATAAACTAGTCCCTAATTATTGTTTATAACTTCATAGGGGATTTAAGGCTAACTGATACTCAGCGTGATCTTACCCAGATCTCTACATAAATACTTAAATACATGAAGAAAGACATAATGAAATAAGAACATAAGAAAAATTTACTAGGAGACAAATTATAGAAGGCAAATTCAAAATCATTTCATTAACTTGAAGCAAATCTCCAGCTCGGTTACAATTCTGTTCTGAAAGCTCATCCAAGGGTTCAACCCTTAATAACTCGAAGGAGGAGTTATTTATACAAAATAAAAGTTCTTCTAGATATTTTTAAAACAAAAATACAAAAATAGTACAAAACTATAGGAATTTTAAAACTGCTAAGTGTTGGAACTATCCTTTAGGAATCTATTGATGATGTGGTCCCCAAAAAGTGTTGCCTAGATGTCCGTCAGTTGTTGATGAAAGTTACTCGATAAATTCACACAAGTGATCCCATCTATCTTCACTTGGTATAGAAATATTTACCAATTTCTTGTAAACTTCATCAACCTCAGTGTACTTTTCAAAAGTGGGCTTATTTACAAAAATGTGTTTAATCTCATGCTTAATTGTTAAGTCAAAATCTAAAGCCTCTAACATTTGTTTTCCTGTAATATGACCCTTTGTACCTGCAAAACTTGCTTTATCAATTGCTATCGTATAAATATTTTGGCAGTATTCCTCCAAACTGATCAACCTGTCATTTGGGGCCACTAATCCTAGCAATACTCTATGATTGAGTAAATTAAACTTGAAATGAAACCTTTGAACAAAAGTCTTCAAGGTTTGGCACTTAGTCTCTAACTGAGTCATAAAGTTATTTTTATACAAAACCTTCTTGATCTCCAAAATGGTTTCTGTTCTATCCAGAATCTATATCTGCTTCAACTCAACCTTGGTTTTTGAATTAAGAACTCTGATCATGTCTATATCTTCACTAGGTTTGTCTTTAGGAATTTCTTTAGCTTCTTTAATTACTATCTGACATATGTTTACAAGTTCCTCTTGCTCAAAAATAATCTGTGTGGAGGGCCATAATTTAGTTATGGCTTGACTAATATCTGCCCAAATGTTTTCCTTGGCTTGGGCCAAGGTTTGAGCCATTAATGACTCACTTTTCAACTCTTCTATCTTTCTGGTCAATCTGTGGGTCTTCTGCATTTCTTCAACATACAAAGTGTCATTTTTTATCTTTTGAACCTCTAGATTCTTAAATTTCTTGTGAAGCCTTTCATTTTCTTGTTTCTGGTGAGTCATCTCTTGTAAGACTTTGTTCAAATCTCTTGTTATTGATGTAGATTCTATTGTGGCTGATGTCGATTCCCCTACTGTTTTGGACACTGTAATAGGAATATCTATAATGGGAGCTATAGCTAATTGAGTAGATTGCTCTTTTTCCTTAAGAAATTTCTCAATTTTCTCTTGCATGGTCTTTATCTTTACATTCTGCTCAATGATCAGCTTGAGCATTTCTTCCTTGTGTCGCTCACTTTTTGCTATATCTTTGGTCTGAGGGTGATCTGTAGAAGGAAATTTGAGATGCTTCCTTAATGCTGTAATATCTGCATTTTTTTTTGATAATATATTCTACAGCTTTAACATCAGTAGGGCCATATCCAATTTTAATCACTAAGTCTTCTAATGAATTGACCCTGTTATCCTTTGCGAAAGATGATATCTTTTCAATCTTCAATTGTGATTGCACATTTGGCAGAGCAGTTATGAGTTTTGACAATGCGATAGCAGTATTGGTCAGGGTAGAGAAAATCATCTCCCCAAACTGCCTATGCATATCCATTTGATCAATTGGGTGTATCTGGTTAGCATCAAAAGAAAATATAGTCTTCTTGTAATTAGAAGAAGCCTTGTGAAAAGGCACTTGAGCCTATAGAAATTCCATTTCCATTCTACCCTTTTCACTGTCAAAAGCTGTCAACAACCTGTGTTGTGAAGTAGAAGTCTGCTTCCAAAACTGTGCATAAAAATTTGCCTTTAAAGCTTCATTCTTCTCCTTAATTTCAAGGAAATTAGTGAAGATGTTTGGCTCCTATTTTTCACTTGCTCCTGCAGATTGGGTGATTTCTAACAAATTCTGTGAAGCTGAAGAAGAAGATGGAGTAGTAATTGCAACTTCTTATGTCCCTATAGA
This sequence comes from Pinus tabuliformis, assembly GCA_031772625.1. Classification (NCBI taxonomy): domain Eukaryota; kingdom Viridiplantae; phylum Streptophyta; class Pinopsida; order Pinales; family Pinaceae; genus Pinus; species Pinus tabuliformis. The sequence continues at coordinate 1,415,768,272 of CM062820.1, read as the reverse complement.
AACCTGTGAATCATCCAAATTGATGATTATAAGGTCTTTCTGACCTTGAGTACTAGTAGTTCCTTTGGAGTCAATCCTTGATTTCTTTTGATAATCGATGAATTCATTTTCTCTAACTGTTGATGATGAAGATCCTTCTCTCGGCCTCTTGTCCTGCTTGCTGTGAGAAGTAGGAATTTAAAGAGTAGAAGGAGGTAAAACCTGTTCTTCTAATTCTTGAAGTGTATTCTCCTCCCACTGTTCTTGATTTCTATACTTCTCAATCTCTGGTCTTGGTGTATGATTGGAAGGTGTGGTTTTGAGTTCGACCCTTAAGTTCGAAATAATACTGAATGGGTCATAAGACCAGGTGAATCTTGGTTGAAAACACACCTTTTTGAGAATTGCATCTGCTTCTAAACCTGTTGATCTAGTATTACAAATGAATGATCCTACCTGTGACTTTATCTTAAACAGAGATTTCCTCTTCCCTGAAATAAAATGAAGTTCATCCATATTAATCATTTGCCTAATATATTCCAGAGAGAAAATTCTCATTGGAACATATTTGGGCAATTTATATAGAGCCAATTCGCTGCCATATACTCTAATCTCTATATAGTTTTGGTAAAGATACTAGTCTCCTGTTCTATCTTGATCACTCAGATGCAGGGTCCTTTTGATTTCTAGACTGATCCTAGGTTCACTTTGGCTACTAAGAAGATTTGCAACTAGGTGAATGAAACAATCATTGAAGTCTGAAAATTTGAACTCAGTTGAGCTCTTCCTAATCAATGAGGTCCACTGTGTGACTGCTTGATTCACTTGCTGATCATTTTGCTTGTGTAGAACAATAGGTAACCTGTCTCTTTACTGAAAAATAATCATATGTACTAGCACAAAGGAGTATTTAAACACTCATTCAGTAGTAATATTCATCAATTTTTCATGCATAGTTTCAACCAAGAATTGGCTATAATTATACATGAAGTCAGGTTTGTTTTCTTTAGAGAAAATGGACACAAAACCTAGGATAGCTTCATCTACCCATTGATCTATTTGGTAGCCTAACAAGAAAGAAACTAGGGAAATGATGTGTTTAGCTCTCTCATGGAACATGGATGTTGGATAAGGAGGATTCTTTTTAGGGAGTTCAACATCTTCAGGGAGAAAGATCTCAAAAATCTATTCTCTTTGAGGGAAGGTGAGCTTATGATATAGGCCCATTAATACTACAGTGGAGAAAAAGCTAAGGGAATTATTTTCGAGGATCATAAGAATATTGTTGATAATCTTTGGGGTGATAGATACCACAAAATCTCCATTTGAGCTCCACGGTTCTCTCCAAAGGGTTATACTTAGCTTACCACCACATGACTAGATCAAGAAATGAATGGGTTTGAGGAAACATGTACAGGGGCAAAAGGGATTCCCATAGATTTATATCGTCTTAAGAGTCAATATAGATATGTTTAAGCCAATTGTGTAATTCGAACATGTCGAATTCACACTTTGTGTCTGTGATTTTGAAAAACTTGTCAGCCAATGGAATGTGATCCAGGTCTAAGGCATCAAAGGCTTTTGGGTTTTCCTATAATGAATAAGAAATGGTAGATGGCTTATCATTTCTCTTAGGAGCCATGATTACAAAATTGTAATGAAGGATAATAGAAAAAGGAGCACAAATACCTTAAGGTGACGCGTACTGGTTGTAAGCTCGACAGTGGCATAGAATGTAAAGTAAGAACAATGAACTCAATAATACAGTGAAAAGAGAAATTTAGGAAAAATGGTGTAATGGGGAAAGGGGATTATTTATAATCACGATTAGTTTACCGTTATGGGTAAGCCGTTACTGATAAGGAAAATGTGCATTTAATGCAGAGGGAGAACAATAACAGGAGGAAACAGATAGCAAATAACAGATCGACAACAATGGATAGGGATTGTTGGAAAATACTGAGAAGGGGGTGAATTGGTATTCCTTAGAAATTAGCACTTTTAAATATTTTCAGAGCATTAGTTAATATTCAATTATTATTAATGCTTATGTAGTAATAACAGTAAATGAAAGAACACAATAGTCACAAAAATTTTAGGTGGAAAACCCCCTCCGGGTCAAAAACCACCGAACGCTTTTCTAATAAATTCTTTAATCTTCAGCCCCAACTGAAATTAAAGAAACAACTTCCTAGAATTCTAGAAAATCATTCTTCTCTAGCTCCCACTAGAAGGACACCCCAATGCCCTGGTTTCTTCAGGAATGAGCTAAATGGATGCCCCAACACCCTAGACCAACCTACCACCCTGAACTGTTCACAGGCTCCAACCTGTAGGCAACTTCATGCACATGCTTAGCACCTCCCTGCCACCCTATAATGACTGAAATGAGACAAGAGTGTGGATTCCCATACCAGGGACAATGATCCACGATATAAAAGATTTACAATGGTTTTGAATGAACACCCAATCACACTATAATCTACAACCCAACCATGCCATCATCCCAACAGAGACTCGTATATCTCCCAATAATGCCTTTTCGACTCTAGGCAGATTGACTCTTTTACAATAATGACTCTTCCAATGATGACACTTTTATAAATGACTTTTTTACAACTTTACAATGATGAATCTTGGCCTTCACACTTCTTCACAATATAGAGATGAATGTCATGTATTCAAAGGATGTCCCATTGCAATGCTTCATTTGATTTGATACTTCTTCTCTTGATTCATGCTTGAAGCTGTACTTGAATCTTCTTCTACCTGCATGCAGAATTTGCCTGGCAAAACCAATCCCAAAACAAAACAAAATACCCTTCAACTTACCTCTGCCTACAAAACACATGTAAGTTCATAATAATGAATAAATAAAAATAAAAATTACAATGTGTACCTGAAGTGTGCTTGTCACTTTTGTTATTGACTTGTTGCAACAGTTAACAAAGACTCCCACTCTTGATATAGGCCTGGATTATATGCAAGACTATATCCAAAACTAACCTAAAGATATATAATAAAAACTGATGACAGCCCCTAGACTTGTGATGGAACAAGTTCTAAGTACAACAATAGAGACCATTCTATCAACTATGAACCTAAAACATCATATATATTTAGCAAAATTGGTGTAGCATCGAGAATATGTAGCACAAAATGTGTTGTATCAAGAATACGACATCCGAAAAACTAATTGTGACATATAGAGACATAGAGATATAACCAAGAAACTCTATATACTTATGTTGTCCTGCAAAAACGTATGTCAGATATGATTGTAAAAATTCAAATTTAAACACTAATCATACATACCTTGCTATAGGAGACTTACCCTTGACTGTTGATGTGTGGTCCTTACTGCAATGATCCTTGAATGCATGCTTTTTCTTGCCTTCTAGGAGCTCGATATTGAATCTATTGTATCTATGTAATTTCGAATCTCCAAGGTTTGAAATTTCGTCTTAGGATAGCCCTCTGAGTCCTCTTTCCAACCCCACAGGTCTGATCAAGATTGGATTCACGAAAGAGTTATGCCTAATCTCCCACGATGACCTGATTGTAGACTGGTTCAGTAGAGATAAATTGTACGAAGCTCCACGTGTCACTGTTGTGGCCTTCGGCTCTGAAAACGCTACTCAAAAAACTACAGTCCGACCTATTTCTATAATGATTTACTAAATTTAAGTCTAATTCTCAGAGAGAAAGTTATGATGAGTTTCCAAAAGTCACCTGTTTGACATGGAATTCGGAAGTCTGCAAAAACCCTAACTTCTTATGATCATATCTCCAAACATATATCGAACCAAGATTTGAAATTTGGTCATGAGATTCATCAAGAGTTTAGATAAAATGGGTTTTAATTTCAGCTTTTGAATATTCTCATAAAACAAGTTATAGCGAAAATTCCACGATGACCTATTTGAAGCCACAAAATCCCTACTAGAGGAGGATATGAGGGTCATTATTTATATGAATGTCTTGATTTGAGAGGGTCCTCAACAAGTAAATGTTGGAGAAATTTTAGGAGAAAAGAGCATTTATTAATTATTTACTATTCAATTACCACAACCAATTATGTGTTCCATGCCACAACCCCATTGGGTTATTGCCCACTAAATGGGGTTACTAACTTCAAACATGGATATCTCTCAAACCATGAAGAACTGGGAGGCATACCATTTATCAATGGAAACATCTCAATGAGTAGAATCCATAGAGAAGATATTTGACTTAGAATAGAGTAATTTTTCAAGTCAAAATTCCCATGCAAGATCGGGATAGCCCCTAGTGCTGATTGGGTTGACATCAATGACAACCATTGATAAACAATCTCCCCCTTTGGCATTGATGGAAACACAAGTACTCCCCTTGTGATCATGACACCTCTTCCTACTACCTTCTCTCCCGCTTTGTCATCAATGGCAAAGGGTAACTCCCCCTGGAAAACATCCATCCTGCGGACTTGTACACACCTCCACTCCACCTTTCTACTCGAGTAGATAAGAGAAAGAGTCTAATGAAAACTTGGGAGAACCGCAAGCTTTTGGCGAAGATGCTCAAATTCTTCATGAGGTAATGGTTTGGTAAATATGTCAGCAATTTGTTCCTTTGTGCCAACATATTCAAGCTTGATATTCCTTTCGACGACCTCCTCTCTAATGAAATGATATTTAATCGGAATGTACTTCGTTTTGGAATGCATCACAGGATTCTTGGAGATACTAATGGTGCTGGTGCTATCGCAAAATATGGGAATAGGCTCATCAAAATTGACTTGAATATCTTGCAAATTTTGCTTCATCCAAAGAACTTGTGTACAACAAACTGCTGCCACGATATATTATGCTTCTGTTGTGGATAACGAGATTGAAGACTGCTTTTTACTTAACCATGAAACAAGACAACCACCTAGATAGAATGTTGCTCCACTAGTACTCTTACAATCATCAACACATCCTACCCAATATGCATCTGTTTAAGCTTGGATAACCAGATCATTTCCTTTGGGATACCATAAACCATATTCCGATGTGCCCTTAAGATATCGAAGAATTCTTTTGACGGCAATAATATGAGATTTTTTGGTGCTACTTGAATCTTGCTACTTGTCCAACTGCCTGCATCACATCAGGCCGAGAGGCTGTCACATATAGGAGATTACCAACCATGGATCTATACAACCTTTGGTCCACATCCTTTGACGAATCTTCTAAGCTTAACTTGCAACCTGTTATCATGGGGTAAGGACTGGCTTGCAATCTTCCATATGGAATTTTTTGAGCATTTCATTGATGTACTTGGTTTGATATATGAATATTCCTTTATCTCACTGAGAAACCTGAAGCCCCAAAAAGTATGTTAGCTCGCTAAGCATATACATTTCAAACTCGCTTTGCATTTTTGTGGCAAAGTCTTTTCTTAATCTATCATCATTTCTTCCAAATATTATATCATCCACATATACCTTGATAATCGTTAGGTTATCTTGATTCACTTTCACATAGAGATTGTTGTCAACTCTTCCTTTCTTGAATCCTTGTTGATGTAGATACCTATCAAGATGATAATTCCAAGCCCTAGGATCTTGCTTGAGACCATATAGTGCCTTGTTTAATATGCAAACATAACTTTCTTTGTCAATGAGCAGAAAACCTTTAGGTTGTTCAATGTAAACTTCTTCTTCCAATTCATCATTTAGGAAGGCTGACTTAACATCCATTTGGTAGACCTTGATTTTTCTCGAGCATGCATAAGCGAGAAACATCTGGATAGGTTCCATTCTAGCAACGGAGCAAATTTTTCTTCAAAATCGATTCCTTCAACTTGTGCATATCCTTTGTAGACTAATCTTGCTTTATTCCTGGTAACCTGTCCGTCCTCATTCAATTTGTTTATTAAGACCCATTTAGTTCCAAAACATTTTTATCCTTTGGTCATGGAACCAATTCCCAAGTGTCGTTCTTCTCAATTTGATCCAGTTCTTCATTCATAGCTGCTACCCAGTGTTCATTTTGACTAGCATCCTCAAAATTGCTAGGCTCAAAAGTCGCTAAAAGGGAAATATGGGCTTGCTGTGATGAATGAAGTTGTCGACTTCTTCTGGTTCCGATTCCTTCATTTATGTTGCCGATGATATGATTTGATGGATGATTCTTTTGATACCATTCTTTTGAACCTTTTGGAGAAACTTCTTATACATCCTACTGATCATTTCTTATTTCTTCTTGGTTGATTGGTGTTTCCTTATTTGATTGGTCTTGTTCTGGAGCTTCTTCTTCATCCTTCATAGATTCTACCTCAAGCCCCTCAGATTTTCTTGAAGAGATGATCTCATTGTTATCCTTTAGAACACAGCCTTCTTCAAAAGTAACATTTATACTTTCAACTATTTGTTTTTGCCTTATATTGTAGCATCTATAAGCCTTTCTTTTGCGCGAATAACCTATGAAACTACCTTCATCAACACGGAAATCAAACTTGCCCAATTTTTGGTCTTCTCTTTTGATGTAGCATTTACTTCCAAATATTTTGAAGTATTTGACGTTAGCTGGTCATCCTTTCCATAGTTCGTACGGAGTCATGTTACAATTGTTCCTAAGTAGACCTATGTTTATAATGAATACGAAAGTATCAATTTCTTGAACCCAGAATTTATTGTCTAAGTTTGAGTCTTTTAACATGGTTCTAGCCATTTCCTGTACGGTTCTATTTTTTCTTTCAATGACTCCATTCTGCTGTGGTGTTCTGGCTGTTGAGAATTGCCTTTTTATTCCATGTTCGTCACAATATTGCTGAAATGCTTTGGACATGAATTCTCTGCCATTATCTAATCTTAGACATTTGATATTCAAATAAGTTTCATTTTCAACCAATTCCTTGTAGATTTTGAAACATTCGAATGCCTCAGACTTTTTCTTCAAAAAACTGACGGCTGTAATTTGGTGTAATCATCTATCATTAACATAAAGTATAATTCACCGTCTAAACCTTTTGTTCTCATAGGACCACATAGATTAGTATGTATTAATTCCAATGGACGTGACGCAAAATGTTCCTTTCTCTTGAACTCAAATTTTGTCTGTTTTCCATGCCAACAAGATTCACATATCGTATTGATAGGTTTTGATATTTTCAACATTTCTCTAACTGCTTCCTTTTTGCTGATCTTGACCAAATTGTCAAAATTTATATGTCCCATTCGTTTGTGCCATAACCAACTCTCGTCTTCTTTTTCCGAGAAACACCCTGTAGGTGTCTCATCCAAAATATATATGTCATTTGGAGCTCTGCTTGTTGTAGCCACAATTTTACCAAACTTGCCTTTCCTGATTTCACATTTCTTTGAGTTGAATAACATCGTGTGTCCTTGATCGCACATCTGTCCAACACTGAGAAGATTGTGATTCATATTTTCAACCAGCAACACATACTTGCTTCCAAGAGTGACCGTACCTGCTCCTATGACGTTTGAAGATCCGTCATTTCCAAAAGACATTTTTCCATCCTTCTTTTCTTTCAAGGATATGAACTTATTTCTATCTCTAGTCATGTGCGTTGAGAAACCATTGTCAACATACCATACATTTTTGTTTCTTTGAGCCTTGAGAGTGAGAGCACACCTTTCAGTCTTCCTTTTCCATACTTGTTCATTCTAATTTTGCGAGAATACCTTTGATAAACTTCTGAGTCTATAATCTTTGGTCAAGTGTCCAAAATTGTTACATTTATAACATTCGACATCATCTCTCAAATGATCAAATCTGTTGATATTCTGTTGAGTTCTGGAATATCCATTTCTAAGATATCTCCTGGAATTATATTCATTCCAAACATACATGCGACATTCTGAAGGTCTACATCCAAACCTTCCACATGAATGACAATGACCATAAAAGATAGTTTGATACCTAGGAGGAAATCTTCTTCAAGGAATTGTCTTCCAAGGTTCTTCCTACGAGTCTTGATCTCTTGGTCTAGCTGGGGGATCTACCTGCTTGGTAGATTTTGCATATCCATCTTCTTTAGTTGTCATAGAAGGACTTGACTCCTTTTCAAATTTTTCTTGTAACCAAGACGGTCTTGTCACTACATGATCACTGGTTGCTGATGAGTTCGTCCAAAGTCTTTGAGTTGTTGGTGTAGTTTTGAAGAGTTTTTCCATTTTGTACTTCCTTTTGTAAAGAAACAATTTCAGCTTCCAATGCTTCTCTTTCCTTGTTGCTTTCCTTTAATTCTTTCCTGAGCGATTCTTTAATTTGTTTGTATCCTTCAAACTTGATTTTAATATTTAGGACCTATTCCATTTATGTCTTTAATTTGTCTTCAAGGGTGTTGACGTGCTTCTTCTCGACCTTGAGCTCTTTGATAACCCTGATCACTTCGTTTTGAAATTCAACCTCAGTCATTTCTTCTTCTTCATCTCCTTCTTCATCAGGTGCCTCTTTCTTATTGTGCTTGGCCATAAACAATACTCTTCCACTGAATTCTTCTTCGGATGAGGAACATCTTCTTTGGAGAAGAAACTTTTCTTAAACCAATTTTTCTTGCCTAACTTGTTGAACTTCCTGGGACTTTTATTTCCTTTCGTAACAACCTCATTTTTGTGAGGACATTTGGCCAGAAAATGCAGAACCTCACCACAATCAAAACATATTAATGGAAGTTTACCTTTAAATTTTCCCGTACCTATTCTCATTTTCTGCAAGAAATAGAAAAACTCTTTATCTGAGAATTCTTCTTCCTTTTCCTCATCCCTACAATTGCAAGTTTTTTCTTTTGAAGTTTGCTTGTCCTTACTATTCTTCTTGGATGCAGAAAATGTTGTTTCTAAGTGAGATGTGCCATCCTCTTCTTCAATCCTCATTTCATATGTCGTAAGAATTCCATGCAATTCATTTATGCTGAGATTGGTCAGATTCAATCTATCTTCCAAGACAGATATCTTAGGGTTAAATCTTGCTGGTAAGGTTCCGAGGATCTTTCGGAAAACAATTTTCGTTTCAATAGGTTCTCCCAAACCTTCCAATGTATTTTTTCTTTTATCAACATGCTGAAAGTATGCAACAATATCTTCATCTTCCCTCATTTTTGAGTTGCTCAAATTTTGCCCTGAAAATTTGAAGTTTTGCTTCTTTCACCTTTGAGTCACCTACATATATATTTTCAACCTTGCCCCATACCTATTTAGTAGTTTTGCAACTTGTTAGACACGGTCTTGTCAGTCCTTCGTCATTGGTCTTCAAACATGTCGAATAATGTCTGCAGACTAGAGGAAGGTTCAGTAAGTGTTTATTTCAGGAATGTCATCGTCAATAATGCGAGATTGATTCTTCTTCAAAACCCTGTTTTGAAGAAGAAATCATCAAATGTGTTTTTTTAGAATATGTAATTTGTTACAGTGTTCCAAAGCTCTACAGCTCCTCAATGGCAGCCTTGTTTCAGCTTCAACAGCTTTATACCCTGTGAGACAAACAAAAATCCATCAATTAGTTGATCAGAAACACAATACCCAAAGCAAAGTTGGGAGAATAAGCCACAAACTCCAGATTATTTGATGAGCACAAAAGAGTTTGAAAGACTGTTGGAAAAGTTTCAAGGAGTTCAACAACAAATAGAATGGCTTGTAGAGAAATACCAAAAGGAAATAACGTAGTGGTTCTACAGGGCTTTGTTTGTACTCAAGGTTTTGGTATTATCATTTGCAGTTTGCGTTCAAATTCATGGTGATGCAAACCGAGGATAAGGATAGAAGTTATAATCGAAAACGAAATTCATCAAGGTGGGAAGAATACAAATCCCTACAGGAATTTGACCAGAGAACAGATTGTTTCCAACATTGAGCTGTTCCAGTTTTACCATTTGGTGCATCCTACGTGGCAGAATTTCAATAAGTTTATTGAAGCTCACATCAAACACTGTCAGCTTTCCTAGCTGAGCAATCCCAGATGGCAAACCCCAGACAGATTATTGTTGAGCAGTAGAATTTCATTGAGTGAGTGGGCCATTTTAGAAATGCTTGCATGCGCACTACGCGCAGAGGAGGCGCGCTACTCATATAGAGTGCGCTACGCATATAGCCTCCCTAGCCTTTGTGAAATCTACAAGTGCGCTGCGCATATGGAGTGCGCTACACGTTGGGTAAGAGTGCTACGCATATAGTCAACAAGGCATAGGCCTTTTAAGAAAGAAAAACATGGCTTTATTTCTAATAGAGTGATTCGATCACCTGATATTTTATTAGAGACATGTTTAAATGATACTGAGGAGAAGGATGCTTCAAAGCAATCATTTCTCACCTCAGAAGCAAAGAACATTTTAAATTTGCAGGCCCAACAGGTGGTCTGTTAGCTGAATTACTTCGCAATGTTTATATTCTAGGCTTCAGGTTTCTGCCTACAAAAAAGAATTCAAGCTTTATTAGCATATAATTTTTGGTATGCAGAAGCGATCTTATCCAAGGGACTAAACAGAATGTTGGCAACATTGTTTGGGGGACGATTAGCTATAGGGACAAGCTACGTTGCAGATCATGTTGGACACAACTCTGAAACAATTGTAATTGGGACTACTGTGTTTTTAATAAGTGTAGCGGCGACATTTGCATGGTTTCTTCCCAAAATCAAGGCCATATATGATTACGGAGTTCTCATATTCATTCTTAGCTTCAGTTTCATGGCAATTTCTGGATATTGCGTTGACAACTTGTTTGAGGTTGCTTATAAACGACTAGGTACCATAATCCTTGGATCATTTAGCAACACAGGTTGAGAATGAGTATGGGATATCTAATTTCATCCCTATTCTTATAGGGGACAAACAAGTTTGTTCCGAGTTTCAAATGCTCGAGCAGGAAGTTCTGAAATCCGGATTCTGCTGCAGAAGTAATCATGGACTGGCTATCGAAAGTTCCGGTTCTGATATTTGTGAGCAAAATGTGGTGAAGAGATAGAGTATCTTGGAGTTACTTGTAGACATAGGTTTGGTTCGCAAGGATCCCGATCCTAATGAAGAAAAAGTATCAGTGAATTGTTTGCACATACAAAGGCTGAATTCCTTGTTCAGTTACTTAATAAATGGCGACTTCCTTGCTATCACAGAGAAAGTTTTGCATTCACCTAAAGTTGTTAAAATGTTAAGGCAAGCATATGGAAAGTCAAATGAGGTTAATGGTGTTGACTTGAAGTTGCTTCAGAATTATGATTGAACATGCATGGCAATCCCTTAGGACAAAGCGCACTACTGATTTCCAGTTATTCCTCGATAACGGATTACTGCAAGATTTTCCTCCTCCATTGACAATTGCAACATTATCTTGCAACCATGCAACCCTTTCCGGGCACAGTTGTCATCATGAGCTGGAATTGGCAGGATTTTAGTTTAAAGGCTATTTTTATTAAAATCCATTTTATTCAAATGAGAAATGTAACGTGGCAGTCAAAGATCGAAAGGCTAATTTGAAATGAAGATATTCATCACAGCAAAAGAATAGGATACGTATTCCTATTTATGACTTCAGTTAGTAATACAAATGGGTCTGCGCTCCAGTTTTTAATCTTTTAGTTAGTCATTAGAGAATTTCAAGGAGAAGGTTGTTCTCTTTTCTATTTTTAACTTCAGTTGAAACAGCTCCTCATTTTGGATCGATCTGTTTTCAAACATGAGAGTTTATTTATTGTATTGCAAATGATTTGTAAGGGAGTTTTTTTGAAAGCTGGTGGAGGAGAAATACAGAGTTTTACTGTACAGCTGTTGACAAAGAATTAATGAAAGTTGCAGCTCTGTTTCATAAGATCCCTGTGGTATGAATTTGGCATATGTTTTCCTCTGTTTCATATGTTCCTTGTTATGTTCATAGTCCATTCATAATCATTTCAATTTGAATGCTTCTGAGTGAGAAGGGTAGAATTCAGCTCGTTGATCTGCCCTGAAGAAGCGTTCATGTTTATGTTTTTTCTTCTGTTGGAAAGGATTCATTGTTTAATGCCCTTTTCAATTTTCTTCCACAGTCTTTACATTCCACATTATTTCAAATTTAATTGTTAAATTTCACTTCCTATCTTGCCTTATGGAATAATCTGTGCCTTTGATTAAATCTATGCTCTTGCTGTCTTTGCCCCATATAGCCCAGAAAACCTAATCATTCATCAAAATACTTTCCTATCTCTTTACTAGCCTAAAATCAGCATTCACTATAGGTCATCTCAGCCCCTTTGAAAACCATTTGGTGAGATAGACCTGGAGAGAGCCCTCTCCTGTCCTCGTAGGGCTAGCTACGAGGCTAAGCTTGGTTTGATGTGGCCTTGAGTCTCACCTTCCCTCAGCCTAAGGCAGATTCCAGCGCTAACACAACTCAATACCTTGAGATATTTAGATTCAATAAGCCCACTGATAATAAGATATTTAGCCTTTGCATCATATACCATATTTTTCTTACCTTGTTCATCCTGGGTCAATGTGAAGCCTTTGTCAACGATTTCCCATACTTCGTATCCTTGCGCCAACAAATGAACCTGCATTATTCCACTCCAAAGTGCATAGCTATTTACATTGAACAAAGGAACTCTATTCTTAGTATACTCCATGATATCCTTCCAATTGTTAGAATACTATTGAAGGAACCAAGCACTGATACCAATTGTTGGAAAATACTGAGAAGGGAGGGGGGTGAATCAATATTCCTTAGTAATTAGAACTTTTAAATCTTTTCAAAGCATTAGTTAATCTTAAATTATTATTAATGTTTATGCAGTAATAACAATAAATAAAAGAACACAGTAGGCACAAAAATTTTAGGTGGAAAACCCCCTTCGGGTCAAAAACCACTGAACACTTTTCTAATAAATTCTTTAATCTTCAGGCCCAACTGAAATGAAAGCAACAACTTCCTAGAATTCTAGAAAAGCATTCTTCTCTAGCTCCCACTGGAAGGATGCCCCAATGCCCTGGTTTCTTCAGTAATCAACTGAATGGATGCCCCAACACTCTAGACCAACCTACCACCCTGAAGTGTTCACAGGCTCCAACCTGTAGGTAACTTCATGCACCTACCTAACACCTCCCTGCCACCCTATAATGAATGAAATGAGACAAGAGTGTGGATTCTCGTACCAGGGACAATGATCCAAGATACAATAGATTTACAATGATTTTGAATGAACACCCAATCACGCTATAACCTGCAACCCAACCATGCCATCATCCCAACAGAGACTCCTATACCTCCCAATAACGCCTTTTTGACTCTAGACAGATTGATTCTTTTACAATAATGACTCTTCCAATGATGACACTTTTACAAATGACTCTTTTACAACTTTGCAATGATGAATCTTGGCCTTGACACTTCTTCACAATATACAGATGACTATCATGTCTCCAAAGGATGTCTCGTTGCAATGCTTCATTTGATTTGATACTTCTACTCTTGAATTATTTCTTGAAGTTTTACTTGAATCTTCTTCTACCTGCATGCAAAATTTGCTCAGCGAAACCAATCCCAAAAAAAAGAAAAATACCCTTCAACTTACCTCTGCCTACAAAACACATGTAAGTTCACAATAATGAATAAATACAAATTAAAATTACAATGCGTACCTGAAGTGTGCTTGTCACTTTTGTTGTTGACTTGTTGCAATAGTAGACAAAGACTCCCACTCTTGATATAGGCCTGGACTCTATGCAAGTATATATCCAAAACTGACCTAAAGATATATAATAAAAACTGATGATAGACCCTAGACTTATGATGGAACAAGTTCTAAGTACAACAACGAAGACCATTCTATCAACTATGAACTTAAAACATCATATAAATTTAGTAAACTTGGTTAAGCATCAAGAATATGTAGCATAAAATGTGTAGTATCAAGAATAGGATATCCAAAAAACTAATTGTGACATATAGAGACATAGAGATATAAGCGAGAAACTGTATATACTTACGTTGTCCTGCAAAAACATATATTAGAGATGATACTCAAAATTAAAATGTAAACACTAATCATACATACTTTGCTGTAGGAGACTTACCCTTGACTATTGATGTGTGGTCCTTACTACAGTGATCCTCGAATGCATGCTTTTTCTTGCCTTCTAGGAGCTCAATATTGAATCTATTGTATCTATGTAATTTCAGATCTGTAGGGTCTGAAATTTCATCTTGTGGTATCTCTTTGAGTCCTCTTTCCAACCCCATAGGTCTGATCAAGATTGGATTCTTCAAGAAAGAGTTACTCCCAATCTCCCATGATGACCTGATTATAGACTGGTTCAGTGGAACAAACTTTTACGAAGTTCCACGTGTCACTGTTGCGACCTTCAACTCTTAAAAAACTACTCAACAAACTACAATTTGTCCTATTTATGTGACTATTTACTAAATTTGAATCTAATGCTCAGAGAGAAAGTTATGATGATTTCCCATTGTCACCTGTTTGACATGGAATTCGAGAGCCTGCAAAAACCCTAACTTATTCTGATCATATATCCGCAAATACAGCGAACCAAGATCTGAAATTTGGTCACGAGGTTCATCAAGAATTAGGCTCAAATGGGTTTAAATATCAGATTCTGAAGCTTCGCAGAACAAGCATTATAGCGAACATGTCACGATGACCTATTTGAAGCCACATAATACCTACTAGAGGAGGATATGAGGGTCATTATTTATATGAATGTATTGAGTTGAGAGGGTCCTCAACAAGTGAATGTTGGAGGGATTTTAGGAGCAATTTTTTATTATTAATTATTGGCTATTCAATGACCACAACCAATTATGAGTGCCATGCCACAACCCCATAAGGTTTTAGCCCACTAACTGGGGTTACTAACTTCAAACATGAATATCTCTCAAACCGTGAAGAACTGGGAGGCATACCATATATCAACGAAAACATCTCGACAATTAGAATACATTGAGAAGATATTTGACTTAGAATAGAGTAAGTTTTCAAGTCAAAATTCCCATGCAAGATTGGGGTATCCCTTGGTGTTGCTTGGGTTGACATCATGACAACCATTGATCAATAGGGACATGCGGCATGCGATGGTTGGAAGTGGAAGACACAAGAAGATATTACCATTGATGCAGTATCGGGAGGCACGGGAAAAAAGATAGGCGGATTTTGGATGGGGGGTGGTGGTAAGTGGTAATGAGTGAGGGGAGTGCAAAGTGTGGAGGTGGTGACACGTAGTGGGGGACCCACGCAGTTAAAACTACTTTTCACACCACCCCTGTTGTTATCACATATCATATCGAGGGGGTGCGAAATGGCTTCCCAACCGTTGGTCTGGGCGAGGAAGCAGATCACCGTCGATTTGAGTTTGAACTTTAGTGCTTCATGACAAAATCGCTTTTGTCGTTTATGACTTTGACTAAAAGCATTTCAATGTTTGTTTACACAAAATTAATCATCATTTTAAAGGTAATTAAGTCCTAATTAAAAATTAATCTAACTTCGGTGCATTTAGACTAGCAACCGTACTTTCCTAGTTCAATTGTAATCCTAATCTAATACAACTTTGGCCAAACTTTGAGCATATTAGGCCATTAATTTTTTCTATTCTATCATATCTTCTAGTGTTCAACCAAGATTAAACAGTTTGGTGAACTTATTCTCTAATCTAAAACATAAATTTAAATGATTTGATCAAGATTAAACTGTGTGATTCAAATCAGAAGAAAAGGTTGTGGCATGTAAACAAGATGCACACAAAACCTTGATTTATTACAATGCAATTTATTTCTATGAAGTGGAATTTAAACATGCACACTTATACAATTTTGATTTTCTTTTGATGGGGTTTTATTTTATCTCTCTTCCTCTTTTTTTTTTTCATATTTTCATTTTTATTCTTTATTTTTTCATACCAAAAATAAATCATGTTACAACATCGGCTCCAACTGGTGACTGCTTCCTCTTGCAGGTTGCAGAGAACTTGTAGATCCATGTGCCTTCTCCTTGGGCTAATGGGGTCTTTGTTGAAACAAAAACACATTGCATGTAAAATAAACTCTCCAATATTATACAATGATGAATGAATGGAAACCTCTCAATACTGAATGTAGTGCTTCAAGTATTTCCCATTGACAAGAAATGAAGAATACCCTCCCTCCAAATTCTATAGGATGAAAGTGTTATTACCCTGAACCTCAACAATGCTAAAGGGTCCCAACCAGAGGTTGTCAAACTTTCCATGTTTTCCTTTATCTTCTCTTCTAGCATCCCATCTTAGTACCATATCACCTTCCCTAAAATCTCTTTCCATAGCTTTCCTATCTAACAAGCTTTTTATTTTACTATGATATTTCTTAAGCTTGTAATGAACTTCATCTCTATCCTCATTTAGTTCTATGATTTGATTTGCTCTTCAAGAGAAATCATCAGGCTCTTCATTTGACTCTTGTAAAAAATTCATGACAGGAAAAGCTAAATATGTGGGAAATATATCTTCTTTACCATAAATGAGATGAAAAGGGGATTTACCTATTGATCTTTTTGGTGAAATCCTATTGGCCCAAAGTGCATAAATGAGATGATTGTCCCAATTCCATTTATGATCCTCCAATGTTTTATTTATAACTTTAACCAAAATTTTATTCGAGGACTCTGCTAGTCCATTTCCCTGTGGATAGTATGGAGTAGAATGATGCAACAAGATTTGATATTTCTGACATAACTCAATCATCTTAGTACTACTGAATGCTGTTGCATTGTTTGTCACTATTTTCCTGGGGCATCCAAATCTAGACAATATGTATTCTTCAATAAATTTGATAACAACAATATCAATTGCATTTCTGACTGGAATGGCCTCTACCCATTTGGTAAAGTAATATGTAGCAGTCAATATCCATTTGTGATAACTGCTTAATGGAGGATGAATTTCACCAATGAAATCCAATCCCCATTGAAGGAAAGGTGCTTGGAATAATACTAGAACCAATGGAAGCACCGATAATCTCTTCTTTCCATCAAACATTTGACACTATGTACAACTCCTAACCCTTGCTCCCACTTGTGCAAATAGAGTAGGTCAATTAAACCCTGCCCTTAAAATCCTATGTGTTGTAGCCCTCCAAGCATAGTGCCCTCCACAAATTCCTGCATGAAATTGATCGATGATCCCTTCTGTCTCATTTTTTGTTAAGAAAAGTAAAATGATGTTAAGAGGATCCTTCCAATACAGATTTGCATTAACAATACAATACTCTACAGCCTTCAACTTCAGTGTTTTACATTGATTCTTGCTAAATTCAGGTGGACATTCAAATTCTCTACGAAAATTCACAATATCAGAGTACCAGTTTGATAATAATTTATTTTCATCAATGTGAATCATAATTAACTGATCTGATGCAAAAGGTTCTTGTGGATCCTCCTGTGTTGGGATTTCAGAAGTTTCTTATGGATTCTTCTCAATTGGGCACTCACAAGGTTCTCGTGGATTCTCCTGTGTGGGGGTTGTAGAAGGTTCTTATGTATTCTCTTGAGCTGGGATTTCAAAACAGAATTTATTCCTAAGGTCTTACAGTTGGACCCAACAAGGAGCCTAGCCAAGCCTTGATCTTTTACTAGCTTGGTAGTATTGATGATGAGATCATACTCGAAAATCTTAGTTATCCATCTCTCTCTCCTTCCATCAATACCAGGCTGAGTTAAAACAGTTTTGACAACATTATTGGGTACATAGGAAATAATAAAAGAGTGGAGGAGATAGATTCAAAAGGCTTTCAGAGCTTGAACTAAAGAATAGGCCCATTTTTCAATAATGTCATACTTTAGCTCAACATATCTCATAACTTTGCTAAAAAAGGAAATGGTTTGGTCATCTCCATGTTTATTCTTTTGCAAAATAATGATAGCTAAGGTAGTTTTAGAGGAAAAAGAGAAGACACTAAAAGGTTCAGAGTAATCTGGACTGGCTAATATTGGGGCTTCTGCAATGGCCTTTTTAATCTGATCAAATGCATACCTTGCAGGAATAGTCCATTTAACTTCATGGTTCTTTTTCAGCATATCAGTTATGTCCTTAACTATTTCAACATAATTAGGGATAAACCTTCTTAAAAAAATATTTTTCCTAAGGAAAGCTTGAACTTCCTTCTTATTCCTTGGTAATATAAGTGCCTGAATTGCTGAGAATCTTTTAGGATCAATGACTACTCCTTTAGAAATGATATGGCCGCACAATTTTCCTTCTTGGAGTGCAAAAAAAAACTTCCTAGGATTAAGAGGAATCCCAAATTTTCTACACCTATCAAAAACCTTTCTTCAAAGATTTAAATGCTTATGGTCAAAATTGGAAAAAATAGTCAAATCATCTAAATAAAGAACAACAAATTTGTTGGTGTTGCCCACAAATGCTAGGTCCATAGCACGTTGAAATGTAGCTCCAACTTTAGTTAACCTAAAAGGCATCTAGGCATACATAAATGTGCCCCCTGGAGTTGTGAATGCATTATTTTCTTTATTCTCTGGACTAACCATAATCTGATTATATCCAAAAAAACCATCTAACATGGAAATTCTATTGGCTCCTGAAACTTTCTGAAGTAATTGGTCCATTTTTGGTAATGGATAATTATCTTTCAGAGAAGATTTATTCAAATTCCTAAAATCCACACATAATCTAATTTCACCATTCTTTTTTCTCACTGGAACTAGATTGGCTACCCAATCAGAATATCTCAATGGACGTATTATTTTAGAATCAAGTAGCTTCTTATGTTATTTTTCAATAACACGAAGAAGGACAAGATTAATTCTCCTTAATTTTTGTTTGAAAGGTTTTGCCTATGGTTTTAATGGAATTTTATGTTCATGAAGAGATGTATCATATGTTTTTAATTCATTATAAGACCAGTCAAAAACATATTTGTAGGCTTTAAGGAGGGCTAAATATTTGTCTTTGGCTTCCATTTACAGGGATGCAAAAATATTAATATTTCAGATTTCTTCAGAACTTTCAATGTTATAAATTTCAATAGTTTCCTCATGTGAATTATATATTAGATTTTTGGGGATATCATTATGATCAAAGAGCTTCTCAAGAGGGACTAACCCTTTTGGAATAAAATTGTTAGATAATTGAATAATTCTATGATCAACAATTTTAGAGTCAAATTGTGGTGTTTGATTTTTGTTGTCAACTTCAAGATTATCAAGTTGTTCTTCCTCAACTTGCAGGTTTGAGAATTCATCAATGACTTGCAAAAAGGATTTTAGCTACTCGTCATCATCAAATATTTTCTAGTGCTTAAGATTGTTAGGAATAGATGGTCTATACTTGACTTGAATTTGATACTGGACAAGCATTTTATCAGGAACTTTAAAAGAACTAGCAGAAACAACCAAGGAATCTACATGCATGTTTTGATCTCTAGGAATAGCAGTAATATTGAATGCTGAAAAGAAATTTTCAATTGAATCCCAAATATCATTCCTATAAGATCTTAGTATGGGGTTCTTAGTTTGACACTGATTCCTAACTTGTTTGATAATAAGTTCAGAATCACTGTATACACTTAAATTCTGCACCTTAAGACTTCTTGCTAATTCCAATCCTAGCATAAAATCTTCATACTCCACCACATTATTAGTTACATAGAATTCAGGTTTATATGATTGGGTAATATTTTCTTTATATGGTGAAATTAATGCAATTCCAACTCCTGCTCCTTCCTTTGAGCAGGAACCATCAAAGTACAATTTCCAAATTTCAGTTTCAATGGTCATAGATTTGTCAACAATGTTTTCAATAGTAAGCTGAGTATTTTGTGAATTATTAGCTGATAATTCAAAACACCCAAAGTCTTGGTCAACCGCATAAATAGGATGATTCCTAGCTTGATCATATTTACAAACAATATTCATAAATCTAACTTCTCTGTATAATCTGAGATCCTCACTCCCATATACCAGAATAGTAGCATAAGAAATTTCCATTTGTTATCACAACAAGATCTTGATAATAATGTGCCAAATTTGGGAGGGATGTTAGTGACTAAAATGTCTAAAACCACACTTTTGATAGGGATATGAGCTAAAGTAACCACGAAATCTTTAATAAGTCTAAGACAAGGTACTTTCTTGGAGTCAAAAGTGTAAATATCATGGTAAGTTCTAGTGACTTCTAACTGCAGCTAGTCCATGATTACCTTTGGCATCAGATTATGGGAAGCCCCAAAATCTAACATACAATTATATAACAAGAAATCATGAATTTTTAGAGTCACATAAAAAGGTGTTACATTCTCATCAATCATGTCTAGGCTAGCACCAAAGACTACTGAGGGTTTTTCATCTTGCAGGATTATCACATCCCCTTCAACATCAACACTGGATGACTGAATTCATTTAGAAACTTGGTTTTTATACCCTAGGTTTTTTGACAGTTCAGATAGGGGAATTGGTATTTTAACTCTTTCCAGTTCTCTTTCAACATTGAAAGTTGTCAAAACAACTTTATCAATTAGGCTTGTTTCGATTGTTTGATTCAATGGTTGAATGATTGTTGTCTTGGTTTCAATAGATTTGATCTAAGGTTCATTTACAGTGGGAAATTTTGGAGGTCTACCAGGCCCTAACCTAGGTCTTAGATCATATCTCCTATTCAATTATGCAATTAAAAATTCAGAAAATGCCTGATATTTAGAAATTTGATGGTCTTCTTGATCTTGAGAAGAGTGATTTAAAGAGTGAGAAACAATAGCATTATGTATAGATGAATGATCTAGATTATTTATATATTCATAAATTAGAGGTCCAAAGTCATCTGGTTGTTGGACATCAATCATCAATGGGGGTTGGATCTGTTGATCAGTATTCGATTTCTGCAAAATTTGAGTTTGAGGGACTCTTAGTCTTATAAATTGAGTTTGAGGTCTAGCAGCAGTTTGTTGTATCATTCTAGGCTGCGTTTCTATATTATAAATCCTATTAGAAAGGTTTATAAGTAATGTTGTTATCTCATCTATATTTTGATCATTGTTTTTGTTTTTTGAGGAAGATCCTTCTTCCTTAGCTTTCATTTTTCTTTTAGCCTTTTCAGCCATGGATTTGAGTTTAGATGATGTTGAACTATTAGCCTCAACTTCTACAACGTTAGTTTTCATTTCTTGTAAGGTAGGGGTTGTCCTTTCCCTAAGCATGACTGTAAATTCATCATCAAAGGCTTTTTAAAACCTAAATTTTGTAACTAGAGGTTTACAATCAAGAGGCATCTTATGCTAAAGTTTCTTGAATCATTTAAAGAAATTTGCCACTGGTTCACCATGGTTTCTTTTAAGCTCTTCAAATTCTATAAGATAGTAAACTGGATCCTTTTTAACACCCCACTGATTCTTGAATATGGTAGTTAATTCATTGCAAGAATGAATTGAATCATCTCTCAGTTTTCTAAGCCAAATCCCAATGTTACCCTATAAATATTGAACAAATAATCACATGTATACATCCTCATGTTCTATGTTCATATTATCAGCAAAATCTAAAAAGGCAGCTAGATGATCTTCTGCAGACAAACCAATTTCTCCATTAAACCTTGGTAGGTGTTTCAAATACCCATCAAGAAAATTATTAAGCTTGTTGGGAAGATGTAAGGCAACATAGCTAGGTTGAAGAATAGGTTGAAAAACCATATTTGAAGATGAAGATTGTTGTAGGGAAAAGTATCCGATTCGGATGACCCTATCCCACTCTAAGGGTGATAGTACCTCAGCAACAACTATAAAGAAAACTACTTAAGGTTTACTTCTTTACGAAAGCAAGAGAGAATGAGGAAATGCACTAACCGTTGCCTTGCGCTTAATGTCGAATCCAAACTCTTCTCTTTGGCTGCTTGCTCCCAGCTCCTTGCTCTTTTGCTGGCCCAGCTACAATGAGATCCTGCAAAATAACAAAGAAGGAAACTACAAGAAGCATGCAATCATAACTGATTCAAGGATTAGCATAAATCAAATATACAATTATCACAATATATCATTGAAACAAGTGCATATAGAAGAACCTCAATAGCTTTTATTAATGAAGAAGTAAAGTTCTGAGAGAGTTACAACCATTGAAGGCCCCAATCCAGCAACACCTCCCAGCAGAAAGAATTTCTCCTCTTCACCTCCTTCAAGCAATCACCCAATAGCTCTATAGTGAAACCAACAGCATATCATTACTTTGCACAAAATTCCAGCCTCCTGAGCTCATAGGAGAGAGCTCAATATATAGATGAATTGAGAAAGGATGAGTCAGCTTGCAACTGATGTGTAGCTGCCTTGTGTCCTCTCTCTCTTCAGTTGATCTTCAGTTCTTGAGTCCACTTGGAGAACCTTGCTTCCACTTGGAGAAACAGAGCCTCTGACTCATCACAAGGCGAAATCCCTGATCCAAGTGTCATTTTTGGAAGATTCCAGAGCAATGACTCAGTGTGCCACTTGTCCCATCTCGCTCAGCGCAGGTGGCCTTTGTTCCACTTGCTTTGCAATGCAGGTACACCATGGAGGAGTTGAGTTTCAGCGCAGAAGCCTAGTGGAGCACCTGCTTTGATTTCAGGATTGCTTGTTTTTGAGTGTTTTCAGGTGGAGAACTGATCTGAGAGCTGTTGGTTTGCTGACCTTGTTCCTCTAGGGGTAGGAACATCATGTTTAGGGACTTTGGATCCCTTGGATTATTGACAATTCATGCCTGATGCTGCAAGGCACAAAATTGTCTATAACAGATGCCCCCTAAAGTATGAGGTCGTTTATCGGGTGAAATGCTTTATTAGGAGGATCCGAAGTTCATTCAATCTGCTGAGAAGTGTCCTGTAATAAGATACAATACAATACATTATTTTTCATACTTTTTCATGATCTAGCTGAGGCGGGCATTCCCATGCTCAGCTTTATAAATTCATTTTGGTACATAGAACAGACGATCGTCTGATGGTAGACTGATAATTCTCTGCTGAAATTATCATCCTTTGAGAAGGATGATCATCTGCTGCAATGATGTACATATCAAATGTCTTTATATCTTGAATATATATCGCAGCCCGGATGGATGGAACTAGATCCGGGGTCTTCAATCTCTTCCGATCTTCACTCGATGTACAAGTCGATCCATGTGAGAATTTCTTGAAGTCGAACATGGAAAGACATCGCTTGATTACCAGCCAATGATGTAAACCGTTAACAAGCGCGAGAGGAATCACCGATAAGGATGATGACCCTCAAGGTACAGCAGTACAATTCACATGGTGGGAATAAAGGACTTGGTGTCGACCACCATGCAAAATATTCTGGTCGAAGGTCATTGATGTATACCTGTCGCCGGAAGTGAGAAACTTGCCATTGAGGCATGCAAGCTTCAAAGTACTGAAGGGGTTGTTTCTAGATCAACTCCTTGGATAATGAGATGATGTCAACAAGGAGCGATCCGTCAAAGGAGGGCCTTAATGAATCCCACATCAGTGACACGGAACGGAGCTAGTGATTGTGATGAGGTGAAAACAAACTGTGATGTATGATTCAGGGTGGCGGTCATGAAATGGATGAAGGACAATGTATGGCAGTGGATGGGACACGATTGACTCTTTGCAGAACAACATCTCTTGAACATATAACGACACTGATGTGATGGATCGGTAGCATTACCCCAAATGTGGATGGTGTGGCGAGGACCATGGTGATGAGACCGGTGAATGAAACAACCCAACCCGATGTGATACGGAGGACAAAGTGTCATGTTCAAGAGCGACTTGCTACCATTAAAGTTGTGAGGTTCTCCCAATTTTTCCCCAGTCATTGCTGACCAGTACCTCTTTATTTTTGTCAAGCTTGAGGAGGATAACATATGCTTGTTCTATAACTTACCCTTCGAGCAAGCCTATCGCTATGTTTTAACGAGCCTAGCGATAGGGAAACTCGTTCTCGTCTAAAGACAAGTTTGTCGCTATTTAATGAATTTAACGAGTCTAACGACAAGGATAACTCGGTCCTTTTCATTTTTAGAGAGTCTGAAAAGGTACATAAAGTCAACTCCAGAACTCCTTTTTCGTCATCTAACCCCTTAAGTCCGAAAAAGTATAAAACAATACAGAAGGGATGAATTTTCGATTGCTTTAACGAGCCGAACAAAACAAGCGCTCGATCTTTTTGTGCAATAATCCCTCAGGTCCAAAAAGATTAAAATCTAGAGGAGGGATAGCTCTTCCGGTTGTTTAATGAGCTGGAAGGCCAAAACTCGGCAAACTTTTCATATTTTACGAGTCAAGAGAAAAGAGCTCAAAGAAGACTCGTCTTTTGAGGAACGAGTGATAAACAGGGCAGCAGCAGATTCCAGGTACAGGTTGGAATATTCCAATCACGGCAGTGTCACAAGGATGGCTTAGTGAAATCACTCTTCGCAGCTGTTCTTCAAAAGAGGGTAAACAATCATATGGAGATGAACGATTGGCCAAATGAACGGATGGAGGTGACGGTGCACAAGCACGACCAAAGGCTTTTAATATGGCTGTCAAAGGTTACATTTACCAAGGTTATTTACCGGTTCATTTTTTTTGGGGTGAGCTTGAACTCTAGGGGGAAGCTTGCTCACAATTTATGTTTATTTTTTAACGAGCATGAACTATGTACTAAAACTGCTCGGTGATGGCTTCATTTTTTAACGAGCTTGAAAGCGATCAAACCTTGCTCAATATACCAGTCATAATACAAGAAATGCCTCAGGTGAGGTAGTCATATTTAAGGAGCTTTACCTCACTAGCTACTCCAATTTGGCAAGTTTTGACTTTTTGCCCCACATCCTTTCTTTATGCAAGTTGGAAACAGCTAATCCTACGAGTTTAAAGGGTTAGACCTACAGGTTTAAAGGGAGGACCTAAAAATTTAAAAAAAATAAATAGTCGTCCCGCTCTTGCACTCCAAAAGGTTCGCATGCCCCCAGGTATAAAGTATAATTTCTAGGATCGGCCTCTTACTTATTATCCGAAAAATGGTTTTATTTGTTGTCGCAAACTAAACTCTTCTTTTTCCGGCGATGTCTATCATTAGGTTGCTAAAGATGGTGACTACTTGTTGCAGCAATTTCATCTCTTTCTTTGGAAGCTGCCCCTACTTATCCTTCAAAACATATGTTTTAATGGGTGAGGCTTGCCTTCAAAGATGGTGGCTACTTGCCGCCACAAATGGATCTCCTCCCTCGGCAGGGCCTATTTTTTAGACAAAGGGAGCGAGAAGCTGATTATCTCACTCACATAACTTTGACAAAAGAAATTTATCCTAGAACAACCCTCTCTTCCTTCTTTCGGACGGGGTACGGACTAGTCCCATTCTTCTGCGGAAATTAACTTTATACCCAAGGTTTCCTCTGCCCAAGGCAGGCCAGGGTGCATGCCCCCTGGGTCCCAGTTCTTTCTTCCGAATCACTCGCATTCATCGGGAAGTAGAACCGGGGGTGGAGGCATTCCTTGAGTGAATAAACCGTTAAGGGATGGTATTTGACTATTTGCGATGCGTGATCCTGGAAATGAAAGCTGGTCTACGAGCTTGACCATTCTTCCTTCGTGCGGAAAACACATAACTCTAAAGAGTGAGGACACTATCGCCTCCATGCAATATATATAGTCTCGTCCAAGGAGTAAGTTATAAACCAAGGGTCCCTGGACGACCATGACGTTCATATGAACTGTCTTCCCCCTCAATGTAATCGGAACATTGGGGAGGATCCCTAAAGGGCGACTGGTTCCTTTATCAAAACCTGATAGATTTCTCATCTCAGGTAAAAGCGCCGGGGAACCCAGTGCTTTCCAAGCAATAGAGGAAAGGATACTCACAGATGCCCCTTCATCAATGATAGTTCCAGCCATTACCATTCTATAGATTTGGACAATGATTCTGAATGGTATATTGGCTGGTAACCAGGGTCTGCCTAGTTGGTTCCAATCAAAGGACACAACCAGGTTGCTTGGTGGTGGGACCGAATACACGGCCGGATACGACCCTGACGATGTTCCTTCCTGCGATAAAGGAATGGGCGCATTGCCCTGATGCTCATCAGAGTCTGTGTTGATGAAAAGAATCTGGACGGTGTCATCCTTATTCTCTTCAGTGAGGGTGTCATTTGAAGATGAGTCTTCAATGACGGAGTCATTTGAGGATGAAACCTCTGAAGGAAGAACCGGGTCAACTGCCTTTTCGACCTTTAGACTTTCGTCTGGTCTAGATTCAGTAGGTTCATTCTCAATGACCGACACTTCAGCTGACCACTTGAGCGGGCCAGTTGGATTTTCAACTATCGAGGGACTTGGCGCGAGTTTTTGGTATCCAGGAGGAAGTCGTAACGGTGAAACCGGACGATCTTCCAAAACTCTCTTTGCCTCATCTAAGAATGGACAACGGTGGATGGCGTGATCGCCTTCACACAGCATGCATGGTGATCTTGGTCTCCCTTTTCGTCCTTCACTCTCGCTAGTTGACGGACTGCAATCAACATGACTACCAGAGGTTGACGCTACCGGATTGTGCAACCTGGGGGACCAGTCCCTTAGTATCCGGGGAATACAAGGACAATCACGGTGGAAGTGGGTCCCTTTGCAAATGACACATGGCGATTTAGGCCCGGTCGGTGCAGTGTGTGGATTTTTGTCAGATGTCTTTGGCTTGCCCCCAGTCGCCTTCGCCATAGGCCCCTTCTACTTCTTTTCTCTCTTCTTCTTTTCCTTCTTCTCCATGGGAGGCTGACTTTTGCCGGCTCTACCTTGTGAAGATGAAGGATCAGAGGAAGAATTGTAAGAAGTGGAAGGCTGGTGGGCAGCTCTAGACTGGTCTGACTGTTGATTCGACTGCTCAGGATTTGTGGTGGTCTGAACTACATTAGTTGAAAAGAGCCATACAGGTAGGCCAATTGTCAATCCTGGAAGTGACAATGTGGCCATATGGGGCGCACCAACATCTCCCCAAGAGGAAAAGGGACTGGGACTTCCACCAAGGTGACTTCCTTGGTTGGTGGGCTCCATACTTTTCAACTGAAAGATCAACGCGGGAATAAGAGGTGATTATGTTCCGTTTAAAATAAATTTTATTAACGACGCTTTAGACACAACTTTGCTTTTTCATGTTTTAAGAGTCGAGAAAAAGCTAAAGATGACTCTAGTCCCCTTCGATGTTTTAACGAGCCCGAAGTGACAAATGCTCGGATGGACTTTTTCAGTTATAGAGTTTGAAAAAGGCCAAAAGAAACTGCTCTGGAGTTCTAGGCAGAGGGTGTGCCAAACTTTTCGCGAAACCACAGAATACGTTTTACGGTACGGGTGGTCGATCTTCGTGAATGCTGTGTTCACTGCATCGCGATCAGTAGGGCAGCGGACACGGCTTCCTATGGATAAAGGCTTTGTTCCTATAGGGGTCTCCCAATATATACGCGACGGTACGTGGGAGCACAAGTCCGTATTAGTGCCACCGACTCTCAGGAGGAATCACCCACCTTCGTAGAGATCGACAGTCACTATGTTTAACGACGCCGGAACACGTCTCTACCTAGACCTCTATGTGTTTGCGTTATGTTACAAAGCGTTGTTATGTAAATTGAATTTATTTTAATGTTGATCTTGCTTAGCAGTTTGCCTTTAAGGATCACCACGAGATGTATGTAACAAATTCCTGAATGCAGTCTAAGATGAGAAGCAAACTTTTCAATCTTTCAACTTTGAAAATCTTAACTACTGAGGAGAAGAAAGGAAAATCTTTTCACACAGATCATAGAGCACACACTAATGAAAAATTTCCTAAATCAGCATGTAAACAGTCAAATGCAAAATGCACAATGCATGTATTTTCTTTTCCCTTTCTTAATGTTGATGTATTACAAAAAGAAAGTTGTTATATAACTTTGATTTCGATTTAAAGCGAAAACAAACAAGTTTGTCCACAATCAAAAGACACCTTAAGATTTACTTGTTTAATCACTGGAAATACATGAAATCAAACCATAATGACGAAAGTAAAAAGACTAATCAGCTATGGACAGCAAACAAGCTAACTCTTTAGACCAACAAAAATGCCTAACACAGGTTCAGATCTAAGAGGCCAAAGCGAGACTAGTTCACTTTCGTTATGGAAAATTGTAAATGACGTAAGAAATACAAAAGAACAAGTACAATTTCGTTATATAACAGAGGCAGAATGATGGCAAGTAAGGTTGGTTTCAGAATAGGTACAAGACTGGTAACTGGCTGCAAAATCTATAGTGAAAACAGGCAAGAAAAAGGGAGGAAACCCCAACTGCACAAGGCAAAATTGGGCCAACGCAGGTGCTGCACAGCCAGTCTGGCTCTCAGCGCAGGTAGCCCCTTCGGGACCTGCGTTGCAAAGCAGGTAGCCTGTGTACTACCTGCTTTGGAGAACGAAAGTTGCGTTTTCACAGTTTCCGGGTCACAATTTTCTCAAAAATTCACAGTTTTTGCTCAAATCAGAAGCTATCAGTCAAGCACACACTAAGGGATGACAAGGAAGATGAAAAGCTATCACTACGAGCTTACAAGGATCCTTGTAGATCAGCTCTTCAAATCATGAACATGCTCAGAAATGAGCTAGAGTAGCTGCCCTCTACTTCGCTTTTGATATAGTCAAAAGCTTTTCGATTTGGTACTCTTTTGTTCAGGAAATGAATAGCAAAATACTACAAACAATCAAACAGATACGATCCCCAGCGGAGTCGCTAGTTTGTTGTAGGGAAAAGTATCCGATTCGGATGACCCTATCCCACTCTAAGGGTGATAGTACCTCAGCAACAACTGTAAAGAAAACTACTTAAGGTTTACTTCTTTACGAAAGCAAGAGAGAATGAGGAAATGCACTAACCGTTGCCTTGCGCTTAATGTCGAATCCAAACTCTTCTCTTTGGCTGCTTGCTCCCAGCTCCTTGCTCTTTTGCTGGCCCAGCTACAATGAGATCCTGCAAAATAACAAAGAAGGAAACTACAAGAAGCATGCAATCATAACTGATTCAAGGATTAGCATAAATCAAATATACAATTATCACAATATATCATTGAAACAAGTGCATATAGAAGAACCTCAATAGCTTTTATTAATGAAGAAGTAAAGTTCTGAGAGAGTTACAACCATTGAAGGCCCCAATCCAGCAACACCTCCCAGCAGAAAGAATTTCTCCTCTTCACCTCCTTCAAGCAATCACCCAATAGCTCTATAGTGAAACCAACAGCATATCATTACTTTGCACAAAATTCCAGCCTCCTGAGCTCATAGGAGAGAGCTCAATATATAGATGAATTGAGAAAGGATGAGTCAGCTTGCAACTGATGTGTAGCTGCCTTGTGTCCTCTCTCTCTTCAGTTGATCTTCAGTTCTTGAGTCCACTTGGAGAACCTTGCTTCCACTTGGAGAAACAGAGCCTCTGACTCATCACAAGGCGAAATCCCTGATCCAAGTGTCGTTTTTGGAAGATTCCAGAGCAATGACTCAGTGTGCCACTTGTCCCATCTCGCTCAGCGCAGGTGGCCTTTGTTCCACTTGCTTTGCAACGCAGGTACACCATGGAGGAGTTGAGTTTCAGCGCAGAAGCCTAGTGGAGCACCTGCTTTGATTTCAGGATTGCTTGTTTTTGAGTGTTTTCAGGTGGAGAACTGATCTGAGAGCTGTTGGTTTGCTGACCTTGTTCCTCTAGGGGTAGGAACATCATGTTTAGGGACTTTGGATCCCTTGGATTATTGACAATTCATGCCTGACGCTGCAAGGCACAAAATTGTCTATAACAAAGATGAAGAGGATTTAGTAGAAGAGGTAGGAGATGATGTAGTGGAGGATGAAGAGGAAGATGGTGAAGTTGTGGGTGAATATGGAGGTGTAAAAGTGGGAGGAGGGTGGGAAATTGGAGGATCCCTAAATGTTTTAAAAGGGGTTTTAATAACTAACTTATGAACCTCTGTTTCAACTTGTTATTTATTTTCAAACAAAGGGTTTGAATATACAAAAAAAGTTTCTTCAGGTTGGGCAGAAGTAGATGGAAATGTATAATGAATGGGGGAGATAAAATCAGTAGGTTTTAGCTCCAGTAAATGTACATCTAGTTCTTCCTCTAACTTGGGTGAATCTGAAAATATTTTAGGAAGTTTGTATGATTCCAAAGATTGGACGAAGAGAGCTGACTGCAGATCAACTCCTTTAGATAATAATAGAAGAGTGGAGGAGATAGACTCTAAAGGTTTTCAAAGCTTGAACTAAAGAATAGGCATGTTTTTCAATAATGCCATACTTTAGCTCAACATCTCTGATAAATTTGCTAAAAAAGGAAATGGGTTTTTCATCTCCATCTTTATTCTTTTTCAAAAGAACAACAGCTAAGGTAGTTTCAAAGGCAAAAGAAAAGACACTAAAAGGTTTAGAGTAATCTGGATTGGCTAAGATGGGGGATTCTACAATGGCCTTTTTAATATGATCAAATGCATACCTTGCATGAATAGACCATTTAAATTCATAGTTCTGTTTTATCATATCAGTTATGTCCTCAACTATTTCAACATAATTATGGATAAACCTTCTTAAAAAATTAATTTTCCCAAGGAAAGCTTGAAATTCCTTCTTATTCCTTGGTAATATAAGTGCCTGAATTGTTAAGATTCTTTTAGGATCAATGACTACTCCTTTTTTAGAAATGATGTGGCTGAGTAGTTTTCATTCTTGGAGTGCAAACATAAACTTCTTGGGATTAAGAGGAATCCCAAATTTTCTACATCTGTCAAAAATCTTTCTCAAATGCTTTAAATGCTTATGGTAAAAATTGGAAAAAATAGTCAAATCATCTAAATAAATAACAACAAATTTGTTGGTCTTACCCACAAATGCTAGGTCCATAGCACGTTGAAATGTAGCTCCAACTTTAGTTAACCCAAAAGGCATCTAGGCATACATAAATGTGCCCCGAGGAGTTGTGAATGCTGTATTTTCTGTATCCTCTGGACTAACCATAATCTGATTATATCCAAAAAAAACCATCTAACATGGAAATTCTATTGTCTCCTGAAACTTTTTGAAGTAATTGTTCCATTTTGGGTAATGGATATTTATCTTTTAGAGAAGATTTATTCAAATTCCTAATATCCACACATAATCTAATTTCACCATTCTTTTTTCCCACTGGAACTAGATTGGCTAACCAGTCAGAATATCTCAATGGAAGTATTATTTTAGCATCAAGTAACTTCTTAAGTTCTTTTTCAATAACATGAAGAAGGACATGATTAATTCTCCTCAATTTTTATTTGAAAGGTTTTGCCTATGGTTTTAATGGAATTTTATGTTCAATAAGAGATGTATCATATGTTTTTAATTCATTATAAGACCAGTCAAAAACATATTTTTAGGCTTTAAGGAGGGCTAAATATTTGTTTTTGGCTTCCATTGACAGGGATGCAAAAATTTTAACATTTCAGATTCTTTAGAACTTCCAATGTCATAAATTTCAATATTTTCCTCATGCGAATTTGATATTGCATTTTTGGGGACATAATTATGATCAAAGAGATTCTCGAGAGGGACTACCCATTTTTGAATAAAATTGTTAGATAATTGAATAATGCTATGATCAATGATTTTGGTGTTTTATTTTCGTTGTCAACTTCAAGATTATCAAGTTGTTCTTCCTCAACTTGCAGGTTTGAGAATTCATCAATGACTTGCAAAAATAATTTTAGCTACTCTTCATCATCAAATATTTTCCAGTGCTTAAGATTGTCAGGAATAGATGGTCTATACTTGACTTGAATTTGATACTAGACAAGCATTTTATCAAGAACTTTAAAAGAACTAGCAAAAACAGACAAGGAATCTGCATGCATGTTTTGATCTCTAGGAATAACAGTGATATTGAATGATGAAAATAAATTTTCAATTGAATCCCAAATCTCATTCCTATAAGATCTTAGTCTCGGGTGCTTATTTTGACACTAATTGCTAACTTGTTTGACAATAAGTTCAGAATCACTATATACACTTAAATTCTACACCTTCAGATTTCTTGCTAATTCCAATCCTAGCAGAAAAGCTTCATACTCTGATACATTGTTAGTTACATCAAATTCAAGTTTATATGATTGGGTAATATTTTCTTTCTCTTGTGAAATTAATACAATTTCAGCTCATGCTCCTTCCTTTGAGCAGGAACCGTCAAAGTACAATTTCCAAATTTCAGTGTCAATGGTCATAGGTTTGTGAACAATGTTTTCAATAGTAAGCAGAGTATTTTTTGAATTATTAGTTGATAATTCAAAACACCCAAAGTCTTGGTCAACCACATAAATATGATGCTTCCTAACTTGATCATATTTACAAACAATATTCATAAATCTAACTTCTATGTATAATCTGATATGCTCACCCCCATATACTAGAATAGTAGCATAACACATGTCCATTTGTAGGCTTCCTCATTATTTAGCACATCAAGATCTTGATAACGACATGCCAAATTTTGGGATGGATGTCCATGACTACAATGTCCAAAACCACACTTTTGACAGGGATTTGAGCTAAAGTAACCACGAAATCTTTAATAAGTCTAAGACAAGGTACTTTATTGGAGTAAAAAGTGTAAATTTCAATGTAAGTTCTAGTGACTTCTAATTGCAATTGGTCCATGATTTACTTTGGCATCATACTATGGGAAGCCCCAAAATCTAACATACAGTTATATAACAAGAAATCATGAATTTTCAGAGTCACATAAAAAGGTGGTACAATCTCATCAATGATGTCTCGGCTAGGACCAAAGACTACTGAGGGTTTTTCATCTTGCAGGCTTATCACATCCCCTTTAGCATCAACACTGGATGACTGAATCCATTTAGAAACTTGGTTTTTATACCCTAGGTTTTTTGACAGTTCAGATAGGGGAATTGGTATTTTAACTCTTTCCAATTCTCTTTCAACATTGAAAGTTGTCAAAACAATTTTATCAATTAGGCTTGTTTCAGTTGTTTGATTCAATGGTTGAATGATTGTTGTCTGGGTTTCAGTGGATTTGATTTTAGGTTCATTTACAGTGGGACTTTTTGGAGGTCTACCAGGCCCTGACCTAGGTCTTAGATCATATCTCCTATTCAATTCTGCAATTAAAAATTCAGAAAAGGCCTGATATTTAGAAATTTGATGGTCTTCTTGATTTTGAGAAGACTGATTTAAAGAGTGAGAAACAATAGCATTATGTACAAATGAATGATCCAGATTATTTATATCTTCAGAAATTAAAGGTCCAATTTCATCTGGTTGTTGGTCATCAATCATTAATGGGGGTTGGATCTGTTGATCAGTATTCGGTCTCTGCAAAATTTGAGTTTGAGGGACTCTTCTAAATTGAGTTTGAGGTCTAGCAGTAGTTTGTTGTATCATTCTAGGTTGAGTTTCTATCTTAGAAATCCTATTAGAAATATTTCTAAGTAATGATGTTATCTAATCTATCTTTTGATCATCGATTTTGGTTTTTGAGGAAGATCCTTCTGCCTTAGCTTTCATTTTTCTTTCAGCCTTTCATCCTTGGCTTTGAGTTTAGATGATGCTAACCTATTAGCCTCAACTTCTTTAGCATTAGTTTGCATGTCCTGTAAGGTAGGGGATGTCCTTTCCCTAAGCATGACTATAAATTCATCATCAAAGGCTTTAGAAAACCTAATTTTTGTTACTGTAACTGGATGTTTACAATTAGGAGGCATCTTAGGGTAAAGTTTATTGAATCATTTAATGAAATCTACCACTGGTTCACCATGGTTTCTTTTAAGCTCTTCAAATTTTGTAAGATAGTAAATTGGATCCTTTTTAACACCCCATTGATTCTTGAATATGATAGTTAATTCATTCCAAGAATGAATTGAATCATCTCTCAATTGTCTAAATCAAATCCCAATGTTACCCTATAAAGATTGAACAAATAATCAGATGTATACATCCTCATGTTCTATGTTCATATTATCAGCAAAATCTAAAAAGGTAGTTAGATGATCTTTTGTAGACAAACTCGTTTCCCCATTAAACCTTGGTAGGTGTTTCAAATACCCATTAGGAAAATTATTGAGCTGGTTGGGAAGATGCAGGGCAACATACCTAGCTTGAATAATAGGTTGAAAGGCCATATTTGAAGATGAAGATGAAGATGATTCAGTAGAAGAGGTAGGAGATGATGTAGTGGAGGATGAAGAGGAAGATGGTGAAGTTGTGGGTGAAGATGGAGGTGTAAAAGTGGGAGGAGGAGGATGGGAAAGTGGAGGATCCCTAAAAGTTTTAAAATGTGTTTTAATAACTAACTTCTGAACCTCTGTTTCAACTTGTTCTTTATTTTCAAACAAAGGGTTTGAATATACAGAAAAATTTTCTTCAGGTTGGGCAGAAGTAGATGGAAATGTATAATGAGTGGGGGAGATAAAATTAGTAGGTTTTAGCTCTGGTAAATGTACATCTAGTTCTTCCTCTGACTTGGGTGAATCTAAAAATATTTCAGGGAGTTTGTATGATTCCAAAGATTGGACTAAGAGAGCTGACTACATATCAACTCCTTTAGATAATAGTTCTAAAACCCTAGGTGTTAGATCAACCAAATCTAATTGGGATGGAGCAGAGATAAAGGGATCAGAAGCTAAAATATCTTCAAGCTATAATGGTATAGAAGAAGAAGCAAAAGCTTCAAGTCTCCTTCTAATGAGGCTTCTCTCACCAGTCTCTATGGATCAGATAAAGGGGAAACAATTTGAGAATCAGATTGAGATCTAGTTTGTTTTGAAGGAGCCAACTTGATCTTATTGAGTCACCAGGTGAAATATTTTAACTTACAATTTATTTATTCACCTTAAATATAAAGTCTTAATCATTGTTCCGGGGAGAATATTTCAATTTTCACTCCCCGACAATAGCAACAATGTTTTGTTGTCCTCTGAGATGACTCTAGGTTAGTTAGTCATGAAAGAGCATCTAAAATGTTTTGTTTGCTTTTATATTTTTTGGATGACCAATGTTATTAACAATTCGAAAACATGTGCTTAAGCCTTAACAATTGCTAAGTTGGATGAAAGGGTTGCTATTTGTCTAAAAATAGTTAATTGATTTAAAATGGGTGGATAGTAGAGTCTTGATGAAATATAACTTGCTAAATATTCATACAGAATATTTGATTGGTTATAAGAAAAGAATACAAGCAAACAACCTTTTCTGTAGAACAAAATATATTTAATTGAATGAAGATGGGTGTGACAATTAATTGATATAGAGGAGTTTATAATAATAGATAGTCTTATAAACTAGTCACTAATTATTGTTTATAACTTCATAGGGGATTTAAGACTGATTGATACTCGGTGTGATCTTTCCCAGATCTCTGCATAAAGACTTAAATGCATGCAGAAAGACATAATGAAATAAGCACATAAGAAAAAATTACTTTAAGACAAACTATAGAAGGAAAATTCAGAATCCTTTCATTAACTTGAACCAAATCTCCAACTCGGTTACAATTACGTTCTGAAAGCTCATCCAAGGGTTCAACCCTTAAAAACTCAAAGGAGGAGTTATTTATAAAAAATAAAATTTCTTCTAGATATTTCTAAAGCAAAAGTACAAAACTATAGGAATTTTAAAACTGATAAGTGTTGGAACTATTCTTTAGGAATTTGTTGATGATGTGGTCCCCAAAAAGTGTTGCCTAGCTATCTTTCAATTGTTGATGAAAGTTACTCGATAACTTCACACAAGTGATCCCATCTATTTTCACTTGGTATAGAAAGATTTACCAATTTCCTATAAACTTCATCAACCTTAGTGTACTTTTCAAAAGTGGGCTTATTTACAAAAATGCGTTTAATCTCATGCTTAATTGTTAAGTCAAAATCTAAAGCCTCTAACATTTGTTTTCCTGTAATATGACCCTTTATACCTGCAAAACTCACTTTATTAGTTGCTATTATATAAATCTTTTGGCAGTATTACTCAAAACTGATCAACCTGTCATTTAGGGCCATTAATCCTGGAAGTACTCTCTGATTGAGTAAATTAAAATTGAAATGTAACCTTCGAACAAAAGTCTTCAAGATTTGGCACTGAGTCTCTAACTGAATCATAAAGTTCTTTTTCTACAAAACCTTCTTGATCTCCAAAATGGTTTCTGTTCTACCCAGAATCTGAATCTTCTCCAACTCGGCCTTGGTTTTTGAATTAAGAACTCTGATCATGTCTATATCTTCATTGGGTTTGTCTTTAAGAAGTTCTTTAACTTCCTCAATAGCGTTCTGACATCTGTTTATAAGTTCCTCTTGCTAAAAAACAATCTGTATGGAGGGCCATCTTCAGTTATGGCCTGACTAATATCTTCCCACATGTTTTCCTTGGCTTGGACCAACGTTTGAGCCATTAATGACTCAATTTGAAACTCTTCTATCTTTTTGGTCAACCTTTGGGTCTTCTGCATTTTTTCGACATGCATAATGTCATTTTTTATCTTCTGAACTTCCAGATTCTTAAATTTATTATGAAGCCTTTCATTTTCTTGTTTCTGGTGAGTCAACTCTTATAAGACGTTGTTGAAATCTCATGTTGTTGATGTAGATTTTGTTGTGGCTGATGTTGATTCCCATGCTATTTTGGACACTGTAACAGGAATAACTATAATGAGAGCTATAGCTAACTGAGTAGATTTCTCTTTTTCCTTAAGAAATTTCTCAATTTGCTCTTCCATGGTCTTTATCTCTACATTTTGCTCAATGATCAACTTGAGCATTTATTCCTTGTGTTGTTCACTTTCTAATATCTTCTTGGTCTGAGGGTCCTTTGTAGATGACAACTTGAGCTACTTCCTCAACAGTGTAATATATGCATTTTTCATTTTGATAATATCTTCTGCAACTTTAACATCAGTAGGGTCATATCCAATTTTAATCGCTAAGTCTTCTAACGACTTGACCCTGTTATCCTTTGCTAAAGATGATATCTTTTCAATCTTCAATTGTGACTACACATATGGCAGAGCGGTTATGAGTTTTGACAATGCCATAGCAGTATTGGTCATGGTAGAGAAAATCATCTCCCCAGACTGCCTATGCATTTCCATTTGATCAATTGGGTATATCTGATTAGCATTAAAAGAAAATACATCATTATTGTAATCAGAAGAAGCCTTGGGAAAAAAACACTTGAGCTTGTAGAAATGTCCCTTTGATTTTACCCTTTTTGCTGTCAAAAGTTGTCAACAACCTGTGCTATGAAGTAGAAGTCTGTGTCGAAAATTGTGCATACAATTTTTCCTTTAAAGCTTCATTATTCTACTTAATTTCAAGGAAATTAGTGAAGATGTTTGGCTCCTCTGTTTCACTTGGTCTTGCAGATTGGGTGATTTGTAACAAATTGTGTGAAGCTGAAGAAGAATATGGAGTAGTAATTACAGATTCTTCTGTCCCTATAGAAACTCGTGAATCATCCAAATTGATGATTATAGGGTCCTTCTGACCCTGAGTAGTAGTAGTGCCCTTGGAGTCAATCCTTGATTTCTTTTGATAATGAATGAATTCCTTTTCTCCAACTGCTGATGATGAAGATCCTTCTTTGGTCCTCTTGTCTTGCTTGGTGTGAGAAGTAGGAGTCTGAAAAGTAGGAGGTAAAACTTGTTCTTATGCTTCTTGAAGTTTATTCTCCTCTCACCGTTCTTGATTTCTATACTTCTCAATATCTAGTCTTGGTGTATGATTGTAAGGTGTGGTTTTGAGTTCCACCCTTAAGTTTGAAATAATATTGAACGGGTCATAAGACTAGGTGAAGCTTGGTTGAAAACCCATCTGTTTGAGAATTGCATCTTCTTCTAAACTTGCTGATCTAGTATTACAAATGAATTATCCTACCTGTGAATTTGTCTTAAACTAAGATTTCCTCTTCCCTAAAATAAAACGAAGTTCATCCATATTAATCATTTGCCTAATATATTCCAGAGAGAAAATTCTCATTGGAACATATTAGGGAAATTTATATGGAGCCAATTCGCAACCATATACTCTAATCTCTGTATAATTCTGGTAAAGATACCAGTCTCCTATTCTAGCTTGATCATTGAGATGCATGATTCTTTTGATTTCTATATTGTTCCTGGGTTCACTCTGGTTGCTGAGAAGATGCGCAATTGGGTGAATGAAACAATCAATGAAGTTTGAAAATTTGAACTTAGTTGATTTCTTCCTAATCAACGAGGTCCACTATGTGATTGCTTGATTCACTTGCTAATCATCTTGCTAATCATCCTTCAGTAGTAATATTCATCAATTTCCCATGCATAGTTTCAACCAAGGATTGACTATAATTATACATGAAGGCAGGTTTGTTTTCTTTAGAGAAAATAGACAGAAAACCTAGGATAGCTTCATCTACCTATTGATCTGTTTGATAGCCTAACAAGTAAGAAACTAGGGAAATGATGTGTTTAGCTCTCTCGGGGAACATGGATGCTGGATAAGGATGATTATTTTTAGGGACTTTAGCATCTTTAGGGAGAAAGGTCTAAAAAAATTGTGCTCTTTGAGGAAAGGTGAGCTTACAATATAGGTCCATTAATACTGCAGTGGAGAAAAATATAAGGAAATCGTTTTCAGGGATCAGAAGCATCTTGTTGATAATATCTATGGTGATAGATATCAGAATGTCTCCATTCTGAGCTACCACGGTTCTCTGCAAAGGGTTATACTTAGCTTGGCACCACATGACTAGATCAGGAAAAGAGTGGGTTTGAGGAAACATGTACATGGGAAAAAGGGATTCCCATAGATTTATATCATCTTCAGAGTCAATATAGGTCTTTTTAAGCTAATTGTGTAATTCGAACAAGTCAAATTCACACTCTGTGTATGTGATTTTGAAAAATTGGTCAGCTAATGGAATGTGATCTAGGTCTAAGGGATCAGAGGCTTTTGGGTTTTCCTGTAATGAAGAAGAATTGGCAGATGGCTTATTTTTTCTCTTAGGAGCCATGATTACATAATTGTAATGAAGGATAACAGAAAAAGGAGCACAAATACCTTAAGGTGATGCGTACTGGTTGTAAGCTCGACAGTGGCGTAGAATGTAAAACAAGAACAATGAACTCAATCAAACAGTGAAAAGAGAAATTTAGGAAAAATGGCGTAATGGGGCAAGGGGATTATTTATAATTGGTATTAGTTTACCATTATCGGAACGCCATTACTAATCGGGAAAAGGTGCATTTAATGCAGAGGGATAACAGTAATGGGAGGAAACAAATAGAGGATAACGGATCAACGATAATAGATAGGTACTCGCAACATTCAATGGTTGGAAGCGGAAGGCATGGGAAGATATTACCATTGACGCGGTATCGGGAGGGGTGGGAAAATAGATAGGTGAATTTCGGAGGGGGGGTGTTGGTAAGTGGTAATGAGTGAGGGGGGAGCGTGGATGTGGTGACACGTAGTGGGGGGCCTGCGCGATAAAAATTCTCTTTGCACCCCCATTCCATTATCATATATTATAATGAGGGGCTGCGAAATGGCTTCCCAGCCGTTGATCTGGGCGGGGAAGCAGATCACCGTCGATTTGAGTTGAACTTTAGCACTTCACAACAAAATTGCTTTTGTTGTTTATGACTTTGACTAAAAACACTTCAATGTTTATTTACACAAAATTGGTCATTGTTTTAAAGGTAATTAAGTCCCAATTAAAAATTAATCCAACTTTGGCACATTTAGACTAGCAGCCATTATTTGCCTAATTCAGTTGTAATCCTAATCTAATACAAATTTGGCCAAACTTTGAGCATATTAGGACAATAATTTATTCTATTCTATTCTATCTTCTATTGTTCGACCAAGATTAAATAGTTTGGTGAACTTATTCTCTAATATAAAGCATAAATTTAAATGATTTGATCAAGATTAAATTGTGTGATTCAAATCAGAAGAAAAGGTTGTGGCATGTAAACAAGCTACACACAAAACCTTGATTTATTACAATGAAATTTATTTCTATGAAGTGGCATTTAGACATGGACACTTAAAAAAATTTGATTTTCTTTGAATGGGGTTTTATTTCATCTCTTTTTTTATTTTATATTTTTTCATATTTTCATTTTTATTCTTTATTTTTTCATATCCTATTTTATAAATAAAAACAAACTTATCAAAAATAAAGCATGTTAGAACAAAATGTACCATAGTTCTTACTCTGTAGGCTTAAGAAGATGGCCTCTAATGTACAACGATGTTTGAAAACCCTAGACAGTTCCCTTTATCACCATGGGTTAATTAAAATCCCCATTGAAGCACATCTGAAAGCTAGGGGAGACAATTGGAAAAGCTTTTTGGTCTGCAATCATTTTATAGAAGCACAAGAGGAAGAAATGGGTACAAAAACTAGAAAGAGTTGGCACATAATAGCCTCAAACCCTAACCCTTAAATCATTGATGAAGAAGAGGGTTTGACTATTGATGAAACAGAGCAAATGGAAATCTCACTAGAAGTACCAGAAGATGATACTCCTCTTTGTCAATTCTTGGAAAATATTAGACAGAAAAATGAAAAATAAGATGTTAGAATGAAGAAAGCCAGCACAAGTGTCAAAGACTATGAAGAAAAAAGAGTAGAACTAGAGGATAAGGAATAGAGGAAAATGAGCAAAAGAAAAAGCATCCACAAGGCAAAAGAGGCAAAAGTGAAATTGAGAAGGATCAATCACATTTCTAAGTGTTTAAGTATACAATCACCTGAGATAGTTGATCTCAAGGAGGAAGGGCATAACATAAGTAAAGAATCCAGAGCATCACCGCTTCATCAGACTCAAAATCCAACCAGGAAGACACCAGAAATTGACCCAATATAACATTAAATCTATGATTATGTGGATTCATAGGAGAAAAGAGCACAACAAAAGGTAAATTTCCCTGTCTAAAATGAATATGAAGATGCTTTCAATGAAGAAGTTCCTTTGACTGATGATATTCCTCAAAAAGAATATAAGTTATAAGATGCTTTAAAACAAGATATATATGAGTTAGAGGTATTGAAGAAGCATCTCAAACAAGAGCATGAGGTAATACAAGTACATAATGAGATCCTAAGGACCCAAAATGATAGCATAATCTTGCATTTGTGTCACTGGTATAAGAAGAACAAGAAACTCAAGGGTAACAATAGGTTCGTTAGAAACAAGGCCAGAGGGTTGCAGAGCAAGATTCCAATGAAGGAACCAAGAGTGGTATTCAGTGTTAAGAACCAAAAAGAGGGCATTGTTGGCGAGAAAAGTTCCCTAAGGCAAGGGTTGAAAACCTTAAAAGAGCAAGATAAAAAAATCAACATAGAACACTTAATCAAGCACGCCAAACATTTGAATTATCAAAGTTGGAATTAGAGACATACCCAAGGGTCCTACGTTTAAACATGCTCCCGTAGGATCCAAACCCTTTGCTTCCTCCAAGATGTGCAGACCTGCAAATCAATCACAAAAGAATATACATAATATATATTCAACGTGTATACATAAGAATATGTTAGATCATCATATATAACAATTCATACTATCATTCATAAGATGACAACATATATCAGGAACAAGACATTAGATTCTTTATTGATTAACAACATTAAGTACATGATAGATACAACCTAATCCAGGACAAAGGCACTGATGAAGCCTTCCTCCAGATCTGTCTAACCCGAGCCACAAAGACAACCTCTATAATAGGTGCAAGAAGATGCTAGATAAGGAGGCTGAGCATCTCTGCAAAGGAAACCAAGGTTTCCTAGAGACTAGGAGTGTAGGAGGCACGGGAAAAATATACTTGATCTGGGGGAAATCGAGTATAATTTCGATATCTATCTTCTCTTATGAATTAAGCCTACCCAAGCGGTGTATATATATGAACTCAAATTGGTTATTTTAGTTAGGCCACAGGCTCTTGTAGGTGGGATCTTGGTAAAACCCGTAAACCCCACCTGAAAAATAGCATTTTATTTTATTTTTTCATATTTAAAAATGTATACATGGGTATAGTATTATGGGAACCGCGTATGTACACGTTTTTGTGTGCGCGGAGTCATGTATGGAATTTGAAATATAGTTTTTTAGTATAAATTCAAGTCTGCATGGGTAAAGGGACTGCCCAGGGTCATAAAAGAGCATAAGGTCTACAATAGTGCTAAATGATGCTATAACAAGCACTACTTGGATGTCCTAATCCAAGCTTCAGAGATAGTATAGTGAATGAAATATTGGGTACATTTTGAAGTTTTGATGCATGAGGACATGCAAAACCCTTGGTGTGGGGGATCATCGAAGTCCAAAATTGTTCTCTTTTTGACAACCCTTCTTGCCTTCCTTTTCATCCTTTTCATGATAGTTTTCTACATTTCCAGTTGAAAGGTCACCTTAGTTATGCTCAATCATAATAAAAGGTATCAATCATTCATGGTTTATAATCTAATGTTTCTTTATGAAATTTAATCAAATCATTCCTATAGCTACCAAATTTCACTCATTCTGTAGCCAACCGAAGATTCTGTAGCTACATCCATGGTTAAATAGTTTCCAGTACATTGGCGAAGGAATAAAGAACATAGTTAGATGGAAAATGATCAACACATGGCAATCCACCTATCATAACAATTTGGCAAGTCACATGGTTCAAGAGATCTGATGGTCAAACCATAAGTCAACCCTGGTTTGAACACTCCAATGATGTACATGATTTGAAGATAGTTCATAGAGATGTCAAGCTAGCGTGGAATTGTACGAGAATAATATGAGCTGACATGTCAAATCAGAATCTTCTTATGATTTGCTCTTTTAGTAGCAAATCATGAGAAGAAAGACTCCAAATTCAAATTTATTTATTAGTTGTTAAAGTAGAAACTTGACTCTCGGCTTATGACTCTTAAGAATATTATGTAATAGAGGACTATAAAAGGCACTGAGGCAAAGTAATAGATTAACACTTACTCTTGTTAATTTTGCAATCAATTTGTTGTTGAAGACTTCATCATTTAATACAAATACTCTGTTCTTTGGTGACCAACGCATGGCCAAGTAATTGGACATTCAATTTCATGCTTTCACTCAACAGGAGGGACCCGTGGAGAGCTATAAGATTATTATAGTTTATGGTTATGCTCATTTCAATTCAGTAGATGAAAAATCCTTTCTTCACTCCAATTCATTAATGTTTTTGTTTAGTATGTTGTCCATCAGTTGCTAGTTAATTCTCAGTATTTTGAATAGGGTGAGCACCCATAAAAAGAAAAACATTTTCTATTTATAGTTGATTCATTTAGTTGTTTTCATTATGATTTCATGAGTAATGGACAAAGTAATCTTGAACTGTAACTGTGCACATTAGTAGTCCCTCTGAGTTACATTTTATCTTGTCATTTCACTAAAGTAGTTCAATTTAGATTTATTATTCTGTTGAGTAGAATTTCAATTAGCAAAAGCATTTAGAATATTTTAAATTCCTACAAGTAGAATTAGAATTTCAATTCTTCCATTAGAATAGATATTTCAATTAAGTTCAAGTAGAATGATATTTAATTCTTGTTGCAATAGATTAAATCTCAATTCAGTTCAAGTAGTGTAATATTTGATTCTTGGTGCCATAGATTAAATTTTGATTCATTTTGATAAATATATTTTTCTATTCATTTCAATTTGAAGCTTGATTTACTTTGGAAAGAGTAATTTTGATGGAAAGAACATATGCATAGATATGTTTTGATTTAATCTAGTCCCATTTATAATTGGTTCAATTTCATATTTTAAATAAAAAATAGA
Organism: Pinus tabuliformis; assembly: GCA_031772625.1. NCBI lineage: Eukaryota > Viridiplantae > Streptophyta > Pinopsida > Pinales > Pinaceae > Pinus > Pinus tabuliformis. Next base: position 1,415,724,509 of record CM062820.1, on the reverse strand, counting down.
ACTCATAGCATATATTGTGCACATGCACTTCATAAGTACACGAACCTTGGTTGACAATTAATTAAGTAATTTAACCATCAATTAAATTACCCAACACCAAGTGATAGGATGTAGGTGTTCTACCATTTAATCTAGAGGGCCAGTATGAGAAGATCATCGAACAATAGGAGAGTTGTGATCCTTACCTCTTGGTGGGTAGTATCCTACCTATTATTCTGACAATAGGAGAGTTGCGATCCTCACCTTTTAATGAATCGTATTGTTTTTCAATAGAGGATTGGGCTGGGCTCCCTGATGTGGTTCCAGGTTGAGAAAGGCTCCCCGATGTTGTTCTCGATTTAGCTAAGCATTAAAAATAGCAACAATAAATCCTAATTTAATTTGTGCTTGAATTAAATTAGGAAATAAATCGAAATTCTATTCTCCTAGCAACTTGTAATAGTTAACTAAGTTAATTTGACATAGTTGACTCAACAAATGGAAGTCTATCTAGAGTCATGTAGAGTGATTCCTAAATTTTAGGGGTCTAGGTCGAGCTCTTTTGAGTTGTAATTAGTTAACTCAGTCAAATTGAGTTAAAGTCAGTTAAACTAGTTCAAACAGTTGGAGGAACTAGTAGGAGGTCTAGTAGCAGGGACAAGCACCAATGCAACTTCATTGTTCCACCAGTTAACTGAAGATTCACTCATAAATAATTCATGCATGTCAGTTATAAGGAAGACTCAGTTGATATTAGAGTTCAGGGACAGTGTACTATCAGTTGTATAATTTTTTGAGGTGTACAAATGGTGCATGAAATCAATTGAGGGACTATGATGGATTGCACAGTTATGGAGAGAAAATTTCCCAATTAAATATGGGTTGTTCTCTCAGGAATTTCACAAGGAAGTAGGGGCTTGGTAGGCAACAAAATTGGCTAAGTGTTGGCTTGAGGTGGTTTGTGAAGCAGAGAGATAGATTGTACTTGTGCAAGAATTGTTCGTGTTGAACAAACATTGTATTTTCTTCTCAAATCTTCTGGTAATGCAATATAGATGGTCATGGTTTTGAGTAGTTGCTTTCCCCATAACAATATTATGTTATGTGCGATTGATATTCTTCCTTTTCTGCTTATTGTTTTCATCGATCAATTTTAGTTTCCACTCTAGAGTAGAGTAGATTCTTGTCTTATGTTTTAGCATATCACATAAGTTGTTGAATCTACAAGTAAAAATCTACAAGGTATCGAAGATGAAGATAGTTAAAAGAGGAGAATTCAAGTTTGTTATGCAGGTGAAATCGAATTTTCAGGTTCATACTTTAGAGTCAGCAATATGTCATTCTACAGTTTGGGACTTGATTATGCCCTGAAGTGTAGCTCAGATTACATAGCTTGGAAGGATAGGATGGAGGCAGTGCTAGAAGACAACGAGCTCAAGGAATTCATAGATCATGATATTCCAAAGCCTTGAACATCTGATGCTAAATATCTGACTGAATGGAGAAACTGTGTGGAAAAAGTGAGAAGGATTATCATAGAAGGAGTTTGAGATCACATTGTCTTGAATCCCCATGGTAAGGAAACTCTATTTGAAATGTGGAAGGCATTGAAAAACCTATTTCAAAATAGTAGCGACCATAGGAAGCTAGCAATGAAGGACAAAATCAAAAAGATCAAGATGGAGAAGGGCGACTCTATTCTGAAGTACTTGACCAAGTTCACCCATTTTCAGGATGAGGTTGGAAGTGTCAAGATTACTGTTGCTGACGATGATTTGGTGAGCCTAGCACTTCTAGGACTTCCCAAGAGTTGGAACAGTTACTGAGACTCAGTTAATGGGAGGGAGAAGCTACCAGAGTGGGAGCGGTTGTGGTCCAAATTGGTAAAGGAAGAGATTCGGCGGAACACCAAAGACGGATCCACATCAAAGCATGATGATGAGGAGAATTGTACCTTAGCGGGTAAGGCAAACAAAGGAAGGGGAAGTCATCCCATTCCAAATCAGATCCTTGTTAGGGGGGCAAGAAGAAGTACATGTCGAAAGACAAATTCTTTTAGTGTCATGATATGGGACACTTTGCCACAATTCTTTTGCTCAAGAAGGCCAGTAAGAATCCCTCAGGAGGAGCGATAGGTGAAGCTCTTACTTCATAGTTCAAACTGGACTTCACCATCATCTCTTGTATGGTGTCATTGATGATGGGTAGTGTGTGGTACCTGGACAATGGATATTCTTTCCACATGACCGGTAACAAAGATCTCTTCAGTAACTTAGAGGAGAAGGATATCCATATGCATATCAAGATGGGTGATGATGGGAGGTATAGCACTACCAACATCGATACAGTCACCTTTAGGGAGGGAGTCAGGTTCTCCCCTTACTTTGTGAGTTGTTATGTATGTATGTTTGTGGTTTGAAGAAGAACTTGGTATCTGTTTCCATGTTGGAGGATAGAGGCTATGATGTGATATTTAGTAAGGGGAAGGCGTCCCTTTGTCACATATGTTGAAGTTTCTAAGTTTACTTAGTTTAAAAACCCTTCATGCACTTTTTTTGATTTATTCCTACCTACTTGTTATTTTTCTTTAACAAGCTATTTACAAAGTAAATACTGAAAATAAACACTAGTGCATGCTCAACATATTAAAAATCAACAACTAAAAGAAACAAGAAAAAACACACTGCATGACACCATTATTTTTGGACCAATGTCCCCGGAAAAACCCAATGTGGGAAAACCGGTGTAGCTATCTGAGGGTTTTCTTATTAAGCAATATCAGAGTACAATCTGGACGTCAAAACTGGCCTACCCAATAGAGAATTTCCTCAGCATATATACTTCATAGTTTGAGAGAAATATCCTGGCCGAAACCTCGGAAAATCCTTCCGGCAGCTCCTCAGCACAAAACGGCTTTGCAAGCCCAACGTCTTTCCAATCTGGACTGTGCCAGCCCCTCTTTGTCTCACGTTGGCCCTACGTTAGCCTTTCTTGGCCTGTGTCAACCCCAGGAGGCCTTGCGTTAGCTTTTTGTGCCTCTACGTCAGACATGCTGGCCTCTTGGGTGCTTTGCATAACACTTGACTACCTCTGCGTGGCTCTATGTAAGCCCTTGCTGGCTCTGCGTCACTCTCCTTGGTTGCTGTGTTGCTCTCCTGGCACAATATCTGCCTTCTCTATTTCTCTGTACTTAATGCCCCTCAGTTGCTCTCACAATCACTGATTCTATCTCTGTTAGTAAACCCCGCTCTAGAGAATAGAATGACTGATCACTTTGGTGTATTCTCCAAGTGACCCTCAAGCCTCCTCTTATACTTTTATTGTTGACACATCAATGGCTGAGATTAAGTACCTTATCAATGAATACGATTAAATTTGGCTTGATCCATGTATTTTGGACCATTCTAACACATATTCATATTAATACACATTAATATTTTATTTTCCCTAAGTTTAGACTTAGGGACTCCATTAAAAATATTAATTATTTTAATATCTCCTAATATGTTTAGAATCTTCCCAAACCCTTTATGTTTATTGGATATCTCATGTGTCCCAACCTCTCCACTAAATTTTGTGGCTAGAGCACATCCGATGCTACCCCAAATCAACACTGTCTCTTAGCGAGGACTGTGCTCTAGCAATACTCCTCACTGAGTATTACTATGATCATTCGACATTGGTACCTGTGCTGATGCTAGGCCTTCCTGCCCAACATCCTCTGCACTGCTGCCTCCTATACTTCTGCCCATGGTTCTACCACTACCACTGCTTCTTCTGTACGACAACTCCCTCTACATCTATGCTGTTGCTGGTCCTTTCTCCCAGCACTACATCCGCACTGCACCTCTCTCATCATGCTGCATCGTGCTACCCACTGTTGTACTGCAAATTAGTTACTGAGAAGTAAGTAACTGATCTCCTAACTGACTTCCCTATTGGGATAGAGACACCCACTGATGCTGAAGCTCCCTCTGCCGCTGACAAGTGCTCCCTCTCTGACCTTTGCACTGCTACAACAACTCCTTGCATCTCGCACCATTGCACCCCTCTCTATGCCATCTCGCACTGGTGTAACACTCCCGTGCCTCTTGCATTGCTACAGCCTGCCAACTACGCGCTGCCTCGAGACTCCTACATTATAGCTCTCTCTGTTGCTTCATTCGCATCCATATCTACCCACATCAGCCAGTCCTACTACTCCTCTTCGGGGCTCCCGTAGCAAGGTCTAATCCAAGAGGTTTGGTACCTCAAGGATCCTGCCCCTCATCGCCTGTGGTCCGCCTGACTACAGCTTGATGTCTTCCCACTTCTGCTCAAGTGGTGCGTGTGCACTCATGGCACAGTCATCGTCTGTCAATACTTCCTTCTCTGCCCTTGCTAGCACTGCCTTAGTCTTGGAAGACTCTCCCTTACTCTTATTCCTTGGACACTGGGTCGGATAATGACCCAGCTCCCCACGGTGGAAGCACTTGATCTTGGAGAGATCCTTCTTCTTTCGATTTTCCTACTTTCTCTTAGATGATAGGGCAACATCTTCCTCCTCCTACTTGACTTTGATCCCTTTGCTGCTACTAACTGTCTTCGACTGCCGTCTAATCTATTGTTGGCGAAGAGCTGCTCACATCTCATCCCAAGGTGGGAGAGTCCCTCTGCCCAGTATACTATGGAAAAACACTTCCCAATCTTCTGAGACAACTTTCAGGGCTGTCCTCATATGTAAGCTCTTGATCTGGTGTCGCTCCTATAGAAGTCAATTGGTCTCATATCTCATTCAATCCTCTGAGGAAGGTGTCAATCAATTGACCCTTCTTCATCTGATACGACCTCATCTGGTTCTCGAACAACATTCTTCTCTGCACAAAAGTATGTTGGTATAGGTTCTTGAGAGCCTCCCACATATCAACTATCATTTCCTTCTTGGCTATATGTGGTACCACATGATCCTTGACCTCATCAAGGACTTGGCCCTCGCCATCACCTCTTTGTACTTGTCGTTATCATTGGGGTCGACTAGGATAGATATAACCTTCAAGGCGAGGTTCTTGACACGATTTCTGTCAAGCACTGGTAAGATTCTGGCTTTCCAGACTGCAAAGTTCGATGCTCCATCCAGTCTATCTTGGTATCTTACCCTGTGTAGTTCCATGACGCTCCTCTACTTTCCTCCTAGAAGTTCTCTGTTTGATTCCTATGAGTCTCTACTTCCCATCTATAAGTTCTCTTCTGGACTCCCTCTGAGTCCTGATTTCCCTCCTGGAAATCCTTCTATCACTTGACAAGATGCCCCATACTCTGATCATCTTGTGCAACTACACTGTTGATTCAGGTTCCTCGGCTAGAAACCCTCGGCAACAACTCCTTTGGCCCTGCTCTATTGGGTGTTGTTCTGACTATAGTACCTCACTAGCTCCACTTTGCAATATTTCTACAGCCTTCTAGACTCCAAAAACTGCCTCTCCGTGAACTGCATCAACCCCTCTCTTCCTCACGTTGGCTTTGTGTCACCCAAAATGGGTCTACATTAGCCCTGGGATGCCCTGTGTCAGCCCTCTGGCCCTCTGCGTCAGCAATGCTAGCATCTCTAAGGCTCTGCACAACTCCCAACTTCTTCTGCGTGGCTCTGGCTAGCTTTGCATCACACTTCTTGGCTTCTGCGTTGCTAGAAATAGCTTCTATCACCTCAGGACAACTGTTTTTTACTGCTATTGCTCCACTTGGCTCATGTCTTTTAGTCGTCCTATTATCTGCAATCACGCTATGATACCATGTTGAAGTTTATAAGTTTACTTAGTTTAGAAACCCTTCATGCACTTTTTCTAATTTATTCCTACCAACTTGTTATTTTTCTTTAACAAGTTATTTACAAAGTAAATACTGAAAATAAACACTAGTTCATGCCCAAAATATTACAGATCAACAACTAAAACAAACAAGAACAAAACACCACATGACACCATTATTTTTTGACCAATGTCCTCGGAAAAACCTAATGCAGGAAAACTGGTGCAACTTTCTGAGGGTTTTCTCATTAAGCAATATCAGAGTACAATATGGGTGCTGAAACTGGCCTACCTAACAAATAATTTCCTTAACAACTATACCTCACAGTTTGAGAGAAATCTCCTAGCCAAAATCCCAGAAAATCCTTCCTGTAGCTCCTTAGCACAAAACTGCTCTGCAACCCTAGCATTTGCCCAATCTGGACTGCATTAGCCCCTCTTTGTCTTACGCTAGCCCTAAGTCAACCTTTCTTGGCCTGCGTCAGCCCTAGGAGGCCCTACGTAAGCTTTCTGGGCCTCTGCGTCAGACACGCTGGCCTCTTTGGTGCTCTGTGAAACACTTGGATGCCTCTGCGTGGCTGTGTGAGCCCTTGCTGGATCTGCGTCACCCTCCTTGTTTGCTACACTGCTCTCCCAACACAATATTTGCCTTCTCTATTTCTCTGTACTCGATGCCCCTCAAATACTCTCCTAATCATTGATTCTATCTCTCTTAGCAAACCCCGTTCTAGAGAATAATATCACTGATCACTTTGGTGTATTCTCCAATTGACCCACAAGCCTCCTCTTATACTTTTCCTGTTGACATAGCAACGACCGAGATTAAGTCCCTAATCAATAGCTAAGATTAGCTTTGGCTTGACCATGTCTTTTGGATCATTCTAACATAGATTCATATTAATACATATTAATATTTTATTTTCCCTAAGTTTAGACTTAGGGACTCCATTAAAAATATTAATTATTTTAATATCTCCCAATCTGTTTAGAATTTGTCCAAACCCTTTCTGGGTATTGGATATCTTATGTGCCCCAACCTCTCCACCAAATTTCGTGGCTAGAGCACATCCGATTCTACCCCAAATCAACAACATATACAGAAGATAGGTGAAGAGGATAGGGGTTCGAGTGAAGAACCTCTACAAGTTAGAGGTAGAAGATTGTGCTGCCTTGAGCACTAAAGTAGTGAAGGTGTAGAGCTGATACATCGGTGAGTTGTGGCACAGGAGATTGGGTCACTTGCACCATGGCACTTGAACATCATGCAAAAAATTTCTACCTGTCTTCCCAAGGGTACACTAGAGCAGGTAGACACATGCAAAGGGTGTAATTGTGAAAGTACACCAAATCTTCCTTTCATGACAAAGACAGTCGAGCACAATCGATCCTCGATCGATTTCACTCAGATGTGTGTGGACCATTCTCAACAACATCCACGACCAAGCACATGTATTATGTGATACTTGTTGATGATTTTTCTCGTAAGTGTTGTATTCTCTTCATGCAGAAGAAATATCAGACTTTTGCTAAGTTTTGTGAATTTAAACGACTTGTCGAGAAATATATTGGAAGGAAAGTTAAAGCTCCCTGGAGCGATAACGGTGGAGAGTATGTGTCGAATGAGTTCAAAAAATTCTATGCATCAGAAGGTATTCGACGAGAGTTGATAACACCTCATAACCTACAACAGAATGGGGTGGCTGAAAGGAAGAACATGAGTATTGTGGGAGTAGCATGGGTGATGTTGCATGATCAGGGTCTACCATTACACTTGTGGGCTGAAGCATGTAACACAACTTTTCATATGAAGAACATAATCCCTCATTAAATTCTCGGGATGAGTACACCAAAAGAGGCTTTTTTAGGGAAGAAACCAGATGTGGCACACTTCAGTATTTTTGGTTCATCAATCTAGTGCCATGTAACCAAAGATGCACGGAAAAATCTTAAGCCAAAAATAGTGTTGGGCATATTTGTGTGGTACATTGATACACCTCACAACTATCGGGTGTACCTACCAACCAACAAGATGACAATGGTTCTTAGAGATGTAAAATTCGATGAAGAGAAGGCCATGAGATGTTACCTTGAGAGGGAGCTTCAACTACATAAGGTTGAGGAACTTTTAGCTCCAAAAGAGGAACCTCAGGATGATGTGGAGCAGCCACATGCAGAGGAGAAGGGAGTGGAGACACCCACTCATGCAGAGTCTTCTAAAGATGGGAGAAAGCGCACCAGAGAGGCTGAAAATTTATTGCATGATGCTAGAGAGAATGTGGGAGCACCCACATCACAATGCAGATAGAGGAAGTCACTAGAGAGCTACACTCGCTACATGGATCTGTTGAGTGGAAGTGTAGAGATTGAGGCATCTTCTTTTGAGGAAGCAGTGCAACAACCAATTTGGGTTGATGCCATGGTTGAGGAGTATGACTCCATTGTTAGGAACAATGTTTGGGATGTGGTCCCAAGATCGACAGATAAGTTAGTGGTGAGTTCTAGATGGATTTATAAGGTAAAGCAAGCAGCGGATGGTAGTGTGGAGAAATACAAGGCTAGGTTTGTGGCCAGAGGGTTTTCTTAGGTGGAGGGGATTGATTACAATGAGACTTTTGCTCTTGTAGCAAGGTACTCATCAATCAGATCCATTCTAGCACTGTCAGTGCAAATGGGATGGAAGATACATCAGATGGATGTAAAGACAACATTCCTCAATGACATGATTGAGGAAGAGGTGTATATTGAGTAGCCTAAAGGATTTGAGACCTTCAACAGAGAGTCGCATGTGTGCAGAATCAAGAGAGTGTTGTATGGAATGAAACAAGCACCCCATGCTTGGTACACCAGGATCAATAGCTATTTCACCAGGTTGGGCTTCACCAAAAGTGAAGCAGATGCAAACCTTTACAATATTGTGATTGAAGGTAAATTGTTGATTATTGTTTTATATGTCGATGATTTTATTCTGACAGGTGATGATAAGTTGATCAAGTCTTGAAAAGAGGATCTTGCAAGAGAGTTCAAAATGAAGGACTTGGGGCTCATGCACTACTTTCTGGGGATGGAAGTATGGCAAGGTGATGAGGAACTATTTGTCTCTCAGGGCAAGTATGCCAACGAGATACTCAAGAAGTTCCACATGGAGAGAAGTAAACCCATGGAGACTCCTCTAGCTGGTAACTGGAGGAAGGAGGATGCTACTTTTGGTGAAGTAATGGAGACTTCTATTTACAAACAACTTGCGGGTTCACTCATGTATTTGGTGAACAAATGACTGAACATGTGTTATGGAATTAACCAACTTAGTCAAGAAACGGTTAAGCCGACCAAGCTATATTGGAAGGCAACCAAACATGTGTTGAGATACCTCAAAGGCACTACTCAGTATGGTCTTTGGTACAAACGGACAGAGGGAGTGAAGCTTCAAGGCTTCACTGATGCAGATTTGGTAGGGAGTCCATCCGACAGGAAGAGCACATTAGGTGGGATCTTCATTATTGGGTCAACAACTATTTCTTGGTACAATAGGAAACAAAGACCAGTTGCACTCAGTTCAACAAAAGCATAGCACATGGCTTCTAGTCAAGCAGCTTGTGAGGCTATCTGGATGAGGAAGATTCTTGTTGGTTTGTTTGGTCAGCAGATGTATCCAACTGTAATAATCAGAGTTGTATCAAGCTCTTTGAGAATCTAGTTTTTCATGATTGGTCCAATCATATTGATATCCAGTATCATCATCTTTGAGATTATGTGCAGAGGAGAATTTTGTTGTTGGAGTACATTCCCACAGAGGAGCATGATGAAAATATTTTGACAAAGGCTTTGTCAAGATGAAAATTTGATTTTCACAGAGGCAGGATCGGGGTAGCAGATAATCCCTTTCTTGTTGAGAGGGAGTGTTAAAAATAACAACAAGAAATCCTAATTTAATTTTCCCTTGAATTAAATTAGGAATTAAATCAAAATTCTATTCTCATAGCAACTTGTAATAGTTAACTAAGTTAATTTGACTTAGTTGGCTCAGTAAATTCGAGTTGGAAGTATATCTAGAGTCATGTAGAGTTATTTCTAAATTTTAGGGGTCTAGGTTGAGTTCTTTTGAGTTGTAATTAATTAACTCAGTCTAACTGAGTTAAAGTCAGTTAAACTAGTTCAAACAGTTGGAGGAACTAGTAAGAGATCTAGTAGTGGGGATAAGCACTAGTGTAGATTCACTGCTCCACTAGTTAATTGAAGATTCACTCATAAATAACTCATGCATGTCAGTTCTGAGGAAGACCTAGTTGATATTAGAGTTCAGGGACATTGTACTATCAGTTGTATATTTTGCTGAGTTGTATAGATGGTGCATGCAATCAGTGGAGGGCCTATGATGGATTTCACAATTATGAAGAGAAAATTTCCCAATTAAATATGGGATAATTCTCTCAGAAATCGCACAAGGAAGTAGGGGCTTGGCATGCAAAAAAATTGGCTAAGTGTTGGCTTGAGCTGGTTTGTGAAGTAGAGAATAGGTTGTACTTGTGCATGAATTGTTCAGGTTGAACAAGCATTGTATTTTCTTCTTAGATATTTTGGTTAATGCAATGTAGATACTCAGGGTTTTGAGCAGTTTCTGTCCCCAAAAAAATATTGTGTTATGTGCTATTGATATTCTTCCTTTTCTGAGTATTGTTTTCATCGATCAATTCTGGTTTCTGCTGAAGAGTAGAGTAAATTATTGTCTTGGGTTTTAGCATATCACATAAGTTGTTGAATCTACAAGTAAACTTCTACACTAATTTCTCTGATGTTGTTGAGGATTGAGTTGGGCTCCCCAAATATGATGTGGGTTGAGTTGAAACTCCCCAATGTCAAGATTCCTAAGTAGTAACATTGGGGTCCCTACTGGCAGTGATTCCGAGTTGTAGCAGTGGCTCCCTGATTGATAGAGGGTGGTAGCCTGGGCTCCCCTCCGATGCTAATTTCTTCTTCCTTTTAGATTCAAGAGTGTTTAGGGATGAGGAAAGACGAGTAGAGATGAGAAAAGATGACATTTGGTGATGACGAGATACTTGTGATAGGACATATGTTGTAGTCATCAATTTCTCCCTAGCTAAGAGGGAGTGTTAATTTGACAGCTTAGGGACAAATTCCCATCTTTGGAAAATCTTCCTCTTTAAGATAGACCCCTCCTAGCCCTTGGAAGAATTTAATTTGGTTAAAGAAAAATATATTTTTAATATGGGAACCCACATGTGCACAAAAGGACAGGTCGACTCTAAAAGGAAATTGGATACCCTTGGATGGATATAAATACAAGTCAAGTGACCCTCATTTGGATATTATCATCAAGAATTTTTCTTCTTCTCTCTTCTTTGGTTTGGCTTGCACAGATATAAAGTTGGTTCACAGATATTGGTTCATATAGGTTCAAGATTGCACGGTCCGAAGCTCACACATGCGGATTAGGGTTTTGGTATGTAGCCACAAGGTTGATATAGAAAAATTTCGGCTATAGCCACTTACATGAAAGCTTGTCCATGTGGTTGGAATGCTTCAACCACATGCATGATAATTTTTTGTGTGCAGCTAGGGACTATGTTTCTTCTAATAGTTGATTATAGATTCTGATAGTTGATCGCAGATGTCGACAATTTATTGCATGCTTGTAAATGATGATTTTGATTAGTAGCATTACTGGGTTCATCTCTGGGACATTCTTTGGTTGGTTTTGCTAAATATTTTTGTGAATGAAGAACTGTGTCATTGTACTCTCTCTTTGTTGAACATTTTATGATAATCTCATAAGAAGAATAATTTGAAATGGTTTTCCCCGTTGTGGGGTTTTTTCCTGGTCTTCGACCAATCCTGGTGTCTTTACGTGTGAATGCTTTTCTTTTATTGTTCCTTTATGTTTCGCTGCATTGTTGATGATATTGTTCTTTCTACATAATTCCATATGATGTAATAATGTTATGGGGTGAATTCAATGTAAATGATGTAATGTAATTATCTAAGCAAAGAACAATATAGGTCTAATAAATTTACAAAATTGACATGAACATGTCACATATTTTCTCTTTTGACAATAACATGAAGAACATGCTTTATATTTATCATTATAAATATATCAAGGGCTAAAAATATTAATTATGAAGACTAACCATAACTACAAAATTCAACAAGCTCTCTTAGCTAGGGAGGTATTCATAATGACTATCTAGATATTCTCATGTTGAAAATTTTCTCTAAGAAAAGGTTATAAAAATTCATTAGCATCAACATCATCAGATTACCATAACCTATTCAACAATTTTGACACGTGGTAAATAAACATCATCAACATTATCCAATTACTATAATCTGGTCAACAACTGTGACACATGGTAAATCACCAACATCAAAAAGTTACCGTAATTATGATCGATACCTTTGACCTATGGTGCATCCCTACCATAATCCTGGTCAATACTCTTGACATATGTTACATCTTTAGCATCAACTAGTCATCATGATTCTGGTCAACGCCTTTGACCCATGGTATACTGACTAGTCCTGGCTCACCATCATTATGATTAATATCTTTGACACATGGTGAATCTTTAAAGACCACACTTTACTTGAGAAATTCTAGGCCTAAAGCTAAAAAGGGCTCACTCAACCTATTTGGAGAGAGTAATTTGAGCTTGATGCTGAAAGACACCCACTCAACTAAGTCATCCTAGGCCTCTCAGACTATTCTTCCTAATTCTAGTCAACATACTTGATATAAGAAGAATGAATGTCCTCTGTCAGACCACTCTCCCTAATTTGGTCATATTTGACACATGGAGAATGTTTGTCCTTGTTGCTATCAGTTTGGACTATTTCCCCTAATCTTAGTCATCTTGACCTAGGGAGAATGAATGTCCTAGATGTTACAATTTCATCACTCCCTCTTAATACTAAGAGAGACATGCTAAATCACTCCAATCTTGCCCTTGAAGTATATAGGCTTCATCTTGGGACATAGGCTTTGTCAACAATCTGCTTAATTGAAGAATAGTTTTGAAGCCATATTTCTTTCTTCTGTTCCGTGTCTCGTACTAAATATCATTGCGCTTTGACCTCTCATCTTGGTCATCACCTGCAATTGATCAATGTTGGGTTGTGTTATATTCTTTCCATGACTAGCCCTAGTAGTTATACCAGGGGGTTAGAGGGGGGATGAAGCCCAATCGTCATTGCGTCTATGCATAGTGAGGGGGTCATAGAGGGTTTGAGGGGAGCGGTAGCCCCCCCTATATGGGGTCCGTGGCAGCACCCTAGGAAATTTCTTTTGGACCTTATATTAGGTGGGCAGACCTACCTATGGTTTTGTGCATGGTTTTCACACATGGTTTTGGGCGTGATGGTTTTCGGTCCATGGTATTTGTAGATCCAGTCAAGGGAACTACAGTTATGTTCTAATCCAGGGTTAATGGATTGGGGTTTATGGATGCTTTGACATGTATATATGTATTGTAATATTGAAAGGAATATAATGAAAAATCAATCTGGTAGTCCCGGTTTTGCGATCCAGGGGAAAATCTTTGTGTATATTTGTTTTATGTGTTATTCTCTCGCCTTTTTTTATTTTTCTATTTTTAGAATTAGTATGCAGGTAATTTTTGTATGGGGTTAAAACCTACATTAACAATCCTCTAAGTAGCCTCTGAAGCCATACTTATTCTCAACTTTCCAATCCAATTGTAATATACTTGGCCTCTACAATACTGAGTGCGACAAATGTATGCTTCCTGCGCATCTAAGAAATCATAACATAGCCCAAACTAAAACAATATTATGATGAACTCTTTTTGTCTTCTACACTCTTTGAATATGTGAATCCTTGCAACTATACTTCACTATTTGAGGAATATCTCAAACCATAACTAACTATGCCATGACCAACTGTACCATGCTAGTACTCCAACACATGTTGAACAACATACCTTGGCTCAACCATAGAATGATATGCTTTCTTCACTTGATCCATCACCATAATTTCTTTCCTGTCACCCTGACTAGGTGCTTCGTCTCACACTAAGACATGTTCTTTTGTGGTAATTTTAGATGTTTTCTTAGCCTGATAGACCATCATTTCGAACTCAGAGGTCAACTCCATTTGAAGCTAAAACAAGGCTCTCTGAATGCTCCCTCTAATACAAAAGCATTTATTTCTATCACATCTTCTCCCTTTGACAACTAGAGCAAATGTTTTGTCATGATACTCTCCCTCTTTCTAGAAGAACCTTCTATTCTCAACTCTTGCTTTGCACTCTATGCTGCAATTTGTTGAACTCGGAATAGTGAGTGACTCTGTCCCTCACCCATATGATGAGTGAGCGTTAAAACCCTAAAGGTTGAATTTACTTATTGGGTGGGGGGGCGTTGGTCGAGCCTGCTTACGCATCCTCTCCCTATGGTTGAGCACCTAAAGGTCCTCTCCCGTTGGTCGAGCCTGCGTAACCAGATATGATTCTGCCGGAACGGGATCTCTCATTAATGGATCTATATATGCATCTGTATCTGGATATGCACCTAGATATGGAATAGGAAGTCCTTATGGATCCGCATCTGCTGCTAGGTCTTACTCTGCCACTAGGGACTCGTTAGATCTTGTAGATCCATTTGGAAGTCACCATCTTCGGCATAGTCAAGGTATACTTCAAACTTATTGATTTCCTTCCTCCTTCTGAACTTAGATCTCATCTTAGTATAATATCTCTAAATACACATCACTAATTATGGGAAAGTCCTCTTGTCATATGCTTTGCTTCTTCTTTTTTTTCTGCTACTTGTATATGCTACTAGAGTCTAGGTAGCCTTTGCTATGTACCTGTAATCCTCACTAGAAGGTCATGAAAGAAAAATTACAACCAATCAAAGGATATAACGAAAAGAGACTCACTAATAGTAAAATAATAATAATAATCAAGAAAGAGAGATATAAGATACTTATATTTTGAGGATAGTAGGAAATGTCAACTCCCTCTTGATCTTATCCTTCTTGCATCCATCTTGAAATTTTAACATCCATGTCCTCATTAGCATGATGTCATTCCTTCCTTGCATAGGCTTAAAATTTCTTCTTTCAACAGAGATGTTGATCTAGGTCTAGTCCTTAAACCCTAGGGCTTTCTTATCCAAGCCCTTTTTTTCCTACTATGGTTTACAAACCCTAGAATAGTCATTTCAAAATTTTCTTTTCCATATATATATATATTGGCCTGCTAGGGTTTACAAAGCTTAGAATAGTCATTTGCAAATTTTCTTTTCCATATATATATATATATATATAATGAAATAATTCAAAGGATGTCACATCTCAATGTCTATCAAGTGTATACTTAATTATTGCTTCATTATTACCAGCAAAATTATTCTAGCTGTTGGAATTTCTAAGTCTAACTTTTAGAAATCCTTCATGTACTTTTTGATTTATGTATGCCTACTTGTTCTATTTAATTAACAAGTTATTTACCATGCAAATACTGAAAATAAATACGAGTACAACTCAACACATTACAGATCATCAACTGAAGGAAAAACAAGCACATAAGTGACATCGCTGCTTTTGGACTAATGTCCCCGAAAAAACCCAATGTGGGAAAACCGGTGCAACTATCTGAGGGTTTTATTATTAAGCAGTTCCATAATACAATTTGGTTGCCAAACCGGTTCACCCAATAGAGAATGATCTCAGCAGTAGTACCTCTCAGTCGGAGACAGATATTCCGGCTAAAAACCCCAGATGAATAATCCCATAGCTCTCAGCTCCAATCCGCCCCACGAAATCTCCCAACCTCTGCCTCTAGGGACTGCGTTAGCCTCTCTCACCCAACGTTAGCCCAACTAGCCCTGTATTAGACTCTGGAGGCTCTGTGTCAGCCTCTGGAGCCTCTGCGTCACCCACTCTATCTCTCCTGAGGCACTGCGCAGCTCTTGGATGCCTCTGCATGGCCTCTAGCTAGCTCTACATCCCTCTCTCCCAGCTTCTGCACTGATGCTCCTGATACCCTCTCTGCCTCTTTTCTTCTATATTCACTTCCCCTTAGCTGCAATTATGATCACTCTAATTTCCTCAGCAAGCCCTGCCCCAGAAAATCGAATTCTTGATCAACTCGGCGTGTTCTCGAAGTGAACCTCAAGCCTCCTCTTATACTTTTCTCGTTGACAATTCAACGACCGAGATTAAGTCCCTAATCAATGACTAAGATTAACTCTGGCTTGATCCGTGACTTTTGGAACCTTCTAACACAGTTTTATATTAATTCACATTAATATTTTATTTTCCCTAAGTTTAGACTTAGGGACTCCATTAAAAATATTAATTATTTTAATATCTCCCAAACTATTTAGAATCTGAACAAACCATTTCTGTGTATTGGATATCTCATGTGCTTTAGCCTCTCCACCAATTTTCGTGGCTATATCACATTCGATGCTACCCCAAATCAACACTCCCTCTTATCGAGGGCTGTGCTCTAGTAATACTCTTCACTGAGCATCACCCTGATCATCCGGCATCTGTCCTGGTGCTGATGCTAGGCTTGCTACCCGACATCCTCTGTATTGTTGTATCATGTACTTCTACCCATGGCCCTACCACTACCACTGTTGCATCCGTACGACAACCCCACTCATCATGCTATCCATAGCACTGCCACTGCTAACTGCTGCACTGCAACTCAATTACCGAGAAGTAAGTAAATGATCTCCTAACTTTGACATCTCTGTCAGGCTAGAGACGCCCACGATGCTGAAACTCCTATCGCTGACAAGTTCTCCCTCTCTTACCTCTGCGCCACTGCAACAACTCCATGCATCTCGCACTGTTGCCTTATGTTGTCCTGGGACTCCTACACTGTAGCTCCCTCTCTCACTCCATCACATCCGTCTCTACTGACATCTTCCAATACTGCTACTCCTCTTCAGGGTTCCCATAGAAAGGCATAATCCAAGAGGCTGGGTGCCTCGACGATCCTGCCCCTCATCACCTGTAGTCCATCTAACTACAGCTTGATGTCTCCCCACTTCCTCTCAAGTGGTGTGTGATCACTCATGGCACAATCATCATCTATCTCCACTTCCTTCTCTGCCCTTATTGGCGCAGCCTTGGTCTCAGAAGCCTCTCCCTTTCTCTTCTTCCTCGGACACTACCTCACATAGTGACCCAGTTCCCCACAGTGGAAGCATTTGACCTTGGAGAGGTCCTTATTTTTTCATTTCTCCTAATTTCCCTCAGATGCTAGGGAAACATCCTCCTCCTCCTCCTTAATTCTAACCCCCTTGCCACTGATTCCCGCCTTGGTCAGCCTTCTGATCTCTTCATGGCGAAGAGTCACCTATAGTTCCTCCCAATCTAGAAGGGTCGGCCTGTCCAATATGCTCTTGAAAAACACCTATCAGTCTTTTGAGACTGTGTTTAGGGCTGTCGTCACCATCAATTCTTGATCTGGAATGGCCCCTATGGAAGTCAGTTGATCCCAGATCTCCTTCAAATCGACCAAGGAAGGTATCGATATGTTCTCCCTTCTGCATCTGGTATGACTGCAGCTGATTTTCTAGTAACATCTTCCTCTGCACGGAAGTATGCTAATACAATTTCGTCAGGGCCTCCCACATTGAATTTTCCATTTCCTTTTTGGCAATATGTGGTACTACATGGTCCTTGACCTTGTTATCACTCTAGGAAACTCTCCTAGGTTGCAACTTGGAGATGCCTGGTAACATATAATTTTCAATATTGTTCTTAGAACTATTGGAATGGATGATGGTTTGGACCAAGCCAGATAACTATTTCAACTCTATTTTTCACTCAAGACATGCATGAACAACCTCAGCTTTACAAGGCTTTAGACCACTAATGCTCAATAGTTTGTAGATTTAATGAATAGATGGAGAATGCCAACTGTACCAACATATGCATATATAAACAAATATGAATAGCCAGCTACAGGAAGTAAAAGAAGCTTGAAAATATAATTTATCAACGCAGAGATAAGATGACAGTTATTTGGCATTAGACACAAAAGAAACATGAACAACCTGTTCAAGTGCAAGCCTAGAACAAAAGAGAAAATGGACATTGAACATATAACAACAGAAAAAGCTTATATTGCTAGAATGAAGATGAGAAGCTTGAGTAGCAAAGTATCAATAGTCTCTAGAAGTTGAACCTTTATTACATCTTACTTTCATATATTTATAGCTCTTTACAATGCTCTCGAGCCTTTCGAGGCTGAAGAGGTCTTAATATATCCCTTTGTATCTTCAACAACTTTGATGCCCTGACTAGGCAAGCATGGGCTCAGTGGTTTCTTCTTTTGACAGAAGAGTAACCCCTTTCAAGTTGTTTGTTGTGTTGTCTGGGAGCTCTCTCGTGCCAGAGATACCCCATGATCACTTCTATTGTTTGGATGAGCTACGTTGTCCGCTCCATGATCGCTTCTGTTTGTTTAGATGAGCTATGTTACGCTGTGGCCCTTGTTTTTCCCTTTCTGGTCTCTGTTTCCCGAAAATCTATCTCCCAGACTCTACTATGTAGTGGAATGGATCTTCAAGCCTATGTTATCCTTTTAAACGCCCCCTTTCTGTTAACACAGAGCAAAGCTACCATATTGTGGACTTCCACCAAAAATAATGACCGTTTTCTATTTTAAACAGAAAATGCTACAAAAATGAGAAATCCCGCCAAGCTCTGCTCATTTTGGACTTAAAAAGTCCTTAAGCATGGCCTATTCATCTATCGGGTCCGCCCTTAGGGTCGCTATCGCATGTTTCAAGTGGCCTGTCCTTGTCTTCCCTTTGTATTTCAAAATATGTTAAAAAACGCTAAAAACCATGAAAAATCGGCTTTGGCGGACCTGAAATATTTTATATTCTGAACCCTTTCGGGTCCGAGCCTTATCACATTGACACCGCTCCTTGGTTCCCTTCGTATTTTGTTAAATAATGAAATACATGAAAATGCACTAAAAATGGCCTTTCTGCAGACTTCAAAATTTATGAAATATCATATATAATGTCGTCGGGTCCGGCTCATCAACTCGTGCATATACCTGCGCATAGGCCCCGCTCCATATGTTTTCCCCATCTGTGATATCGTGATGTGACGTGGGCCATCGATTTGCGCGCTTGATCGATGGTCCACGTTGAATCGCCGATCATCATCGCCATTTCCATATAGTCTGTGCCAATTTCCACTGTCTGCTTGTGCCAATTGCGACTGTAGATTGTGACCGCCAATCCTATCATCGGAGATCGTTGATCAGGGCTGTCCTCTGCACATCCTTAAGTCCTCCTCTGTGATATGCGATTGCAATTTTCCTCTTAGATCTGGGCCATTGATCGGCCAGATTTAACGGCTGTTGTGCATTGCACTGTCTATTGCTGCTGTGCATTGCACTGTCTGGGGATGAAAGCCTCCCTGTGAGGTTTCAAGAATTACAGAACAATGCCTTTCCTGTAAAAACAAGATCAAATCTTCCTCCTAGTGTTCCATTGGGCATGGAGTCTATTTTGCAATGAAATAAAAACTAGAAAAAACATATTTACAATACCAAGGCTTTAAAGTCTTAAATGAAATAAAGTTTCAAAAACCGCCCATTGACTGGGCCATCAAAGACTTGTAAAAGCCTATTAATTTGATCATCCTCTTCAAAAACTTTCCAGTATTTGACATTGTCAGGCAGAGATGGTCCATATTTCACCTCATCTCTATATGCTTTCAGCCTTGGATGCTTTTCTTGGAAAGTTTTGTTGACCTGAAAAGTTAATATGAAAGATGAATCAATGCATTCCTGTGTGGGGGACACAAGGACTACACCTGCGCCTGCAACTTAGAGCAAGATCCATCAAAGAACATGTCCCAAATCAGTGGGCCTTCTTCCTCTGTGATCTGGCAAACTGGTTTTTTAAGCTGTGTGGAGGCCAACTGAGATTCTTCAATCTGAAGAAAACAAGGTCCAAAATCAGTGTTGAAAACATAGATGGGATGATTAGTGGGATTCCTTTCATCGCTGATAATATAAGCAACTGAGCTTCTCTGTACAATCTCCTATTTTCACCTCCAAAAACTGGGAAAATAGCATAGGACAAATCATTTTGCAATGTTCCACCTAATCTCTTGATCCAACCTTTGGAAAACAACATGCCAAACTTGGGGGGTACATCTGCTACCACACTATCCATCATCATGCTTTTCATGGGCAACTGAGACAAAGTGATGGCTAGGTCCTTAATTAATCCCAAACATTTCACTTTTTTAGAGTCAAAAGAAAACAGGTCATGATAAGGCTTGGTAATGTCAAGACCCAATTTATCCATGACAGCCTTAGGCATTAGATTATGGCTAGCTCTAGTGTCCATAAGGCAGTTGTGAAGGATTTTATCATGAATAGTGAGAGAGACATAGAATGATGGGGAGATGTCTTCACAATTTTCAATCATTGGGATGAGAATAAAAACGGGTTGGTCATCTTGCAGATTGACATAGTCAGTGGAGGCTTGGATGGCTTTAGGCTCAAGGGCCTCGAGGATGGATCTTTTGAAGGACTCATTCTTCACTAGTTCAATTAGAGGCATAGGTATTCTTAGCTTCTGAATTTTTGATTGAAAACTAAAAGGAGAAGGAGACTTGTCAAGGCCTCTTACCTCGTGGGCTAGAGCTTTGAGGATGATTGGATCAACTGCTGGTCACTTCTTGTTATTAGCTTGCTGTACTACAGGGACAACAGCTCTTTGAACATGGGTTTCCTTGGCATTATTCATCTTCGACCTCAGATTATATATTTTGCTGATCTTTAGTTTGTAGAACAGCTTCACCGTCCCACTCTTGGCCGATCTAGTCATTGAATAATGAATTTTCATAGGCAGCTAAGGTAAAAAAAGGGGCATTGCCTATGTCTTCAAAACAATGGATCTCTTCTTCAAACTGCTCTTCCTCCATGACTGCGTTCTGAAAAGGGGTCTTTAGCCTTTGGTCTTCATGGGCATCTTTGCTTCTTTGTAGAATCTGCAACTACTCATTTGCTCTTCTATATAGATTTGGATTTGGAGGAGCAAAGGTGTTAGGAACTCTTCCTTTCCCATGGTGCTGCTCAACCTTTAATTTGGAGATTTTAGAGGCTAATGACTCTATCTCTTAGTCATTTTATCGATCTTGGGATTTGAAGATGATGAAGACTCGCCCCTCTGTCTTCTTCTATTAATATTTCCCTTGAGCTTCTCTACAACCATGATGTTTGATTCTACTTCCAAGGCTACATCTTGCATATTAGCCAAAGTAGCACATCGCCTCTCCCTCAACAGTAAACAGAAGTCAGAATCAAAGGCATTGGCATAGATGAGTCTAGCAGAGGTACTAGTGGGTTTTACTTCAGCTGGTATCTTGTTGTACATGCAGTTAAACCTTTATTAAAAACATACAACAACTCACCATTTTCCCTCTTTAAGTTGCCTAACTCAGTGTGGTAGGAGAGTAGATCCTTCTTATCCCACCAATGCTTTAGGAATGCATCATCTAAAGCATCAATATCTACTATAAAAATTGGGGTTAGTTCTCTGAACCATTTTCTAACCTCTCCATCTAGGCTTTGGACAAAGACTCTCATCCAGACATCATCTTCACTAATGTCCAGGTTATCAGCATAGCTATAGAATGATTCAAGATGTTCTTCAGCTGTAACACCTTCAGTCCCAGTGAACTTAGGCATATACTTCTGATATTCTCCAGTAGGCATGGCATTCAAAGGAGTGGGCAGTACTAGAGGTCCATACCTAGCAGCTATGATTCTTTCCATTTTGGTAGGTGCTTGTGGGCCTACCATAGCTGTGGTGGCTATAAGGGTACTGGAAGTCTGAATGACAAAGGGCTGAGGAGTGATTGATAGGACTAAAGGAATATGATGGATAGGAGGTGAGATTTCCTTGGGCTTACAAAAAAAGGAGAACCCAATGAATAAGGAGCTTTATAAATCTCTAAGAGTTTTTCTTCACTGCTTGTATTGGATGCTATACTCGCAACATGTATTTGTTCTATTTCAGGATTTTCTTGAAGAGATATAGAAGATTTTTTAGGTTTACCTGAACCTGATGCTTCTTTATGCAATACCTTTCTTTCTTTGATGATTTTTTCAGGGTCAGATACTGGGTCAGCTTGTGATTTCTGAGGATTTCTTCGAGTATGCCTCGCAAATTAAGCCAGAACTATGAAATGGAGTCCCCAAGAGGCTCGTCCTTCAATAGAGTCACTAGATAGATGATCACAACCAAAAAGGTGCCCAAACTTTGTCTATCATCAAAGCTGGATCTGTGTCGTCTCCCAAGGAAGTTAAGATTCAATTTCCTCTCCCTGGAAATAGCGGCAATTATGTTATCACTCCAGGAAACTCTCCTAGGTTGCAGCTCAGAGATGCCTGGTAACATATAATCTTCAATATTGTTCTTAGAACTATTGGAATGGATGATGGTTTTGATCAAGCCAGATAACCATTTCAACTCTGTTTTTCACTCAAGACATGCATGAACACCCTCAGCGTTACAAGGCTTTAAACCACTAATGCTCAATAGTTTGTAGATTCAATGAATATATGGAGAATACTGACTGTACGAGCAGATGCATATATAAACACATATGAATGGCTAGCTACAGGAAGTAAAAGAAGCTTGCAAATATAATCTATCAACGCAAAGATAAGATGACAGTTATTTGGCATTAGACACAGAAGAAACATGAACAACCTGTTCAAGTGCAAGGTTAGAATAGAAGAGAAAATGGACATTGAACATATAACAACAAAAGAAGATTATATTGCTAGAATGAAGATGAGAAGCTTGAGTAGCAAAGTATCAATAGTCTCCAGAAATTAAACCTTTATTACATCTTACTTTCAGATATTTATAGCTCTTTACAATGTTCTTGAGCCTTTTGAGGCTCGAGAGGTCATAATCTATCCCTCCGTCTCTTCAACAACTTTGATGCCCTGACTAGGCAAGCATGGGCTTGGAGGTTTCTTCTTCTGACAGAAGAGTAACCACTTTCGGGTAGTTTGCTACACTGTCTGGGAGCTCTCTCGTGCCAGAGATATCCCATGATCACTTATGTTGTTTGGATGAACTGCATTGTCCGCTCCATGGTCGCTTCTATTTGTTTGGATGAGCTGTGTTGCGCTGTGGCCCTTGTTTTTCCCTTTTCGGTCTCTGTTTCCCGGCAGTCTGTCTCCCAAACTCTACTATGTGGTGGAATGGGTCTTTGGGCCTTTGTTATCCTTTTAAACGCCCCCTTTCTTTAACACAAAACAACACTGCCTTATTGTGGACTTCCGCCAAAAATAATGATTGTTTTTTGTTTTAAACAGAAAATGTTGCAACAATGAGAAAACCCACCAAGATCTGCTCATTTTGGAATTAAAAAGTCCTTAAACACGGCCTATTCATCTATGGGGTCTGCCCTTAGGGTCGCTATCGCATGTCACAAGTGGCATGTCCCTGTCTTCCCTTTGTATTTGAAAATATGTTAAAAAACACTAAAACCATGAAAAATCGGCTTGGCAGACCTGAAATATTTTATATTTCATTTCTGAACCCTTTTGGGTCCAGGCCTTATCGCATCGGCGCCGCTCCTTGGTTCCCTATGTATCTCATTAAATAACGAAATACATGAAAATGCACTAAAAAAAACCTTTCTGTGGACTTCAAAATTTATGAAATATCATATATAATGTCGTCGGGTCCGGCTCATCGGGTCGTGCATATACCTGTGCATAGGCCCCACTCCATATGATTTCCCCGACTGTGATATCACGATGCGATGTGGGTCATCGATCTGCGCACTTGATTGACGGTCCACGTTGAATCGTCGATCGTCATCACCATTTCCATATATTCTGCGTCGATTGCCACTGTCTTCTTATGCCGATTGTGACTACCGATGGCGACTGCCGATTGGAATGGGTCTTTGGGCCTTTGTTATCCTTTTAAACGCCCCCTTTCTTTAACTCAAAACAACACTGCCTTATTGTGGACTTCCGCCAAAAATAATGATTGTTTTTTGTTTTAAACAGAAAATGTTGCAACAATGAGAAAACCCACCAAGATCTGCTCATTTTGGAATTAAAAAGTCCTTAAACACGGCCTATTCATCTATGGGGTCTGCCCTTAGGGTCGCTATCGCATGTCACAAGTGGCATGTCCCTGTCTTCCCTTTGTATTTGAAAATATGTTAAAAAACACTAAAACCACGAAAAATCGGCTTGGCAGACCTGAAATATTTTATATTTCATTTCTGAACCCTTTTGGGTCCAGGCCTTATCGCATCGGCGCCGCTCCTTGGTTCCCTATGTATCTCATTAAATAACGAAATACATGAAAATGCACTAAAAAAAACCTTTCTGTGGACTTCAAAATTTATGAAATATCATATATAATGTCATCGGGTCCGGCTCATCGGGTCGTGCATATACCTGTGCATAGGCCCCACTCCATATGATTTCCCCGACTGTGATATCACGATGCGATGTGGGTCATCGATCTACGCACTTGATTGACGGTCCACGTTGAATCGTCGATCGTCATCACCATTTCCATATATTCTGCGTCGATTGCCACTGTCTTCTTATGCCGATTGTGACTACCGATGGCGACTGCCGATTGTGACCGCCGATCCGATCATCGGAGATCGCTGATCGGGGGTATCCTCTACTTGAACTTAAGTCCTCCTCTACGATATGTCATTGCGATTTGCTGCTTAGATCTGGGCCGTTGATTGACCAGATCTAACGGCTGCTCTGCATTGCACTATCTATGCCTCCAATACTCTGTTTTTTCATGGTTTTTGAGTGTTTTAGCCTCCTGATAGTGCTTTTCCTCCCTTCTAAGGGTTCTTCTCCTGAGTTGGTTTTTATCCTTGGCAGAATTTTGCTGGATTTTGAAGACTTAAAGTGCATAATTAGATTCATTTATGGGCCATTTGCCAACAAGGCTAACAGAACTCATCAAGGATTATGCTCTTGGCCCACCATTGCCTCCTCATACTTGTCGTTCTCAACCGGGTCAACTGGGATCATTATCGTCTTCAAGGTGAAGTTCTTGAGACAATTCCTATCTAGAACGGACAAGATCCTGGCCTTCTTGACTACGAACTTTGAGGCTCCATCCAGTCTATCCTAGTCTCTTACCCCATTCACTGCCATTTCACTACTCCTTTACTTCTCTCATGGAAGTTCTCGGTGTGACTCCCTCTGATCCTCGATTTCCCTCCTGGAAACCCCTCTTCCAATGTCGAGATGCCCCCACTCGGATCGTTAGTGCAACTGCACCATTGATCTAGATTTCTTGGCTATAAATCCTCGGTAGCAACTCCCTCCTCCTTGGTGTTTCCCTGTTAGGTACTATTTTGACCATAATACCCCACTAGCTTCACTTTGCAACTTACCCACAACCTCCTATGTCTCAACAAACTGAAGGTTAGAACTTTTAAGCTCTGCGAAATCCCAGAACCAGCAAAATCCGCACCTCCTAGCCACGGCCGTCAATCCTTCCGGACTGAGAAAGATGATTGGGCACTGTGTAGGTCAAGTCTGCTCCCTTCTTCCACTGCACTGATCCTCCTCCTGGCTCAAACTTGATGACGCGGGCATTGCGTCACCCCTTCCTTGCTGTTTCTTCGCTAGGAACAACTTTTGTTACTCGGGACAATTGTTTCTATTGTTGCTGCTCTGCTCGAATGATGCCCTCAGTTCTCCTATGATCTGCAACCTTGCTCTGATACCATGTTGGAATTTCTAAGTCTAATTGTTACAAATCCTTCATGTACTTTCTAATTTATTTACTCCTACTTGTCCTATTTAATTAACAAGTTATTTACCATGTAAACACTGAAAATAAATACAAGTACATGCTCAACACATTACATATCATCAACTAAAGGAAAAACAAGCACACAAGTGACACTGTTGTTTTTGAACTAATGTCCCCGGAAAAATCCAATGCATGAAAACCGATGCAACTATCTAAGGGTTTTATTATTAAGCAGTTTTAGAATACAATCTGGGTGCCAAACTGGCTCACACAACAGAGAATGATCTCGGTAGTAATACCTCTCAGTTAGAGACAGATATTCCAGCTAAAAACCCCGGATGAATAATCCCACAGCTCTCAGCTCCAATCTGCCCCACGAAATCTCCCAACGTCTGCCTCTAGGGACTGCATCAACGTCTTTAGCCCAGCATAGAAAATTTTAGGGGCGAATGTTCGCCCTTTGGCGAAATTAAGGGGTTTTAAATTTTTAGTGGGCGAATATTTTGTATCATAGTTCATTTTTACAAATCACCTCAAATAGCCCACCTTATTTTAAGGGAGAGGGTAAAAAAGGTAAATTTAGCCCTTGAAATTAGGAGTTATAATCTTCCATTCGCCCATTTTCAAGAATAGATTTTATTTAAGTGAATCCATTCGCCCATTTTCAAGAATAGGTTTTATTTAAGTGAATCCTATGGGCCAAATACCATATTTATAAAAGAGGTATGGTAAATTAATAAAAATAATAATAAATTAGAGGTATGGTAAATAAATAAAACATTTTTTATATTTACTCCATAAGTCACCTTATATACATGCAAGGGTGTAAACAAATAAAAATATAAGTAAAGTGGAGGTATGGTAAATAAATAAAACGTCTTTTTATATTTACTCAAAAGGTATGGTAAATAAATAAAAATATAAATAAACTAGATGTATGGTAAATAAATAAAACCTCTTTTTATATGTAGTCCATAACCCTCATTCTATTTATGAAGGCTCAAGAAAGAGGTTTTATTTAAGTGAATTCTATGGGCCAAATACCATATTTGTAAAAGAGGTATGGTAAATTAATAAAAATATAAATAAACGAGAGGTATGGTAAACAAATAAAACATTTTTTTATATTTACTCCATAAGTCACCTTATATTTACGAACACTCAAAAATGCTTTATATTTAGGTGAAACCTATGGGCAAAATACTATGGGACAAATACCATGGACTAGATTGTTATTAATACCATGCAAAAAAACATTATTAACCCTAATATTAGTATTAATAAAAATAAAAATGGCACATGGTATTGACCCATGGTATTCACCAAAATGGCACCTGGTATTGAACCATGGTATTCACCAAAATGGCACATGGTATTGACCCATGGTACCCATGGTAGCCTATTTAAATGGGGGAATTAAACCAGCATAGATCCATCTTTACTCTGGATCTACTAACCCCCGAGAGGTATCAAATATCGTGATATGCAAACTAGCATAGAGTGAAAAAATATTTGATCCCTCTTGGGGGGTGGATCAAGAATAAAAATGGATGTTGTATTTTAATGTATGTTAAACATTTTAGCTTGGTTAAAATAAAAAATAAAATAAATGTCAACTATTAATTTTATTAATTTTTATAAATTACTAATAGTAACTTTTAAGCTCCAGGTTTATAATAACCCATGGTATTGACCCATGGTAATACCAAGATCTTATAAGATTTTATAATTGAGTAAAATATTCGCCATGCCTAGCGAGAGATTCGCCAAAAAATTATATATACATATTATATTATTGATAAAATCGCCTTCCATTTTTCCTATATACCATGGAGATTCACCCATTTATTATATATATAAATTTAGGGGGGGTTCTTAAAATTTTCCCTATAGCCCAGCGTCAGTCCAACTAGCCCTGAATCAGAATTTGGAGGCTCTGCATCAGCATATAAATCCTGCGTCACCCACGTTGGCTCTCCTTAGGCACTGCATAGCTCCTGGCTGCCTCTTTGTGGCCTCTAGCTGGCTCTGCGTCCCTCTCTCCCATATTCCATGTTGATGCTCCCAGTACCCTCTCTGCCTCTCTGAATCTATATTCTTTGCCCCTCAGCTGAAACTCTGATCACTCCTCGATTTCCTCAGCAAGCCATGCCCCATAAAATCGAATTCTTGATCCTCCAAGTGACCCTCAAGCCTCCTCTTATACTTTTCTCGTTGACAATTCAACGATCGAGGTTAAGTCCCTAATCAATGGCTAAGATTAACTCTGGCTTGATCCATGACTTTTGGACCCTTCTAACACAGTTTTATATTAATTCACATTAATATTTTATTTTCCCTAAGTTTAGACTTAGGGACTCCATTAAAAATATTAATTATTTTAATATCTCCCAGACTATTTAGAATCTGCCCAAACCATTTCTGGGTATTGGAGATCTCATGTGCTTTAGCCTCTCCACCAATTTTTTGTGGCTAGAGCACATCCGACGCTACCCAAAATCAACACTAGAGACTTTTAATCCAAGTATCCTATACTTCATATTAAGAATACTTCTAGTTCTGCAAGTGGCTTATTTCTATGAAAATGACTTCAGTATCCAATCTTGAAGAGTGGTTCGATCTCTTTTTCCATTGTAAGTTTTCCATGCCAAGGGTGAAGATTTAAAAATCCTATCAGATCTTCCACACGTGTTATGATCCTTCTCTTCTCAGCTCCCTCTATTTTCTACATCTGAATACATATCCCAAGGAGATGTCCTTACATTAATGCAATCCTGAACTTCATTAAGCACATTATGCTTCAGGGTGCTACCCGATCGAGTTGTATTTCTTGTAGAAACTTTATATTTTCAAATTTATGATGTGTTGATGCCCCGAAAATCGTTGTATCAACATTGGGGGATAACCACCCGGTCCGGACCTTAATACAACTCCTTTTCCATTTGGAATGGTGGCTCTGACTGGATATAATGGGACCAGTTTCCTAATAATGAATAAAAGGGGATGGATGAGTGATTGATTTCTAATAAATGATAATGAATGGATGACTTAATCTATCAGCGAAAATATAAATAACTATTCTATCCCGGGAGGCTTCTATTCTTTGAAGTGCAATGTTTGATGATCTCTGTTCATCGATAGGCATATAGATGACTCTAAGAAATAAACATAGCCATTCCTTTACTTAATGATTACTTTGTTCAAATAGTTGAACAAAGTGATTAACATATTGTTACACCTATCCTTTTATATTACAGATACATGTATGATTAAAAGAAAAGCATGCTGTAAACATCCAGTAGTGGAAAGTATAAAGAATGTTGTTAAAACACATGCATATATCTGATAATAGCAAGAGCGATCAAACATCAATTCACATAAAAGGAATGAACTCAGACATAGATAGTAGTACCATATGAGCTGCACATCACTCCCAATATCAATCGCTATTTGGATTCCTTCTTCCGACGCAGAAACACTTTTAAACAAAGGCAGTAGTGCACATTCACATAAAAGCTTCGTTATCAAAATTGAAATAATTGGCCCAGTCTTTATAAAAGAATATCCCTGAAGTACAATAGTGCAACTTCAGGTTTAAGTCATATACAAAAACTTACGACCCTTTCTAAATACATGAAAGGGTCTATTAATACTTGATTAAAACTAACTAACTATGAAACTAAAATCCTACTTAATTGGTACAACTTGATTCAAAACATCTTCCTCATGACAATCTGGTAGTCGGCAACATGATTCATCACTTAGGTTGTTTGCCTTTAGACCTAAACTGGCATATTGCAAGCATTGGTTCCACTTTTGGTGGTCGGTTGAGACGAGAATTAAGTTGGGCAGCATAGGTGGCATCTTGTATATCGGGAATGATACACCCGATTGCATCTGTAAGGCACTTGAGGGTGGCTCTCTGGCTGTATGGTTTGACTAGGAACAACCAATATGTGTCCCATTGATATAAATGGTGCTTATAGTGGGCTTTCCATAACTTTTGATGGTATATATGAATGGACATGGGGTCTTGTGGAGTCCATCTCCATCCAAGCACATGAAATTCAGAATTAAAACACAGGGCGTCCAAGATATAGGCACTATAGTAGAATGGGGGAATGACCCTTTCAATAATGCAGGATTTGTTTCTAAATTCAAGGACTGTGGTTGCTAGCTTATCAGACAATATAGTTGCTCAATCCATTACTTCACTATTACATGCTGCCTCCATCAAAGGAACCATCTCTATAGTGAATTTTGCGGAATTATGTAACCCCCACAATCTACACATCATTATCCCGCCATAACAATAAGGAGAACACAAAGAATCGACAGAGTACTTACCCGAAGACTCATGCTTGTGTTTTGCTGGGTTTTGCCTCCAATCCCGAATGGGTTCAGATTCAATTTCATTCTCATTTCTGAATTTTTCCAAGAATGCCTTGTTGTACTTCTTCTCCGGTACAGGCAAATGGTACATTTGCCTCAAATCATCAGGTTGAAATGAACCGAAGACTCTCCCGTCCATGGTGCAAAATGTTCTGTTTGTGATTGGGATTTCTTCAATTTCCCACTTCACCACATCTGTATATGGGATAATTTGTTCTCGGGCTGCTATCCGATGTATGAAAGAGTCGGCTAAATCCTTTAGAGTAGCATCAGATTCTGAGTCATGTTTGTTGTGGCTTGCACTGTTGTTACCTCAGGCTCTTCGGCCTCAATCAAATTGTAGGTGCTTAGCCAAGTAGTTTTGCCGAGTCCTAGACATGTAGTGTCGGATATCAGTCCCTTTCTGTTTGTTCCTGGATCGACAGTGGGTTGCCTTGTAGCTGGTGAAGCGGAAGCTGTTGTGGTTTTCCTAGATTTCTTCCCCATTTTGCTTGAATTTACTGCTTCAGAAGAGCTTTGCACAAGAGTGAAAATGAACGTAATGCGGAGAATTGATAGCGCAAACTAAAGAATAACGAGATATATTAATCAATGAATAATGGAGGATTTAAATTAAGGTGGCCACAAATGCAATCTCTGAAGAGATTTTAGACTTACTGTTTCATTAAATGGTTGTTTAAACCTGTCAATCCTTTAAATGCTCATTATGTCGTTTATTGGCCAAATGATTCACTTAAGCGTGGCTTTGATGTTTTGGCGGTTGAGTGCAAGTGAATCACTATCAGGAAAAGAAAGTCCATTAATACTAAATAACCATAAAATATCTCGACTTTACCAATCTTTTTTGAAATCTGCGCTTTTAGCTTTATCGCAATCGGCGATCGGGAAAGCTTAAGTTGTTATATTAGTTCCTTTCGGAATCCCCGATTGTCGATAGCGATATCGCCAATTCGCATTGGGAGATTTGAGAGAGGGCTTTAGATGCAGGCATGGTATATTCCCGATCGCCGATAGCGATATCGTATTGGAGCGAAGAGGGGCCCTTTGCTATGATTGCTTACCTTCCCGATGTCCGATATCCTTTTGTGCATTGTCGCGTCGGGGAAAATCAATGGGTCTTTTAAGTCATACCTCCCTTGTCATTGCGATATGCGATCGCTTTATCACAATGATAAAAAGATCATTCATTTTTAATATAAGACCGATTAATTGGTTTATCAAAAAGGTTTTATAATGTATTATTTCGTTTCGGACCTTTTTGAATAAAAATAAGTTGATACCAATTTTAGATGAAAAGGGACCCATTCCATATTATAGTTATGAAAATAAAAATTTATATGAAATGGGGGGTTGTTGTAGAGCACAACAATTGGCGATTCGCTGGAAGAAACAATTATCTCTGAAAAGTACTGAAATACTTAAACTTTCTCTGAATAGGAATCTCATCAAAGAGGAAAATTCTAATATAACTAGGTATATATGCTTTCCGAATAAAATAAAAACTATTTTTGCTGGTTTCTTCTCTTGTTAAAATTAGATACATTCTAAGTTTTAAATTGGCTTCTATTGGTTGATAATGATAAAATAGAAAACCTTTCCAAATTAGCTTTTGTAATTAACTCTTTTGTCATAGGTAGAGCCTCCGCTGCCAGCAAACGTTCATAGTTTTAACCACATTATTGTCCATTATCCCATCCACTTCAGAGTATGATTAACATAATGAATTCAAAACATGCTTTCACATTTTGTATCTTTTTTACTTTTCTATTATTTTGTAAGATAAAAAGTCATTGTCCTGGTTTGGTGGCCAGCTGAGCGACAATGCCATTCACTGGTAGTAATTTAACCGAACAAGCTGGCTCGTGATGAGACCCCTTGTCTTATAATTCTAAGCCATTACCCTGTTTTGGTATGCAATGTTGGTAATGTCGATTAAACTATTTCCCGATGATCATGGTAAGCAGGCTTGTGATAAGACCCCTTATCTTTTATATCAAATATTTTAGAATTACACTCTGAGTAATTACAAACTTCGATGAATGGGATGGACAATTTTCTCCTTAAGAGAGAATGGATGACAGGGTAAGAGTTGAAGATGCTGAAATTGGATTAGTTTCTGTTTTGATATTGATAACCTTTTTTGTGACCAATTTGAAAACATAAAATGATTTACAATACTTTTAAATCTTGAGAAGAGTTCACAAAAATTGAAATGTGGTTTCAGAATGCAATTATACCTAGTTTCCTAGAAATTGTCCCTTTTGTCTAAGGCTTCTATTTTTTTAAAAGCAAATATCAACACTACTTCTTTGAGCAACTTTTAAATACAGCAAAGGTCAATGGAAGATACCTTACAACTTTATTTCTAAATGGTCCTACAAACTACAAATTTTACTAAACTAAAAAGGAGAAGGGGTTACCTCCTCAATTGAAGAATTTCTTTAATATAAGGCCATTAACAGGGAGAGAATCTCTCAAACCTGATAAATCTTGTAATATGAAGGTCGAATGGCCTATCTTCTCACAGATCTAAAATGGCCCAAGCCACATTTTCTGGAACTTGGTGTGTTTTCCTTTATCCTCATGGGCTTTGTCCCATTTCAGAACTAAATCACCGACTTGAAATTGTTTTGAACCGGATGAAGTTGAATCAAAGGATGACTTGACAATTTGCTGATGTTTTGCATGAGTAACTTTGGTTTTTTCTCTTTCCTCTTCTAATTTTAGGATTTGATCATGGCTAAGTTGAATAGAAGAAGAAGGGCTTTCTTCAATAAACTGAACTAGGGTTAGAGAAGGAAGGACAAGATTTGTTCGTAGCACTGCTTCTTTTCCATACACAAGATTGAATGGAAAAGAACCTATGGAAGCTTTCTGTGTTATCCTATCAGCCCATAGTGCGAATATTAAAGATTTATGCCAGTTTTTATGATTCTGTTCGATAGTTCGCTTAATAATCTTAATTAGATTTTTATTGGTAGATTCTGCTAAACCGTTACCTTGGGGATAGTAATTAGATGAATATTTCAATTTAAATCCTGTTTTAATAGCGAAATCAAACATAGCATTGCTAGAGAAGTAAGATGCATTATCAAAAACAAGAGCATTTGGGACACCAAACCTGGTAATGATGAATTGATCTATGAATTCTATAATTGCCTCAGAATTTGTTGTCTTTAAAGGAATTGCTTCAACCCACTTAGTAAAATAATCCGTGGCAGTAAGGATATACTTATGCTGTTTGGAAGAATGTGGAGTGATTTCTTTGATGATGTCCAATCCCCATTGCTCAAATGGTTGTTCAATGTTGACTGGTTGCAAAGGGAAAGCTGGCTTTCTTTGTCTTCCACTAGAATTTTGACAACTTTGGCATTTCCTTACATATTCATGAGCATCTCTAAACAGGGTGGGCCAATAATATCCAGCATGAATGATTTTGTGGGCTGTTGTGTCAGCTCCAAAATGTCCTCCTGCTGGTCCATCATGTAATTCCTGCAAAACCTTTTGTGCTTCAGGTTTTTCTAGGCATCTTAATAAGATTGAATCATAATTTTGCCTAAAAAGTACATCATCAACAATTGTGAAATTCCTTGCTTTCAATCTAATGGCCCTCTTGGTTTTATAAGACAGGTTAGGAGGTGCATATCCATTTTTCAAATAAAATATCAAGTCTGCATATTGTGATTTAGAATCAGTAATACTTATCTGATTGATTTCTTCGATATGTTCTGTATCACCTGGTTGTTGAATGTTGGATGCTCCTGCCAATAACCTGTAAAAACCTTAGCCTCTAACAATCTTTGCTGGCTTGATTTCCAAGTCATATTCTTGAAGTGTTGTAACCCAGTTTGCCCTTTTTTCACCTAATTCCCTTTGGATTAATAGTTTCCTTACTGCAGGGAAAGGAACTATAACTTTTGTATGGGATTTTAAAAGGAAGGGTCTGTAATGTTTGACAGCTTTATATACAACAAAGGCTTGTTTTTCTACTTCAGAGTAATTCAGTTCAGCACCCTGCAAGTTTGAACTATAAAATGAAATGGGTGCTTCCAAGTTGTGATCATTAATCTGAGTGAGTACTGCTGCATAAGACAAATCAGATGCAATAGTATACAATGTGAAATGATTAGAAAAATTAGGAGTATTTAAAGCGAGGGCATTGATTATTGATTGTTTGATTAAATCAAACGCTTCCTTTTCTGCTGATCCCCATCTAAACACTGAATTTTTCTTAATCATAGTTTGTAGTGGCAAAATGATATGAGAAAAGTCTGGAACAAATCTTTTGACAAAACTGATTTGGCCTAAAAATGATTGCATGGATTTTTTATTATGAGGAAAAGGGATTTCAGAGATCTCTTTAATCCTACTCGGATCAATATAAATGCCATCTTTGGACACAATAAAACCCAATATCTTTCCTTGATCAAGAGCGAAGAAGGATTTTTTAGGATTGAGTGAAATACCGTACCTTCTGCAGCGTTGAAAGATTTGGTTTAAATCATGCAAATGATTGGATATCTTTTTAGAAAATACAGTAATATCATCTAAGTAGACAACTACTGTTTTATTGATCAATCCTTTGAAAGCTATGTCCATCGCTCTTTGGAACGTGGCTCCTGCATTAATGAGTCCGAAAGGCATTTTCTGATAGGCATAAGTTACCCATTTTGTTCTGAATGTAGTTTTAAGTCTGTCATCAGGATGGACCAAAACTTGGTTATATCCTGAAAAAGCCATCTAAAAAGGACATCAATTCAGAGCCTGCTACTGAATGGAGTATCTGCTCCATAGTAGGTAATGGGAAATTGTCTTTTAGGCTTGCCTTTTTCAGATTTCTGAAATCTATACAAATCCTAATATCGCCATTTTTCTTCCTAACAGGCACCATATTGGAGACCCAGTTTGAGTGTCGAACGGGACAAATAATCTTGGCCTTTAAGAGTTTATTAAGTTCAGATTTAATTTGACTCTCTAGGTTCGGATGTATTTTCCTGAGCTTTTTTTGAACTAGTTTTTGTTTTGCAAGCATTGGAATGGTATGCTGGATGATAGATGTATCATATGTCTTTAAATCATCATACTTCCAAGCGAAGACATGTTTATTCTTTCTTAATAGTCTAATGAATGTCGTTTTTTCTTCCAGAGAAAGTCCTAATCCTAGATTAATGTTTTGAGGATTTTGTTCAGTGCCAAGATTAATCAACTCAAACCTCAAGGTGGAACTGTGGAGCTTTGTATTGATCACAGGTTTAAATTTGTCTTTAATATCATAAAGATCCTCTAGCTTCACCACAAGCTTCGGTATTGAGTTTTCCTCATGCTTTTCTCTCATCTGGAGATCATGATCGCTTCCTCTATAATCTGATCATCATAGGACTTTTCGAAAGTCAAAAATTGTAAAATGTCTTCATCGTGATTGAAAACTCTCCAATTACTGACATTGTCAGGAATTGAAGTCCTAAAAAGCAATTCTACTGAAAATCTATCTGGGCTATAATCTTCGGAAGGTAGGAGTTTGGAAGCAACATTGGCTAGCAAGTCGGCTGCCGAATTTTGAGACCTAGGGATGGGAGAGATATTGAATGCTGAAAAGTGCGAGGTGAGTTCTTGCACCAGCGATTGATAATGCTTGAGGTGATTTGAAAGACAATGAACCATATTTCTCACCTATTTGACAATAATTTCAGAACCGCCGAACACTTTCAAATATTGCACCTTAAGGCCAATCGCTTTGTACAATCCTTGGACTAAGGCCTCATACTCGGCTGTGTTGTTTGTACATTCAAACTCTAACCTACAGGACAACATTGTTTTTTCTCCCTGCGGGCTAACCAAGATACATCCTACTCCCGAGCCTTCATTAGATTTAGAGCCATCAAAATATAAAGACCAAAATAAAGAATTATCAACAATTTTATTTACAGTTTTCTTAGTATCATTAAAACATATTGACCTATCTGTTTGTGAATAATTTTCGATCTGAGATGTAAAATTGTTTACTGAGAAAGGAGATGGTTGGGCTGTGAAGTTTCCAAAGAATGATTCCGACGAATAATTCCCTAAGATGTTGTTATTAAATGCTATGGGTTGATTTTCCTGTTCGAACTCTGTGACAGTGTGGGTCATGTGCTTTTCCCGATTGATTTTTATTTGATTTGGCTTTCCCTTGTAAGGTAGCCACATGTGGGACCAATCGGTAGAAATATACCCATGGAGCTTCTCGGACCAATCCCTACTCAAGATTAAACCATAAAATTCAGGTATATCGGCGATTAGGATATCAATTATTTGAACTACTCGCGGATTGGCTGATAACCTGATAGTTAACGAATTAATTTCCCCTACAACCTGTACCTTGGTTCTATCTAACTGTACAATGTGAATTGCAGATTTCTGGGGTTCAATGTTCAGTTTGGAACAAACCGAAGCTGGCATTATATTTGAGGATGCCCCTGAATCAATTAAACAATTGTGCAGATTACAATTATAAATCTCATAGGTTAATAGGAAAGGAGGAGTATGGGAATTTGATCTGTCTCCGATCAGAATCGTATCAGTAGCTTCAATCCTGCTAGAAGGTGGTTGTCCTGAATCATTTGCAGCTTTAGCACTGGGAAGAGGTGAAGAAGGAACAACATTCAATTCTTTGAGAAGCAATTTCTGTTGATATTTTAGTTTACTAAGTTCAAACATAGTAATGTTTGCCTTAGTTTTCTTCATATCATCAACGATATTGTAATCCATTGAATTAGATACTACCAATGTTTTAGATGTTGAAGGCATATTTGAGGTTGAAGGTTGGTTTTGGGGAACTGTTGCAGCTGGCTTCCTTGTGGATACCTTTTCCTTTGTTGTTGTAGCACATGCACTTCTTTTCTTTGAAGTTGCCTGGACGGGTTCAGGGGCACCTTTACTCCTAGTGGTGACAAGAAAAGCTTCTTCTTCATTTTCTGTATCGGAGTTAGGCAGTATGAAATCCCACATTCCATGGCATTCAACAACTTCCTCTTCATCATCAGTTGGTGAGATTGTTTCCTCTTCTTCTTCTTCTGGATCTGAATCTGCATTAGATATAACATTCGGTGGTTTTGATTCAGTTTTCTTGAAAGTTCTAAAGGGCCTTTTAGTTGAGGTTTCTGCTACTTGCTTTTTAATTTCAATCATTTCATTTGACAAAGTCTTAAGGACCTTTTGCAGACCTTCCATATCATAGGGATCTTTAGGTGTTTTCTTCTTCGAATCATCTTTAAAAGAAACTTTTTTGGCTTTTCTATCTTCAAGAGCAGCTTTCTTTTCTAGAGCATTAATACGTTTCTCCACAGCAAGTGCTTCTTTCATGTTTTCAGCTAAAGTTGGTTTTCCAGCCCTGTCTACAAAAATAACTATATTGGCAGGTAGGGCAGTTATATACCATTCGCTTCTAATTTGTTCACTTGGTTTGGAGGTTGTTGGGATTTTATTCAAGAGTTTATTAAATTGTGCATTGAATTCTTTAATCGGTTCCCTATGCTCTATCCTAAGATTGGAGAGATCATTTATTAATGTGGCTAAAGATCTATCATCACCATACTTAGTGGGAAACTGTTCTTGGCAAGTGGTCCAACTGGTAATGGAACGAGATGGCAAGGAAAAATACCAGGATCTTGCTGATCCTTGCAAAGTATAAGGGAAAAGCCTAACTACAACATCTTCCTCTGTTACTCCTTTGAGATTAACTGATAACATTAAGTTATTAATATGTTCCTCAACTTGTGTTCTATCATCTGGGTTAAACTTGGGTAGCCATTTTTCAGGAGCATCAAGTAATGCATGTAATGGTGCATGCATATTGACCGCACCAGGCCTGGTCCATGGATCTGCCATTGTAACACCAGTAGTGGATGATACTACTGTTGAAATTCCAGATGTTTGGGAAGGCGTTGATATTGAGGATTGCACAGGTTGGGATGTTGAAGTTCCTAATCCCTGATGAACAACAATATGTAATGAGGGAGTGGATGGTTGAATTTGCACAGGGGAAGATGAGATGGAGGATGTGGATGAAAGTGCTTCACTGTCAGATCCTTCAATGTTCTTCTTGGCCCTTTTCCTTTTAGGTAAAGGGGACTCAGTAGGTTAATACCAAGCTTTCTGCTCTGAAGTCTAGTGAGGGGATGAGGTAAATTGAATTGCGAAGTCTCACTGCTTTGAGATACTTCAAATTTCTATGGTGTTATCGAGAAGCCTTGAAGTTTCTGGATGAGTAACTGAACTTCAGGGGACTTAGGACTTAATCGTTCTGGAGTATGATGGGTTTGAGCAGTGGTAGTTGATTCCTCTTCTTCTTGCTTGGATACTGGAGAACCAGCATGCAACTGGGAAGTACGAGGTGATGTGGAGGGAGATTTACTCTCAGAATGGTCTATAGATTTAGGTTTGCTCGCCATTCATAGTTCAGGCCCTCCTTCTAGCGCCAAAAATGTTGATGCCCCGAAAATCGTTGTATCAACATTGGGGATAACCACCCGGTCCGGACCTTAATATAGCTCCTTTTCCGTTTGGAATGGTGGCTCCGACTGGATATAATGGGACCAGTTTCCCAATAATAAATAAAAGGGGATGGATGAGTGATTGATTTCTAATAAATGATAATGAATGGATGACTTAATCTATCAGTGAAAATATAAATAACTATTCTATTCCGGGAGGCTTCTATTCTTTGAAGTGCAACGTTTGATGATCTCTGTTCATCGATGGGCATATAGATGACTCTAAGCAATAAACATAGACATTCCTTTACTTAATGATTACTTTGTTCAAACAGTTGAATAAAGTGATTAACACATTGTTACAACTATCCTTTTATATTACCGATACATGTATGATTAAAATAAAAGCATGCTGTAAACATCCAGTAGTGGAAAGTATAAAGAATACTATTAAAACACATGTATATATCTGATAATAGCAAGAGCAATCAAACAACAATTCACATAAAAGGAATGAACTCAGACATAGATAGTAGTACCATATGAGCTGCAAATCACTCCCAATATCAATCGCTATTTGGATTCCTTCTTCCGATGCAGAAACACTTCTAAACAAAGGCAGTAGTGCACATTCACATAAAAGCTTCATTATCAAAATTGGAATAATTGGCCCAGTCTTTATAAAAGAATATGCCTGAAGTACAGTAGTGCAACTTCAAGTTTAAGTCATATACAAAAACTTATGACCCTTTATAAATACATGAAAGGGTCTCTAAATACTTGATTAAAACTAACTAACTATGAAACTAAAATCCTACTTAATTGGTACAACTTGATTCGAAATATCTTCCTCAAGACAATCTGGCAGTCGGCAGCATGATTCATCACTTAGGCTGTTTGCCTTTAGACCTGAGCTGGCATATTGCAATCATTGGTTCCACTTCTGGTGGTCGGTTGAGACGAGAATTGAGTTGGGCAGCATAGATGGCATCTTGTATATCGGGAATGATACAACCGATTGCATCTATAAGGCACTTGAGGGCGGCTCTCTGGCTGTATGTTTTGACTAGGAACAACCAATAGGTGTCCCATGTCAAACTGTTAATTCTTGCGATTAATCTCCCATTTTTCTCCAGCTCTTGATAAAATGACTGCTCCAATGTTTTAGCCGATAGCAATTTACATGGGGTACATTGAGAGATCATATTAGACAATTAGAAAGTATCATTAATCAATTCAACCAAATTACTTGTGGTTAACTTGCATCTGGAAACTGCTCTCTCTGCTTTCATTAACTGGGACTGCCATTCCATAAATAGGATCTCTTTATGTGATTCTAGGATTTTTGGCAAATTAGCTGCCTGTCCCTCATCAGTGTCTTGCCACTCAAGAAAATTAGTCAAGGTCTCATCGGCTTGCTCCAAGTCTGTTCTAGCATCAGCCGATTTATCATTCATTGATGCTGTTAAGTCACATAAAGGTTCTGCTTGGGCGATTTGTTGACATAACAGCCTTATTTGTGTCACCAATGCTTTGTTAATCTGTAATGCCTCGGCTCTGAATTCAGCTGGCTGTGGAAGATTCTTGGTTTTCTCTATTTGGGCTGATAATTGAGCAATTTTCTCATCTTTTGACTTCACCATCTGTTCGTTCATTGCTTTTAGTTTTGCCAATGCTTCCGACAGCTCTTTCTGCTTTTGAACTGCACTCGAATCAATTCTCTGTTTCTCTTCCTGCAATTGTTTATTCAATTGATTGTTTATTTGTTGCCGTGTGTACAATTGTTGCTCCAGTTGTTTTGTCTTCTTCTGTGCCTCTGATAACTGTACTTGTAGCGAGGCGATTGATTGGTCCTTTTCTCTTAACAGATTAGTCACTTCTGATGCCTTGTCCATGGTTGCTGCTAAATAGGCCCCAACATATTGGGACAATTTAGTAAGGTCATTAGAAGGATTAAATTCCTTTTTCCAGACCACATTGGCTGTCACTGTTTGTTCTGGGAATAAGGAAGGTTGATCAGTGATTCTCCTTTTCCGTTGTCGTTTTATTACAACCCTATGCTTTGGGCTGTAAAAGACATCCAATGGAGGTATTTCTTCCACTTGCAAAACAATCTGATCAGAGGGATCCTTAGGAATTATTTCTATTCCTGTAGAGATGGGTAGGCCGCTGGTTCCACTTGGAACCTGTTTAGATGTTGTCTCCTGTGTGTCAGCTGCTTTTGGTGTTTCGGCTTCCTTTGAGCTCTCAAGATTGCTTATGATTGAGTCGAATTGCTGCCATTCCTAGAGCAATTTTGGGTCAATTTGGGCATCTACATTCACCTCTATGCTGCTCTGCTCCTGCTCTTTTCCCTGGGTTTTCTCTTGCTCTCTTCTCTGCACTTCTTCCTGCTCTTTTCCCTGCACTTCCTCCTGCTCTTTTGATGTAGCAGGAGGTTCCTTAGTGAGTCGCTGCTCAGGCTAGCTTGATTCTGTCATTGGGGTCGTTGCTAACATATCTAGAGGCAGAGTTTGCAACCTTTGTTCTCCAAGTCTGTTAAATTCAACTAACTCGTCATCCTGATATTTAATTCTGGCCCACGATTTAACCTGGAATATTGACTCGGCTGAGGAGAACAGGTCATCAAATATATCTTCTTTATGGTCAAATTTAGTTAATTTTTCCTGTTCAAGTGCATTGTAGGCGACTTTGTTTGGATCAAATCGCCTATTAGGAAGAGTGGCTAGATTTAGTGCTTTGATCTTATCAGCCTCTTTCTCTGCATATTTAAAGTCATGCAGAGCATAGACACCGCATCTTAGAGGAAAAGGAGGGCAAACCTGCTTCTTTTTTCTCTTTAGAGTCTATGTAACTCCTTCGGATGTAATCTGATAGGCTACCTCCCGGGCTAACAGTTTATCGGGTATGTACAAAGGGAGGACATGAGGCTTGGCTTGGCTGCCAAAAACTCTTACATAGGTGAATTTTTCTTCTCTGAACCATATTCCTACGGATGTCAAGTCAACCTCCGCTTGGTAAGAAATCTTAGGAGCAGGTTTATCAAAAATGGAATAGTGAATGGGTAACATAAAACCATTGCAAACTTGATATAAATGGTGCTTATAGTGGGCTTTCCATAACTTCTGATGGTATATATGAATGGGCATGGGGTCTTGTGGAGTCCATCTACATCCAAGCACAGGAAATTCAGAATTAAAACAAAAGGTGTCCAAGATATAGGCACTATAGTAGAATGGGGGAATGACCCTTTCAGTAATGCGAGATTTGTTTCTAAATTCAAGGACTGTGGTTGCTAGCTTATCAGACAATATAGTTGCCCAATTCATTACTTCACTATTACATGCTGCCTCCATCAAAGGAACCATCTCTATAGTGAAGTTTGCGGAATTATGTAACCCCCACAATCTACACATCATTATCCCAGCATAACAATAAGGAGAACACAAAGAATCGACAGAGTACTTACCCAAAGACGCATGCTTGTGTTTTGCTGGGTTTTGCCTCCAATCCCGAATGGGTTCAGATTCAATTTTGTTCTCATTTCTGAATTTATCCAAGAATGCCTTGTTGTACTTCTTTTCCGTTACAGGTAAATGGTACATTTGCCTCAAATCATCAGGTTGAAATGAATCGAAGACTCTCCCGTCCATGGTGCAAAATGTTTTATTTAAGATTAGGATTTCTTCAATTGCCCACTTGACCACATCTGTATATGGGAGAATTTGTTCTCGTGCTGCTATCCGATGAAGGAAAAAGTCGGCTAAATCCTTTAGAGTAGCATCAAATTTCCGAGTCGTGTCTGCTGTGGCTTGCACTGTTGTTAACTCAGGCTCTTTGGCCTCAATCAAATTGTAGGTGCTTAGCCAAGTAGTTTTTCCGAGTCCTAGACATGTAGTGTCGGATATCAGTCCCTTTCTATTTGTTCATGGATCGGCAGTGGGTTGCCCTGTAGTTGGTGAAGCGGAAGCTGTTGCGGTTTTCTTAGATTTCTTCCCCATTTTGCTTGAATTTACTACTTTGGAAGAGCTCTGCACAAGAGTGAAAATGAACGTAATGCGGAGAATTGATAGCGCAAACCAAAGAAGAACGAGATATATTAATCAATGAATAATGGAGGATTTAAATTAAGGTGGCCACGAATGCAATCTCTGAAGAGATTTTAGACTTACTGTTTCATTAAATGGCCGTTTAAACCTGTCAATCCTTTAAATGCTCATTATGTCGTTTATTGGCCAAATGATTCACTTAAGCGTGGCTTTGATGTTTTGGCGGTTGAGTGCAAGTGAATCGCTATTGGGAAAAGAAAGGCCATTAATACTAAATAACCATAAAATATCCCGGCTTTACCAATCTTTTTTGAAATCTGCGCTTTTAGCTTTATCGCAATCGGCGATCGGGGGAAAGCTTAAGTTGTTATATTGGTTCCTTTCGGAATCCCCAATTGCCGATAGCGATATCGCCAATTCGCATCGGGAGATTTGAGCGAGGGCTTTAGATGCAGGCATGGTATATCCCCGATCGCCGATAACGATATCGCATCGGAGTGAAGAGGGGCCCTTTGCTATGATTGCTTACCTTCCCGATATCCGATAGTCTTTTGTGCATTGTCATGTCGGGGAAAATCAATGGGTCTTTTAAGTCATGCCTCCCTTGTCATTGCGATATGCGATCTTGCGATCGCTTTATCACAATGATAAAAAGATCATTCATTTTTATTATAAGACCGATTAATTGGT
This sequence comes from Pinus tabuliformis, assembly GCA_031772625.1. NCBI lineage: Eukaryota > Viridiplantae > Streptophyta > Pinopsida > Pinales > Pinaceae > Pinus > Pinus tabuliformis. Next base: position 1,415,681,339 of record CM062820.1, on the reverse strand, counting down.
TTATCAAAAAGGTTTTTAATGTATTATTTTGTTTCAGACATTTTTGAATAAAAATAAGTTGATACCAATTTTAGATGAAAAGGGACCCATTCCATATTATAGTTATGAAAATAAAAATTTATATGACATGGGGGGTTGTTGTAGAGCACAACATGATGATATAAGGACTAATAGGTTTACAAACCCTAAGTCCAAAGAATTTATGTGAAATTGTCTTGTTGTATACATGTATCAACAAAGTAGTCATTGGACTCTAGTTGTTATGTCAACAAGGTGATGGTCAGATGCCTTATGACATTCCAATGCCCTCCATAAAGAAATAACAACCTATAGGTATTTGAAAAAGCTTTAATTTATTTCTCATTAATCATGAGATTTTCCACTTTGATTTTTCATCTAGTGTGCAAGGGGTTCTCTATGTAGTAAAATGTTGTAACATATGGAGTATAATTTTGTTGGAAATAATGAGAGGGGGGTGAATCAATATTTATTTTCAATTTTTTATTTTACCAGTTAGATCACTTATATTTAGTTCACAAAATGAACAATGAGAGAATAAATAATTCTATTAATTTATTCTTTACAATAAATCAAGTACAATATATGTGTAGGGCTCCAAACCTAAATTAAGAAACCATTCTTCAATCTCCTTGGCTCCAACCTATATTATTCCAAGCACCAGCTTGGACTTCCCAAGGCTCCAACCTTGTCAATTTGAGGCACCAACCTCTAGGGCTCTAACCCTATTTCGGGTATAGGATCCGACTTGGTTTCTTGAGGACTCTTATCCTCTAGGGATCCAACCCTATCTTCTAAGGCACCAACCTTGTCTCTATGAGGCTCCAATCTCTTCGGCTCCGACCCTTAGCTTTACTTTATCAAGATGTGTTTGGTTATACTTCACGACTCCCAATGTCTTCTTCAACGAACCCTATCAATATTTAGCGATGCCTTCACTTAGTCTCCACGCCGCTTCATTAATGACAACCTTGTCTTCTTAGAAAGTGTCATCACTGCTCTTCATCATACCCAAAAAATTTCTCCAAGTCACCTCATGATGACATCAATGATGCATCATGGAATTCAATGTTATCTCCAAGATCACTCAGGACTTCTCACCAAAATGTCTTCAATCTGGGATCTTCTTCAAGGTCACCCCACAAAGGCTTCAATTAAAGTCTCCAAGAATGTCTTCAAGCTATCCTTTAAAAAGTTTCTTCAATACTCTCCACTGGCTCCTTAATAGATGCTCCAAAACCCTTCATTGATTTCAATGTATGTTGATACAAAAAAAATGAGTGATATACTTGTGTTCCTTCAACAAGATTCTTCACCGTACATGTCCAATATAGGTCTCCACCATTAGTATTTATTGTATCTATAACTCCATTGTAGGTATAGGAGTATTAATGCTGCAATCATAATTCAACTCTGAATCTAGAATAGTGTAAAACTGGCCTTGACCCTTAACTTTGTTGACTATTCACTTTAGTTCTTTGAGGCTAATCCCAGAGGAAGTAGCCACAGTCCAAAGATTATCCGAGATCCAAGTTAATTTGTTAAATCTGAAGTTGAAGGATGCACTGTGTCAAAAAAAATCAGATCCGAGCTTGCTACTATGTATTTCAAGACCTTTACAACTGAACTGTAATATGTTCTGAAGGTAGACAGTCCAAGCCACACGAATCTTTCCACTATCCGAAAATTATAGCCACTAAAAAACCACAGGACTATGTCAATGGTTTAGTCCACGAGAATATGAGGATAGTCATCCATTTATCACATTTTTGGTGTTGTGCAGCGGTAAGTTTTAAGCCCAAACAAAAATTCCAATACAACTCCTTTTTATGCTGCCTTTCTCTGAGTACAAGAGTTCTCTGTCTTAGATGACCAAAAACGATGACTAGAACAAGGCAACCAAACTCATATATATAGTGGTTTTGTAAGGTAAATGAAGGGACACATCTATATGAAGGTAGGCCGACATAAATGAGTGAGTAGGTTGGCTTGAAATTAAATATATATTTCTTAACTTAAAAATTCATTATCTCATCAACCGCTGAGAGTTTCGGGGCAAGTAAGGGCTCATTAGAAAGAGGAAAAAATCATCTTTAATATGGTGTAGGATCCAATTTGAAAGGATGCCTCCAAGGTGTTAAAATTTATTTTTCTTTGTGACTTCTCTTGAAATATTTAGTGCAGAAGATGATTAGAACAACAATAGGTAATTAGGGCTTGATGATTAGGACAGCAAGAGGTTATTAGTGTGTCCCCAAGTGCTTTGTCATCATGTAAGTCATCCATGTCACCATGATAGTGTATCCAACATCATGATAATGTATTTAGCATTCATGTCATCATGATAGTGTAGCATCATGTATCTAATAATAGTGCAGTGATATGTCACCAACCATAATGTAACATTTATTAATTTTCCATTAAGATATTTCCAAGTCCTTCATGTCATGTCTTTCCATTAAGTGATTTCCAAGTCCTTCATGTCATGTCTCCAATCATTGTCCATGTCATCAATACCTTCATTAAGTGCCATCACGTATGACATCATCAAGTGTGGTCATTCATGTATAGTCCTTCAATATCAAGTGTAAGGACATCATCTAGGTTCTAGGCTTCTTCATCAAGAGTAAGAACATCATCATGATTTCTAGGGTTTATTCATCAAGATCAAGGATACATGAGGTTATGGTGTCTTCATGGTTAGTTCAAGCATCTAGGACAAAACATCTTCTTAGTGTCTTGACATCAAAATGGAATCATTAATAGCTTGACATCTTCATTAATGGCATCCTTATCAAATAAGAGGGACTTGTCATCATGAGCATGGACATCATCATAATATGCATCACAAGAATATTTTCAATCCCAATAATGCCATATTGACATTAATGACAACTTTGATTAACAATCTCCCCCTTTGTCATTGATGGCAATATTTTTTCCCTTCCAACATTTTCTCCCCCTTTGACATCAATGGAAAACAGGGTGCCCAAGTACTCCCCCTATTAAGTTGCTTCTCTTCATCATATTTTATTCATCAATAATAGTTCTTCATAGGTATGTTGCTCCCCCTGTTATGGTGTTCTTCCTTATGGAAATGTGGTCCATGATAGATGTGTTTACATTTCTTCTTGTGATGAACCAACTCCCCCTACCTTCATAAACTCCTTTAGCTCAAGAAAGATTGAGTGCTTTGTGATCAAATGGAAGAAATATTCAAAAATAGTCCATCGGATGAGTAAGGGATCATGTTCTTTAATGGAGTTGATCTCGAGAGATGATCTATCAAAGGATGATTGTCCATGAGTGACTCATCAAGGATTTCATACGGCCCTTTCACGATAGCTTCTACAAGAATGATCCCAAGCTCCCCCTAACTGTATGGTCTCTTTTTTGGCAGAGTTTCATCATCAAACACTTGGAATATCACATCTGTCAAGGATTTCTTCATCAAATCAAAAACATGTGTTGTTGGCTAGAGTGTCCAAGAGACTTTCGGATCCAATTTGCTTCTTTCTCCATATTTGTGTAACTTTATTTTCTGTCTTGGTTGTCATGGTTCTAGCTTATGTAGGGACCCAATTCAAGTTACAATCACATGCCATATGTCCAATGTTATGGAAATTGAAGCACTCCATCTTGTTTATGAATGAGTAATCATGACTTCTTCTTGCAAAATTGCTTCTAGGAGATTGACAGGGACCATTATATTTGTCTTTGTGATATGCCCTACAATATTTTTCCATGTGCCCAAAGTTTGTACAAGAATAGAAATAACCACGAAATATACTTTGGTACCTAGGAGATGAATATTTCCTTGATGTACTTATGAAGTATTTTCGCCTTGGGATTTTTTGATGACATTCATTGCCTTTTGTATTCTTGACACCATCTGCAAGTCTCCTTGGAGTATAATTTCTTCCATAATTGTCTTGACTCTTCTTCTTGCCTTTGCTGGAACTGAGAGCATCAACGTTTCTTTATGGGTTCCTCACATCCTTGTTGTTTGAAGCATTATCATTATATCTTGAGGATTCACTTGCATAGCCAAGAATTGATTTATCAAGGGGAGACCTTTGATGACTTAAGATGTCATCTAGGATTTGAGAACTTTTCAAGTTCTTATTCAGTAAGTCAACTTCCTTTTTAAGAAAGAAAATTTCTTCCTTTATTTTCTTCCATTCTTCATCCTTCTTTGATTGTATGATCTCCATTTATTCCTTCATCTTGGTTGCTTCACATGATTGGGCCTTAAGAGAAGTGATTTATGATCTTAACTTGGTGATGTCATCATTCCTTTTTTCTAGTTGGCATGTCATGGTGTTTCTCTCATTTTCTACTTCATCAACTTGTCCTTCTATGAATGCCAAAGCTTCCATCACCTTCACAGCTCCTTGTGCTTGTTTCCTTGGTTCTTCTAGTTGAGATCTAAGGGAGGAGACCTCTTCCTTGTATTGACCAATCTTTGCTTCGAGTTTGTTCAATATCTCGAGTCTTTGTTCAAGGTGGCTTGACAAAGTGTCTTCCTTTTTATTTGTCTTATCCAATTGATTTGTCATGGATATAACTTCTTCATGATGCTTTCTCTTCTTTTGATGAAATTCTTCCTAAAGCTTGGTGAGCTCTTCATCTCTTTCTTGTACTTGAAGCTTGAAAAGGTCAACTTCCTTCCTTGTCTTTTCATGGTCACCATTTTGCGATTTCATCTTAAGCTCCTCATTTTCCATTTTCCATTTTCAAACTATTAATCTCTTCTATGGAAGCTATAAGTTTTGCTAGGAGATCTTCTTCTTTACTTTCTTCTTCTTCTAGGTCTTCTATGGCCTTGATGTCATCACTCTTATTTTCAACTTTCTTGATGGGTTCTGGATTTCCTTCTTTCTTTCCATCATCTTTTTTACTAGAGGTCATGGTCAACGCTCCTTTTAAGTGAAGGTAATGAAGTTTGTCCCATATATCTTTTGTTGACAAACATTTCTCCAAATTGGCCTTTATAGAATCTGGTAGCCCATTCAAAATTTCTTTCATCGCTCTTGTATTGTACTCCTTGGATTATTCGTTCATCTTGCTATCCGTAATCACTGATTCCCATACTTCAACGCCTTGAGCCATTAAGAAATTTCTCATTCTTATCTTCCATACATCAAAATTTCCATTCAACAATGGAACTTTCTCAATTTGATTGTCTTCAGTTTTCACAGTTGAGGAAGAGACATCTTTATAAAGATTGAAGGCTTTCTTCCTTCACTTTGCCATTGTGTTATAAGGATCAACCTTCAAGTTGTTAGGCTTTGAGTGAAGGTACTGGATCTGATACCAATTGTTGGAAATACTGAGAGGGAGGTGAATAAGTATTTCTTTTCAATTATTATTTTTACTAGTTAGATCACTTATATTTAGAACACAAAATGAACAATGATAAAATAAATGCTTTTATTACTTTATTCTTTACAATAAATCAAGTACAATATATGTGTAGGGCTCCAACCCTACATGAAGACACCAATCTTCAATCTCCCAGGCTCCAACCTATATTATGCTAAGCACCGACTTGGAATTCTCAAGGCTCCAACCTTGTCAATTTGAAGCACCAACCTCTAGGGCTCTAACCCTATTTTGGTACAGGCTCCGACCTGGTTTCTTGAGGACTCCTATCCTCTAAGGCTCCAACCCTATCTTCCAAGGCACCAACCTTATCTCTACAAGGCTCCAACCTCTTGGGCTCCGACCCTTAGTTTTACTTTGTCAAGATGTGTTTGGTTATACTTCACGGTTCCCAATGTATTCTTCAACGAGCCATGTCAATCTTCAACTATGCCTTCACTTAGTCTCCACATCACTTCATTAATGAAAACCTTGTCTTCTTAGAAGGTGTCATCACTGCTCTTCATCATATCCAAACAATTTCTCCAAGTCATCTCATGATGACATCAACGATGCATCATGGTCTTCAATGTAATCTCCAAGATCACTCAGCACTTCTCACCAAAATGTCTTCAATCCGAGATCTTCTTCAAGGTCAATCCAGAAAGCCTTTAATCAAAGTCTCCAAGAATTTATTCAAGTCTTCAATACTCTCCACTGGTTTCTTAATAGATGCTCCAAAACCCTTCACTGATTTCAATGTATGTTGATACAAAAAAATGAGTGATATACATGTGTTCCTTCAATCTGATTCTTCACCGTACATGTTCATTTAGCTTCAAACATTATTCTTGACTATCCAATATAGGTCTCCACCATTATTCTTTACTGTACCTATATCTTCACTGTAGGTATAAGAGTATTAATGATGTAATCATAATTCAACATTGAACCTGGAATAGTGTAAAACTAGCCTTGAACCTTCCTTGAATTTGTTGACTGTTCACTTCAGTTCTTTGAGGCTAATCCCACAAGAAGTAGCCACAGTCCAAAGATTACCTGAGATCCAAGTTAACTTGTTAAATATACAGTTGAAATATGCACCGTGTCAAAATAAATAAATCAGATCTGAGCTTGTTGTTGTGTATTTCAAGACCTTTATAGCTGAACTGTAATATGTTTTGAAGGTAGACAATCCGAGCCACTGGAATCTTTCCACAGTCAGAAAATTACAGCAATTAAAAAACCACAAGACTGTGTTAATGATTTAGTCCACAGGAAGATGAGGATAGTCATCCATTTATCACATTTTTGGTGCTGTCTAGTGGTAAGTTTTAAGCCCAAACATTAATTCCAATATAACTCCTTTTTTATGTTGCCTTTCTTTGAGTACAAGAGTTCTCTGTATTAGAAGGCAAAAAAATATCACTAGAACAAGGAAACCAAACTCATATATATAGTGGTTTTGTAAGGTAAATGAAGGGCACATCTATATGAAGGTAGGTTGGCATAAATGAGTGAGTGTAGGTAGGCTTGAAATTAAATACATATTTCCTAACTTAGAAATTCATTATCTCATCAACCATTGGGAGTTTCGGGGCAAGTAAGGGCTCATTAGAAAGAGGAAAAATCTTCTTTAAGATGGTGTAGGATCCATTTTGAAAGGATGCCTCCAAGATGTCAAAATTTATTTTTCTTTGTGACTTCTCTTGAAATCTTTAGTGTAGAAGATGATTAGAACAACAATAGGTCATTAGGGCTTGATGATTATGACAACAAGAGGTTATTAGTGTGTCCCCAAGTGTTTTGTCATCATGTAAGTCATCTATGTAACCATGATAGCGTATCCAACATCAAGAAAGTGTATCTAGCATTCATGTCATCATGATATTGTAGCATCATGTATCCAATAATAGTGCAGTGATATGTCACCAACCATAGTGCAACATTTATTAATTTCTCATTAGGAGATTTCCAAGTCCTTCATGTCATGTCTTGCCATTAAGTGATTTCCAAGTCCTCCATGTCACGTCTCTGTCAAAATTTGGATGCCCAAATTCATACTGCAACAATTGATTAAATTTCTCCTACTTGTTAATTTCTTAATCAAGTTACTTACTGTTTCATACAGTAAATATAGAAACTTATATACTGCAGCCTACACCATTTAAATTTATAAGCGGAAACAAGAAACTGAACAGGAAATAGATACAACACAATGACACTGTTATTTTTGGACAAAAGTCCTTGGAAAAACCCAATGTAGGAAAACCAGTGCAACAACTCTGAGGGTTTTATTATTATGCAGTAGTAAATTTGAGTACAATTCATTGGAATCCCGACTGACTATCTGATATAAAGAGAAACTGGACAAAAAAAATAGTGACATGATCTCACCCTGTCACTGGAAGAATCTAACCCTCATATCACTGGAAGGAGGCTCTGCATCCCTTCTGTGTCAGCCTCTGCGTGGATCTGCATCAACCGTACGCAATTTCTGCATCACCTTTGTTGGATATTGCATTGCTCGTCTTTCAAATCCTCTGCTGCCCAAAAAAATTGATTTTCTAGACTCTCGGTCTCACACCCCAGCTCACAGCTTCTGTGTCTTGATTTATTCAGGAGGAATTTGATCTCCCTCTAGGATTTGCATTGCCACTGCATCAGCTCTACGTGGGACAACGTCAGCCTCTCTTTGGACATTGTTCTTCCCTATCTATCTTGTACTCTCCAACCCAGGAAAAATTCCCTCTTTGAGATACTATCTCTTCCCCTCACTGCAAAAGATCACTTTGAATTTCTCTTCGACCACTGCTCTGCTTCATAAATTCGATCTTCTGAACTTTATTCAGTGTGTTTTCCAAGTCCCCATCAAGCCTTCTCTTATAATCCTCTCGTTGAACAATCAACAACCTAGATTATATCCTAATCAATGGCTAGGATCATATTGACTTGATCTCCGCCTTCTTATAGAAGTTTCACCCACAATTTATATTAATACCTATTAATTATTTTTATTTCCTAAGTTTAGACTTAGGGACTATGATGCAAGTAAATTCTAAGTGCAGACACAAATAATTCCTCTAACCCGAGAGAGCGGGTCTAGTAACACACAAACAATCTATGGGAGATCTTCTTAAGCTATAATCAATTAAGAAGGTCTACTTCTTAGAATGCTATTCCACTTGGCGATGATCCTGCTTCCTCGCTCCAACTATCTTTCATTTCCTTCCTTCGAACACCTGAAAAAAAACAAACAACAACAAACAACAAATGTAATAGCATACAATATTGTATTCAACCTACTTAACAAGTCAAGGAACATTAAGCCACAAAGATGTAAAATGACACTTCATGTAGGAAATCAATTGATAGTTGCATTCATATAAATCGGAAAGAGATTACAACCAGTGTCTTGACGTTGCTGGTCTCCTCCGACGTATCCGAGTTGCCACACTTTTGCTAGCACTTCATGGACAACCCCAACAATAGAGGTTTTAAGGCCTCATTCCCTTTAGTCTCAAATCACACCGAAGCACACTATTCTCCCTCAAACATACACTAGAAAACTTCAAACTATAGATGTCTTGCTGATTATTCTAACTCCACACTAAAAACTTCAACTAGAACTTAATTAGGACTACCTTGTCCTTAGGAAGAAGAGAGGTTTATATTAGCTTGGATGGAGGGGAGATGGTTCCTCTTCTCATGGGAGAAGGCCTTATCTCTTGGATTAGTTCCATCCTAATAGGGGAAAGGAGCCCAAATTGTCCTCCTTGATTCCATCAGACCTAACCATTCACCAGACTTCCATTACAAAGCTTCTAGAGCTGGAAGCTTCGGCTCCATATTTAAAAAACTTTCCAAAAGAGGATTGATGCGACTGAGAAAGGGCTCAGTCAATCCAATTGACACTAGGGATAGTTGTAATCCCTGCATATCAGCATGAGGAGGACACAGGTCATTAGCATCGATCTTGTAAATTGGGATAAACAGAAGATTTTTGGGAAATGATGCAAAAAGGAAATGTTCTTCTCATGAAGAGGGACACAATGAGAGTTTCTTCATGATAGGAAAGCATATCAGGTACACTATAGATGTCCTCCAGGATCGTAGACAGGGAGTATAGGGGCAGTGACAAAATACTATGTAATAGATGCCCCCTAAAGCGTGAAGGTCGAACTAGAGTCAGGGGTGAAATGCTTTACAAGTGGAAACGAGGAACCAGAGTCTGTCATCGGAAAACCTGTAAGTAAGCATAGATACATATACATCACTGAAAACTCTGAATAATAATACATGAATTGTGGTATGGACATAGCCATCCAGAAAATGATCATGCAAATGGATTCAAGGCATGGGCGCAACCATTCAATGGAAAGGATCATAATGAAAGGTATGGTCGCAACCACCCAATAATAAAAAGGATCACATATAACAACTCATGGTATGGTCATAGCCATCCATCCGAAAGAGACAATTGTATCAGAACAATCATGTCACATCGCCTCGCAACCTGGACTTTTGTAATCTGAGTCCAGTGTCTTGCGCTCCAACACGACCCGATAAAAGTACAAATTATAACATGTAAATGGATATATTGGCATTGAACATGCTAGAAAATCGCTTGATTACTAGTCAATGACATGAATTGTTAACAAGCTCGAGAGAAACCACCAATAATGACAATGGTCCTCAAGGTATGAGCATCACAATTCATGGAATGCAAATAAAGGCACTGAAGTCGAACACCTGTGAAATCACCCGATCGAAAGCCAATGATGTGAATTTGTCATCAAGTGCGAAGAACTTGCCATTAGGGCATGCAAACTCTAAGATACTGGAAGGGAGTCTCTTGGACAACTTCTTGGATAATGAGTTGAAGTCGACAGGAAGTGACCATATCGAAGGAGGGCCATGATGTATCCCACATCATCGACACGAGACAAAGGGATGCAAATGATTTTAGATGATACAGAGAATCAGGAGTAAGTGTAACAGCAAAAGGAATAACTCTTGAACATATCGACGACACGATTCCAGAGTTTAGCAGCTTTTCGATCCATAGGATCAGTGATCATGATGATGTGGTAGAGATCAAATGGAAGGCAAAAATGAATGACCAAACCCAAGAAGGTCAATGATGAAAGGAGGATATCCCAGCCCGACACGAAATAGAAAGTGTCATGTTCAAGAGCGAGTTGCCGACACAACTGATAAATTTCCAATTTTCCCTCACCATTTCTGGCGGGTACTCCAATTATTTTTTATCGCAAGCTTGAAGGGGATAACATGTGCTCACACTGTAAGTTCATCCTTCGGAAGAATATGACCTGGTAAGTTTAATGAGCCCTAGGAAGGAGAAGCTCACGTTCGTCATGGTGATGAATCCAATGTTGTTTAATGTTTTAACGAGTCCGAAAAAGGGGTAACTCAATATCTTTTTCATACACGGAAAATAAAACTCCACATGGTCAATTTTCATATATTTGTGTCTCTCGAGCCCGAAAAGGTAGAAAATGATACTTGAGAGAACTGCTTGACCATTTCAGTCAAGGAGTACCTTTTTCGTAAATAGTTCATCCCAACCCGAAAAAGTGGTAAACGTATACTAGGTGAACGACGTTTCACAACCTTTAACAAGTTCAAAATGACAATATCTCGATAAGCTTTTCGTATTCTAAGAGTCAGAAAAGAGTTGAAAGTAGACCCCTCACTTTTATTCTCTTTAACGAGTCAAAAAGGGGAAAAAATACTCGGCAATATTTTCATCTTTTACGAGTTAGAAAAGAGCTTAAAGGTGACTCATCCTAGAGGAACGAGTGGTATAAAGGGTAGAAATTGATTTCGGCAATGATGGAACTACTCAAAATATGTAATGGTCAAGAGGCTGGCTAATAAAACCACTCATTGTTGTGGTTCCTCAGGAAAGGAAAAAACAACCTAGTGAAAGCATATGATCGGCCAAAGAGATGGTGGTAGTGGAATAAAACAACCAAGGCTCATCTACAAGATATCAGCTGATTAAAACGACAATCACAAGATGTAAATTGGGCATGGGTTCATTTTTATACAAGCTTGAACCATGGAAAAATCTGCTTAGATTCGGTTTCATGTTTACACAAGCTTGAAACAAAAAACTATGCTTGCTATAATTTTCCATGTTGCCGACATAATGACTCAATCGAGGTACATGCCCCCAAGCTTCATTTCAGTCAACTAGGTGGATGGAATGAAGGTTCACTTTCAAGATCTTGGAAAGACTCCACGGGGATTTTACGAGATCTTAATCAAAGACTCGATTGGGAAAAGGGAGTTGCTTCATTTTTTAATGAGGTTGGCATAGTAAAAGAAATATCCTCGAGACCCTTGTTTCATTTTTTTAACGAGCTTGACACAAGACAAAGAACTATGCTCACACCCTTTGTTTCATTTTTTAACGAGGTTGAAACAAGACCAGGAACTATCCTCATGACTCATTTCATTTTTTAACGAGATTGACACAAGACCAGGAACTATCCTCACCCCTTGTTTCATTTTTTAACGAGGTTGACACAAGACCATGAACTATCCTCATGACTCCTTGTTTCATTTTTTAATGAGGTTGACACAAGACCAGGAACTATCCTCACAACATTTGTTCATGACCCATAAGAGAACATGGCTCCCAAGAGGTCCTCACTAGATGGGAGAAACATGCTCTAGGAGGAACACATGTCAACCGGTACCAATAACAGATCAGGTTCCAATGCCCGCAGTACATAATGTACTATACCATCTGTGTGATCATCAGTAGATTTGGAGATAGAACGGGTAGCCACATAATTGACCTGTGGCAGGGAAGGTACTTCTTGAAAACAAGAGCCAATAGGGGATGATGGTTGCAAAGGAGGCGCCTGGTGACCAATGAACGACAATTAATCAATGGTCACTATTCTCCCTTCATGCGAAAAACAAACCACATGGAAAAGCGAAGAAACAAGAGCACCCATGACATAAAAATAGTCGCGTCCAAGGAGAAGATTGAAATATAAAGGACCTTGGACTACCATCATGTCTATATAGATGGTCTTTCCACCCAAAGTAATAGGGAACTTCGGAAGGATCCCTAAGGGTTGACTAGTTCCTCCATTGAAAGCCAACAAATTTTGAGTGAGAGGCACAAGCTGTGGGGAACCCAAAGCATGCCAAGTAGTAGAAGACATGATGCTGACAGACGCGCCTTCATCCAATATAGTGCCATGTACTACCATATTATAGGCTTGTATTGTAATCTGGAAAGGCACATAAGATGGGAGGCGGAATGCAGTCAATTGGATCCAATTGAAAGAAACGACAAGACTACCTGGTGGGGGTATCATATGATTTCCCCCAGGCTCTGCAAGAGAAGGAGAAGGAATCTCCTGAACAACTGGGATGGGAGGGTTACTCTTCAATTCATGAGAATCTAGGGGGACGAGAAGAACATGAGCAATATGATCACTACCCTCGTCGGGAACAAAGTGAACAACTGAAGGCGGAGTGATGTCGACACTTTTTTCGACTAATGGTCGGTCGAGAATAGACACAAGAGAGTCATGATCAGGAAGAGCAGGATGGAAAAGAGATGAATCCAAGTCAATCTCTGTACCAACTACGATAGGGTTAGAAGAAAGCCTTTGATGACCAACAAGAAGTTGGGGTTGAGGAGCTACAAGGTTTTCCAAAACTTTGGAAGCTTTATCCATAAGAGGACAAAGGTGAAGAAGATGCTCTCCTTCACATAACCTATAGGGGAATCTAATCTTCTCTTTCTTCTTACCATCATTAGCTTACATCTTTGTGGCTTAATGTTCCTTGACCTGTTAAGTAGGTTGAATACAATATTGTATGCTATTATGTTTGTTGTTTGTTGTTGTTTGCTTATTTCAGGTGTTCGAAGGAAGGAAACGAAAGATAGTTGGAGTGAGGAAGTAGGATCATCATGAAGAAGAATAGCTTTTTAAGAGGTAGGCCCTCTTAATTGATTCTAGCTTAAGGAGATCTTCCATAGATTGTTTGTTTGTGACTAGACCCGCTCTCTCGGGCTAGAGGAATTGTTTGTGTCCGCACTTAGAATTTACCTGCATCAGAAATTGGCGAACGCACTGAGAGTTTCTTCATGATAGGAAAGCATGTTGGGTACACTGTAGAAGTCCTCTAGGATCGTAGACGGGGGGGAGTACAGGGACAGTGACAAAATGTTGTGTAACAGGAACCCATTAAAAATAATTAATTATTTTAATAAAACTGCCTCCAGGTGGTATTTCCCAAAACAATTTCTGGGTATCAGAGAATGCATGTGTCTAAGCCTTCCTAAAAAAATTAAGACTTAGAGCACATCCGATGCTACTAGAAATAAACACTCCCTCTTAGCGATGAATGTGCTCTAGCAATGCAACCTACTAAAGCATTACTCTGTAATGTAACATCTCCTTTTGCGCTGCTAATATCTGACATCCTGTCCACCAACTACTGCACAAATGTTGCATCTGTACTATCGCTGACCCTTCCACTGTCAACACTGCATCTACATTGCAACTCCCTTTGAATTATGCATTTTTGCTACTGCTAGTACTGCCACTACCAACTGCATCTGCACTACAATCTTCTCCAATTTCTGCTACTATTGCATCAGCAATGGAAAAACATCCAAAATTATTGAACTAGTGTTCAACATAATACATCTACTGTTGAAGTTCTGACAGCTAGTAGTATCTTCACTGACCCTCTGAAGCTTTTGTGCTGTTGTTGACCTCTGCTCTATGCCAACTGCACTATTTCCACCTTTGCTCTGTGTTGCTCAGTCTCTGGCGCTCCAAGCCACTGCAACTGTCACTTCAACCTCCTCTGGATCATCTGGAACTTAGTCCATCCTGCTACTATTGATTTAGGCTCCTGTAGCAAGGTATTGATTCGAGAGGTGGACTTCTCAAGGATCATGCCCATCTGAAGCTCTTTTCAAACTACAACTCTAAATAAGCCCACCTCCCTCTTGGAGGTATCTTAGCTGTCATGGAAAAATCCTCCTCCTCGATCTTCACGGTTGCAACCTTCAGATCATGCTTCTCATCTTTTTCCTTCTTCCTGAGAGGAAATTGCGTTGTGTAGTGACCCATTTCACCACACCTGAAGCATTTAATCTTCGAAACGTCCTTCTTCTGCTTTCATTTCTCCTGTTTCCCCTTGGATGCAAGGGATGCATTCTCGTCCTTCTCCTTAGGCTTCGACCCACTGCTACTGCTTCCGTCAAGTTTACACTTGACTAAGTCTCTCCTCAACTCCTCCTGCTTAAGAGCCGCCCACATTTCATCCCAACTTAGGAAATTTTCCCTACCCCGGATACTCTAGAAAAAGACTTGCCAATCTTTAGAAACAAAATTTAAATCCAGTCTTACCATCTCCGACCCTTGAGGTGTAGACCCCATAGTTGCTAACTAATCTCAGGTCTCTTGAAGCTTCTTGAGGAACGGATCAATGCGTTCCCCCTTCTGCATCTGTGTGGCTCTCATCTTCTACTCTAGGTACATCTTTTGCTACTCAGAAGAAACCTGATACAACGTAGACAATAGATCCCATATATCCTTAGCAGTCCCTCTGCTAGCAATGTGACAGACTACATGATCCTTCACTCTGTTGAGGATCATTCTCTTGGTCTTCGCCATTTCTGCTTTGTACTTCTTGAGCGGATCTGGATCTGTGGGCACAACCACCACACTGTGGACATAGGGTTTGAGAAAATGCTCATCCAGAAGGCATGACATCCTTGCCTTCCAGATTACATAGTTGGATGCCCCATCCAACCTGTTCTAATCTCTCAGTCCATTGGTTGCCATCTCTGCCAAATAGAAAGTTGAATGACCTCCTCTCTCCTCTACGTTGTTTTTGGGCTAGCATATGTAATCCCTAATGGAGTCAATAGATCTGCTGCTGCTCAGCTGATGAGAATTCATACTTCTTGGCTGAAAGTCCTCTAAGGAATAATTCCCTCAACTGTGTTTTTCTCTTCCCTCTGACGTCTCTCTTCCCTTCTGCCCAACAACTGCCTGTAGAAAAAACTGCGTCCCACTAGAGAAACCCCTCTTCACTGAATCCTCTGCTGCGTTGTTCCTTTATCGCTAACAAATTTCAATATGGAAATCTTACCTCTCGGTCGACTCACTTAGAGAGAGATTTATCACAAAAATCTAGCCCTCCTGGCTTGAACTGCGCAAACCCTTCGGGGATTCGAATTACTGCCTCTGCAGGAATTTCGAATTCCCTTTTTCCTTCAACGCTGGGTCTTCCGTCCATTTTATTCTTGCTTGACCTGTAGCTCCGATACCATGTGAAAATTTGGATGCCCAAATTCATACTGCAACAACTAATTACATTTCTCCTACTTGTTAATTTCTTAATCAAGTTACTTATTGTTTCCTACAATAATTATTGAAACTAATACACTACAACCTACACCATTTAATTTATAAGCGGAAACACGAAACTACATAGGAAATAGATATAACACTATGACACTGTCCCTAGAAAAATCCAATGCGGGAAAACTGGTGCAACAACTCTGAGGGTTTTATTATTATGCAATAGTAAATTTGAGTACAATTCATTGTAAGCCTGACTGGATATCTGATACAGAGAGAAACTAGACAAAACAAATAGTGAGATGATCTCACCCTGTCACTAGAAGAATCTAACCCTAGGTCTTGCTGGAAGGAGGTTGTGTGTCCCTTTTGTGTCAGCCTTTGCGCAGATCTGTGTCAACCCTACGTAGTTTCGCGTCACCTCTGATGGGGACTATGTTGCTCATCTTTCAGATGCTCTGCTGCCCAAAAACTTCAATTTTCTACCTTTCGGTTTGTTGATGCCTCAAAAATCGTTGCAACAACATTAGGGGATAACCACCCGGTCCGGACCTTAAAGCAGCTCCTTTTCCGTTTGGTGTGTTGGCTCCGAATGGTTTAACTAGGTCCAGTTACCTTCTCCCTATCGCTATTGGTTTATTATATATCTTTAAATACCAATAGACAGGGATATCAGATCACTTCTTCTTGATGATCAGGCAAGAACATGATCTTTAAGCTGATTTGGGTTCAGCCAAGCCACAACTAAAGTTTTGCCTCTTTGGGAAGAGGACTTAAAATAATATAGAAATTACTCTAAATGCAAACTTATTCTATAATGCAAGTAAAATAAACTAATCTTAATCCTATCTTAATTAGGCAGATATAGATCTAACCCAACCAAGAGCAAGATATTTAAAGTATTGAGATTTTAAATATGCCTTGTTTATAATGAATATCAAGTTAATGAATTAGTTCACTTAACTGACATTATGGATACCAAAACACATCCTATCGAGACCTATTAACTGAAATAATAAACCAACAACACTCATGAAGTAGTTCACAAAAATGATATTGATTATCAAATCAGTAAATCCAATAATTAAACAATAATATGTGGAAATAGTTCACAACACATTACCATTCAATCAATCAATTTTATAAGGCAAATTTCTGAGTAAATAGTTACTCAAAAATCAGAATTTAATTCATAAGAACAGAAATACATAATAACAACATTGAGACAAATTATTCATATTGACAAAAGTGCACAAACATGAATAAAATTAGACATTCCTGTTATCATAAAAATGAAACTGATATTTGAAACAATAGTATTAAAAATACCAATTTATTGCATCCATTTCTATGTCCCTGGTCTTCCACAACTCTTTATATTGCTTGAACTTTTGCCTTCAAAACTAAAGCCACAATAGTGCAAACTTTGCCTATCATGCATAATTCAAGATACAAAGGAAAAATCCTCAATAATCCCCAAATCTAAGATTTTCTCTCCTCTCTCTTACAACTCTAAATTCCTATTACAGAAGTGCTTTCAGAAGTCCAAAAGTGTAGAGGAGAGCCACCCCTTATTATAGTATGCAATCTACTATTTATAATATTTGCAAAGGAATTCTTGAGATGAAAGTTTCTTGAAGAAAATCTGCCAATCCCTTTTATTTGCTCAAAATTCCAATCTTTTAATTGTTGGAGCATTCTCATTGATTAAGATCTTTTCTCCATATCTCTTCTACTGTTTTCCTGCAAAAAGAAATCAAAATAAATTAAGATGCAACAAATAAAATCAAAATATCATTTCTGGCATTTAAAACAAAGCCAATCAAATTCTATTTAAATAAATAATTGAAAATAAAATATAAGCTCTCTATTGTTGCCTGAGATGGTTTAATTGGCCAAGGATATTATTGACAAATGAATCTACAATTAAAAGAGGCTTGGACAAATAAAAATGCAGAAAATAACTCAGAAAATTGATTTTGTTTTAGAAATTCGGCGTTTGATATTCTGCATATTTTTGACCTAATTAATGACCAAATCTATTAGTGAAACCTCCTCAGGAATGTTCTCCTTGATTTTATCTTTTCCAATGAGCTG